>OX579676.1:37813107-38413107 GCA_951230905.1 Cheilosia variabilis
ACAAGCATTGTGAATTTTCGATGTTTTGTTTATAAATAGTTAAATTATGTTTTATTTGTGCAGGAAAACCAAACAAAACATGGATGCGATAAGTTTTGAAATTATACCTGTTTAACCTCTTGTTGTTAACGTTCGTGCTAATAAAAAACAGTATAAACAAAGAAGAATTGGTGACGATACTAACTTCAATCAATTGTTTCGTTTCATGCGTGAAAATAGGTCTGTTCCTTTACTTTAAAATCTTACGAATTTTTACTAATTCTTACGAATTTTGACTCAACAAATTTCTTGGTGTAAGAATTTAAAAGCTGTCAGGCACCTTAAAATTAACAGCTGATTTGAGATTTGTTTTCCTATGAGTGCATTTAATTTGATTCCTGCGGGTTAAAATGGTATCGACAGGCGGAAAAATAAAATTGAATGTTCTCCTTAGATTCTTTTAGAAAGTGGCGACGAAATTCTTCCTCGCTGTGAGGAGTAAGAAAGGACAATCTCTGTAAATTTTAATTCCATGCCGTGTTTTCCTATTCTCGAATGCTCGTAGTTCAATCAGTACAAACTCTTCCATATACCCAGATTCATGAAGAAGCTCGAATAATTGCGAATCACTTTCATCGCTAGGTAGATGAATCAACTAATTTTGTTTGTAAATTAGCAAATTCTTCGAGTTTATCAGACGACTTTTCGTACAACTTTTTTGAATTTTTGAATTATGTATCTGTCATTTTCGTAGATTACTATAAAAGCGTTCCCTAACTTTTTCGTAAGTGTCTCCCTCTGTGAGAGAATTTACCCCACCACTGCCATTTTGACAGTCTTTTCCATTCTTACTACAAAAGTAAAGGAACGGACCTAATGTGGACATTTTGGCTGATACTTTTTTAAATGATAATTTTGAGACGCGTTGTGGTGCTCTTTCAAATATCCAGAAAATTAAGTCTTTCCTAAGGTATTTAGGAGATCCAGGCTTTCAGGTAAACATTTCAAAATTCATGTGAAATTCAAGTGAAAAACTTATGTGTTTAGGTTGGTGTTGGAGAAGATCTTGGTGTTCATCAGTCAACCGTTTCGTTAACTAATTGGAATGTGTGTCAAAAAATAGTTCAACAAGCCGATGATTGGATAGAATTTCCGACAACTGAGGAAGAAATCAAACATCACCAAGCGATTTGGCAAATAAAATTCATGTTTCCAGGTGCAATTAGAGCTATAGATTGCTTTTGATCATTTTCCCACAAAATTTTGAAAATAAATTCAAAATAAACAAACCACCGGACAATTGGCACTTGTCAAGTTTGACAGAAATTGCAAGGCAAGGACATGTACAGCGAAGTAAATGCTATGTTCGAATTTTCGAACTTACTTTAGCAAACTAGGTTTTTATTCATACCGATTTAAAGCATTCGCTAAGGGCTTTTACCTTTTACTCAAAGCAAGTTCTAGTTTTTATTCATACGACCCATTGACGATCAAGAGTATATTACATAAGCTTGTTTGTTTGTTCGTTTATTATTTTAAAAAACTATTAATTTTACAAATTTCTTATTGTAAGAGTGTCCGAGAAGTATAACTAAAATAAATAATTGATTTACACAGGGTGTCCGCCGGGAAGGTATACTACTTTGTTTTGCCGCCATTTTGGTAAACATTAGTCTTGACAGTTCATATTTGGCAGTCGTGAAGTAGATAGTAGACACGTGGCAAATTTATTATGGAAAAATATTCGATAAGCCAACGTGTTTTAATCGTTAAAACTTTTTATCAAAATCAATCATCGATTACTGTGACGATGACAAAGTTACGTGAAATTTTTGGGAGAAACAACGTGCCAACAAAACGCACTATTTATCGTGTACTGAATGATTTCGAAGAAAGAGGGTCTGTAGGTGATAGGCCCAAGCATTCTTTGCATCCATTAAAAGTTACAGTCTGGTGTGCAATTTGGTCAGGAGGAATCATTGGACCTTACTTCTTTGAAAATGAAACGGCGTAACGGTAACTGTGAATGGGGAGCGATATCGTGATATGATTGAACACTTTTTAACGCCACAACTTCGTGCTTTGGGCTTGATTAGCATGTGGTATCAACAAGACGGTGCCACATCGCATACAGCCAGGATTACAATGGAATTACTGCGAGACCTCTTTCCACAACAAGTTATTTCAAGAAATGGTGATGTTGATTGGCCTCCACGGTCACCTGATTTGACTGCTCCGGACTTCTTTTTGTGGGGATATCTGAAAAGCAAGGTTTATGCAAACAAACCAGAAACGCTTGAGCAACTCAAACAAAATATTCGTGATGAAATTAATGAAATACCGTGTGAAATGTATGAGAATGAGGCGGACATTTACCTGATATTGTATTCTATACATAATAATTGCCGACATTAAATAAAACATTAATCAATATAAGATCCATTCTCTTTCATTTAATCAAAAATTATAAACAAACAAAGAAGTTTTTTTCCATTTTCCATACAAAATTGCATATTGTGACAAAATAATTAGTCTGAAGGTTAAAAATGAGTATTAGTAAGGCCATTCGTACAAAATTTCGAAGTCGAGATATTAATCAATTCTGACATTTCCATTATAGAGAAACTGAAAAAAGTGGGTCGCCAAATTCTGTCTGTCTGTCTGTTTGTCTGCCTGTTCATCTGTCTGCTTGTCCGTATGCTTCTGTGACCTATTGGTTCAATTGAATTGGTTCAAACTTCGGATCTGGAGTTTGTGGGCCTACAGTTCGAGGCCGTTATTTTTCTTTGCACGGTAACCTCAATATTAATGGTTCTTCCCATGTACAATTTTTATACCTGTTTGATTTGTTCGAAAACAGCTCTAATTATTTCAACGAAAATTTATATTTGTGCTTAAGTAGGTGAGGTTAACATGCATGCATATTCAGTTCTTCGCTAAAAAATCGAATAGCGGTACTTTTACATTTTGAACATATCTCGAAAACGGTCCCCATGATTGTAACAAAAATTCATTCCTAAGGTGAAATGGTCATTTCTAACTTAATAGCGAGCTCAGTTTTCATCTTTATTATCCTACAATGGATTTTTGAAAAAATACCTTTTCAAAAATTTTGTTGTCTTTAGTTTACTGACGACGGTTCTTAAGATTTTGATTTAAATGCATATTTAGGTAAAATTTATGGTTTCAAAATTATTGCGTCCTCAATTTTTAATTCGAATCACCGAAAACGCTCATTTTAGAAACTTGTCATATCTCGAAAACCCCCTTTTCGATTTGGATACAACTTAAAAAAGCATGCTGTGCTTACATTTCGAACAATACCTAACACTCAGTTTTCAGCTAAATAGTTAAGCAATGGTATTTTCCAAACGAAATTTTACAAAAACCGCTTTTACGATTTTGATCAAAATGCATAAAGATAGTAAAAGTATTCCAAATTAGATCCCTTACTTAATTAATCGAACAATTTTAGTTATTTCCAAAAAATGACTACCCAAATCCCGATCAGTGTTCACATATCAACAGTAAATTTTTGATTTCAGCGCCACACTTCGAATAAAAATGCAATAACAGCTACGCAAAAATTATTTTTAGTAAATATTAGGCTTTTCTTCTTTTTTTTCAAACAAATTGAATATGCTCCTTAAAATAATTCCAACCACTTGGAGATTACATAATCAGAATTCTAAAATATACAAGGTGGCGCAAAAATAACCTTTCGATGTTTTTTGGCTGTAATTTAAAAAAAAAAATGAAAAACTTTGATTCTTCTTGTGGATTATTTTTATTTGGTCTTTTAATTTTTTTTTACATCAAGTCGAGAATATGATGTCATGTAAATGGCCGCCGCCACAGTTGATTGTCATTTGAGCCCTTTTTATGGCATTTTCCATCACTTTGGCCAAAACTTCCGGCGATAGGTCCTCACATTCTTGACGGATATTGTCTTTAAGAGCTGCAAGAGTCTGAGGCTTGTTGACATAAACCCGCGACTTCAAAAAACCCCACAAAAAGAAGTCTGGAGCGGTCAAATCAGGCGATCTTGCTGGCCAGTGCAAATCGCCAAAACGGGAGATTAGGCGCCCGGGAAATGCATCCTTCAGCATATCGGTTGTGGCACGTGCAGTGTGTGCCGTTGCACCGTCCTGTTGGAACCACATGTTTTCCAATCCCAATTCATCAAGTTGCGGCAAAAAGAACTCGTTGATCATTGCTCTGTAGCGCTCACCATTCACAGTAACCGTTTGGCCCGCGACGTCTTTGAAGAAAAAAGCTCCGATGACTCCTCCAGCGAAAACAGCACACCATACAGTGACTTTGAGCGGGTTTAATGGCTCTTCGTGGGTTACACGCGGATTTTCAGTGCCCCAGAAGCGCAAATTTTGCTTATTTACGTACCCGCTAAGATGGAAATGGGCCTCATCACTCATGATTATTTTTGATGAAAAATCATCTTCCTCTTGGTGGTGATTAAGGATGGCTTGAGCTTGAGCGTTCTGGAGCAGTGTAGCGTAACATTGTTTATTAACGTGTATTTCGCATGTGTTTACTACACAAATGTCAAAACAGAACTGACATTAGAGGCCAATCGCAAAATTTATAGCATTTTCTGATAGGAGGATTACTTTTGCGCCACCTTGTATAATGTGTCTATCACGAACCCTATTTCCAATCATAGACACCGCGAGCCAGCGTTACTAGTCTAGTCCAGTTAAAAATAAAAACATTTCGTAGCAGATCCTGCTACTCTTGTTTATACCCTCCACAGAAAGGTGTATTCACTTTGTCATTACATTTGCAACGCCAAGAAGTAGTCACCGGAGACCTCATAAAGTATATATATTCTGAATCAGGATCACATTCTGAATCGATTTAGCCATGTCCGTCTGTCTTCTGTCTATTGAAAATACGATAGCGTCCAAAGGAATCAACCTAGGCGAATGAAATTTTGTGAGAGGACTTACTTTTATCGTTGTCAGGTTGATATTCAAATTGGGCTATGTCGGTCAAGTAGTTCTGGTAATTCTGGTTGATAGACAAAAGTCGGTCAAGTATTTCTGGTACTTCTTTGTTATTAAGTATGTCACACCTATAGATACTATTTTTACCAGAGACAATACTGAGACCACCAACTCCGGCCGATTTACCGTTACTTAGCCTACAAGCTATATTTTTACGGAGTGGTCACGATTTGGCGCGCTAGTATTGTTACATATAAATGCGTATTGACAAATGTCACGAAACTTCAAAAATTTCGGCTCACCAACACATTCCCAAAAAAATGAACAACTTCCGCTGTGGGCAAATTTGCTGGCAGAGTTTATAGAATTTTATCCGTTTAATTTGAAATTATTCGTTACGAGTGAATAATATTTTTTTTAGGAATAAGTGTACATTTGCTTAAAATATTCATGAAAAATTAACAATGTAGATTGGTTGAGGGAAAATAAAAACATTTTGAGCAAATTTTCTGCATTATTTAAGAAAAATTTACATACGAAATCGAAGTTAATGATATCCAAAAGCGGAAAATACACAACCATGTTTGTCCTAATATGTCTCTAGTACATAGAACATCTCCTTTAGATAGTTTTACTAACCAAACAAATCAAATTATTCGCCTTTTAACAATTTATAATAACTAACCAATGGCATTCAGTAATATAAAAATGTGGAATTCCCGAACTCTTTCACATTTCAACACGGTTGCCGCGGTTGGCAGCATTAATTTTTGTGTTTTTTGTATGTTTTTGCATGTCACACGGATTCTTTTTTGACATAACACCGATAGGAAAACAAAATGGCGAACTTGAAAAAAAATTGTGGGGGCCAGCGGCAAGAGGATTGTGAGTTGCGGGTCTCAGTATGGTTTGTCTATGCTCCCAAGTAGCATTAGAATACACATTCTAGGCCTGGCGACGTTCTGGTGTCAATTCGTGATCCCATTTAGGAATTTATGTTTCGAAACAACGAAGTGTTTTTGACGCAAGTCCTATATACCATCTCTGAACACACAATTTCAGCCCAAAGTGTGTGGCCATAACAATTTTCAACACAAATTGGGAAAAATGCCTTATTAATATTTAATTATATTACTGTTTGTACCATTAATTGTGATGTGTGATATTCATTCATTTTGTGTTATGTACCAAAATAATATTCTGACTGCATCAGCCATTTCATTATTTAACAGAAATCAGCTACTGAAATTTTATGGGGAACATAATTTTACCTTGAAATGTTACTAATGTACTTCGAAAAAAACCTTGATCCTAACAAAATATTCTATATTTAATCAAAAACCTTTCTTATAATTATTTATGCTATTTTAAATGCTGATAGGGAGCATTATAAAATCAGTATAAAATAAATCTACGATGTCTGTATAGATATAATAGTAAAATTTTAATCTATTTAATTACACCAAATACACAAAAACTATAAATTTAAAATGTATTATTTTCCATATGCATTTTTTTTTTTCAAATACAAAATGGCTACCTAACAAATTCCTATTTGGGAATAGTGGTTACAGTAAAAAAGTAGTTTCGTCGCTCTGTGTAACAAAAGCTTTTAAAAAAAACTGGTACACTGATACTATATAGGAATTGAGTGCACGAACACACATCTCCACACATTTTACACGCTGTGGACATAATGTTTCATAGAAGAAACAATTTTGACACAATAACGTACCTGTGTAGATAATAAAACTCCATGATAGGAATATTCCTAAATGGGAAATGTAACCTAGCATGCGTCTAAAATGTTACTTGTTGGGAATATTTTCTGGTAACAAAACCGTCTTAACGACGTCGCTCATGACACATGACACATGAAGTCGCAAAATGCTCCTTGGGCTCTCAAAGTTGCGACCACCGACTCGGAATTTCGGTAGTAAATTTAAATTATTTGTAAACGTTTTTCCTTCGTGTATTTCGTTATGATAAAAATGTTGATTTTACTGAATATTTTGACATTGACAGTTCGGTAATCGGTTTAAAGTTTGAAGTCGCCAAGTCGCTAATGAAAGACTCTTTACAAGGAGTAAGCCCTCTACCAGCATTGAGCAGCGTCACCAAATCTTAACACATGCCTTAACCTATATCCAGCCAGCTGCTGGAAAACAATAAATCCAATTGCTATATGCAAACTCATATAAAATTGGCCGTCATCATAAAAATATCCCACAAATCATTAAACTTCTCCCCCACAGGCAATGTCAGTGCTAAGCGACATTCCTGTTGAATATACGAACAACCATCATCATCTCCAATATCAGTCTCGCATTTGTTGTTGCTGACTTTCCGCAAAGGATTTTTATTAGCACTAAATTGACCAACCACCTTCTAAAAACGTCACAGTGGCAACCACGGCAGCGGTTAACCGGCGTCACCTAAACTTCTTTGTTTTTTTTTTTTTTTCGCCATCTGAAGGACACATTTATAACTTGATCCTGCACGAATCCAGAATGGTCATCCTTTTCCTCTTTTCGACTGCGATGACGGGCGTGCGGCCTATAGAAAGTGGCCGTACAACAGGAGCACCATATTTGCCGGAGCACATCTTCGTCTATATCAAAACGAGGACCAACATCCTATTTTTTTTTTTGTGGAATTTTTTTTTTGTGCCATAGGTCTTTTGATCGCGCTTGCAATAAATGCGAAGACCGAGTGCAAAAATAAATGTTCACTACTCGCATTTGTTGAAAGGAGTATGGCTGGGCGCCGGTGGCAATGTGACGACAGGACGAGGAGTATCTGGGTAAACTTTATTGCACAGCATTCGGCTCTGATTGCCATATTGGCGTCAGCTAGTGTAAGTAACTGTTGGATAGTGTTTCGGTGGAGGGGCTATCGTGGGGACCAAAAGCGTCGAGTATTTGCATATTATCAGGTTGGTGGTAGATATTTTTTCCTCATGCAGCATGTGAGGCTGGTGTGGACTTTAAATGGATGAATGCATTTTTTTTTTCCCAGCTCACAAAAAATCCCCACAGATGGACGAACAATTTGCAGATTGATGTGATGGAAGGATCTAGTGCTATGGGGACATATATCGATTGCAATTGAAGAAGATGTGGAAAAAATAACTGCTGTTTTTGGTGCATAACGCATGCAACTTTTCTTTCTCTTTCATCAGCGGCGCGCGTTATATTTTGTTTAAAAGATAAGCTTGCTAAAAATTCCTTGAAAAATGCCCTCCATTCGCCAGCACATGCTACCACACTCTGATTAATATGCGGTCCAAGTTCGAATGGCACTCTCCGTTTATTACCAAACTACTGACCCATATTTAAGGTTGCCGGGTAAACAAATTCGATTTGGGAAATGTTATTATAAGCAAAGTTCCAATAAATAAATCTCCTCGATTTGGAAATAAATTAATATATTTAGATACACACTCACCGGCGCGGCGATACAAATCACGCACCCATTGTTCCGTTCTAACGGGTAACGACGGCGATAACTCGTCGGAGCGGCAACCTACACCGCCACCCTACCTTACAAACGCGCGCGATGTATACAATTGCAAATTCTATTAAATCATAATAAATCATGTGGTGGCCCCTAAAACAATCCAGTGCACTAATTATTTCCAATAAAGGCCAATAACAATTAAGCTGATTATCTCGTGCGGAGTGCCGACTGTCGAATTGGCCCCGCATATTTGTCGTGCGAACTGACACATGACGGCCCGAAAGTGCGCCTTCACTCACTCACACGGGTATATATATAAATTGTGTAAAATTATCACCAGAGATGACATTGAAAGCAGGGATGCGGAACGATTCATTGCTGTTAAACAACATGCCCTCGCTGGCATGAGCATGGCCGTTGGCCATCCCCCGAAATGTATTTGATTTGATTTAGTCAGAATGTATCAACATGACGTGGCCGGCCATGTGTGATGCAATAAATTTGCGCCAGCCCAGTGATTGGGCTGTTTGCAGTTGCATCGCCCCCGTAAACAAGAACTGAGTCAATAGCCCGGGCTGGCATGTTGTAATACTCAACCCCGAAACCGTCGGAAGAGGGGATGGTGGATGGATGACAAAGGTACCGGCATCGTGCGAAAAGCGCCGTTTCAGCAAAGCGTCTCCATGTATATATTGGGAATATTTGCCAAAATGAATAATCATCGGAAACGTGGAATTCGGGCTATCATTTGCGAGAGCTACGACAGAGCCTGCTGCAGCAAGAACATAATTAACGGTAAAGGGCCAATTTGTAATTCAGCAGGCGTAGAATTGTTCACTATTAACAGTTAATAGAGTGTCCGGCGCGTCCTCAGTTGCTTACCATATTGCCATTCGACTGTAGGTGTGTCGTAGGTGGGTATGTGGGAGGGTAGTCCGCACCCGTATCGTAGTAACACACGAATGCGTGTTTTAAGGGTTGGTTGTTTTGCATACAGTTTCCAGCAAAGAAAGGAGTTCCTTGCTTTCTGCTAGGCAACGCCGATGGTCTTCAATGGTGTTTGTTTTATTTATTTTTGGTGGTGTGGTGCAATCTGGATTACAAAAAAACAAAAAACGCCCAAGTGCGAGTGTCACTCGCGCACCGAAGGTTCCGTACTTCGCTAGAGTTGGAAATTGCGAAGATTCTTTTCCTTTTGCAAGAAGGTGGGAAGCATCGAAAGCCTGTGTGTGGGACTTTAATCCACTACCACCTCAGCCTCCATTTTCCGGCGAAACCATTGTCTAGCATTCCTTAATTGGGGGATGTTAGCCGACACATAATTTATGATGTGTGTGTGTTTGCCTTGGTTCATTCCTCTTTTTACCTGGACCCATGTGGGATCAAGGTAACTAAATAAAAAAAATTGTGAAGTTTTCATTAACAGCCAACGAATACTAAAATGGAACATTTATAGCTCAGAAATCAGAAGGCCAGAATCATTTCCACATTTCTCATGGCAACGCAGCTCCCCTCCCAGTTAAAAAGACATCCATGCCTCAGTATTCATTGGAAAAGTTCCAATGGAAAACGATTAAGAGAATAAGATTTAATGAATGGAGAATTGGAGAATGGAGATGACCGAGAGCACAAACACTAGTATGGCGTGTGGGCTGTGACTGTGGTGTCGGTGTGTGAATGAGTATGAGTATGAGTACAGTTCAGTATGCATTGAAAATTCCAATTGGAATCGATTAAGAGAACCCACCAATAACGAACGAAAAATGGTTAAAATGTACTTGATATATTGATTGACAGTTTTTTGTAAATATCTTTTAAAATATTAACGATTCCGCAAAATAGCCTTCGGCACATATATAGCTACGAGCATGATCTACAAAAAAGGGTTAAATCCATAAACATAATAATAAACAGCTTTATGTGCGAATGAAACAATTTTTTTCACCAAATTACTAATTTCTCTAAAACCAGTCGATGTATCGCTACCATTGGTGTTTTTTTTAGCGGTATAGAACTTTAAGTTGGCAACACTATTTTTACTGGCGGCCATTTTGTCAGCTGTCAAGTGATTTAACTTTAGTTTGGTTTGGCATTTCAACATTAATAGACTGACGCCTGAACAACGCTTCTAAATTGTGCAAATTTATTTTGAAAATCATGGTTCTGTTCGAAATACGTATCCCAATTTTCATAAGCGAATTTTGTTTAGCGATGAAGCTCACTTTTGGTCGAATGGATACGTCAATAAACAAAACTGCCGTATTTGGAGTGATGATAATCATCAAGTGTATGTTGAGCCACCATTACATCCACGAAAACTGACGGTTTGGTGGAATATTTGGTCCGTACTTCTTTAAAAACGATGCTGGCCAGAACGTTACAGTCAATGGTGACCGCTATAGAGTCATGATTACTGACTTTTTCGTTCATCAATTGAACAACCATGATGCGCAGGAGCTGTGGTTTCAACAAGACGGCGCAAGATGTCACACAGCTCGTGCCACAATTGATTTATTGAAGGAAACGTTTGGTAACCGCATAGTTTTACGTTGCGGACCCGTGAATTGGCCTCTTGTCCGATTTAACGCCGCTTGACTATTTTCTGCGGGGACATGTGAAGTCGGTAGTCTACGCCGATAGGCCCGAAACGATTGACCACTTGGAGGACAAGATATTGTCCGATATACGGTCACAAATGTTGGAAGAAGTCATCGAAAATTGGACCTCCAAATTAGACTACGTCCGAGCCAGCCGTGGCGGTCCTATGCCAGAAATCATATTTAAATTATAATGCCAGGAGATTATCTTTCGAATAAAGTAAATTTCATGTCAATTTAAAAAAAAACATCTTTGTTTTATTCCATTTCAAATTTATATACCTCTAAAAAATACATCTTTTATAAGCAACGTGAATTTAGAAATTTAGCGAATGGGCCATCACACGGCAAGCTAACCACCGTGATCATGCGACTTGACATCACTCGATTATTTTCTCCGGGGCTGCATCAGGTTACTTAGTCTATGCTAACAATCCACCCACTTTAGACAAAGTTGAGGGCAACATTTGAGACTTTTTTGTCGCAATAATGCTGTACATATTGCACCGAGACATCAAAAATTGGTCCGCACGCTTGAAGCACTGTCAGCGACGGCGAGGCGGCCATTTAAATGATATGCTATTCCACACACGAATGTGGCTTTAAAACAAAACCAGAAACGAGTTAATGTCTCGCGCCGTTGGGCTTAGCGATATATGACCCCAGGAAATAAGAACACGAAAGTACAAATGAAATAAGGGCTCGAAATTTGGATACATTTTAATAATAAAATTATACCTCATTTTTTAAATGAAAATAAGGCCCCAACGCACAATTTTTTTCAGTTAATCTATTACTCGCTTACAATAATTAAAATTTGAAGCCTTGCATTGCAATCCATCTTCGAGTAACCGAAAAGTTGAATTTTTGTCGCGCAATTTTTGTCAGCTATTCTGCTACGCAATTTCTTCAGCTATGTGTTATTTAAAAAATAATAATTAAATTAGGACCAAAAAATATGTTGGGGTCTTATTTCATTGGGGTTTTACTTCATTGAGAAACTAGGCCACAATTGCCAAAAATTAAATTTGTTTTCTCATTTCTCATTCTTAGCTGGTCACTTTTTATTCAAAAGTATAACTATTTTTTTTAGTTTCTAACCCACCACGTCGACCTAGAAGATCTATTATGAAAAAAGCATCAGAAGCTATATAAATCAGCAACTTTTGAATATTAATTTATATTCAACCTTCATAATACGGAGAATTGGCCTACGAAAGTTCACATTTTTATTGTTTTTATTTTTTTTTTTATTCAAAAATAGGTCTTTCAATAAAACCATAATTGGTACTACAAAAATTGTGTAGCCTATTAATGAAGTAATGTAGAAAATCAGATGTTGCTGACTTTATACATTTTTGCACACTTGGTCTTAGTTTGTCCACCCCACTGTATCCTATGTGATACAAGACCGACACAGTCTTAAAATATCTTTCGATTTTACAGAATCCACCCAGCACCAGAAAGTTTCCCGTAATCGGACCGGTATTATAATGATTGTAGGTATCTGTGAAGGTAATCCGTGACTATCTGGTACCTACATATTGGACTTCTGCGCAGCGAAATACCTCGCCATATCCATATTTTCAAAAGGCTCCCCACAACTACAGATACATGATAGAGAAATCGATACCTGTAGTCAAAATCAACCTGATTCATCAAGAAGTCAATTAAAAGTCGCCACTCACCCACAAGCCAGTTGAAAGGCCTTCCCCGAACTTAGTAATTACTCGCCATCCACGCTTCCTTGGCAGCGACATCCGCCAAACAAAAAGAAACAAATTGTTGCCAGACTTGTGAGTTGTGACTAAAGTGGTTTTCCTTTCCAACGAATTTTCCATTTTGCTCTGAACACCTCTGTCCAATGAACACTTTGATTTTTATTTTTTTACTCTCCGAAATGAATAATAATTCGATTCTGTTGGATGAAGACTTAATTTATATCCCACTGCCAGCTCAAAGCGAATCCAGAATCAAGTGGGACGCTGGGTATATCCCTCTGGAGACACTAATTGGTATCATTATCAGCCGGCAATTGGGGCTCATTTGATCTATTTCCGTTTTGGAATTCTGTCTGCTTCACTAGGCAGGACCCTCAATTAAATTATTTTTTTTTTATTAGAAAAATGTAAAATGCGATTGTGTCCAATAACTATAGTTCGTATATATGTGTCCACCACATCCTGTCGACCTTTACTATCCCCATTGCAAAGGAATGCAAAAAAGGAACAGTAAGCAGAGGAAAAAAAAATGGGTGGTGTCAGCCTATCGTGGAAGGGATATCATCATCGCTGTGGTACTGATTCATATATATCCTGCCAGCATCAGGATTATTTCACTGCTGGTGCATTTTGTGCTTCTTCTTCTTCTTTATTTTGCAGGACAAAAGTAGATTATTCAATTCGAGTTGCATGTTTCCATTTTACTTTTGTGACATTTTTGTCTGGCTTGCAAATCGAAAATGCAGAGGACCGATTTTTTTTCCTCTTCGTGCGAAATTCGAAATTCTGCTGTTCATGATTTAAAGTATAAGAACTCTACAGCGGAATTATTGTTGCAGAATTCGGTCATATCCCGGTGACATTTGCTTGGGAAAGATGAGTCTCACTTTTGGTATTTCTTAGCCAATGCAATTTGCGAACGGAAGAAAGTTGAGAGTTGAGTTGCAGTGCGGCATCAGTTTGTGCGCAGTTGAAAAAGGGACAAAAGTCCACCAGGAGAATGGCTTGGAAACGCTTGTGTCCTTACAGTGGGAGACCAATGTATTAAAAACAAAGAAAACCGAAATAGGATGACGATGAGTCCGAGGGAAGAGAAGCAGACAAAGAAAAGAGGAGCAGTGAAATGTTATCTCCTGTACCTTCGGCATGGAAATCGCTTTACCGAGGATGTCATTTGAAAAAATGAAAAGGGAAAAGACGAAAAGAGCAGTGTGAATTAAAAAATTAAGTAAATGTCTTGGACGGGCGTAATTTTTAGCACCAATATCTGAAAATTGAGCTGAAAGACTGTTCGAATTTTAGGGAAGGCTGATTGTTTAAATAGGCGAGTCCCTGAGACGCGCGGAAAAATTAGTCACTTAGTTCAATCAAAGCTTTCGGAAATTGTCCACATACGTGCTAATCATTTTTTGATAAAATAGGCCAAATATTTATTTCCGCTTGTGTCGGTAGGCAGTAGATAACTGCAGAGTTGAGCTGGGAATACGGCAGTAGATTTACAGTCACAACTGAGGAATTGGCGACAAGTTTCCGCAGACTGTCGAATTAATAAAAAAAAAACTGTCAGTTTCACCTAAAAGTCAACACTTGCATCCATTCGACACGAAGTCTGTACTGGGATATCCGCACTTAAGCCAATGGCTGCTGGTGCAGGTTGACCTACAGGGTGAGGTTTTCAAAACACCGCCTTGGAAAGGAGCATGTACCCAGCTATCTTTAAAATTTTGCTATAGAAAGTCGGTTGTAAGCAAACCCTTTAAGTGAAGAGATCATCTCCATATTACCTAATAGGCTGCACGGTTTTTTTGCCCGATTTTGTACCGATTGCCACTTTATTCGAAAACCGAATTTTTTGAAAAATGGACGACCTAAAAGGAAGGAAGGAAAAATCTGATTTTGTTGTTCACATACTTTGGCACAAGTTATAAAAATCAGAAAACCGCAGAGTTCTTGATTTGCATTTACGAGCACACAAATGAGTTGCATATTGACAGGCCACACGCTTCCTAACAAACATTTGCCTTCAAAAATGAATCATAAATGATTCATTTAAATGAAGAAAACCTTCAGATACGAATTCATTTATGATTCAATTTGAATCCAATTTTCTGAGAAACCTGCCTTCATTTATGAATCTTTTAAATGATAGATAAATGATTGGAGAAACATTCACTTACATGAATGTAAGCATTCTTACTTATATTCATTTTAGTGATAAATAAATGCATTTATTGATATCATTTATGAATCTTTATGATGACTTAAAAATTATTCAATCAATATTCACTTAAGTGAATTCATAAATCTCTATATACCTTCACTAAAATTAATAAATATTTAACTCATTTGAATGATTCAAAAAACGGATCAATCAATATCAATATAAAAATTGTGTATGTCTTATGTTTTTTTTGATTTTAGTCTCTCGTTGGCGTATTGAAAATGTTTCATCGATGTGTGGTCAAACAATTCTTCCGGAAGGTTGTTGTTAGCATGAAGTTCATCTGTTTGAAAAAAATAAAATTAGTTAATCTGAGCTTTTTATTTTTATTTTTTTTTAAACTTACTTCGTAGGGCTTACAGCTACGGTTGTAAGAGCCCGTGCAGATCTCTTGGTATGAGTTCCCCTCCAGGAAAATTATTTGGCCACTTTATCATCAAAAACTTTTCTTAAATTGTTTTTGATAAATTTTTTCGGGTCTATGTTTCGGCCGAATTGCATAAAATCAGCTTTCTGAAAAAATTAGCATTTATATCGTCAAATATCTGTTAAGAAGAATAAGTTGTTTATTCTTACCAGTTGGCTGAATTATTTTTCAGTCACTATCACTTCACTTTTTAATTTCTCTGACAAAAACTCCCGACCACCGTACGTTGCAAAAAATGAATCCAACTGGTTCATCGAATTTTTATTTTTTTTGTTTCATTTCCAAGGTCTCGTTATCATTATCCATTTGCGCAAATCATGTTTTCAAGTCAATTTTATTCATTAAAGTGAAGGAAATTTAAATGTCGCTATAAATTTGAATTCTCAAATCATTTCATAGCCATTTTTGTTCATTTATGTGGATGAAAATCCAAATTGGTTCACATAAATGAATATAAAATGAATGTATGTTCTTCATTTTTCCTGAATATAAAGTGATTCTTCATTATTGCTGACCAAAATGTTTGCTGGGTTCCTTGTCGCACTGATTGCAATTTTTTTTATCGTCGGATGCTGAGAAAAACAGAAAGAGTTGTCTTTGCGCAAAGGGTTCAATGAATTTTTGGAGTCTAATGACCCCTATGTGAGTGCTGAGTTACTGAAAATATTTAAGACATCCTCAGAGGACGTCGTTCGGACGGTTCATCAAATCTGGAAAAAAAACAGAGAAATTTCACGTCCCAATTGACCGGCTAGGCGGAACTTACAACTGAATCGGTGATTGTTGATAAGTTACAGATTTCTTGAGATCGGTTTTATTACGTTTTTACACCGCTTATGTGTAGAAATTGCGTTGAAAGTAAAACACACAGAAATTCGAGCGCGAAATCGGCATTTTGAACTAAGGCAAATATATCCTGGAAAAAAATAAAAATGTCACTTATGCTGTTTTAGCAATCACCGATTCAACTATGTACTGTTAATGGCAGTTAATTATTCTCGTTCCCTTTTTATTAGTAAAGGGTCGTGTTCATTTTTGGAACAATAGAAAAGAAGAAAAAAAGCAGTTGCAACTGTTCTCATAAAACAAAACGCTTTAAACAATTCCGTAAACTAATAAAACCACCGCTTCTTAAAACGTTATAAACGGAATTATTATTTTATTGGAGAAAACAACGCTCTTTTATATATACTTTTTGTTAACATTCTTTTTGACAGTTGACATTTGACGTTTCGGCATTTCAATTTGGGTGGGTGTGTTTAGTACACCTGCACCTTTGTTGACTTATATAATCGTCAACAGGTCGGGTTATAAGTGTTTTGCATTAGAGTTACTTTGCAAGGAAACAAAAATAATAAATAAATATGGCCGCAACGATAAGATGTGGATGAGCAATATGTTAACGATAACGAGATGAGGATTATGAACTATCAGCACGCGGAATGTTGGACCCGTTCACGGGCAGCGCAACGGTGCAGGCAAATAACTCCACGGGCAATAACTTTACATGGGAAACAACTTCACCTCGAATGGGAAATAATTTCACTTATTTTACGTGAAGTAATTTCCCACTGAAAGTGGCTGATTACTTCACCACGAATTTTTGAAATTATTTCCCATGTGGAGTTATTGCCCGTGAAGTTATTTCCCTGCACCCAGCGCAATAGCTACTGTAGGCTCTGTATATAGAAGAGCAACCATTCAGGAGATGAGATGGGATGAAGGAGCCCAATAAAAAGCTGTGTTATCCGTGGTGGCAGACCAGGTAGCAGGGTTAGCGTTTATTTGGATGAAGATCTGCTATAAAAGGAGGACAAACAATTTTGCTTCCGTTAGATCAGAGTCTGTTTCAGAGCTAAATTTCGAAATCACTGGAGGCGAGACTGTTGGAAAATTGTTCTCCTAGAACAGATGTGGTCTTATTCAAGTTCAGAGAGCTGAGCTATGGAAAAAAGTCTCCTCAGTAGATACCGACTGCAGGGAGACCCAAGCATGCAGCGTCTCATTGGGACACCTTATATTCTGATTTTAAAAGGTTTCTTTATTCGTATTATACTGATATAGCCCTTGAGATGCAGCACAGGATACGTCTGTTTCGTGATGGAGCATTTGGCGCAGTTCGACCAACCGGAAGTCAGTAGCGATTATCGAATTTTGTTTGATTTAGAGCTAGCAAGTAGCAAGAGGCATGTCTGTAGAGATTCTTCTTCTCCACGCCTTGCAAAGCCGTCGATCACTCAATTAACCAGAATGGACCAATGACCCAGCGAATTTTGTATCACACCGCCATCTCGCTGATAGATAAGCTTTGCTGGGAGAAACACTACGATCGACACATTTGATCTTGGATAACCGAGCGTTACAAGACTTCCTTGAACCGCTACTTGGTAGTAGCAAGAACACGGATGCGGATATTTAGAATGCAAATAACATTCGTAGCCGCCAACGGAAGCTGTGAAGGGCTTTGAAGAAAGCAAGTGATAGCCACAACTTTTGCTGATCATGACTCCCTTAAGTACACCACCCGCAAAAAGAGCAGAGAACTTGTGGCAACACTGCCAACGTGACCCCACATTCGAGTTGCTATACTGAATCCATAGCTAGAAACTAGACTTAAAAATCAATATGCACATCAAAAATAGAGCTTTAGATGCGAGTGAGCTTGACTGTCCAAAAAGAAATACCGAATTTTCAGGAAAAACCAGAAAGTAGCACAAGAATTTGCTTCGAATTCATTGAGTGGCCCTTCGGCTCTAATTGCTGGGCAATGTCCGAAAGTTCTACCGTATAGGGTTAAACGACCCTTCCAAAGATGCAAGCCCTAATTGCTGTTCTAGCCGTACTTGATGCCTTGTTATAAACGCCACAATGTTAGTCTCTCCCATTTCTCCATTTCTGCTGTGGTCACTTTACAGCTCTGCCTGTTTAGCCCCTTCCCGGTGGACGCATTTTTCGCCTCTTATATTTCTTCAGTCGGTCGAAATTTCGGTTGTGCGTAGTTTGCAACAAATGTTTCTTACATATAGACTTACCACTGCAACAACACTTAAACCCAGTGGAACTCGAAGCTGGTTAAAATGAGTCTAACTGACAGAGGTATTTCAGTAACCCAGTACCACAAAGGTTCGACTGTTTGTCATTGACAGTATTGACGATATGTTTCGTCTCTCATTGGTGGTTGCAAATGCGTCCCATTTTGTATTATTCGCTAGCATCTTCTATGAAACCAACACATTGCCCGTGACAGAGCTATAATGCTGGCTGGGGAAAGGCGAAAGAAAAAACATCTGGAAAGGGCTTTCTATGATAATCTTTTATCATCTTTGACATTGCGACAAGTGACTTTAATTTACTGAAATTCTATCCCTAACTTAAGGAATGGTGAATGGATAAGAAGAGAGAAAAGTCACACTAGCTTCACAAAAAAAGAAAGAAGAAGTAACTACCTCGGCATGGACCTGCAGCACCCGCCTTCACAGCCTCACAAGCTGTGTGTTTGTGTGGCGTTTCAGTTGTCATTGTCGCCGTCAGTCCGGCATTCGTTCTAGCAAAAGGGGGACAACGGACAAGGGACATAGAACAGACTTTGATCCGCGATGGAGAGGACAGGACGAGCGCTAAATGCAATTGCATTTTAATATTGCATTTCTCTGTAGGAGACGCAGGAAGACATGACAAGTCAAGCTGCGATTTTAATACTAATTAATGGATATATATCGTTTCTGTGTGCCAAGAATGCTTTTGTGCATATTCTTCTTACCGTCATTGACGAAACGCTTTCTGATGATCAATTAGAAAGTTGATGCTTAAATGCTTTTCTGTTGTCCTTTATTGTGCTTGTTTTTGCTGGCGATTTGTTTCATTTGTATGTACCCACTTAGGGAGGTATGGTCATTGAAAGGTCACTCTCCTGGCAATAGAAAAATACCTAAGCCGCCTTTCTGGACTAAGAGGGCGGTTTTAGGAACTTTCACACTGAATCGATTTAGGAATCTCAGCTGGAGTTACGGGTATGGGACCTTGTCACATAATTGATTATTTGCATGCTCAAAACAAGGACCATTCGGCCAAAACTTGGTAGCAGCCTTTTCACCAAATCAGTGTCTAATCAGAAGTACACCGAAAGGAGCGGTGATCTCGGTTTTTTATGAATTAAGGGTGGAGACCCCATATTCTCAAAAAAATTATCAAAACCAGTCTATGTATCGCTTCCATTGGAATTTGTCGTTTAACTAGAGGTTATACCGGATGTTGTGTGCAAATTTTAGCCTTCTACGTCAATTAGTTTCTGAAATTGACTTAGGAACAAAATTGGTCTAGTGGGTTCGGACGGACCCGAAACTAATAAGGTTCCGTTTTTTCCCTTTGGGTGTGGAACCTTAAAAATGTCATTATTTTTAAACGCGGTAAGATATCGGCGAATATGTTCTGATATCCCTTGCGGATATGTGTAGATGTCGCCGTAAAATTGTTGTTATTATAGATGACAAAGCATTTGCAAACATTTTATAAAGGGTGTTTTTTTAGATGTATAGAACTTTGAAAAGGAATAAAACAAAGATGATTTTTTTAAATCGACATGAAATTTACTTTATTCGAAAGATAATCTTCTGGCATTTTAATTTAAATATTCTGACATAGGACCGCAATGGCTGGCTCGGACGTAGTCTAATTTGGAGGTCCAATTTTCGATGACTTCTTCCAACATTTGTGACCGTATATCGGACAATATCTTGTCCTCCAAGTGGTCAATCGTTTCGGGCCTATCGGCGTAGACTACCGACTTCACATGTCCCCGCAGAAAATAGTCAAGCGGCGTTAAATCGGACAAGAGGCCAATTCACGGGTCCGCAACGTAAAACTATGCGGTTACCAAACGTTTCCTTCAATTAATCAATTGTGGCACGAGCTGTGTGACATCTTGCGCCGTCTTGTTGAAACCACAGCTCCTGCGCATCATGGTTGTTCAATTGATGAACGAAAAAGTCAGTAATCATGACTCTATAGCGGTCACCATTGACTGTAACGTTCTGGCCAGCATCGTTTTTAAAGAAGTACGGACCAAATATTCCACCAAACCGTCAGTTTTCGTGGATGTAATGGTGGGTCAACATACACTTGATGATTATCATCACTCCAAATACGGCAGTTTTGTTTATTGACGTATCCATTCGACCAAAAGTGAGCTTCATCGCTAAACAAAATTCGCTTATGAAAATTGGGATACGTATTTCGAACAGAACCATGATTTTCAAAATAAATTTGCACAGTTTGGAAGCGTTGTTCAGGCGTCAGTCTATTCATGTTGAAATGCCAAACCAAACTAAAGTTAAATCATTTGACAGCTGACAAAATGGCTGCCAGTTAAAATAGTGTTGCCAACTTAAAGTTCTATACCTCTAAACAAAACACCCTTTATAAGCGCCCTGATAGCCCTGGTTCTTCCAACAAAAAAAAAAGTATGACTTTGGTTCATTACCAAAGTGGCCTGATGTTTGTTACCGGCTGACGTGAAAACCCCTGGACAAACTTTGATGAAGAAGATCAAAAAATATTTTTTTCCTGACTTCGTGAATAAAGTTTATATTGCCAAAAATCAATCGTTTCGTTTTGCCCCGTATACATTCCATCGCACCTCTTGGATGAATATGATTTCAGTATTTCAGGTTTCAACACGCGACTGTTACATTTGAGATACCCATGTTCCACGTGCATACCCCAGCGTCAGCCCAACGCACCTTTCCGTCGGTCGGCAATAGTAAAATCAACTATATCCCTGGCAGTAAGCCTTTTATTTATTTATTTTTCACGTTTGAAGGCTCTCACCTATGTCCCCATTTTAAGTGTAGATGTCCCAATAAACCCGTCCAATGCGTGACTCCAAATTTCCATCAACATTTAATTATTACAAATTTTCATTTTGAATTTTTGTGGCAATAAAACCTTCATACCTGGGAATATTTTACCGGCCTTTACCCAAGCGTCATCCAATAAATTGTATGCTTACAAGGAAATGGGCCGATATTTTCGATATTTTAAGAGGCTTCTTCAAATTGCAAAATTATGCCGTGTTTCATAGTTGGTCCTTTGCTCCTTTTAGCAATCGAAGGGTTCGGAATGGTTGAACAGCTCGAAGATGAAAAAGTTCTATTTACATTTTCGACAAATATGAGGGTCCTTCGGTAGATTTGGTAGTTTCGTTTGAGTCGCATGCGAGGAGCAGTGATAACCAATGGTGGGGAATGAAGGAATATTAGTTTGCTTTTTAATTGGTATAAGTAAGCTCATGTCCCGCACGAGGACACTATAGCCAAGTGAATGCTGTCAAGAAGAAGGTACTCCTATTCTACCATCGACGGATCCGAAAGGGCGCTAGAAAGGGAATTTTACTACTTTTGCTCTGCTATAAAATAAATTCTGATAACAGCATCTCAGCGGAAATCAAACGAAGGAAACGAAATTTTGCCAAGCGCTGTTTCTTTGGGCTGAGAAGGCATTTGGGTAGGGCAGACCTATTCAGTATATAAGTTCAATAAATTCTTCAGCTAATGCAGAACGAAAAATTGAGCACTACACTCTGTCCAACAGGGAAGATAGCAGGTAGGATGTTTGTCTCTCAGTCTGGTTGCAATGACTTACATAAATCGGTGCCTCTTTAAAGCACTCACAGAGTTGTCGTAGTTTGTAAGATAATTCAACATTAACTCAGAGAGCAATACTATTAGGGTTGCCATCCTTCCTTTTATCTTTTTCCTTTTTCGGTAAGATATACATAGATACATATTTGTTAAAAAAATATAGCCCGGCAGTGCAGATCTTCGCGGAAGCTGTAGCAAAAAAAGGGTAATAAAATTCCTTCAGCCACTATCTTTACTGGGGACGAGTGACCGGATGTGGTAAAACCCAACGGGCGACAATAAGCAGTATATTTCAGTGTGAAAAATTGTTTGATGAAAAAATAGACAACTATGCAAAAATATAACAAAAATGCTAGAATATGCCAAAAATATTCTCTACAAAGTGAAATATGCATTTACACCCAAATATGCAGAAATATCCTCTAACGAATAGGGCTCAAAATATGTACTTAGTTTTGTATACTAAAATATTTAATACGATATCCCAAAAAAACAATGCCCTAGTAATCACTATTAATTTGTCGCAATATCACTACCAATGCATTAAAATTATAAATTAGTGCATTAAAACAAATCACCTTACTTCTAAAAAAATGGTTTAACTGAATATTATTGGATCCTTCAGAAATACAAACAAATTAAAGCCGAATGGCAGCACCCGACATAATAATTCGTTCTCAAAAGCGACAAAACCGAAAGTTCTTTGACAAAATCCATTGATGCTGTCATTGCATATTCTTCTGATGTGCTTCAGTCACACACACTGCTTATTTTGGTTGATGATTAATAGCATAAGCAAACACAAGACGACCATGCTCATCAGTGATGGGACTTGAGAAAAGCGAAGCGGTGGTAGATAGCCTTAAAAAAAGGTGGTAGAAAACAATTTATTTTATACCAATTAAATAGTAATAATAAAAAAAAAAAAAAAAAACAGGGACATAAAATAAACATAAATCAGTCATTTATTATATTATTCTTTAAAAATTACACAAACAAAATTATAACTTCGTATGACAACCGTCTGTGAATTTATATTTTAAAGCATATTTTACCAATAACTCCGGGGGCTTAAAACCTTCCCCGTTCCCCAGAAGTTCCTTGGCAGTTAAGATCATCTTAAATAAAATGTTCCTCTTTATTTGTTGTAGGAACCAAGAATGTACGCCTTTTCAATTTCTATAGCCTTGATAGGTATTATTTAAAAATTAAAAGTTTGTGAGGTAAACGTAACAATATAAAAATTAACTATAGAAAAGACGCCGTAGATTCAACTCATCATTAAACACAAAAAGTCAAGCAATAGCAAAACACCCTCCCACAAATCCAGTCAAATAATGAAATATTAGCGCAATAAATGGTGTACTGGACTGGTTTTTGCTGATGCAATTCTCAGAGAAAAAAGAAAAATACTAATAGCTGGGTGTGTATAGGTAAAAGTAAGGCGAGTACTAGGTACGATTTTCAATTCAAATGATGGAAAACAAATATTATTAGCGAATAGCGATGAGTGGTAGATTTCGAGTTCAGGTTGGTAGAATTTCCGAAAGTGTAAAAAGTGGTAGAAGTCCCATCACTGATGCTCATTCTGCCCGCGGCCATAAATTAAGAATTAAATAGACCGTCAGCTCCCGCGCACCTACCCGATTTCCCCCGCAAATTTTTAAAATAAAATTCTGTCTTAAATTTCATATCTGTGAATACGTGTGAAGCAGTAAAGAAAAAAAATTTCTAAAAGGTGGGAGGAGTAATAAAATACTGACACTCAGCAGTGGTATCTCTACCTTTTTGTGGGAATTAAAAATTTTTGAAAAACTTTCCTGCGTAAGAGGAAAAAATGTCTTAATTGTTGGACTATCAATAATCTGGCAGAAAAACAGTCGAACTACATTTCACTATGAATATCAACGCACTAAATGTACAAAAATTTCTATTATCAAAAAATTATCATCATTATACTGAAGATTAATTTAATATGATATTCTCTCTGAACAATACAAATTTTACTTTTAAAAGTATGTTTTTTCCATAAACAAAACTAAGGGAATTTGAGTTTAGTGAAAAGGGAAAAATTAACACGCTTCGTGTGAAAAATAAAGAGAGAGTGCTGAGAACACTGACTGAGAGTTAGTGTATTTGGTGAGTTTCTGTCAGCTGATGGATGCGTTCTGAGAGCTTAAGTTCGTTGTATTATTTCACCACGAAAACATGTAGATATTCTACAAAATGTATAATAGCGAATGTAATCAACATAAATAAACAAATGAATGATGTGTGAAATAAAATAAGATATTTTTGTTCCTATGATTATTGTGTCTGTTTTCGTTTGCTGTTTTTAGCGAATAATTATTTCACCGTGAATGTTCACAGAAAAACGGCAAAGAATTTAAAGAGAAGAATTGATTACGACTATTAAGATTTGAAATAGTATGAGTTTTTAGTTATAATCTTTTCATGAAGATTCCGTTCATTAAACACAAAATAAAAATTTATTAGAAAATTTGGAACAATTGACATAATTAATGAAATTACATTTGAAATCAATTGCGTCAGACGAGAATATGAATAATGTTCATTTATAACGAAAAAGTCTAATTAACAAAATGAGCGAAAATTTATTTTCTTTAAAATGTACCGGAAAAAAGCGAAACTCAAAATGTATACAAGCAAAATTGGAAATAAACATGTTCACTGATTTGTACCCTGATATGTCTCACGCATTTAAGTTTTGCTGCTTACAATTTTCTTTTAATTCATACGATTCATAATCATTAGTAATTAGATATTTTTTATATTAATAAGCGTTTTTTTTATTTTTGTCAATGATTCATATAGTTTATCGATTTCGATTTTTTACAACAAAGATGAAAACATCCCGTACTATATAGATTATCTAGGTAAAATGAAAGAAATCTCAATACGTATGCGTTTTAATAGAATTTGGTACTAAATTCACCACACCATACCCACCGTTTTCTTAACACGTCCCGATAACGGGCAGTTATTTGAATTATTTGAATTTATTTCAATGTTACCACAGAATGAATTGTCAGGCATCTGTCAGGTTCCTATGTGCGAGTGTATGCGTGCGGCTAATCTACTTTAACATGGCACACATACTTTGCCACATAGAAACACGGAAAACAGCTTGTAGGCAAATTCTCTTAAGTTGTAAGAGCTGACGGTCTATTTAATACTTAGTTTATGCCCGCGGCTGTGTGGCAGACTGGTTGTGGTGGGCTGCATGCGAATTTTAGGAAAATGACAACAACAATTCCTTGGTATGTCAGGAGTTTGGTTTTTATTTCAGGGGCAATTCTTGTGTTTGAGTGCCGTGAGAGTATCTACAGGCACCATTGGTAGCAAAAAAGATCCTCCATAAGGCCTGTTCCGACAATTTTTGCTGGGCAGAGTATAGCTACAGAGGCTTTCACCTCTAAATGAGTTGCATCGTAAAGTTTCGTTTCTTACTTAGTGTGAGAACTTAGCTAGCACTTAACGAGTAGCCAAAGTTACTTCTAAATTGCTAAGCCATTCCTAACCTATAGTTATTTGGAATTCCCCCTCAAACCCTTTTGATGAAGCTAGTAAGCTTTACAAGATTCCAATACCTGAATTTGTTTGATTTTTTCAACCAACCAACCCACGAGTGTCTATTTTTTGTCTACCCAGCCGGTACACGATGCTGATGTATTTTCGCCTTTGCACATCCATCTTTAAGTCAGTAGACAGTGTTGAGTAACATTTGTGCTTCCTTCATATTTGAGATTGCCGACTTAGCCGCGCAGTGACTGCTGAGAGTTGACATTTACTCGGAACCTGCCAAATTGACGGATAGACGGATGAGTGATAAGTCCATCAAAGTACTAATGCTACTACCTGCCTGCAGCGCTGTAGCCTCTTCCACCGGCAAATTGTTTATGCATCATTACCGACAGCATTCACAGCTGTCACTACCGTTTATTTAAAAACTTAGAACTGGGTGACTGCTGGGTCGATATGCAAGGAAAATATCTTCGAACTAAACTTATGACTTATTTTCGTCCATTGCGGCAATTGGCGTCGTTTCGAAAAGAAATTAAGTTCAACTTCAACAATCGGGTGTTTGCACGCATCGACAGCACTGTCAACGAGGGTGATGGCTGATGGGATGCTATCTCTCAGGCAGCCGCCAACATGTCTACACAACTGACCCTGTGGGCAGCAGTGCTGGTATAGAAGTATCGCACTCGACAAGGTCGTTCATGAATTTATTTACCTCAGCGTCAGCCATGCTCGCGGCAGAAGATGGCGGTACGAACACCTTATTTCACATTTACGCTGCGCACAGGAAAATAATTGACTTAGCTTTGCACAGGCAGATAAAATACTCTCAGAGGACACTGATGGGCGAGCGTTTCGTGTTCAAATTTACCTAGGGTGAGATAATACGTGTGCCTACTAAAATTAAAATATCTGATATATTTTTCATGACATGATTTCTATGTCTGGCTGGATTAACTGGCGGGCTTCAAATGACAGAATCCTTCAATTTCGGTTCGACATTGATATTTAAAGCACGTTTATCTTAGCAGTTCAGGTTTTTTCCTCACTCTGGGATGTGGATTGAAGACCAGGCGAATGATGACTGCCTCAGGAAATGCGGTTAGATCAAATTGAGTCATGAGTGGAATCGCTTGTAACAAATAAATACCAGTCAGATACAAATTAAAATGTCGAACAGGTTTCCAATTTTTAGGACTTGAATATCGGACATCAATATCGGCAATAACCGAAGTAGTGAAATTTCTTCGTTAAGTGTGATTAAACTGGCAGAACTCGACAATGGCTCATTGAATGTCGAAACGAGACTGACCGATTTAAGCAGACTTGTCAACATATAGATTATATTTGCACCTTGCCAAATTATATTTTATATTTTATTTCCAGGCGTTTAAGTTTTTACTACAAAAGGCTAATAGCATTAAAAATAAAGTTAAGGGAAACTAGCTCCAGATTTATCTGTATATCAGTTATCCTAGTCTTTCTCTAAATGCCAAAGAAGTTTTCCCCAGATATTCCATTAATCTTTGAATACTCCTGCTCTCTTTCGCCGCACAGTGTGATGTGTTTCGTCTTCAGTTCAGAATTTTGCGTGTCCCCTCAGAAGACAGGGACGTGATAGGACTGCACATGCACATATTCCAAGTGCTTGATTATAAAATGCCCCAAATCGGTTGCCATCAAAATATGACCATAGCGTTTTTATATGATGTGGACAAAGCAGCGAGGAAACGGCTGGTAGTTGAAAAAGGTCATTGAGCATTGAGAAACGAAAATACCACAGTGTAGTCGGAAACAATTTGTCGGACTAAATTGTTGCTTTAGGTCTATAGGTCATGAAATTGTTACTCTGCCATGGTCGCCAGTGGTCGCTTTAGGGGTTATGATATCGCGAGCCTAAATTTTCCATTATTTTATTGCAATAAAGCTTATAACATTCAAAAATTAATATTCAGCATTCAGGTCATTACATAAATAAACAGTAGGCGCAATTGGGCCGCATATTTGTGCGAGTTTCCAACAACATGTTGAGCCTATCAAATACTTTTTTTGTAGTACCGCTCTTGTTCTTAATGTAGCCAATAAATGACACTTAGCACAGACCTTAACCTGTTGAGTCCATATGTATATGGATCTTTGCTTAGCTTGTAAACGAGTGCACACGGATTTCGACGCTTGCTGGTCATATATAGGTTGCACTTGTTCCTCACTTCTCATACCCCGTTGGAGTAACTTTGCTTATACATTTGTCTGATCTTTGTGCCATTTGGTAGGCCTTAACCAACTTCCTAAGAATTTCATCTGGCCATCTGCCAACGCATATTCAACAATGACTTTGACGCCACCGCTAAGCTATTGCCGTCAACAGTTTCCTGTTGAAGATCGAAGTCCGAACCTCCGTTTCAAATACCAAGCCATCGAAAAGGGCAGATCCTTCGGTCTGTATAAATAGAAGCAGCAAGCTCGGGATCGTTGAGGTAGTAAGTGAGTATAAAAATGCTTCTGTCCATTCTTTCGGCCTCAGTCGGTTCCGATGTTTGGTGTTCGGACTTGAACAATTCATTTTTGCAGTACATTTCTCAAGAAAGTGCAGTGAGTCAAAATTTCGCACGGTCGTTTTTTTTCAATATAAATCAATAAACTATATAAAAGAAACTGACGTCCGTGTGTGCACGCATATTCGTTTACATTTGAAAATTCATTATTCAAAAGTGAGTTTTGTTTAGTAAATTTTTTTTGGATTATAAGAGCAAAGGTTACCAAAGTTTTGGCTTTTGTTAGCCTTGATGCGACGATATTTCCATGTTAAAACTTTAAAACGAAGAATCTGTTGTCGGGGTTTCCAAGATGAACTCGCCGGCGAATGAAAATGGAACTCGAAGCGAATGAAATGCGAATCGCTTGGTTGAAATAATAATTTTTATGCCAACATGTGTTGAAGCGGTCTTGCATAGTTTTTGACGAGTTTTCTACAGGTTTTTCTTGGGACTTTTTTGTTTGAGTACTTTTTTTCGTGTGGTGTTTGACTTATTTGTGGCCGAGTTTTCGAACCGTTTTGGATGAGTTTTCCAACGCTTATTGACACTTTTTTTGGTTCTTTTTGGGACTTTGTTTTTCGGTCAATTGTGAACGTGTTTCTTTCTCGTTGTTTGGCGCATTTATTGGGACATTTTTTAAGTTTTTTTTTATAATTTCTTCGACTCACTTTTTGCAGCGTTTTTCGACGTATTTTCGTGTCTTTTTTTTTTCTTGGCTTTGTAACACATTTTTTAATTAATTTGTGGACTCGTTTTCGAACTCATTTTGGGGGCTATTTTCGACATATATATTTTTTGTTGGGACATTTTCAAACGGTAGACTTATGTTAAGCATTTTCACATGCGGTCGTGTCCACAGAAGGAACAACGCACGAAGTATTGTTCATAGCAAGCACCCATTTTTACTCCGGCATGTGTCTAAAAAAAAATCGGTAAGTTGAGAAGGGGCTTGTGTTCTTATAAATACTTTGCAACCATTTCGAGAACTTTGTTCATTACGAACTTTCATTACGAAAACGTGTCAACGCAACGCTGAAACGATTCTGTCCAACATTATCTTACATATTAAGAACAACATACTGTTCGAGAGCCAAAACAATACTTATATATATTGTAAAAAGCTATTGAACAACCCTAAAGTAAAGTAGAATTTTTATTTGTTCTAAAAACAATGTCCAATGTGATTGATATCAGAGGATGTTTTAAACAAGTGTAGTTTGAACTCCAAGGCGCTTTGAAGCACATCCAAGAGTGCAAACTTTGAAAAAATTGTAGCGGCCATCCGAAATTCCATCATAATCTTCCAGTTGAACTGACGTACTTTATAGCCTGACTCTCATCCACATTAACGAACGAAAAATCCATATCTGCGGCTTCATCCATGAATGGAGGTCGTTTGGGAGCATTCTTCCCACCTAAACGGTTCAAATTTGTCTCCCCACCATAAATGCCTCTTAAACGTCTTACTAAGTACAGCGCAATTGAACCAAAGAGCATCCAACCTGCTGTAGGTATCATCGTGCACACAGAGACTCGAGACTTGACTTCTCCCCTCTTCTATAATTCCTGTAGCACAAACGGTGTTTATTATTCTGGCGAAACCATTAAGGAACATTACATTCCTCATCGTACATTCTTGACAATTACACTTCCCATTCTCAGGCAGGAACTGTAAAAAAGCCGATTCCTGACAGCAAGGAGACAATTTGCTTCAATTCTGTGTGAAATTATTATTTTTTTCATACTTCACTGTGCGGGCGGGAATGAGGACACCCTTCAACGTGTTGCGAACCTTATACCCTTCCGCTTGAAATTCGGTTAGAAAATTTTGAAGAAAATGTATCAGGATCTTTGTAAGGAGAGATGATTTTTTTTGAGGACCGCCACAATGACTTTTATGATGGCATTGAATTATTTCTTCTTGTTAGTGGTTAGTTTTGTTGTTGTTGGGTGGGATGGGTCGCGGGCCTTGTTGGCTTCCGTGAAAATAAAAATAAATTACATTTAGAAAGTTTGCCGCACGTTCTGTCGGCCGTCCCTCCGAAATTAACACAATCTGTAGTAATCATTTGCTTTTGTTGAACGGTAAGATATTTCGTGGTGGAATTAGATTCGAAACTTTTTGTGTCGGAAGGAAACAGGGTCTTGCTCCTGTTGCTTTGGCAATAACGAAAATTAATGAAAAGCTTAAAGTGCCCGAAAGATTGGGTGATATGATGTTTTTTTTACAGCTTTGCAGCTGTTTACGATCCATATCGTTGTAGATCGGGTTTTAATTACTGAAGGTCGTGGTAGGCATTTCTATTGTTATCGGGGAGCGGGTCGAAATTCTGCTTTCAAAATTCGTTCTTCTCACACTAAAATTCTGCTCAATCATCCAAGTCATCCAAGTAAGGCTCCCACCGAACTTACTTTGACTTTCGTTCTATTGTGATCAAATGTTTCTTTCCTAATTTTCGTTAAACATCGATAGTTTCATTTTTCGAAGCATCGATGCTTTCCTAAAAACTATCGATGAACTAAAATTTTAAATTTTCAAAATTTATTGGCAGAAAACAGGTCTTAAGAGTTGATGGAGCTGAAATATTTTTCATCTAGACCAGGGAAAAACTCTTAACCCTTCTTAGCTCACATTTACGAAAAGGCTGCATCTCATAATCATCCTAACATAAATTTGGTCTACGGGCTTCTTTCAGTTGTATGTTTTAGTTTTAAAAGGTCTGTCAAACTTTAAGTAATTTATTTCCAATTGTTTTGCACTTTTGGTACATTGCTTTTAGGAAAAAGTGGGGAAAACTTTTCAGAAAACTCCACACTGGCGATATTTTGCTCATTATTAATAAATTAAAAAAAAACTATTATCGCTTAAATTAATATGATCAAAATCTACTGAAAACTAAAAACCCAAAGCTATTTTGATGACACCAATGACAGTGTAAGGTCGTTGGTTTCGACACGTTAACGAACATTTGGAAATATCTTAAAATCCAAATACAACTACAAATTTTCAAAATTTACATAAGTTACAATCGGCCTTACTAACAACCAAATTTAGACTCGACTTTAGGGCAATAGTCGAAATTAAAATAAACTGTGTACCAATAATCAAGTTATCTTCGACTTTAAGATAATCGAGACTGCACCCTTCGATCCGGAGAAAGTCGAGTCTAACCCATTATTAAAGTTTAAACGTCAGTCTTTGTAATAAATAAATATGAAATGGACAGAAAATAAAGAGAAGCCGCAGCTTAAATTGGACGCAGGCAATGCGAGAACTATTACCTAGTTGACTGTGGCAAACCATTGGCTGATATCATTGATAGCAAAATTACCAATGCTGCAATGATACAGTAAAAAAACAAAGCAACAATCTTTTATATTTCACTCAAAATACGACCAACTGCCAATTTCAGCAAATTATTTGAAAGCGCAGAAACAAATTATAACGCTTTTGAGTTATACTGTTATAATTTTGCTATAAAGTCAGATGTAGTTAAAGTTCCGATTACTTTGATTGTTGGTACCTAGAAATTAAAAGTCGAAACTATAGTTAGTTTCGAAATTAGTTAAGCTCGAGTTTGCGGCTTGGTTGTTGGTAAGGCCCAATATCATTTTAGCAATATAAAAGCGTTAATGTATAATGGATATAAATATTTTTAACAGAGCTGTAAGGTTTTTTCCAAAACCTTCCAAAGTGTCAATTCCACCTATTACGAAGGAGGATTTGCCATCTGCCTGTGAGATTTTGTACGGAATTGAGTGTTTATTTGTTGGCCTTCTTGTTTGTTTTCTGGAGTTTGAATATTAAAGTGGTACGTTCAATACCAAATTTTAGGGCTTATCGACTCTGCTTTGTTTTGAATGTCTTTGTTGCGGTGGGAATTTGTTTTCTTGTCATTTTTACATTCTAAAAAAGAGTAAAAAGCTGTTTTACCACACAATTTTCATTTTGACTCATAAAAGAGGATTTGACACTTTGCCAATTCAATCTCCAGTAAAAATGTCAAATCCTCCTTTTTGATTACTTTTGGGACTAATGCCTAGTATGCTGTTCCAGGAAAGCTAAAATGTTTCTCTCCTCTCCAATGTTTCTTTCCACCGCTTCGCTTAGTGCTCGCTTAATTTTGACAGTGTAGGTTCGGTCAAAAAAAAACTGTGTTGGAATTTCGTTTTTTTATTTTTACTTCCTCAAAAACCTCTTCCAGGTACTCCTCGTTAAAATATTCCATTTCTAAAAGAAATTAAATTAACAACAACGAATTTTTTTGTGTTGAACTTACCATTCTCCACACTGTTTTTTTGCTTTCGTTTGAAATACCGATTTTTTCCCTGACCTGTCAAAATTTAGCTGTGGAAAAATGTATTTTGCATTAATACGCCTACTTAAATTCTGTAGAGATTTTTCGTACAGCGGCTAAAAAATTTAGCTTGAACTGCGCACTGCTTTGCTTAACTGCTCTGCTTAATTTTATCTCTGGAGTCATTTTTGTATGGGGGCTTAATTTAAGCGCGAGCAGCATACTAGGCTTAATACACAAAAAAAGAGCGTTTGTGATGGTGCTCAGGATAAAATATTGTTTATAAGTAATTTTAAAACGAATGAAGGTGCACTTTCAATGCTTAAAATATTACAGTTGGATTGCTTTCCGTAAAAGTTTGGCACAAAAATAAAAAAGACGTCCACTTCGCTTATCTCCTTACCCACGGTGATTGTTTATTTATCGCTAAAACCAATCCTTACTAATTTTGTTTTCTCAATTCCTCCTGCCTGCCAAATCCTCCCGACCTTACCCTACATACTACCATCTACGAAAAAAAAAATTAACGAACAAATTCCTCGATTAACAAATAAAAAATAGGTCTATTCCTTTACTTTTAAATCTTACGAATTTTTACGAATTTTTACTCAATGCTGTTGCTTAACTCGAAAAATTCGTAAAAGACAGCGACATCGAGAGAGCAAGAAATTACCCCTCCACTGAGAATCTTACGAATTTTTACTCAACAAATTTCTTGGCGTAAGAATTGAACAAGCTGTCAATTAACAGCTGATTCGAAATTTGTTGTCCCATTTGACATTTGTTTTGATTTCTTGTAAATATATTAAAATGGTATCGTGGTATAAATAATCGTGTCTATTTTTTTGCGTAACAATTTGGCTGTAGTGTTGGCGCAACACGAATTCCGTCGCCGATTCCACGGCCGTCCGACACCGATTGCGCAAACACTGCGCCGTTTGGCCACCAACCTTGAAGAGTATGGGACCACACGAGACGTTGCCAAGAGTGGCCGGCCCCGGAGCGCCCGTTGTGCCCAGAATATCACCGCTGTTGACGAGGATGTCGAGCTGTCGCCGGAAACATCGACCAGACGCCGTGCCTCGCAATTAGCCATCAGCCGGTCGTCCCTAAGTCGAATTTTGGTCAAAGACTTGCGCATGTTCCCGTACAAAGTCCAGCCCGTGCATCAGCTGCTGCCTGTCGACCGCCAAACGCGTGTAACCTACGCCCAAGCCATCCTCAATCTCGAGTACGAAGTGGACGATTTTTCGACCAAAATCATAATGAGCGATGAGGCTCATTTCCAAGCAAAACTATTGCTTCTGGGGCACCGAAAATCCACGAGTAATGCACGAGGAGCCATTACACCCGCTCAAAGTTACTGCATGGTGCGCTGTTCACGCTGGAGGAGTCATCTTGCCATTTTTTTTTCGAGAACGCCGCTGGTCAAACGACAACAGTGGAAGCCCTCAAGGACAACATTCGATACGAGTGCGAGAATCTGTCGCCCGAAGTTCTCGCCGAAGTGATGGAAAATGCCATAAAACGAGCCCGTATGGCAATCAATTGTGACGGCGCCCATTTGGCCGATATCATCTTCTCGACTTGACCAATAAAATTCTAAAGGTTCAAATAAACGTACTCCAAAAACAGAATCGAAGTTTTTCATTTAGAAAAAAAAAAAAAATGAGAGCCAAACAACATCGGATGACTTCTTTTGGCCCACCTTGTATATCTGCCGTTTTTCATAGATTACTACAAAAGCGTTCCCTAACTTTTTCGTAAGCGTCTCTCTCTGTGAGAGAATTTATCCCCACCACTGCCATTTTGACAGTCTTTTCCATTCTTACTACAAAACTAAAGTGATTTCCGTTCACGTTGATAGGAATCGCATTTATTAGAAGGGGCTTCCCCAAGTATTTATTTGAAAATTAAAATTAAATTTCACTAGACACCTGCATAAGAAAACTATCGATGTAAATAGATAAACATCGAGATTTTCGATAGTTCATTACTAATTTCCCATTTCACTCGCACAATTTTGCACACATAGGGCCTTACCAACAACCAAGCCGCAAACTCGAGTTTAACTAATTTCGAAACTTACTATAGTTTCGACTTTTAATTTCTAGGTACCAACAATCAAAGTAATCGGAACTTTAACTACATCTGACTTTATAGCAAAATTATAACAGTATAACTCAAAAGCGTTATAATTTGTTTCTGCGCTTTCAAATAATTTGCTGAAATTGGCAGTTGGTCGTATTTTGAGTGAAATATAAAAGATTGTTGCTTTGTTTTTTTACTGTATCATTGCAGCATTGGTAATTTTGCTATCAATGATATCAGCCAATGGTTTGCCACAGTCAACTAGGTAATAGTTCTCGCATTGCCTGCGTCCAATTTAAGCTGCGGCTTCTCTTTATTTGCTGTCCATTTAATATTTCATATTTATTTCATATTTATTTATTACAAAGACTGACGTTTAAACTTTAATAATGGGTTAGACTCGACTTTCTCCGGATCGAAAGTTACAGTCTCGATTATCTTAAAGTCGGAGATAACTTATAACACAGCTTAATTTCATTTCGACTATTGCCCTAAAGTCGAGTCTAAATTCGGTTTTTAGTAAGGCCGATAGTCTCCGCATGCCATAGGTGCGCATCACTGGATAAAATTTCCTGGGGATCTCTCTCATAATACAATTTATGCCGACATTCTAAGAGAACAAATAAAAGCATTCAACAAAATCAAGACCCACGAACTTTAGTAAATGTCCCACTGTATCTTTCAGATCATAATTATATAGGCAACAAAAATATTTAATTAAATGGACATTCTCGCTTGTACTCGCGCCGGAAGCACAGAAATATATTTAATTCCTTAGCCTGGACGTGTTCAGCGTTCAGGTTCAGCCCCAAAAAACCACTCTCTTTGTGTAAGTCTCGAACAATCGTTTCGGCATTTAAGAAGCATTTTTATCATTCATTCAGCACACGCTGCTTAAATAGCTGCCTCTGTCTCATATATGTACTGTACATGCCAACTCAAACACGAAACAGATGTTATTCCGACAAAGTCGATACGTTTCTCTGTTCCATTTCCACACCCTCGCCATTGCCATTCGAAATTATTTCATATATTCACAAAGATATTCCGAGCCATCATCGCAGAGGAATCATCAGCTCATTGTGTCCACACATCCATATGCATATGGACATGGACACACATTAAAACCATTCACAGATCCATTGCCATTGAACCGCACACGACCGACAGTAGGGAGTAGCGTGGTAGCGTGCCCCCTGTCAGCAACACCGGCTCCCAACGAGTATGACGATGACGATGACGATTACGATGACTGCCAGAAACAATCAGACATTCTATCGTGGTCGTGGACTGGACACTGGCCACAGTGGGTGCATCTAGTGGTTGGACACATTCACAAGGCGGGTATCCGCAGAACGGCAAACACAGCTCCTTCCTTACTTCGTTCGTACATATATCTGTATGAACAAAAGTCGAGTTGTATGTAGATGGATCCATTGTGTGCATTAAAGACCTTTTGGCCGCCAACTTTGCCGTCAGTCGGTGTCGTCGTCAACGTGGTATTCGGTATTCGTCTCTTATTCGAGCCAACAAACGATTCCATTCACCAGGGGACTGCCTTCCATTTAACCCAACTCCGTGCGGGGGAGATATACAGATTAAACCAAGAGTACACACATAACCTCAATCAGAGCATCGCAGCAAGCAAATAAAAGAGGACAAACCCAGGGGAAAAAATCGCCACTCACTACGTTCAGATTTCAACTCGACGAGTATATCCGCACAAGGGAGGATGGTGGTTTTTTTTTTTAGCCAAAGCTGGACTGGTTTCTGACTGTGCACTTAAGAAAGTCCGAAGTTGAATGAAATCAAATCTTTGTAATCCACTGAGTACATGATGTGTTGACTCATTCACGCGAAGACGCATTGCACTCATCCCTCGATCCACCCACCGAGTCAATCTTTGCGATTGGAAAGAGAGAGGCAAAATCAAAACGAATGCAAGTGCTTTTCGGCATCTGATATCTCGACAAGTAAACATGTTTGCAAAGTGCTCTCGGTCCTCTCGGTCTCAATCCATCCAGGGTTTATATAGAGGATGAGAAAAAGTTGGAATTTTTGTGAAAAATCATCCTTTGTCGTGGTACATCAATCAGCAGCCGGCCAGAGGAAGGAAGTCTTAAGATGTTATTTGTCACAGAGCTGGAGCAGATCTTAGGAGCCCTCTATATGAAAGCTGTCGCAAAAGAATGACTGCAAGTAATTAGCTCCAGAAAAATGTCATTTTGTGCTCCTCGGTCAACTGGGAAGGGTATTGGTTTTTAGCTTGATCGCATACGAATGTGTTTTCGTACAGAATGTACGACGCAAAAAATGCTGTTCTTCTGGCTGTTTGTTCCTACAAACAGTAGTTAAAGCGACCAATAGAATATAATAAACCATTAAACAAATGGGATCTGCTGCTAAAGATACCTCCGCTCAAAAACAGAACTGTTTGGGGTTATGCTTAAAAAAACTGAGCTCGTTTTGTTTCCTTGAAGGAGAACCATTTATATCTGACCTAGCACACAATGTTGCCGCAGTTTTTTTTTAAAGTGTGACCATTTTTTTTAAAAAAGTATAACAAATGGAAAAAAATTGTAACAAACTGGAAAATGTATTTTCTTTTTCCCACTCGCAGTTTGACGTTTGCACAGCTTGTGCTCTGTGTATAAATAAACAAATATTTTGATAGAAATTGGTAGAAGTTTGTTCGAAAGAAAAAAGTGCTGCTAGTTCAACTTTTCAATACTCAATTTCAAAAAAATTGATTTTAATGGGAAAAAGTGTAACAAAGCGAAAAAAAGTACTATGTTACTTTACAAAATTATTAAATAATTAAAAAGTAAATATAACACTTTTGTTACACTTGTATCATTGTGGCAACCAGAGACAATACTGAGACCACCAACTCCGGCCGATTTACCGTTACTTAGCCTACAAGCTATATTTTTACGGAGTGGTCACGATTTGGTGCGCTAGTATTGTTACATAGAAAATCGTATTGACAAATGTCGAAAAAACGAAAAAAACGAAACTTCAAAAATTCCGGCTCACCAACACACTCCCAGGAAATATGAGACACTTCCGCTGTGGGCAAAGTTGCTGGCAGAGTTCATAGAATTTTATCCGTTTAATTTGAAATTATTCGTTACGAGTGAATAATAGTTTTTTTAGGAATAAGTGTACATTTGCTTAAAATATTCATGAAAAATTAACAATGTAGATTAGTTGAGGAAATATAAAAACATTTTGAGCAAATTTTCTTCATTATTTAAGAAAAATTTACACGCGAAATCGAAGTTAATGATTTCCAAAAGCGGAAAATACACAACCATGTTTGTTCTAACATGTTTCTAGTATATAGAACATCAACTTTAGATAGTTTTACTAACCAAACAAATCAAATTATTCGCCTTTTAACAATTTATAATAACTAACCAATGGCATTCAGTAATATAAAAATGTGGAATTCCCGAACTCTTTCACATTTCAACACGGTTGCCGCGGTTGGCAGCATTAATTTTTGTATTTTTTGTATGTTTTTGCATGTCACACGGATTCTTTTTTGACATAACACCGATAGGAAAACAAAATGGCGAACTTGAAAAAAAATTGAGGGGGCCAGCGGCAAGAGGATTGTGAGTTGCGGGTCTCAGTATGGTTTGTCTATGGTGGCAACGCTGAGCACAATACCAACACTAGATGGCACTAGATCGATCAGGCGAAACATCTCCAAATCAGTCTAGACTAGGGATGCAAGATCTGAAAAAATTAGCTGGCGGGACATTTTTTGCATTTGAAGTAGGTAAGCATTTTTTTATTTTATTTTAGTTTACATATTATTTGTTGTTAAGTAGTATTTGGTTTAAGTAAAAGTCTTTTAATTCATATTTTTAATTTTGTGTAACTTTTTCAAAGCAAATTTAGTTTTCGGATTTTTTCGACGAAGGTCATGTTTAAAAAGTAAAAATTTAAGAAGGAACATAACTTAATACAAATAATAATAAATATTTTATATGAAGATTATGCCGTGAAATAACACCGAGCGAAAAAACGCCTCAAATTTCCCTCTAGTTATTTTCTCAAATTTCCCCTCTAGTTATTTCGGCCTTTAGAATTTAGTTATAGTTAAAATAATAGTTGCATCTATTTCTGATTTTCAAATTCAAAATATACTAAAAGTTTTCGGCCATTGTGAAAACATTTGCTTTATTTAACGAGCAATGTACGGCATTATTTCACTTTGTCAATGGGAAATATTTGTTTTTCCAAAGTGAATAACGCCGAGGTTTGGAATTGAACGTTATTTTTCTCGGTGTTATTTCAAGGCACTGACAAAATGACATTTCTTAAACCTTATGTAAGAAAACCGTTCACGTACATACTTCCAGTGCTATGATTATTTCTTGGTACTAGAAAATTTTGATAAAAGACGATTTAAAGACATGAGCTGTTTTTTATGGACATTCAGTGTGTTGATAATCACGGTGAAATGTGAAATACAGGTGTTTTTATAGAATATCACCCAAAATTCATATTTTGACCGTTTTTTGTCAGATTTCTGAAATTCCCACGATATAAAAACACTGCCTACTTCTCTTGAAATTGAGAGATTTCTCTCTCGATTTTTGATATTTCACATTTTTCATTTTTCTATGCTGAAAGAACACGAACGAACCTATCGCTAAAGAGTTTATAATAAACTTCACAGTGTCAAATGAGAAGAAGAAAACGCCAAGTGACAGGTAACAGAACAGATTTTATATGGTTGTAGATAATTATGTTAAAAAAAATACTGAAAAGTATATTATAAAGAGCAAAAAGGAAGATAAGAACTTTGTAGAATTGCAAAATTATGTTTATCGAACGTATTTGGTAACAGCTGAGAAGTTAAAGTAGTGTTGAATTGTGCGCTTTTTAACAATAATCATCTTTGTTATCCTTCAAGTTTTTTCGACGTTTGAACCAAAAAAATAGCCCATCTGTGATGGGATGGGCTCCGCGAAGCACTCTATTGTGAGTAAGTGTTTATCAGACGTATTTCTAAAAACTAAAAAAATTAAAACACAGAGCAACGTTTAAAAATATTTGAAGAAAATACTGCATAGAAATACCGTCCATCTGTGAAAGGAAAACATCGGAGAAAGCTCTCTTCGTCGTAAAGTATGGGTCGGTCTGATTTTTCTCTGTGAAGAAATAAAAAGGCGTGAAATATTTTGACACAAAACAAGCGCTTCCATTAGTTGTTCTCTAAAATTTACCCAATTGTAAATACATCTACCCAGGCAGCTATCTACAAAAAAATATTTAATAATCTCATCCAACAAGTCGGATGGGTTATCACGTGCAGTTTTATAGCCGGCGCTCTTATAAATTCATTTTTTATCTCTTAAATTAGGAAGCTAATCCGAAACATAATAATAATCACCCATACGTCAATTATTCGTGCATCCATTTGTTTGGATTTAATGACAAATTTATCTGCCCAATGATTTCCCAGTGAATTTCAATTGATAGACCACAGAGACGTGATCCCAAAACAATTCATCCAAAGCCAGCAGTCGGTCGTTTTCGTTGATGTTGTCAGTTAGTGATTGATTTAAATTAATTTGTTCTCAAGTGAATTGTGCGACAGTGAGTTGTGGAAATAGTTTCGTTACTAGGCAGAGTTAGTTCAACTTACACCGAGCATCAAATAAAAGCGGTAAGTTGAAAGGTATTTGTAAAGCAAATTAACTGCAGGGAAGAACACACACTTTGTTCTGAATGTTTGGCAATTTATGACAAGTTATTAAAAGAAGTATGTGGCTTGTGGCTAGGTAATTAATAAAATTACAGTATTGCTGTCTAAATCACTGACATATTTGGCGTAGAAGACTGTGCAAAGTGCCAGTGCTGAGTGCAAACCTATTTCAGCCGTAGTCAGTGGAAGGTGCTATTTTAATTTATTTTGTACCTCCAACAAGTGAATGAAAATGCTGTCAATTGCTTTTGGAAAAGTTTCAAACTCTGAATCATCAATCATTTTCTGCTGTAAAATTTGTTAATACCATGGAGCTAAGATGAGAAGGTAATATTTTTGTTCTCGTTAACAACAGAGAGCGAATTAATTGAATCGAAAAAAGGATATGCCGGGGTTGCGGCAGAAGGGGGTTTATGTTTTGACAGAGCAGATGGGTTATATAGCTCGATGGAAGACGTCTGAAAAGGCTCCGAGAAGTGATGCCACAATTTAGTACGCCATCAGCAGCAGCTTGTCATTTTATTGCAATAGCCATTTAGACACTTTGTTGCGCAACTCACTACGACTTAAGTCCGGTTTTACAGTGCAGCTTTAAACTCAGTTTAACCACGTTTTAAGTATTAAGAAGTTCAAGACGAAATGGTGTATTTCAGTGCTCGTTTGACTTGATTTAGGTGGGGGCAAACGGTCTGCATTAAGACCAAAAAGTAGGACTTTTAACCATGGCTTGGGCCAGTGGTAAAGAAGACTTAGTTTGATGGAGGACGTGCTGTGGTTGCAATAAAAAATACCACTACCTTCCGTAGGTTCTTCGGAGCCATAGAACTTGCAGTGAGACTTGCAAATCGATTGTGAAAGATGGACTTGCTTAGGCTGGGCTGACGTACTCGAGTAGGGAACGACCTAAAATAAGGTAGAGAGTTTCGGTCACTTAAGGGTAGATTAGATTGAGTCAGGGGGCATAAATTGACCCTTTTAAAGGTAAAGACGAAGAGGAAACTTCTTGTAGTGGTAATGGATTGAGATCTCGTAATTTTCAGCACTAGTCAATTTTTGTGTCAATATTTTTAAATTTTTTTTCCCAAATTTCAATCTTAAAACTAGATATTAACAGAAATAACTTGATTTAAAAATAACATGGAAGAACAAATTCCTGTCTTTCAAAAATGTTATAGTCCTTTATTGTTTTTTATATATTCTTTCATTTTAAGATTTTCTTTTTAATTACCTCTCCCGCCTAAACGGAGCGAGATAGACCCCCCCTCACATGGTGAAAAATGCCTGTAGGTACTCGTCTACATAAAAAAAAATCTTTTTAGGCGCCTTTAAAATCCGTCAGATATTATTAGCGTCAGCAGCAAAGTACTTCTCTCGGGCCTAGGCCGAATTGCCCAACTGAAACAACAAGTAGTAAAGACCTTAAATCCAACCCATTTTTGGCGCATTTTTCGACGTTTTTTTTGAACCCGTTTCCGATCTTTATAATTCTGAACAATGTATTAGATCAGCTATGGCGAACCCATTGCACGCGTGCCATTTAATGGAAACTTGGAATTCAATTCCCGACACATATAGCTGCTTCAAAATTTTGGCGTGCTGTTTTGACAATATTTTCGTCTACGTATGCGTGCGAATCCTTATTTTCAGAAATGAATAACATTAAAGATTCGCTTAGAAACCGTTTGTCAGATGATTCCAGTTCAGCCTGCAATTTGCTTAAACTGACAAAAAACAGTCCTAATAGAAACTACAAAAGGCACGCAAGAAAAGGCACGCTAAAATAGTTCGTTCATTGTTTATTGCTTTTGTTTGTTTCTCTGTTCTTTGTTTATCTGAAAATTGGTTCTTTTATTTAAAATAAATTCAAAAGTGTTAATTTCAAAAATTGTTAAATTATTTATTTTTTTATAGTAATAACTAGAAAACTGGATCAAGATGGCACGCCAAAGGCACTTCAAATTATTTATTTTTTTAAAATGACAGAAAGCTCTAAAAATGATCGCCATCTCTGGATTAGATGATTTGCTTCGTGTTTTTCGCCATTTGTAAGACTATTTTTATGTAATTTTTCGAAGTGTTTTTCAAGGTTTATTGACATTTTTCGACCCGTTTTTGGCTCGTATTCTTAAACAGTTGTAACCAGACTTTCATACCATTTGAAGCTTCTTAGGTACCACCGCCGCTTAGGAACCACAGATCCCCATAAAAAAAAAATTGAAAAAAATGCACGTCTAAATTCACGGAGCGATTATAGGGACTCATTATTTATTTATTTATTTTATTTAGTGAATGCTTAAAAACAGTAAGATATAGTATTTTAAAAATGTATATATTTTGTCTATTTCCTGCGACACTATGCACTCATTTAACCTTAAAAAAAAGCTTCTATTCGACGGCTAATAGTCCATTGAGATTTATAGTGGTTTCAGAGCTTCATGCTCTTTAAATATTTGTGCCTTGCGGTACCCTTATTTCAGTATACCGCACAAGACAAAATTGCTTCTATATATTCAAAAATCCAACGCTATTTCCAAAACAGATTACATATAGTTTCAAGAGGCTTATTTTCCAGTCAGGGTGTTGTCATACACAACACCGCAGATAGTAAAAAGCAAGTTCCAGGAACAGGGCATTACCAGCGCGCTAAAAAAGTCCCAGGACCGGCCTATCTTTCGTCTCTTAACGCCTAAGTGCAGAGGTGTGGTTTAATACGTGTAGGGTCGGGGAAAAATATACATCGTATTATAATGGTCCTATGGCAAATTTGACGGGAGGTTCCAGGAGTTATGTTAGTTTGGTTACCAGATGTGGCGTCGTGTAGGCTCACTCAGGGAAAAAACCCGATAAAATCAAGATAATCAGTGTCAGATTAGGCCCATCCGTTGACGAAAGTCTGTTAAGCTCGGAAATTCTTAATCCAAACACAGAAATCTTACTTTGAGTATGTTCTTTGATTAACCTTCAATTCTTCTTTTAAGATTGTTCTATAACAGTATTAAGAACGTGTAAGCTGAATTTAAGCCCAAAATCCTTTCGTTCGAAGAATGCGAAAACTTGAATTTAAATCGTTGTAAACTTATATTAAACTTATTTATTCTTAAACATAACGCAATGAAGAATGTGTGAGCTTAAATTAAGCTTATAATTACCTTATTTTTCACCTATTTATCAGCAGTAAGAATAATGCTCCCTAAAACCCAGAATAATAACTCTTGAAATAAACTTACAAAAATTTAAATAAGAACAAGTTATCCTTATATTAATTTTTTCCGGAATGCTTCAAGAATGTCATATCCCTGATTAAGATTGCACAGTTTTATTTGTCCAATTTATTGTCAACTCCGTCACTTTCCTGTTTAAGAAAATACATTTTTTTTTTTTCTAAAATATGTCCTTCCGTTATTTCGGCAAAACATCTTATGTCAATTTTGTCCACTTTTCAGGAGAGCAATTTTATACTTATGCAAGGCACTACTGTTGATGACTTAATCCATTTTAAAACAGTTATAACTTCCTCATTATTTGACATTTTTCCAACTGCTTTGGCTTAAGAAATAGAGTAAGGAGAACACAATTCAAATAACGTTAAACAGCTAAAACAACTTAAGTCGACTTAAGATGTTTTAACTTTTAGGCACAGATTTAATGGATACAAATGTAAGGTTGGACTATTAAGTCAGACATATTATCTATAACAATTGTATGTATATTAAATTAATATTATTAATTCCACCATTTTAGTTGTCACATGTACTTTACTACAGTTTTCCATTTTTACTTACACTTAACTTAACTACGGAAACACGTAAACTGTACGAGATATCAATCGGGAGGAATGAACTTTTTTTATCCTGATTGGAGAATATAAATTCGTATATCATGATGCTATGCACATTAATCCATCATGCAAGTTTAAGATTATTTGGGCAGTGCCGGCCCCAGCCAAACTAGCGCCCTGTGCAAGATTTACAGAAAGCGCTCTTTTTTCATATTTGCACATATGCACAAGTCTTTTCCACCTCACCCAGGAGGTTGACTTTCAATGCATTTTTTTTATTGAGGTATTTTTTGTTTTGAGATTTTTGAACTAGATTCTTATGTAAAATGTAAGTGGATGCGCAAGAAATATACCTAAATGAACAGTGTGGAATTTTTTGAGATTATGTAGGTATGGAGTGAACTTGCATAGGTCTAGTGGGTTTTTTAATTTTGCGATTTTTTGAGTTAGATTCTCCTTGGATTTGCAACATTGCAAGTGATGTGAGTTAATGTGCAAGAAATAATTCAGCACAGGTGTGATGGATGTTGCTACTTTGGGATTATTTGAACCAGCTTCTGGTTTAAAATGCAAATGGCAGTATTTGTTCGCGCAAGATAAAATTTATTTTTCTTTCCTAGCAATGCGCCCCCAGAACTTGGCGCCCTGTGCATTTGCACATCTGACACATATGGTTGGTCCGGCCCTGTGCATAGGCTTGATTTAATAATAAAAAGCTTGATTTGTTTTAAGAATCATTCGGCTTAATTTTAGATTCAACACGTAAAAATGGAGAAAATTAAGAATAAGCCTGATCGGACTAGAACTTAGATCGCGATATTTTTCTGAGTGTACGCTTACCAACTGTTCTATCAAAGATGTTCAACTTCCCTATTCCGGCTCTAAATATGATTTCAGTGTTTCGGCTGTCTCTCAGAGATCGAAAGTCTGGTTGACGAGTTCGTATCACAGTTGCCACTTGCATAAAAAATTAGCTACCAAAATTGGAAAAAAATGTTACCAAGCCCAGATAAAGTTTACCAAAAATCTGGAGACGTTGATAAAATATTTTTAAAACATAGAAAAAACATATGTCTTTTAAAATATTCAATTTGGTACATCAGGTTTGTAGAAACTTAGCTCTAATGACCTAAATGCCACATTTAAGCAGGCTGATTTTGACAGATAAAAATGCCCAAATAGCATATAGTGTAATCGGACAATAAGCACGAATGCCAGCGTAAAGCACTATATGCCCATATGTACTTTATTAAAATTTCTTTATGGCATTGCTGGCATTTTTGATGGAACAAGAATTATTTTGTTGTCATCGGTGTTTGACTGTTTGAGTTCGTGGGATTTTGATTTATTTTCGTTCTCTTTTTTTGTTTATTATTCAGTCTACCATTTGTGTAAATTATTCAATTGCGTCTTTTCTTTGTAATTTGTTTAGGTTTAATTAGTGTTTTGTGCTTTTCCAGTAACTTGGGCTATACTATAATTGTTTGCTTTTTAATTGTTTTATTTTAGTTATTTGTATTTTTGTTAATTTTCGTTATGTGTTTTCATTGGCTCGATTGCTTATTTCACTTGGTATATATTTTGTTTGTCATTTTACCCTTTTTAGTTCTTTTGTGTGTCTGCTTTTTTCTTTTCATCTTTTTTATCTACATTTCTTGCTTTGTTTTTCTTTACAGCATTACCCTGTATTTGTAATATGGTCATACTTGCCTTGATGGTCATTTAAGACATTTGTTAATAAATAACAAATGACAATTTTAAGACATTTGTTAATAAAAAAAAAAAATGCCTTAAATGACCACCAAGGCAAATATGACCATATTGGTAATTTTGGTCATATAGTCTAATATACAGTTTTGATAATCCTGACATTTTGGTCATTTGCCTGTTGGCATTCATATGCATAATTGGCACACAGTCTAATCTTAGCTTAAGAAATTGAACAACGTCAACAACGTTGCGCACAAAATTACCAGCTGTTAGAAGGCATGGGATCATCTACCATTTCCGATCCTTTTTTTTTCTTATAACTTTGACAAATTAGAGTTTTACTTCTGCAAATAAATAATATGATTAACTAACCTATCCAATATCCATATATAAAAGTAGTTATAAACAGAAAATATTTCGAAGTCCACCATCTGTCAAAAGAAGAAAATGAGTGCATTCAGTCATTTTTTGAACAAAATAGGTTTACATGGGTGGTGCTGACTAGTGTTGGTATGTCATTGAGACGGTTTTTCCCACGGGAAGCTAATTTCTTTCTCATTTTTACCTTTTGAAACTAGTCAAAATTACCACAAATTTCCCACTTGGTTAATTTAAGAAAAAAATAGTTTATTTTCAATATTTTTAGTAACAAAAAAAAAATATTCTATATTAAGGAATTTCATTGGAAGAATAAGATAAACAGTCGTTTCATTACTAGATATACACACATAAAAAATCGCATTGGTACAATTCATGAAAAAAAAAACAAACTAAGTATAATATAATAGGTTCGTTCGGGTACATTTTCGCAAACGTTAAATTATTAAAAATTTGCTAAGAAACTGTGCGAATGCGACCACGTACTGAGAAAATTTAAAAAAATGAGAGAGAAATCCATTTTCCCTCTTTTCATTTTTTCGTAATTTTCTACTCGCCGAATTCCGACTTACTGAAAAATGAAAAATGAAAACTGACAACTAAGTGACAGCTCAAAAGTTTGACAAGTAAAACTCTATTTATTTTCTTCTTCAACGATGTCGGAGGAAGAAGTAATAATCGAATATTTTCCTAGAACATATCAGCGCATTCAAAATGTAAAGTTTAATAGATATTTATCTGATAAAAAATTCAATTCCAACTTATTTCGTAGATGCTGCATTTTACGATAATGTCAAAATGACACTTCTTAAACTTTTTGTAAGAAAACCGGTCACGTACTTCTCTTGAAATTGAGAGATTTCTCTCTCGATTTTTGATATTTGACATTTTTCATTTTTCTATGCTGAAAGTACACGAACGAACCTAATATATATTCTAATATCATATTGTTTGTGTATAGCGCAAATAATCTCAATAATAAGAAACTTTTCGATAATGAATAAAAACAGCAACTCAGTTGAAAATATAAGCAATGAAAATACCGGTGGAAGTTAGATGGAGAAGTTCAAAATGTGTATGAAAGAGAAACCAAAAATGTGATACTCTTACGTGTTTTGTAATTTGTAGTAAATTTCTTTCATAACAATTCATTTAGATAGGCTTGCTTGTGAACACAGAATAAGGTAGAGAAATATGATATTAGGTTGAAGTTTGATGGAAATTTTTTTTTTTTGGAAGTTGACCAAATTTCCCACAAAATCTTACCGAAATCTTATTTTTTCCCATTTTCTTACGAGACGGTTTCTTACCATCGAAATTCCCACGAAGAGGTAAATTTCCCACGAGTTACTAACACTGGTGCTGACACATTTATGCAAATGCAATTCTTTCACTCAGAAACAGTAAGGCAGCATTTAAATGAATTGATAACGAGTTCGTATTTTTGGTGCTCCTGCTCAAAAAGTTACCAAAACCAGCAAAAAAGTTACTAAATTGCCAAAACTCAAAAAGCAAAAAAAAAATTACCAAATATGGTAAAAAAATACCACAGTGGCAACCGTGCTTCGTATGAATAAAACAGCGTTGCGCTCTTCTTTCCAGTGTCTCTAACAAACTTCAAAAGTTTTTTCTTGAGATAGAGAAGAGCGTATTGTTGGTATCAAGTTACTCACTTGAAGTTCCGCGCCACCTATTGGACTTACTCCCAAAAAATGAACACACATAAGGTCGGCAGCTTATTTAATCTCCTGACATAAATAGTTAGCGACACTTCATCGACGTTAACACAGTTAAGAAAAATAAAGTCATTTCCGAAAACATCTATATATATCGCCACTTTTACAGTCTGGGTGACATGCAATTTATGCCACAGTCGCTTGGTCATTAATCTCCATGAATCGAGCCGTGCCGCCACCCCCCTCTCTAATTGCACATCGTAGTCGGCGGCCAAAATGTACAACAATTGAAACATTTAATTAATATCAACCCCGATGAGTTGGCGTCGCCAGTGGCTGCGCGGCTACCCTCATCCACCATCCACCGTGCGTCCGTCCGCCCGCGCTCACCGCCTGCCATGCCGTGACAATAACGATCACAAGAATAATGGCTTACCATGTAATTACTGTCTATCTGTAAAAATGAATAGAATGCTTAATCGTTTAGAAATCAGAGGACACCAATAATAAATTACGGCTACTGGTGTTTTTCTGCGCGCCGGCCATTTCCTACGCCACAGCATCCTTCCACGGCGATGTTGGCAGTTGCCACCCCCCCCCCCCCCCCCCCCCCACACCCATCTCGATCTCATGGCAGACTCGACCGGATTCAACTTTGAATCAACCTTAACGAAAGTGTTAATTAGACAATTCTTCGTTAGGGTTATCTGCTCAATCTGTTTTTCTGGAAAAGTTTTCTTCTCTCCGACTGGGAAAAGTTACTCCTTTCAACTCCGGTTGAGGCTGGATGCCGATGTCGGGCATAGAAGACACAAATTCCCGGCGCGTTCTGCACCAGGCATGGGGGTGCGTTGAATTCACCAATCACTACCCCCTTAGCTGCTGTTTCGGGGTGGATTTTACAACTGTGTTCGAGCACATCCCTTCAGATACCTACCTACATCTGGCCAAACTTTAAGATACTCTTTTTTCCCCTTGTCGCTTTATCAGGCGGGCGGAATGTGTCAACCTGATCTCTTGTAGTAATTTCTGGCTGCTAGCTTCAAGGTGTTCTCCATAAAAAGAAGAAGAAGACACTCGCCAAAATGCGAAGAAATCCAAACCCAAAAAAAACAAGAAGAACGTAATTCACTTGTGATAAGAACTTTTCATCCCAAGAGATTGGAGAATTGCAGCTTTCAAGGAAAGAAAAAAAAATTAAAATGCTTCTCAGAATCAATTGAATTGGGATACTTATCAGTGATTTGCAAGATGAGGGTCTGCGGCGGAGGTGCGTTCCTCTGGCTGCTGCTTGTTTTCGTTTATTTCTCTTTTGGTTGCTCCTGCTCCGCTTTTTATGTCAGTTTATTTTATGACTCCTTTTCCGATGACAGGGGGAACGAACGTGCACGAGTGGCGGCTAATTTAAGTAATTGCGATTGTTCGAATTTTATTGACGCATTAGGAGCACGGAGTACTTCGGTTGATTGCTGACGGTTGATCACGTGGATGTAAATTTGCATTTGGAAGTGATACAGAAGCTGACTTTAAATGGTAAATCAAATTGTTATAGTTGCTTAAAACCTTTAAAACTCTTTGGGCTGACAGTGAACATTTGCAGTGGCTTAAGTCAGGCGGGATACTGCCGACAATGATGGAAACGTTTTGGGAAACGATTCCACTCTGAGCGATCTGGAAAAGAAATTGATTTGTTTTGATCCTAAATGTTGTTAGAGAAGGTAGTGAGTTTGGAAAGGCTCTGAAGTGTGGTACAGCGGCTCCTCTAAAAATCGTCTATCTTTGTTTCTACTGCTTTTAGTCTAAAACAAGTCTTGCCGGTCAGATGTGTTTTTAATTTTGACAGGTAATTTTCGGACATTGTTTTTTTGGCTGTCTATGTTTCTTAAGAAGCTATAACGGCTAAGGAGGCATTTGAAGACCATGTTTTAGGCAGACTTTTTTATCTCTTAAAAGCTTCTGGAAGCCAAGAACTTGTTCCTGCTGAGCTGCTAAGTGGCTACGATAGCCCCAAGGTGTGCTTTCTTTATCTCTGAAGAGGTTTTTAAAGCTGTGTATATGGAAAGCACAACAATTTGAATAGGCTATAAAAGTTTGTCTTTTTGGCTAACTAACCCTTTGTAGAGCCTCTTACAACTTTATATACAGCCGATCACAAGCAGATCTTCCACGAGGCTACAGTGGCTAACCATGGGTGTACTGAAAAATTATTTGTTGAAATATATTTTGTTGCTTTGTATAGGACTGACAACATCACAGTAACGGCTTTTGTTCGGTTATAGCAACGTTAAAAGTTCGAATTACGATCACAAAACAGAGCTCGCACATTGGCCATGGCCATGGCTATCGAAACTTTCTGAGTGAAGAAACCTATTGACCTTTAGTATTATGTGACTTATTAACAGGCAATCGCTTAACTTGTCAAAAGCAGTTTTTACGCACCCTTAATCGAGTCTTTCCAAAAAATAAACAACCTGAGGAAACACTTAAACTCAATTATCCCTCACTTTAATCGACTTAACAAACATTGACAGGTGGAAGTTTCACAAAAAAAATTGTAACACTTCTCTCACATGTTTTCTTTTCATAAACTTTTGACAGGTGACTGCCACAGTTTGGTTAGGTGCGTGGGTTGGCGTGGAGTATTCCGTGCCACACTCAGGTCAATATTGACCCATTGTGTAGTTATGCCTAGTATGCTGTTCCAACAAAGCTAAAATTAAGCGCCTCTCCCTCTTTCCACCGGTTCGCTTAATGTTCGCTTTATTTTGACAGTGTAGGTTCGGTCAAAATGTGCTTCCTCAAAAACCTCTCCCAGGTACTCCTTGTTAAAAGATTCCATTTCTAAAAGAAATTAAATTAACAACAACGATTTTTTTTGTGTTGAACTTACCATTCTCCATGCTGTTTTTTTGCTTTCGTTTGAAATACCGATTTTTTCCCTGATCTGTCAAAATTTAGCTGTGGAAAAATGTATTTTGCATTAATACGCCCTAAATTCTGTAGAGATTTTTCGTAAAGTGGCTAACAAATTTAGCTTGAACTGCGTACTGTTGGGCTTAACCGCTTTGCTTAAATTTATCTTTGGAGACATTTTTGTATGGGGGCTTAATTTAAGCGCGAGCAGCATACTAGGCTTTATCAGTTAATTACGACGATAAATTGGGTACGTTCAAGTACATATATAGCTTAGTAAGTCTGACAGATGACAGATTTGGTTGGCCTACATCGGTTACATGAATAGCTTTTTCAGTTCACATTTATGGTGCTATTTTTCGACATTTAAAAATGGTTTGATGCAGTAAAAGAGTAACTACGACTATACCTCGGATAGTCCTTTGCTCGGATCAGATTGAAGTCTTCGGTGCTGTTACTGTAAGCTCTACCCTACGCCTAGCTTCTTATAAGCACATGTTTTGTGTGAGTTTTCAATTTTTGGGACAAATGGAGCAATTTTATCGAGAGTCCGGACTGCTGAATTGAGAAGCTCTTTGATAGTTATACTCTCGGATGTTTGTCAGACGTTGGTAGGTAATATTTGTGTCTTTCCGGGGATCGAGCCTACAAACCCCTCGCACAGTAGTCCAGCACGCTAACCATTGACCCAATGCACTTCAATGTTTCAAACATTTTATAACTAAAAGTCCCATGAACGTCGAAATTTTACTATAAAATAGACGCGTATTGAAATCGAATGTTGTGTCCAACTTCTTTTATATAATATACGATTTATTTGTTCAAAGAATAAATTCCTGCTGCTATTCTTATGTATATCGTCTGTAGAAAGCATAATTCCAGTTGGAGCTTGTTAATTGGAATCTAATGGGCCATTTATTTCAGTCTCACTTATAGTTAACCTGTCTCTCACTTGTCGAGATAGAGCAAATAATTGTTTCCACTTGAGGAGGTCTTAAAAAAAGAAGCAAAAATGTCTAGCGAAAAATTAACACGACTTTTGGTGCACCTCTGTCCCAATTACATTACAGAGGTTAAGATAAAGAAACTTACAAGTCTTTTTCACTTATAATGATCTTTTTAAAAGGTGAATTTAACTTCTAGGGTTTATTTAAAAAAAAAAAAGATGCGCCTGAATCAGGCGCACTAAAAGAGTTATTCCTCTTAACTATATCCCGCTTAAACAGGTTCATCTGCATAAAAGTGTAATGGAAGCTATGCAAGTCGAGGTCCCACAACACACAAAAGCCTCGACACTCTAACTCCACAACAGAAGGTTGCGAAATTTTACATATTTAAGCCTAGTACGCAACTGTTTCGGAACGAAATTTTCCGGTGGTCTCCGAATGAGAAGCGAAACGTCTGCGAAAAGGCAGCGGAAAATAATTTGTGGAGAGTTCCATCAGCTATACTGCTGTAGCAGTGTTACGAGCACTGGCTATATTTATCCGATTTGGCTACTCAAATCTTTCACTGGCTCCTTGAAGTTGTCATTTGGGATTTAACGTAATTCACTTTAAAGTTTGAATATTTTTAGGCCCCTTATAGGAATTTATAAAAGAATTGCATACTCGTATAACTAAGACTGTCTAAGGACTTTCTTTAAGGACTATTCACATGAAACCGAGTTTCGAATAGGCGAAGTGAAAACAAATCAATTAACCTGCATTTATGAATTGAAAATTGATATTTGTTCCACCACTAAAGCATTAAATTTAATTAATCTTACATCTTATCTAAAAAAAACCTGAGTCTTAATTTTCCCGCGAATCGAAAATTCTTGCCGCGAGCTGTCACATTTTATTCACAATCCACATAATACAATCGCGATCCACAAACTTACGAATGAAATATTCGGTCGAACTTAACCTTTAAGAAAACCGGCCAAGTGCGAGTGTCACTCGCGCACGAAAGGTTCCGTACTTCGCTAGAGTTGAAAATTGCGAAGATTCTATTTTACCACATATATAGCTACGAGCATGATCTACAAAAAAGGTCGGTATCAATTTTTTTGTAGATCAAGAAATAAACAGCTTTTTGTACGAATGAATATATTTTTTTCACCAAATTACTAATTACTCTAAAACCAGTCTTAATGTATCGCTTCCATTGGGATTTGTCGTTTAACTAGAGGTTAAACCCGATGTTGTGTGCAAATTTAAGCCTTCTACCTCAATTAGTTTCTGAGATAGACCTAGGAACAAAGTTGGTCTAGTGGGTTCGGACGGACAAAAGCGAAACTAATAAGGCTCCGTTTTATCCCTTTGGGTACGGAACCTTAAAAATGAAACTAAATCTCGGGTGTCTGCGACTTAACAAAGTTTTCATGTCAATCAAATGTCAGAGACTACGAATTGAACATTTGAACAGCCCTTTAAGTGCGAATGAGCCAACGCCATTTTCATACGGTTTTTGAATAGACGCTCACATCTCAACAGTAAAATCATCTCACAAGACATGCGTGAATATGAATACAGACAGTCAAAAAAAAATACCGAATATTTTTGATCTTCATATTCGAGATTGACTATTTTTGGCTTTTTCTATTTAGCTCCATACCTGTTATAGAAGCTGGAAACACTGGGGGCAGATTCCGTATAACAATAAGAGTCGGGACGATATCGTTTTAGAAACTTTGATGAACATAAGAATATACATAAATACTCTGCCCGAATTTGTTTCATTGTCGTCAGCTTTCATTACAATTGTGGAAAAAAGTGAACTCGTAATTTTGACACTTACAGCCCGATTCTGCCGTTGTGAGGTTGATTCCTTGTGAGGTTTGTTGTGATTCGATAACATTTTTCGTATTCTCCGATAATGCTCACAACAAACCTTACAACAAATTCACCTCACAATGGTTAGATTACTACACTCAGAAAAAAAAAATTGTAATGCCAACAATTTTCGTTGGTTAAAATGAACCCAAATATGAAAATCTTTGATTTAAAAATTACATTTTTGGCAATGATGTAATAAAATACTTATGGAGAGTATATTATTCCTACGCTGAATTACTGATTCTTCAAAACTTAGAAACGGATGTTCTTGCTAACAAAAATAATATTTGAACCAAGAACTTGTAACTTAAAATTTTTTAAGAATCTTAAAATTCTTCGCTTAACAATCTTTTTTTTCTGAGTGTATTACTTCAATTTTGTGGGATCTGAGAACGAAATATTATATCTACACCATTAATTGAATAAAGGAAAACAAATTTATTAAGAAAATATGCGAAATATTGACACTCAAATGTTTTAGAAACGAAGAAAACAAAATATTAACGACATTAGTCACAAATCAAAATTTCCACATTCCTCAGTTTTTTTTTATACAAATATTAATTTTCCCTGAAAAGTTAATAAATACTCGTATAACGTAAAATGTCAGGTTTGAGTCTTTAAATGCTTGGAAAGAGGGAAAAAATGTCATCAAATACAAATATTGGCATTTGTGAGCTGACTGGTTTATGACTGGTTTTCCATTTTGTGACTTGCTCCATAGGAGACCACAATTTCGATTGTTTTTGTGAGCCTCGCAAGTTGTGAGTGGGCTGCCAGAATACGAAAACCTCACAAAATAAATTTCACCTCACTTTGTGAGGGTTTTGTGACTAGGGAGGTATCAGTGAGGTTTTCCAGAATCGGGCAGTTAGTTGCTACTTTTGGAGGTCTATCGTTTCGACGATAATCGTCTGAAAAATTACGGAATCACTGCCCTGAGTGAAAGTGTCAAACTCTCGCGAGCAATTAATGTCCCGTAGAATAAATGTGTATCGGTGGAGAAGGAGAATTGCACCAAGCAATCTACTACAATTACCCACTTCTCGCCATTATTTCGCATTATTACTGCAAAAAAAAGGAGAGCGAAATTTTTCGTTCATGATGTCGTTGCGTCACTTTGGTAGGAATTTTTCTTTCCAAAACAGGTCCGTACTAGGTCCGCACAACAAATCCCACCAATGCAACTTATGTTAAGGGCATTTTTCTGACGACTAAATCTTAGACTTGTTCACTGAGAAAGAATAAGATTGTTAAGCGAAGAATCTTGAGATTCTTAACAAATTTTAAGTTAACAGTTATTGGTTCAAATATTATTTTTGTTAACAAGAACTCGTTTTTATGTTTTTAAGAATCAGGTTTTCAGCGCAAGAATAATATAATCTCCTCAAGTATTTACATCATTGCCAACAATTTCATTCTTAAATCAAAGATTTTGATACTTGGGTTCATTTCAACCAACGAAAATTGTTGGCATTACAATTTTTTTTTTCTGAGTGTTCTGTTTCGAAAAAAAAACGTTCTGCATATACCTTTTTCTTGAACTCGGATGCAATTTTATTTGCAGCTCATGAGCTTAGTTTCAGTATTTCTGGGGACAACAATTTAAAATCATAGTTAATAATGTTGTGCGAAGCACCGGAATAGGTATGTCCACAGCCATAAATCGTTGGCTACTTACTTACTCTGGGGTTTTCTTCTTGACAGTCAAAAATTTATTCATATTCAAACGAATATTGCCCACCGACTCATATCGTAACCTCGCCCGAATTCCCGTCGAATTGAGTTTACACATATATCGACTTTAAAGCCGGCTTTCATTTTTTTGCAGCCTTGCAAAAAAAAAGTTTTCAATGTGATTCTCAGAACGTGCCAAATGCCTTATTTTACTGTAAAAAAAAAACAGAATTCAGGCAAATCATTGTTCCTCCAAAAAAGAAACCCACAAAAATCCCCGAAACACCAACTCATAACCAAAGCGATTACGAAATTCCTCAACGCATCAAACCTCATCAAAAAAAAAAAGAAATTCCCCATCTCTCAAAATAAATCTCAGCTGGCCAATTCACAGCCAAGAGTATCAAAACAAAGCATTTAAATTGACGTGGGTGGATGGAGACCAGGTCCCCCGAAGATACATACGAATACTTTCAAAGCAGCAGGTAAGTCCCGACTATCATCGAAATTCAAACTTGGAGCGCACGAAGCCGACACGTTACATCTGTGTAAGCTTTGAAAAGCTCCCCTGAAACTGAGAGAAGCCTGCGCATGGCCCCATGTTGCCGGAGCATCCTTCGACAACATGTTTCACAGATGTGTGTGGCCAGGCCCTTATCATCTCAACTATCGATGAGAGAATCGCCCGGCAACACATTTAATTTTCAAGAATCATCTGTGGATGTGACTCGCAACATACGTAACCACGAACGTATCTGGAGCTGCACCCAAATCCCTCAGTACGATTCCTCCCCTACGGTGTGTGTTGGCATTTACGGTAATCGTAAAGCCGTACTCACTTCCAGCTGTCAGTTCGTAATTGGCTGCCAGTGCGTTCGGTCGTGGTGCTCGCCAACTTCGTGTTCGAAACGGTTCTCGGGTTTTTTGCACGCTATCCGTGTACGAAAACGTTCATCCAGAAATTCGCGATAACAGCGTCGCATCCTGTCACTACGTATTTTGCCTCGTTCCCCTTTTTGTGCGTCCCCTTTGCTAAGGACAACTCACATGTAACGATTCCTTCGATGGTGCTGGTGAATGATAATTGAACGTGTATGACACTTGTTCGCTTTGATTACACTGTTACGTTCGGTACGTTGACATGGCTTAAAAGTGCCACCGCCCCTATACAATTCTCACCCCCAGAGTGCTGGTTTTTGTTACTGCCATAGTGCCCTTTGATCTCCACGCACACAGAGTGGACGCTAATGGATATCTGGATAACTGCACAGGTGGGCAAACAAGTTTAATAATTAAAAATGGATTTTCCAATCGACAATTGACAGGGTAGTCGGGTTTTACGCGATTGGACTTTTCGTTGTTTTGTATTTATACTCGTAAATACCACGTCCTGTGGTAGGTACTGTGCTGCGCGAGCCGGTGGTGACTAGCTACGTTCGGCTCTAGTGTGTGCTTAACCCATTCACTGTGCATGCAGGGTCTTTGTTTTCGCATCCGCGTATGCATCAATTGGAATCACAATAAGAAGGATAAAGTGTTTGCTTATTAGCGAGTAGTGTTGTGTTTGCTGTGAGAATCCATTATAGCGAGGGTTTCTGGTCGAGTGCGGGAATAAGTGCGACCCTCTACAGCAGGAACGTAATATCCTTAGTTTCTTCCAACACTGGATAAGCATAAAGCTACGAACGAGAAACGGAACGATTGTGTGCGCTGCAAAAGGATTAATTTATATCATCAATTATAAAGGACTTGGGAGACTGTCTATATTGCGTTCAGTGTAATTGTGGGTAAGTGTCTTTTAGTGGTAGTCCATGCGACATCATGAGTCCCTCAAGTTGATAAAATGCTGCACATGCAATGCTTGAATTGAGTATCATCCCTAAGTGCATAGTCAGGGGTCATCTGGGCTAATGGTAATTTAATCGCCTAGTGCCTGTCGCAGGACCATATGCGACATGTTAAGACGAATATTACATTTGGTCTTAATGGAGCTGATTAAAGAGGTACCTAGCTTAAGACTGTGCGGGTCTTTTGGAGCTTTTGTCTTCAGCAATGAATTTGAGAGATGTATTATCAGTATCACGTATTTGACGCTACTTATGTTGAGGTATTTGAACTGACAGGATAAAAATCCTGCTGCGGCACAGTGGAAAAAAATGTCACTGGGTAATTGAAAAGCGACACCTGATAGTTTTTACTCGACGGGACACAGGTATGGTTATGTGTTTCGCGTGTATCCTATGTACGTTGCTACGTGACGCCCTGTAGCCCAAACGGCTTGACCGATTTTGAAGACTGAGGTGTCCCAATATTCGTATTCTTCCCCGGAGTGACATAGGCTAAAAGATAAAAATGACTGTAAAAAAAAAGAATTAAAAATATATGAACAAGACGCATTTAAGTACTCAATACTCATACATAACATTTGTTAGACTGTGTAGGTATTAAGTCTCCGATTGTCAATTAGGTAGGTATAGGTACTTAAATGCGTATTGTTCACATATTTTTGTAAATCTTTTTTTTTACAGTCAGTCGGGTTTTTTGGTTTTTTAAATTAACTTTTTGTTTTAATACTTAGAGTTGAATTTAATTATTGAATTATTTTTGGAGGGCGAACGCGAACATATAAACAAATACTTTGATTGGTTTTCATTGCTATTTCGAATAATACCACTGACTCAGCATTATTTGTGCTGACCTAGGTATTTCCACATGAATGACATACGATCCCTCGCAAAGTGGGAACGACTCAACTAGTGAGTCAAAACGTTTCTCGGTAGTTGGAGATATATTTATGAGCTGTTCTTGGAAGAAGAACTGCGAAATGTAAACAAACAGTTTAGTTGGAAATGAAGTTAGTTTGAATAGGACCGTGAGTGATGAATATACTGTGCGGGTGCTTTAGGGCATAGACAAACCATACTGAGACCCCCAACTCACAATCCTCTTGCCGCTGGCCCCCTCAGTTTTTTTTTCAAATTCGCCATTTTGTTTTCCTATCCGTGTTATGTCAAAAAAGAATCCGTGTGACATGCAAAAACATACAAAAAATGCAAAAATAAATGCTGCCAACCTCGGCAACCGCATTTTTTCATTACTGAACGCCATTGGTTAGTTATTATAAATTGTTAAAAGGCGAATAATTTGATTTGTTTGGTTAGTAAAACTATCTAAAGTTGATGTTCTATATACTAGAAACATATTAGGACAAACATGGTTGTGTATTTTCCGCTTTTGGAAATCATTAACTTCGATTTAGTGTGCAAATTTTTCTTAAATAATGAAGAAAATTTGCTCAAAATGTTTTCATTTTCCCTCAACCAATCTACAATGTTAATTTTTCATGAACATTTTAAGCAAATGTGCACTTATTCCTAAAAACAAATATTATCCACACGTAACGAACAATTTCAAATTAAACGGATAAAATTCTATGAACTCTGCCAGCAACTTTGCCCACAGCGGAAGTGTCTCATATCTGCTGGGAGTGTGTTGGTGAGCCGGAATTTTGGAATTTTTGAAGTTTCGTGACATTTGTCAATACGATTTTCTATGTAACAATACTAGCGCACCAGATGTGTACACTCCATAAAAAATATTGCTTGTAGGCTAAGTAACGGGAAATCGGCCGGAGTTGGTGGTCTCAGTATTGTCTCTGCTTTAGGGTAGACCCTGGGATAAGCGCTGGTATACGTAGAGTTTTCCTCTAGAAGGAATTTATCTGAAAAAAAAATCGATTGAGATTTCGATTTTTCTCTATTTTCGGAGCTCGATGTCTTACCTCGTGGATGGTGAAATATAAAAGAGGGCGAATTTAGCTTAGTACAAAGAAAGGAAATGCATAGTTTGACGTTTAGGACGACAGGTGTTAACATTAAATGTTAAGACTACCTTGAAGTTATCGAATTAGTAACGAGGAAGGATATTGTGCTGTTCACATGAACATATTCTTTTGACTCCGTTTGAATTTTCAACAGTCAATTCTCGGTATCCTTCGGGGCACATTTTCCAGCTTGGATGATTTTTCCTATCGAAAGATCGCACTGCTTGAGGTATTTACAAGAGTTACAATCCTCGGTGTGTTTGGCTCCATTGGGTGGGAGTATTTTTATTTGTGTATCAAAAGGAGTTATAAAAAAATGCTGTCACCGCTGTTGGCTGTTAAGTGATGTGACGTGTATATTAGTTAAGGATTTTGATTGACGTAATTGTGCGAAACAACTCACAGCATCTGCCATGGAAGTAAATATAGATTGGGTCAGTGACTAACTGCGTTGTGGGGCAGTGGAATTTTTTATTTAAATATATACCAACTTAAATATTACTGCTTTGGAATTGTTTTAAATTCTTTATTGACACACGAAAATGATGCGTGAAAAATACCGAAGGATTATCAATTGGCCTGTCCAAATCTGGGCGACATCTTGGTATGATTTCTCCGTCGCAACGAATGTGTTTTTTCGCTATTGCGGGGGGCCTTACTATGAAACTCGATTCTATTCGAAAGATATTTGCGATTCTACTTTCAACTGGCACTCTCTATGAAAGTAGAATCGAATGCCAAACTATTTGGCAAAAAATTTGCGATTTTCGAAAGATTCTCGCTATATGTTTGACATAACCCAAACGAGTCTCGCATATGTTTAAATAATAATAAATAAACATGGACTGTGTCGCAATTAGGTTGGAGTCTGAAGGAAATCCGGAACAAATTCAACAAGTTCAACGAAGGCGGATTAGAGATAAATCTAACATAATGGAGCTTGGCAGGAAAAAGTTTTTCTATTCAGTGTTTATTTAAAGGTATTTTTAATCCAAAAATAAAATAACTTTATTCAGCTTTGTTAAAAACTGCCGCCTTTCGAAAGATGCCTTTATGTACTTGTTGAACAATATTTCAACAGATCTAAGTGTTCGCAAAAAACAAACTTTTGTTCCCAACATTATAAAGGCTGTTTTTTAAATACCCCTTGGACAAATCTGGATGCCGGGTCGTATATTGCACCTTTTCAAACTGTGACACTTTTGTGTTTGGACTTTTAGACGATTCCCTGGGACAAAAAAAATAACAAACATTATACACATTACTATGTTTATGAAATATTCATGAATTATTAATTTATAAAATTTATTTACTTACATTTTGAGAAAAAAAAACTTCTTAAATCGACTTTCTCCGCAAGCTCATTTGATGTAGAATGATTATTTGCGAATTCGAACGAATTTGACATTAACTTTCGGAAAAGGTAGTACCAATTTTACACCAAGAAAACAAAAAAAACAGTTGGCAGTACTAGAGCTGTTCGAATTTCGCTTTCATAACTTACTTATAGAATTACAGAGCTGCGATTTTGCGAATTCGAACAGTTTCACTTTAGAATCGAGTTTCATAGTAGGGCCCCAGTGGTGCTGGTTGATTCACAAAGACTATAAAAGCCAACTCCAAACAAAGTAGTCCAACCGTGACTCGCACGATATCCGATAGACATGTCGCTGCTTCAGGAGATAAATAAATAGTACCTAATTTGGTAAAACAAAAAAGTAAGTATCATGGTACGAGAACGTTCCCTATTCACAGTAATGCGAGTGCCATTACTACTGGCACTCCCACGTATAGGTACAGCGGCAAATTTGTCGGCTGACCGAATAGGTAGTCATTTAAAATCTGTTACAGAGCCAGTTTCTTCGAATCGACAATTGCACCGTCAGTTGGTTGATAATTAACACCACCACGCAGAGCGCAACACTCATTTATTTATTTTGAACGGCCATTTTCATAATAGACTTTGATCATTTCAACACGTTGTGCTTGAAGGTAGCACCGAGTATTCGTTTCAATATGAAACTCATTTAGATTTTATTCGCCACTGTTATGGTGAAATATTATTTATAGTCTCTGAATATCATTATTTCCATTAATTGCACTGTCGCACATTAAATAATGAAAGCTCCGCACACCCATACACCTGTGGATTGCGGAATGGCTAAAAATTTCACCACTAAAGAGTTAATTTTTGATAGAGCTTTGTTTTTTTGTTTTTAAATTGTCAACACCTTTCATCGACAACTAATTTGACAGCTGACAGCTGACAGCTGACATGTAGTTATTTCCGTTCGCCTTTTTCCCGCAAGTAAATATGGAGGTGCAAGTCAAGTGCGGCTCAAAATCTTATATATATAAAGGCGAAGGTAAATAGTTAAGAACCACTTTTACTGCCTCAAACACAACATATTCGCTTGATTTAAGATTCTGCAGAGATGCAATGCTGTGTGTAATTTATTTTCCAAAATGTTGTGTGAAAGCCAGTTCAGTTCAGTGGTTTCTACCACTGGTCGAACTCTAGTCTTACTTAAGCAGCAATTGTCAAAAACCAAATTTTCTTTATTGGTATCTCTAAAAAAACACACTATGCTCTCTAGCGACATTTATTTGAAGCTCCTTGATAGATTCTTGTTTTGAATTTCCGACTTTATGTGCAATTTCAAATTGACCGCCAAATGAGGTACTTTATTGGAAATTTAGAATCAGTGAACTAGCGAACGGACGTTTTGTATAAAAAGTAGAAAGTTCTTACGGAAAAAGAAACAAAATATGTGAATGGGGAAATTGCCATACGGGAAAAATGCCTCCGGGAATAATTGAAAAAAAAATTAATAGCAAGCGGAAAATAGTAGGTAGGCTGTGTAAAATAAAGCTAGCCAGTTAAACCACATTCCACAGTTAGGTAGCTATGGCAACAAGTGTGCTTTATTAGCATCATCAGCAGCTCCTTGAGAATAGACATACGAGGAGCTCTCATATTTTAATTTTGGTGGGGATAAAACCCCATTTATTTGGCTTATTACAAGCTACAGTGACTTAAACTAACTTAAGAACTAAATATAATAACTAGGACTTAAAACTAAGGATGGTGTAGGAGGTCAGTTTTAAGGGAGGAACTACTGCGGTTGAAGTCAAAAACGGTAAGATTTGAATTAACCTTCCGCAGCATTCGGGAGATTGGTTCGTTTGAGCCATATGAGGTGCGGTGAATTGGTAGATAGAAGAGACGAGGACAACGAAGATTCCGAGGGTTAGTGTTAAAGGAGATAGAGTTGTAAAGAGACGTACAGTCGATAAAGCCTGAGAGCAGACGATGAATGAAGAGAATGTCTGCTACGTCCCTGCGCTCCTCAAGGGTATTTAGGTTAATAAGTTTAAGACGGTCTTGATAGGGAGGTAAGATTAGGGGATCTTTCCAAGGTAGTCCTCGAAGAGCAAATCGAAGAAAACGACGTTGGATGCTCTCAATTCTGTCTATATGGACACGTTGAAAGGGAGACCATGCTTGGCTAGCGTACTCGAGCAGGGGACGAACGAATGTGATGTAAAGAGATCTGGTCACGTATGGGTCGGAGAATTCTTTGGACCATCTTTTGACGAAGCCTAGCGATGAGTTCGCTTTAAGAATAATCTCATCAATATGTGAGCGGAAATTAAGTTCTCTGTCGCATAATACCCCGAGGTCGCGAATATTTTGAGCGATGGATATAGGTTGACCGTGGAGGAGGTAAGTTCGAGGAGGAGATTTATTGCACTTACGTGAGAAGGTAATAGATTGGCATTTGGCAACATTGAGTTCTAAGTAGTTTTTGAGGCACCAGGTGGAAAAATTATCAAGGTCTATTTGAAGGAGGCTGGAGTCATGTTGTGAGGAGATGGGTTTGAAGAATTTGGTATCGTCAGCATATAGAGAAAGTTCTGAGTGCTGAATGACCATTTCAAGGTCGTTTATGGTTAGGATGAAAAGAAGGGGACCTAGATGGCTGCCTTGAGGTACGCCAGAGGTAGCCAAAAAAGGGGTCGATAGGACGGACCTGAAGCGAACACTGTAAAAGCGGTTTTCCAAGTAAGAATTTATCCATTTTAGCAAAACAGGTTCAAAGCCAAGAGCAGACAATTTGAAAAGGATTAATTTATGGGATATTTTGTCAAAGGCCTTACTGAAGTCTGTTGCAATGACATCGACTTCTTTACCACTTTCTAAGGCTGAGAGTGCAGAGGACACGAATTCGACGAGGTTAGTGGTAGTTGATCTACCTTTTAGAAAGCCGTGTTGCCTGGGGGATATTAAAGACTTACACTGAAAGCTTAGGGCTTCGTACAAAATACTTTCGAGGAGTTTGGGTAAATGCGAAAGTTTAGCTATAGGTCGGTAGTTAGTTACATCATTTTTCGATCCCTTTTTATGAACTGGCGTTATGAAGGAGGATTTCCAAATCTGAGGGAATTCGCCTTGAGAGAGCGACAGCTGAAAGAGATATGAAAGTGGGATGGAAAGATTAAAGGAGCATTTTTTAAGAAAAATCGCGGGAAGACCGTCAGGACCAGGTGAATATTCATCATTAAGTTTTTGTAATTTATTTTCTATTAAAGAGGGTTCAAAAGTTTGAGAGATAAAGGGACCCATGGAGAAGTTAAGTAGGTATTTGAAATAAGAGGGATCCGGTACAAAGGAGTTATCAGCAAAAGATTGTTTAAAAAAGGTGGCGAAAAAGTTGGCAATATCGTGCTGATCACTTGAAGAAACGTTTTCGTAGGAGAGGGATGATGGGTAACCATCGGATTTTTTTTTATAGTTGACGAATCGGAAGAAAGATTTAGGGTCGTTTATAAGGTTGGCATGCGCGTTATGGAGATATCGCTGGTAGAGGGAGTTATAAACCTGGGTGAATTGAAAGTATGAACCAAGGTAGTTTGAGAAGTCAGAGAAAGAATTGGTGCGAAGGAAAATGGTCCATAATTTATTACGCTTGTTGCGTAACAACCGAAGTTTGCGATTATACCAAGGCGGGGATGTAGAAGACGTTTTAGGACGATAAATGGGGACATAAAGAGAGATAGAACTGAATAATTCTCTATAAAACATGGAGAGGGCGTCATTTAAAGACAGATTGGCAAAGTCAAAAGATGCTCTGCTGAGATATTCATTAATTTTGCGGAAGTTAGCTTTATGAAAATCGTAGGATGGGAGAGCTGCAGAAGGTGTGGACTGCGGAGGAGGGTTGTGATAAAAAGAGAGGAGTAGTGGGGGATGTAGGCTATCAATAGTTGAAAGCAATAGAGGAGAAAGAGAGACAGAGGAGTTGATGGGATCAGAAGTGAAGATAAGGTCTAATTGCCTACCCATAAAGTTTAAGATACCACTAACTTGGCATAGACTAGAGTCGGCTAAACGATCTGAGAAGAGGCATTCCTTTATTGAATTGGGATTGGATGCTATGAAAAAGGATTCGTCATCTGATAGGCTCCATTGAAGCAGAGGCAGATTAAAGTCGCCAAGTATGAGGATGTCGTCATGGGAGTCAGATAACTCGATAATTTCGTCAATCGCATTAATAGCAAGTTGGTAGGATTCAATAGGTTGAGCTGGTAGGATGTAAAAACACATAACGTACAGGGACCTGCGGGGGAGTATTATTTTTATTGAAATGAAGTCAAGCTTAGAAGAAGAAGAAGTGGAAATGAGGGAAGAGTTGAGGTTGTTGTGTATGGCCACTAGCACACCTCGGCAAGGAGAGTCATCATTTGGGTGGGAAGGGTCGTCGTCTCGAAAAACGCTAAATGTAGCGGGAAATAATTCTTGGTTCTTTATATCGGGAATTAGGTTGGTTTCAGTCAGAGCATAGATATCGAAAGGGAGAGCGTGAGATTGGCGCAAAACAGCACGGGTTTTAGATCGTAGTCCTCTAACGTTCTGATAGTAGAAGGTAAGAGGAATATTCTTAGATGTGGGTGTTTGAAGCATTGTTTTTTTTTGAAGATTAGGGACGAAAAAATTTATTGTGGTCAACTCTGCTCCGTTGAAGGTGCGAGATCCTTTTAGAGTGAACATAGTTACCAAATGCAGCAAGGTCGTCCGAGACTTTTTGGGGAGACATATTAAAAATCTCGTGGAACCTGATATATATATCCTTCAGACTGTTTAGGTCAGTGGGGAGACCTTCTTGTTGGATGGAGACCATGACGCTTGTTTTCGTTTTACCCTCATAGCAAACTGAGTCGGATTTGTCATGTAGATATGCTAGAAGCAGTCGTATATTCTCGTAAGTCTTTTTGTCTCTAAGCCTTGAAAGTGCATAACGACATTCTGTAGAGTCAAAAGTTTGTTGTGTTAGCTTAACTGTGGGAGGCAGAAGGGGATCAAAAATAGGGGTATGGGAGGAAGATGGGGTATTGGATGACTGATCAGATGAAGGATTTAAAATATGGGAACTAATGAAATTAGGGTACTTAGCTCCAGTTTGCAGGTTGAAATTGGGGAAAGAATTATTAGTGGTCAATGATTGCGGGGAATTTTGAGAGGAGGGAGTGAGGGAGGTATCGGTTAAATTGAAGGATACACGTTTACGTGTTGGTTTGGGTGGCGGATTTGAAGAGGCTGAAGGAGGCTCGTTGGGAATATGAGTCGGAGGGGCAAAATTAGGGAATATATTGGTTTTGAGGCTCCAGTTAGAGTCGGATTTAGGAAGGGAGTTTGAAACGGGTTTTGGTAACTTATTACTAGACTTAGATTTAGTTTTATTTTTATTTTTGATGGGCTTGTCCGTCCATCTACACATACTCATTTTACCAAGCTTGAAGTTTTTACTGGCAGAGCTTTGAAATAGCCATTCATATTTGGTCGGAATGTCAAGTTTGAAGTTACGCCTGCCATTGTGGTGGGATGGTAGAAACATTTTACAATGACTGATGGTGATATCGAATATTTTTTTGAAGAACTGCGAGATCCAAGAAACATCAGCATACTGGGGAGCGTCTTTGATGAAGAAGGGAGTGGTCGTTTGATTCTCTATGCGTAGTTTATCAATTCTATGTTGCCATTCTGAAGGTGTCCACGAAGTTCCAAAATGCTTGATGAGCATACGTGGGGCGGCGACGGGAGGAGTTGGCGTTGAAACGATTTCAGTTTGGATTGTAGAGACGGAAGAAGAGTTGACAGTTTCAGTCATCGGCAGGAGGCAAGGTGGTTGGGGTGAGATTGAGCTGGTTTCGACATCTAATAATTCGGCTAGAATGGAAGTATTGTATTGCGGATCCTGGTGATGCTGACTATGGATTGAGATGTCGTCAATTTTGCAGCAAAGAGTAACAATCCTATTCTGAATGTCGCACATAGTTGTTTGAGCCGCAGTGAGTTCGTCGCCGACGTCGCTTATTCTGTCAAACATTACTTCAAGTATTGGATCTGGATTATTTGAGTGTGGTTGGTTGGTTGAAGTGGACTGAAAGTGGATATCTAGATCTTCGCGCATGGAGTTCATGGAGTTGCGTGCTTCCTCGTTGCATTTCTTTTGCACAGAACTGATCACTTTAAGCTCAGCCAAAACGTTATTAAGTAGTACCGTGATCTTTTCATCGATCTTAGATTTCTCTAAATTGGACTCGATCAGACCGGCTACTTGTCTATCGATGTTGGTGAGTTTGGATTTGATTAGATCGGTTGTAGTCTGAAGAGAATTTCCAAGATCGTCAACACATCTGACACTACTTTCTAGGTTGGAGAGTTTGGTAGTGATTTTTTTATTCAGGGTCTTATGGAATGATTCATTGGAGTCACTTAGACACTTTATTGCTAAAAGTACATGTGATAGCGATATGGTCTTACACTCGTCACAAAAGTAAAGAAGATTGTCTGGATACTCTTTGATATAGACACTATTTCTTTTATTTAGGCCGACACAAATGGCATGGAATGTTTTTCCGCAAATTCCTTTGCAAGCAATCCAGTCGGCATTGGTATCGTTTATTACGCATATTGCATTTCCGCACGACATGGTAACAGAGAAAAAAAAAAAAAAAAAAAAAAAAAAAAAAAAAAAAACTTTTTGTTATGAAAAATATGGGTCACGAAAATTAATTGTAGGTACAGGCGCGGAGTGGGTCAGAAGAATTGCTGACGGGTAGTTAATACAGGCGCGGAGTGGGTCAGAAGAACTGCTGACGGGTAGTTAATAATTCAATTAATTTAGGGAGCAGAAAGAAAATGCGACTATACACGGCGACGATCGAAGAATAACATACAAGGTACATGGAGTCTCAAAAGTAAAAACTGATGTGTATAGAAAATTTGAAATGTGCATCACTTGGCAGGAGTCTATTTAGTCTACGTACGCTTCTCGGTTGTTTGAATATTAAAACAGTTTCGATTTATTTACTGACTCTGCATTGCCCGAGTTTACATCCACGATGTAATTTCATTTATGAAACAAAAATATTAAAAACCCGCAAATTTTCTGCTATTCTTAAGGTCTCTCTCAGTTTATGTGAACGCTTTCAGTTAAGTGAATTTCACACCCGATTTAATCCGACAATTTAAACCTATATTAACTCAAAGAAATGCATTAAATCCGCTGGGTTAAAGACGAATTTAATGCAGAATTTAAACCGATTTTAAACCTTTTTTAACCCGTTTTAAATCTGCGTAATGAAAATTTTATATTCTGTGCTTTTGCATAATTAATTGATTCATCATCTTTGATAAATTCAACTTTTGACGACGACGATGTCAATATTTCATCAGTTTTACGAATGAAATCCATTTCCTTTCGCTTCTTTGTTACTTTATTATGTTTTATTTCACTATTCTATTTTCCGCCTCCTGCGAGCGAAGAAATGTCAAAAATGTGGCAATAAACAAAAGGAGTTAATGAAGTCTTAAACTGGTCTCCGGAGTGCAGTTTAAATTCAATCGCATTAAACGCCGACGGCGTAAAGCAACTGAGTTTATGTTCGGGTCTAACAAGTGAGTAATTTTTACTAGGGTTTAATTTTTCCGTTAAAAAACTGAGTTTGGATTCAACAACTGAATAATTTGGACTTGAGTTTATTTTTTGAGTTAAAAAGTTGAGTTGGGTTTAACAACTGGATAATTTGGACTAAGGTTCAATTTTTAAGTTCAGCTCGATTTTATCAGGGTGTACATTTTAAACCGGATTAAACTGAGAGTGAGTGCCTAATATGGCCGTAAGTGTTTGTTTAGTTTGTCGTAGGGACTTAAAAAGAAAATCGCTCTGACAAAATGTCCAAGCTATTAATTTTTTAGCTTCCATCGAATAGGGAACATCTTGTGAATTTTCTTTACTGCCTCATTACTTTTTTGTACCTAATTGCGATGGCATACTATTCATAGAACATGTATGTATAAGGCAGCGAATTTAACATCCACCCCAATCTCAAAAATATTGAATTTTGATTTCAATGTATGTGGTTCAATTGATCCACCCTATAAGATGTTTGGCCAAGAGTATTGAAGTTTGATTTTTTCAATTTATGTGGTTGCCGCTCAACTTTCGTAATTTAAGACTCAATTGATTTAACAGCGTGATGTTGTGGTTATTGAAATAAATATTGTCGTGTACATGACACGCTTACTTAATAATCCTTGTAATGTTTTTGACATGCCATATTTTAATTAAAAAGTAACCGTAAACTGGTATAATAAGGGCACTTCTCGGCATTTGGTGTGAGTCTGAGTTGCAGAGAACAGAACTGAAAAGTAACAGCTTTTGCGTTTAATGAGTGTAAATGCTGTTTGTATCTGTTTTACTTCTTGTTTCATAAAGTACTGCTTACGAGTAGTTTACGGTTTTCCCCTACCACTTAGCAGGTGGAGCCGACGCCTGAAAAGTGTCAAAATAGGCGTTTTTGGGATTGCTCTTTGAAATTTATTAAAGTTGATTGATTAAATATAGTTTTCATTGGCACATAAAATTAGTGTAGTCCATTCAACGCCATGTTTCTGCTACTGCAAGCCTTATTTGTTTGATTTTCTTCTTCATTGAATGACATTTGTAAAATCTTAATACTAATAATCAATTTTAGTGTCCTCGGCTCTCATCGCGTAAGACGACGATCGTCTGACGACGTCGTTTCGACGATTGTATTGCTTCGTGTAACACTAAAACGGTTGAATCGTCTGGACGACGTCGTTTTGGACGATTCACTAAAGCTTCGTATAACTCATTGAACGATTGCTATTTTACAATCGTTTCATCGTTTTTGGTGCATTTTTTCAGCTTTAATTAGGTCTGAGAGAAGTATAAAAAAATAATTAAAGGAAGACAAACAGGTACTTATGTTGTCTTTGGAGGCGACTCGCTCTCATCCAAATTGTAAAAGAACGCACTCTTTGCAAAATATAAGGGTAATTGCACTTTTTTGGAATATCCAATGAATTTCATTTATTTGTTCTGTAATTTCGTAGGTACATTTTTAATGCAATCAGAAAATGAAAATGAAATCATAAAATTGCATTCATTGATTTTTTTTTAGAATTCGCCCCCTAGCGAAGGAAAATAAACAAATTAAAAAAAAAAAAAAAAAAACAATTTCCATACATTTTTAGTTTTTTTTAGGTGTCAGAGTTTGTTTACAGTCGTGTTTAAACTGTTTAAAATAAAAACGATGAACGACACGACCGAACGATGCGGTTGTGATGATACGCGAAGCAAACTTTTGACGACGTCGTTTAATACAATCGTTTGGACGATGATCGTCTTAAAAGTAACGCGAGCCCTGGCTAAATTTTTCATTTTTCGAACTCACAATGGCGAACTATTCCAAACAAAATTGCAACCAATTTTATTGGTTTGGTTACGCAAGTTAATATGATTTCTCTCTCATCATTTGTTTACCGCTTTAAAATTTATTTCTGCAAAATTGCATATTGCGACCTACAAAATATTTAGTGAGAAGGTTGAAAATGATTATTAGTAAGGCCCATTGTATTCCAACAGTTGAATTGGTTGTCTGATGTTTTGACAGTTTTCAGTCACTTGTCCTGTTCTGTTTTTCTTTATTAAACTGAACTAATAGTATGAAAACCATTAATAAAATCTATTTTCGAAAATGTTCCAATTTATGATGTACTTAAAAATCCAAATCCCGAGAATATCGAAAATATAAAGAAATTTCTTTCTTGTATAAACTTTAATCCATAAATAAATACAAGTTTTTAACGATCAGAGCCAATAGTCTCCGCAGCTAGGCTCTTTAATTTCTAAATACCTTCACTCAGAAAAAAATACCATAATATCAATAGGAAAAGCCATTCATTCAATGGTTTTTTACTGTTAAAATTGGTCAATGGTGTTCATCCGATTGATATAATAATTTCAAAACTATAATAGTAATGGTACGATTTTCCTTATATATTAATGTGCTCACCCTTTTGATTCAATATTTCGTCTTATTAATTAATAATAGTATGGACTTTTGTTTCCGAAAGTTTTTAATAGGATAAGACAATTAGCTATCAAAAGTAAATACCATTAAAAGTAATAGAAAATATGATAAAAGGAATTACAACGCACTATTATTTCTATAGTATTTAACTTCTTAAATTAATAGTAGTTACTATTACCATAATAGGACGGTACTGTTAATACAATAACCCAATACTACTACTTCAATGGGGCCCCTATAGATGAGCTTATGGTATTTACTGTAACAGTAATAGGACTGTACTGTTAATACAATAACCCAATACTACTGCTTCAATGGGGCCCCTATAGATGAACTTATGGTATTTACTGTAACAGTAATACGACTGTACTGTTAAAATTGTAACCCAATACTACTGTTTCAATGGGGCCCCCATAGATGTAAAGTTGCGTATCCTTTTGGAAGTAATAGTATTTACTGTAACAGTAATAGGACTGTACTGTTAATACAATAACCCAATACTACTGTTTCAATGGGTCCCCCATAGATGTGAAGTTGCGTATCCTTTTGGATACAATTAATACAATAACCCAATACCATCGCTTTCATCAGGCTCCTATAAATTGTAAATGGTGTATCCTTTGGTAATTAAGAGTATTTACTATTGTAATATTAGGACCGTATTGATGGAACAATAACCCAATACGGTTGTTGCAATGGGGCTCCGGCAGGGCTATTGCCACATCCTTTTGAAATCAATTGTACAATACAATAACACATTGCATTTATATTTATTAATGAATAATCGTTTGTAGCTTAATTATTTAAATCTTGTAGGTTCTCTTTCTGTAAATTAAATGAATAAATGATTCAAACACGAAATTTCATATAGGTATCACATTTTATTAATTTATTTGTATTAACAACTTATTTAAATATACTTATTTTATTTTAAAATTAAATCTTATAAACAAATCTGTTAAATCCGTTATTCTATTCTATGAGTATTGTTATGAATTGTATAACGATAACAATTTACAGTTAAAGACTAAAATCATAGACTATGTCTAGAAAAAATTCGAGTGTCTCAAAAAATGGGTTTTAAATTTTTTTTTGTCGAAAAACTATCAAGCTATTGGGTAAATAATGAATGTGAATTGGCGGGCTGTCAAAATCATGAATACTGTGTAAAGAAAAAGTGGTTTGGTGGTTGTCTATAACAAAAGCCTGTAGATGTTCATTGAAATATCTTATGGTCCACTCTTTACAAAGTAAATAAACTTTAGAGTCATGTCTGAGTATTTTTTGAATTTCAAAAAGTAACATAGCTTCTTCAGATTTAGTTAAAAAGAAATGTTCTTTGTATAGTTTCACCATAAATGTCAGTTTTGAAATACAATTCACGTCTGAAAGATTTATGTTAGTTTTGTTATAATTAATTTCTTTATAGAACAGGTTTAAATTACATTTTTGAACAAACTTCTCTCCGAAAATAAAGTCGCTTTCAAAAAAGTTTTGTTTTATAAGCCTATCGGCAAATTTAAGTCCAGCTTTAAAAGCAAGCGTGTATGAAATATTGGTCCTACAATTCGTAGCTTTTGCAGCCTGCTTGTTTTGTCTATGCAAAGCCTCAAAACGCATGCACCACAAGATTCTAAGTGGCCCACACTTACGAATTGCAGATGGATAATGCACCAAGAAGTGAAACTTTGGTTTTAGTGGTTCTTTAAATAGCTTTTTAAATAAAGAGTTATGTTTGGCTATTAAATGTTCCAAGGAATTTAGTTTTGATTCGCTTATTTTTGACAAGAGTATTAAATCAATTATTTTAACCAATTTTATTAGAAGTTCCCATATCTTATTATTTTCCGGTACAAGGTCTCCTATCATCAAAGGCAAAAAGTGTATTAGAGTTATTTTTTCGCGAGCTGTCATTTTTAAATTATTTACTTTTAATAACGATAATACAAACGCAATTTTCTTTTATACCAGTAAGTTTATCATTGCTTATCTCAAGATCAGCTTGATAATTCTCAAAATTACGTAAGGAGAAGGCATGCTCATTTACATCAGATTGCATTTCACTTCTGCTTCTTTTGCACACTCTACAATAAAAATTCGAATTAAAGCTGCTAGAAAATCCCAAATAAGTGTTGAGACCCAGGTTATCCCCGACTACAAATGCTAAGATGAAATATATGTGGTAACTGTTTTCATTAACATTTATTTCCAAACCATTGCTTTCAAAACTTTTCAGACGATCAACAAATGGTTTCATTGAAAAGGAATTACCGTATGTTGATCTATATTTTGTTTTAAAAAAACCAGCAGTAAAAATGTTTCTCAATTTCGAAAGATGGTGCTTAGGAATAGTTGGAAAAGTATAATATACACCACAGATCGATTGATCTTTTGCATGTGAGCCCAGAGGATTATCTATACAAAAGTCATCAAGAAATAATACAAAAGGTATTGTTAATTTGTTTTCGAGGCTCTGTGTCTTCTGTTTCCAAACTTTTCCATTTATAAGACTGTTGTATGTACCTGCTACACAACTGTTTAACATGTTTGTATATTCCAATGTTTCATGTAACACATTTTTAGATTGAAAAAATTGTTGTATTTGAAATTCCAAAGGCATAATTACTCCTGTTACCTTATTAGACTCTAATGTGGGAGCGTTATTAACAATTATTTCGCATACTTCTTCATTTATTGTATAGTACAGAGGTTTCCTGAACAAATGCTTTCTTTCTAGTTCTTGAATTAATTTATATTCAGTATTGATAGACCTAAAAGGAAGCAAAAAAGTATCTAGACAATGAAGAGCAGCAGTCTTGTTTGTTTCGGATTCAATTAAAGGCAAGATTTTCGCAACAACAGCCTTCAAAAGGGGATCAATAACAACCGTTTGCACTTTTTCAATTATATCTGAAACATTTTTTCTATTGAAATTATCGTTTCTGTGTAGAGATAGAGCGAAGGTCACACCAGATAAATCGACTGAAACGTTATCAGATTCTGGTGCTTTATTCTGTATAAAGTTTTGTGGAAGAGATTCCGAGTTCGTTATAGGAGTACAACAATTTGGTATAGTCGAATCGTTTTCCTGGGGATATAAAATACTTTGAATTGTTTCTTCGGAACTATGATTTATTTTTAAATTATGAATTTTATTTTCGTGAACTCTTTTGATATGTCTTTTAAATGCGTATATATTTTGAAATTTTTGAAAGCAATTTTCTTCTGAGCATAGAAAAAAATCTAAGCCTTTTAAAATATGATCGGACTTTAAATGCTTAATTAAACTTATTGACGAAAAATTTGACTGTGATGTAACACCACACAAAAAACATTTCATTTTGACTGCAAATGATAACTAACTACTATGTCGAAATACCTATTAACTAACGCAAATAACTTAGAAGGTTCTTAATGTTTGGATTTGAATCGGTACAAAAGTTATAAAAAAAACTTTCCACAAATAAATAAAAATGTTTACCCTCTTTGGGATAGTTGAAATTCATAACGTGGAAGAGTTTGAATGTAACATCCAAACATTTTAAAAATGAGTTGAATTTGTAAAGTATACCATCATAATACGTATAAAAATGTTCAATATGTTTCTTGCTTTGCCCTATAGCAATTATAATGGGTTGCAATGTAAGCCCCTTACTCAAGTATTTTTGACGTAATGACTCCACTTTTTCTCCATACTCTGATACTGAGGAACAATAAATGAAGCACGACTCTTGAGCGTCCTTAATTGACGGTTTCCATTTCGACTTTTTTAGGTCCTTTTTTCCAACGGATAGTAAAGGTGGCTTCAATAAAGCATGGATGCAGTTTGAAATACAAAAATCCCGTGAATCTAAAAAAAAAACGAAATTTTACAAACTAATTTCTCAAATTTGGTACCTGTCTTTATAAAAAAATATTTTTGTGAGAAAGAAATTCGTGTTAAGAAAACGTATCCGCAGTGTCATGTTATATTTAGTGGAAGTTTAATACGAATGCGGTTCGAACGTAAAACGCACTGCGAATAGTTTTGCCCAAAAAACAAATGAAATTTGTATTTTCTGCTAGTATATAAAGAATAAAAGAATCAAAACATTTATCTTACTTGCGTTAATATCCTCTTCAAGTTCCTTAAGCAGGAATAATGACGGTTTGTCTTTCACCTTCTGTTGTAAGATTTGTTCAATTTTAGGAACAAATGATGGCCAGAGTTGTAAAAGTTGAGATTTATTGTTTGGCTTGATAATATCGTAGTCAATTTCAACCTAAAAGTATAAGTATTACAAATAAGCTTCTAAGAAAAGTGATTGAAAATGCTCTGCAAGGAGCACGTCAGCAAACATATATTCCAAACAATAATTTGGATTATAATAAATGTTAAAGTTTAACAAACACAGAAAGAAAATAATTATTCATCAATTAAATAAATTAATCAGATATAACATTACTCAATCCATTACATATAGACATAATCGAAAGCATAATGTGTCGACCTACCAGTGTATGTCCAAGCGAATGTTTAAAGAGTGGCCATTTCGTGAGGATATCTAGGCCTCCAGTTTTAATATCAAAATGACGTTGTTTTGCGACTTCAGTCCATTTCGCCTGAACTTCGCTCCATGGCTCAATATTATGTGCTAGCCATATAATGGTTTGCTCAGCTCCTATACTATCTATAGGACTTGCTTCATACGGCAAAGAATCAGAGATGGTAGTTTCTAGGATCATACACAATTACTCAACAAAAAGTTAAAACTGATTTCATTTATTACCTTCGTCCTTATTACCACTAATTAGTTGTCTTTTCAAAGCTCTTAGTTTTATTCTGGCGTTAACAGCCTTATCGTGAAGCTTTCCAGTTGGGTTGAGGCCACGTCCTCTGTTATGCAAATAGTATTCCTAAAAATATTAAATAAAATGGAGTAGAAGCTGCTATTTCCCTAGGCATAAAACCGAACGCTATATTTTTAAGTTTGCGTTATGTTTCAATTACAATTCTAATTCAATAAATTCCATAATTTTGATCGATAATGGATTTACAAGACAATAACAATATCAAAAAATCTTACTTTGCTCTCAGATGGAAATATACTTTGAATAGCATTTGTGGCTGTTTCAATGTCTCTCATTGTCATCCTTTTATTGCTTAATGCATAACTGTCAACAATTATTGAGATCAAAATTTGTTTGTTTGATTCATCTAATGTTTGTTTTTTGTCGTAGTGCTCTAATACTCCCAGCCCCTTCTCTGTCTTTCTTAAGAGATCTTGCAGTGAAACATTGTTAAGGGCTGTCACCTCATTTCGAAAAGAAGCGTGTGAAGATGAGGGTGAGGTTAAGGCACTGTATTCTTTATTCGAGTTTGGACTGCTTGCTGCACAATTCGACTCAATCCATTCCCTGCAGGCATCTGAAACTTTCTTCGACGACTTATAATTAAAAAAGAATAAAGAAACCAAACTTTCGAAATTAGGACTGGAATGCAATAACGAATAAACTTTAAATAACCTACATCTTTTCTCCACACGTTTAAATGGAATTTGAATTTTGCCCTAGTACCCAAAAGGGGGGCCGGAAATAGTTCATTTAATTCTGACTCAGTTGCAACGAGAAGGCTTTCAATATCAAATCCGTTATCTGTAATACATTACAGAATAACATAGTAGATCTACGTTCTTAATACATGCTATAGAAATAATTTCTTACCAATAACACGCTTATAGACCATTTCATCAAACCCGAACCTCTTACAAATTAGTTCTTTTATTTCAGTTTGGACTTCGAAGTTCTCAACTAACACAGCAATTGATTCTCCTATTGTTTGACTTTCCGGTAAACTATCATATTTTTTTTTAATGTTAGTACCATTATCTACGACCACTGAATCCGCTTTTTCGACCAAAAATATTTCTCCGATTTCACAATTCATAACTGTTTGGGGCAAGAAATATTTCATTTACGACAGTTCAGAAAAAAATAAAACAAAAATGAATTTGCATTGCACAAGTTGCACGTGAAAATACAATATTGAATGTATGCATAACATAAAAAATTGTAGGGCGCACTATGTCAACAAACATTTTTTAGTTCGTTAGGTTCTATCAGTGACTTTAACCGGACGACGCGCACTATTATTATTATTAGAAATTCGTTAAACCATACCTGAGTTTCACTCGTTTTTTAACTACACAACGTTGATTAAATATTGGGAAAATCTTTCTCACTATGACCTGCACTTATTCACGACAACGATAGTAATGGCAAAATTGGCCCAGAAAAACTTTGTAATATACTATGCCTACTGTCCTTTACCAATGGGATATACTATTAATATAATTGAAGTTATGAGATGTACCATAAGAATTTTGGAAAACCTATGCTTTATAATGGGATATACCATTACTTTGAATATGAATCCCTTTAAAGTAATGGGGTTTATACTATTAAAATCATTTTTACATGATTGTGTACAGCTACGCTAACGGAACTTTTACTGAATGACGCGTATATTAATGTGATATACTATTAACCTGACGAATGTATCCCGTTAAAATAAACCGACTATTTTTAGCGGCAAAAATACATTGGTTTTTGTTTATATAATGGATATATCAAAACGGCTTTTTCTATTAAACTAAATAAAAAATTATATCTATATATATTTTTTTCATTTAATGAAATCCAATCCAATTAATAATTTAATGATAGAAATGGAGAATAATGAAAAATATTTCCGCGAAATAAACCTTTTATTTCCCAACTCAATTCTTGTCTTATAATAACAGAAATAATATTTCAAAATTTCAATTCCAAAATTCTCGCTGAATAAAAGCATGCACAAAAATGCTACAACATATTTTGCGAACACAACAACAGAAGTTAAAAAATACTTACCTATTCTCACAACGTTTGTTTCTTTTATCACTTAGTTTTACTTTTTGCACCATCACAGAACGCTACCGAATCGCTCCCATCGAATGTCACATTCGTAAGGACTAAAAAATGTTACCTTCCACTTTAATTTATAATAGGGCAGAAAAACAAAAAAACTCTCTTTTTTAGGTTTATAATTTTGCTTCATAATATTTTTATGTATTTATGACATAAAGTTTCATTTCATGTAGTTGTACAGTACTAAAGTTACTGTACATAATAAGTATGTTTTGTGAAACTTATAAATCCATTTCCTTTTTTTCCCTAACAAAAATTAAACAAAACCAAAACAAATATCTCAAATAAATATCGAATAACAAATGTCAATGTTACTCGAGCATTAATATAATTCCTTAGCATTTCATAATTTGTGATGAACGCTGTGAAAACTCTGAAAGTTATGTCGTTTTGGATTGGGCCCTTTTGCAAAATCGAAAATAAATATAATCCATATCTGCCACATATCTGCCCTTCTTTTCTTTCGCTTCCACTCGTAGTCGAGATAGGGGATAGTGAGAATAAAAATTAAAGATAACGCTTTTGTAAATTTTTAGATCATTTGGAACTGTGTTACTTACCTTTAAGTTACCATAGTTTTTATTTTTTGCACTATGTTCTTAAAACGAAATATTTTGGGTTACCCTGTTATTAAACTGTACCAAATATAGAAAAACAATAGTGGGTACTATTATTGTACAAGGTAAAATATTATTGAATCGATATTGCATCTAGTTAAAAAACCAGCAATAGTATGGATACTATTAGATTAATATTATTACATTACAGATTTTCTTGTTGCAGGGTGTATCACATTAAATTGGGCAATATGCTTGTTGAGTCAAAAAACGAGATGTACGACTGAGTCACTGGGTTTTACGTTTCAAGATCAATAGGATTAAGATATTAAGATTAAATAGGAAGAATCATTACTACAAGTACCAAATTTCTCATTTAAAGAGGAAACTGAAATCAATGTTTGTTATTATAGGTATTCCTTTTATAAAAATCGTATAACAGTGCGTCTATCTACTCTTATCTTTTGAAAAACATTTATTTTGATAACATGATGTTTTTCAGAGAAAAAAAAACAAATCTTAAACTTTTTAAAAGTATATATGTACTACACTTTCGAGTAAGTGCTTTAATTTACACTATAGACGGGGTTTACTGATATAATTGTGTATCTAATAATAATATGTATATTATTAAAATAAAATCCCGTGCTATTAATATTGAAGGTATCATAATGTTTTAAAATTAATGGTATTTTTAATAAAATTGATGGGGTGTTCCATATTTGACAAAATGGAACCAAGTATAATAGACTAGTCACATTGAATGAATGGGATACGCTATTAATTATATATTGTTTTCTATTTATATATATTTAACTACATGGAACTATTAAAATAAAAGTACATGTGATTGATATTCGAGAAGTCATATCCTGTTAAATCAATAGTTTTATCTGGTTAAACTATTGCCGGATGCCTTATTTTGAACAATGGTGTCAATGTTATTAAAATAAAAATAAAAACTATTAAATTAATGGTCCGCCTATTGAAATAATAAGACGGCACAATTAATACGAAGATTTTGCAATGGTATCGAATCTATTAACAAATAATAGTATTTTTTAATGGGACTATAGTATCCGTTTTAAAATATTTATGGTGAAAGACTATTATTTCAATGGTGTTTCCCATTCTATTAATAGCGTATACCCTATTAATAATAATGTTTTCAATACCATTATATTAATAACCCGAAAACCTTTAATTTCACTAGAAAACTATTGTTTTAATAGGCAAACCTTATTAAAACACGTCTTATAAAACCAATGGGCGTACCATTGACGATTTAATGGGACATTTTTCTCTGAGTGTTGTAATTTGTAATTAGCTTATAATAAATAAATAATAATAATAATAATAATAATAAATAAATAATAATAATAAAAACTGGATCTGAATCTGCAGCGGAAGTTGCTATAATTTAGAGGTGTTCAGCATTTTAAATATTACTAGTGTTTGGGATGAAATCCTAACAGTGTCAATGTCAAAAGTCTCAAAAAGCTTGTAGTTTTTGTAATTCCCTTCTGAATGTTACAACCTTTTGATACTAACCAATTTATTCGACGGGAGCTGTTTGTCGTAGTCAGCTTCTTTGTATCTTTTTGACAAAAGCGTTTTGTGTTATTTTTAGTTTCTGTTTTTGACATCTGGACCTAAAGGAGAAACGACATAAAATCTTTTTAAATCGAGCTTAGTATGAACATCATTTTCCTTTGACTCATAATCTTTCGACACTGATCATTCTATAAATATTAAATTGCTCTATTTCAAATATCGTTTCAAATTCGAGAGTTGTATGATATTTTTAAAAAATTATAATTTTTAAATATTTTTATAAAATAATTCATCCCACGATATGAAAACACATAAGGGGTTTGTTTTTTGCAAGCGGAACTTCTTCTACGGCTCCATGGGCAATACTTTCATACTCCCATGAAAGGAAAAGACCCAAACATTAAGCATTCACTTTTAAATATTTAAGAAGCTTCATCGTTAGCTTTCTAGGCAGAACATTTGTTTAGTACCTTCCACAAAGTACAAATGAATAGATCGCCAGCTCATACCGATAAAGACATATTGCCTACAAACAGAGAGCCTCATCTGGCTAATGCATAAATGCCTAGTCTAGTAAAAGTAAATAGTAACGTACATTAGTGGTACACCCTTGGACCTGTTTGTTGTGAATATTAGAACATAAAACCGTTAAATGGAAAATTAAGTCTATAACCAGTTAATCTAATTAATTTCAACTCCAATCTTATTAGTGAGTCCAAAAATAAAAATAAAATGAGTACTTGGTGCAATAGATCCGTATAGGTACCCTAGGCATACGAGTAGCTTCTCACAGCCATTCGTTTTGAGAGAGTTTTTATTTTTGGGACGCATAGTAGGGACCTACAATTTTCTGCCGCTCCCGAACGGCTGAATTGCGAAGCTCTTTCATGACTCGCTTTTTAGACGTCCGCTAGAGGTGGCGCACTGGATAGAACCTTATGATATCATGTTTGCGTCTTTTTGGGGATCGAATCTAAGATGATTCATTCAAGACCCATCGTCGTCAAGCATGCTAATCACTGAGCCATGGCGCCCGCTAATAAGTAGGTTGGTGTAGAGGTTGACAGACTGGCTAGATCGACAGGGACGTAATTCACAACATTTGGATTCCACAACTAGCCTGACTTGTGTTGCTAGTGAATGCCTCGAACCAGTCCTCTGCAAATTAATAATGTTGCAGAAATACCGATAGGTGGCCGAAGAAGGTTTGGCCTGTCTCTAGAAAGTGAATCAGAGTTCAGAGTTCCACTGACGGCTTTTGCAAGGGCGTCAATGGCTGGACCTGCTAGTCCAGTGGCTTCCGCTGCGATTTATAAAATTGCAGTCCCAGAATGGGTGATGCTTATTCAGTAGTGGCAGCAATTTAACGAAGGACACACCTTTCTTTTGTACAAGGATAACATACTAAACGAATGGGGATCAGTTGCTACCTATATGAAGGGGCAAATCTGGGCAACGCATCGTCCAATCTCGTTGCCATTATTGTGGTAATTTTTGCAATCTAATTTGCGGATTTTTTCAAGATAATGCTGTGAAATAGTGCGCGCGGAAGACGACAACACGCTGTTGGCATTTTATACTGAAAGTTCTTAGGAGAGGGTTTCGACTTATGCAGAAGGTTCTTCGAAAAAGTGCAGTAAATTCAAATTTTACGCAGTCGATTTTGTTGTTTTTCTAGCATCATTGGCTGTTTTTTATTATCAGCTATGATCCATACAGATCATCGATTTACATGCACTTACCACAACAGCACATGATCCTGCTTCGTATCGAGATCACGAATCATGATCTGAAAATTATTTCTACTATTTCCGACTAGGTGGCTTGTTTTACTTTTAAATGTTGGTGTGCCTGTAAGCGATAGCCACACAATCACGTTGCCAGACTGCAAAATGGAACGCAAGCAATCAATTGATTTTTTCGCATTCGAATGAACTCCCCGTCCGTATTCCGAGTTATTTCTTCTTTTTTTTTCGTTCTATAAAGGTATGTCCAGACCACTTGATAAACAATTAAATACCAACATGTTCCATAAATATTTCTAAAACATTTATTAAACAAAACTATTTTTATAAAATGTTTTGCTTGTTTGGATCTGGACACCAAAAAAACATTTATGAAATGTTACACAGGCGAAATAATTTTTTGTAGATAGAGTTCTTGACCAGTTTGATGTTTATTTATAATTTGTGGAAATGGACCAAAAAAGCCGACGGAAAAACCATTTCCACAAATTAGAAATAATTTTTGTTTCACAATTTTCCCTGCAGAAAACTTGTTTTCTCTTTTTTGGCGCTTTTTTTCGATTACTATTTTTTTTTTAAATAAAATAAAGATGAGAATGAGAAAGTGATTCATTTGATACGATTATTTGAATTAAATCGCGTGACGCGTGATTCCCGCGACCAAAACTACAAAAATAAGAACTTTAATCGCTGCCAATAATCCTACCACATTATTTACTTCTATACAAAAAAAGCACAAAACTGAAATAATCTGAATCTGAAAATAATCAGAAATCTTTTTTAAATGTTTATGAAATGTGACCGATTTGCTTCAGAAACATTTCATAAACGGGTTGGGTTCTTAAAATCCCGCTTTTTATAATACCGATTCTTAAAATCCCGCTTTTTATAATCCCGTTTTTTTTTTAAATCCCGCTTTTTAAAATCCCGCCTCTTATAATCCCGTTTCTTATTATCCCGCTTTTACAATCAAAAGTAGTCGCCGCGATTTTTTAAAATAAAGCAACTACTTTTGATTGTAAATGCAGGATGCTAAGAAAATTAAAATAAATTAAGCAATGAGTGTTTTTTTGAAATGCAGTTATTATAATAGATTATAATAGATCGGTATTTTGAACAAGCGGGATTTTAGAAGACGGGATTTTAAAAAAACAGTATTTTAGCAGACGGGATTTCAAAACTTTTTTTTCGGGATTTTTGAAAAGCGGGATTCCGATACGCTCCCTTCATAAACATCTCTGAAATGTTTCGCTGGTCTGGACACACCTTAATATGCCTAGATAAACGGAAGTGCTTGCAGCAAAATATTGTTCATGTGTTGCATACTTCAACATAAAATACTGAATTTGTCTAAAAAAAAAAAATGGAAAAATTATGCAAATTTGATTCAAATGCTACACCCCTGACAATGCAAGTGACATGTCACGTGTGACTTCACGTTGATCATGAAGTTTGTAATACCCTGGATTATCTGTTTTGTTTTTGAAAGCAACTGTTGCCACAACTCAAAAATTTAACTTTTCAATGATCCGTCTTGTTTTATTTTCATGGTCTGATCCGGTTCAGATCACGCTGATAGGCTAATGGCTGGACCTACTTTTAGCAATAGAAACAAGACTGTTGTTAAATGTGACCAAGATAGACTTACCAGATTGAAAACGTAAACAAAATTAAAAATAAGGAAATATTTTAAAATATTTTGTTTTTATTAAATTCCTTGAATTAATGTACTCAGTTGTGAGAGCTTGTTGGAAACTTCGTGTGCATGTGTTAACATTTACTTCGCTAGTCCAAAACTAAGCATTTGGATAATAAAGAAAGCAAAAGCCGTTCTTGGTTTATTGAAAAGATGTGTGAAAATTGGGAACTTTTCTGTTCCCTTTTTGAATTTAGTATTTTGGGGGACAAAGCAATTTTAAAGGGTTACCGTCCCCTGAAGGAATTGTAACCCTAGACTAATATGTCAAATGCACCGACAGTGTTAAATTAAAATTTTCCAAATTCTACCATCAACATTGACTTGGCAGATGGGTTCACCTCAACAAACGGACATATTTTATTACAATGTCCCACGCAACATCTTGGTCACTGCGTTTCTTAATTTCTCTCACCAAACTTTGTTCTATTCAATTTCAGAGCAAATGCCCGACGGAGCTAATAAAAAAAAATGCCCTGCTGGCATTCCACTTCAGGCATAAATTAATTTGCTTCGAAATATGTTGAAAATGTTCGATCTGTGTAACTGCCTTCAATTTGCTCGTTCATTTCAGTGGGCTAAGCAAATCTTTTAAATTTCGCCAAAATTTCGCACTGCCCTCTGCCATTACACACGCCTGCCTTATTTCCTTCACAAATATTGAATTCGAATTTCAGTGAGTACACATAGCTGTACTTGGAAGCGACTTTTACGGAGGGTCCAGTACAAAAATTTAGAAAAAAAAAAAAAATCGATTGCGCAAATATTTGCTACAATTTCATTTTCATTCTAGCTACCCCCACTTTCGCACTGACAGCGACAGCCGACAGGATGCAAATGATTATTCTAAAATTAAGTGCTTCCGAACGCAGCCCGAAAGCATTGTTTCATCAAATTCGTCGCTCCATTTCCATGAGCTGCGATTACGAGGCCGCATCCTCTTCCATTTGTTTTTGTCATATTATTTTTATTCTCATATTTTGTTAGCCTCCATTTATTCTCGGCCAAAAATTGAACTGCCGAGGGAGAATGCCAACTGGGAATTAAAATTTATCTTTCCCAAAGAATTTTCCGTGTGCAAGTTTGATTTACATTTTTTTTTTATAAAATTAGAATGTGCTTTGAGAATGCAATCAATTTTTGCTTTGCTACGGAGAGTTGTGTAGCCCCCTCAAAACCTGGCTCCTCTATCTGCCACTGTGTCCTGTCGGCGACATGGCCAACTGACGACGCGTAGCTCACTCGGTGCAGTCGGGGTGACATAAAACCCTTGTAGTTTTCATATTTCAGAGAAAAATTATTATACGGTGTTCCATGGTGAAGGTAATGTACATTTAACCTAGTTTTTCAATATTTTTGTGATACGAAAATAGAAAATAACCCCATCACAAGAGAGAGAGAGAGGTGGACGGAATTGTTTGTGGTGCTACATGCTCGCTGCAGTTCTGTGATTTTTATTTTCATTTTCCATTAGGATTTTGTGCAACACTCTCTGATACTTACACAAGCTTCAAATGTGAGTAGCTTATAAGTTGCAAATGTATGTCTATATCAAATATGCGAATGCAAATGTACCTGAAGGACGCAGAGCAGTGATATATTTCATCATCGTATTCACAGGGTTCGCATCCACTGCCCGGTGCAAACGGTGTTACTTTGTAAATTCGAACTGTCTGAAAGAGAAAACAAATTTGTTTGCTTTATACGAAGCTCCTGCTTTGATTGTGCATTTTGGGTGGAACTCGTGCCTTTTAAATATGCGTGGAAGGTGCAACTAAAATAATTTTACGGGTTGTGGACCTGTAAATTCCGAATATCACTAAAATATCAGGCTTGAGGAAATCAAATGGAATTCGCGCCACCATAAAGAGAAAAGCAAGGCATTCAAACAATGACGGAACTAGCACTGAAAATAGGAAGAAAGTGCCTGACCCAAAACAATCTTTACTGTCCAAGGTAATGAAAGTCAAAACAATCAGATACGTACAAGTCACCAGTTAGCTAAAGACGTTTTCCAGACATCTTTTTACCTTCTACGAAAGCAACTTCTGGCTGTAGGCAATTAAACAGCATGGCAGATCCAGAGCCCCCGGCTTAGACACCACAAAGGATTGTAGTCGGGTCTGGCAGGAAGCTTTACAAAGCAAATTAGACTCTTATGGACAACCAACAAATCTCTTCAGATGGATTCTTAGCATTCTTAAAGATTGATCGATTAAAATTGGAGTATATGCGGATTTTAAACGCAGGAGTGTCCCAAGATTCTTTAAACTGTTCCCAACTCTATCCCGGCTCCATATCAATGAACATAAATAGTTTGAAATAGTTTCCACATAAATGCAACTGCATAACCTACTCAAAGGCGCGAGCAAAACAATAGTTTTTAAGTGCGGAAAAGTACACTCGGTCGCTTTCAATGCACGGTGAGCTTTTTTACCGACCGTATACCACAAAATTTAATGGACAACCAATCCATTAGTGCCAAGGAATCTTTGCACCTTTTTTGGGTCCAAAGTCATCATAAATATCATGCTAAGATAACCTATCCAATATTAGACAGATCAGAATTCTTGAAGCCAGATTACCTATTTAGAGAGAAGAGGTATATTAAAACCCGAAGCAGCGCAACCTTCTCTATTAAGTACAGATAAGATCAGGCTTTGAATATATATATGGAGCTGGGCGGGAATCGGAGTTCTGATCACTTTCATTAGAGCTGTTGCCCACGCACATCATTTTTCCACTGATGGCTGGTTCTGAGGATCGTTTATTGTGGCGCCCAACGTGGGGCCAACAAGCTCAGAGATATTTTCTGGGTTAGAATCAAAATTCTGGAAGGATCAAAATTCTTTTCACAATATTCTGCTTTCAGAATTATGTTTTCAAAATTCTGAGTTTCAAATTCTGTTTAAATAAATGTTCAAAAGCGCGCGCATTTTAACATTTTCCAGACCTTTTTAACTTTCTCCATTACGCAGTAAGAGAAAATTATTGTATTCGTAAAAAAATTCGAACTCGAGATGTTAATCAATTCTGACATTACGATGATAGAGGAACTCAAAAAGTGGGTCGCAAAAGTCTGCCCGCCTGTCCGTGTCCATCTGTCTGTATATCCCGAGGCCTACAGCCTACACGCCTACCCGGATTTCGTTCAAACTTCGGATTTCGAGTTTGGGGGCTTACAGTTTGGGGCCGTTTTTTTTTTGCATGGTAACCTCAATATTAATGGTACTTCCCATACAACATTTTCTTACCAGTTTGATTTGTTCGAAAACGGCTCTAACGATTTCAACAAAAATTAATGTTTAAGCTTAAGTAGGTAAGGTTAACATGACTGCATACTCAATTTTCCGCTGAAAAATCAAATAACTGTTCTTCTGAAATTTTGACACATTTCGAAAACGGTTCATACGATTGTAACAAAAATTCATTTCGAAGGTAATATGGTCATTTTCATTACAAAATTATTGTGTCCTTAATTTTCAATTCGAATCGCCGAAAGCGCTTATTTTAAAAACTGCTCATATCTCTAAAACCCCATTTTCGATAAAACTTTAAAAACCAAGCAATGATTCCATCCCGAACACTCGGGTACTCGGGTTGCACCTAAATAGTTAAGCAATAGTATTTTTCGAACCAAACATTGCAATATTTGGTACTGTTTTGTCATCCAAATTTTACAAAAACTGTAACGATTTTGATCAAAATAAATGTAAAAGATTAAGTACTCTAAATAATATTCTTTTTATTCTATTTTTTAGTTCATAGGCTCCTTGATTATGCAGCATATCTCATTGCAAAAATACTTGGGAATACAAAAACTCTATTTTCAATTATTAATGGTTAATAGCCTCAAACCGAATTTTTTATTTATATCCATACATATTTTCAGCATGGTAAAATTGTGCTACCTTGTTGATGAATTTCGCTTTAAATTCTATATCTATTGGCATAACGAGGTACGTAGTATGCTTAACTAACACGAGTTAGGTCAGCAGGCCTATTTAAATCTTGAGTATGACATAGTCAGACTCTCACTAAACGAGAAAGTTTTGTGCGACCCAGTAGTGCACTTTATTTTTTATGGTTTAGAAACATTTTTGTAGAGACAATTTTCTTTTTTCTTTTATAGTTTGTAATTTCTCCAAATTATTTTTAATTTCGTTTTCTTTACACTTTTAACTTCTCTTATCTTAATTTTTATTTTTATTTTAATTAAATTTTTCAATAGATATAGTTCTTTTTTATTTTCAATATTTTATTCATTTTTATTGTTTCATTTACTTTATGCTTCTTAATTGAAATTTTATATTTGTTTTAACATTAAATTTAAAATTGTTTATTTTTTTTTTTACATTTAATTTTTGGGAGAAAAGCAGAATAAGCTTAATTTTATTGCATTAAATTTGAAACGCTGACTTTTGTAAAGCAGAACAGAAAAATAGGAGAATTTCGAAAAGTAGATTTTTTGTGTGCAAAGACACAATTTTGCAAAGCAAAATCAAGGTAAAAGTTTTTGTCCGTTCCAACGGTAAGTTTCGTAACTGGTTATGCCCTGCGTTGGGACGAACCTTGTATTTTTACTTTTGTTTTTAATTTACATATATATTCACGGTGGCGCCCAACGTAGGGCTGAAATGTTCAGAGGCATTATTTTAATTTTGGTCTAAGATATCCGTTTCAGGGCCAATCAACGCGAAGTGGAGAAGGTACTGAATCCCATATTTGGGGCGATCCGCCAGTAATTCCATTTCAAGTGGCTCCCAACGAGAGTCCTATAGGTCGAGATGTATCGTTCTTTCTGTGTGGTCCGCGTTGTGTTCATTCTACCAGTACCCGTGCATTACAGTCACAGTGCACTCGCAAACATTTCCCAAAAAGAACCACCAGTGATATCTAAAACTGCAAGTTCCGCGTGAAGTAAGCTTGTATCCCATAACAGCCTCGAAAAAAATTTCCGTTCCTTGGTAGGAAGACTGCCCTCTCTCAGAAAATTTCAAATTCGTATATCTTCTGAAAGGGTTGGCCGAGTGTAATCAAATTGAAACCGATGCTGCTCCAGGTTAAACCCTGTGATTTGTTGGGAACCTAATCCTGAATAAATCCACATGCAAAGAAACAAACCTTACAATTTGTCTAGTTGCTTAGAATATATGTATAAGTTGCAAAGCTCAAAACAACTCACTTTCAAGCGAACTCATTTCGTATATATCTTCTTAACAAATATTCATTTGCGGTGCGCGTTTCAGCGGATAACCGGATCTATAGAGGTGATTTCCGCAAAGCTGTCCGTGTGCGATTTTAAATCCATACATACCTTTGATTAACTAACCGATCAAATCAAAATTAAAGTCGCCAACGGCAAGTTGGGTAATTGTGCACTAGAGGAATCCTCTTAAATATTACAGTGACTTTATTGAGCCCAATAACAAAAGAACATGCCCGCAGGATCCAAAATACACACACAACTACACTATATGTGCACAAAGCCAAAACAATATGCCGTTAAAATAATTTTAATGCTGCCACAGACGCCCGGGGACCGAACGCGTCCTAATTAGCTTTTGTGGCAGTCACCTTTCGCCTCTGCCTATACTCGTATTCATTAAAATAGGCGCACACACACTCACCCACTTTAATTGCTTAATTTTATTATCAACCTCTATCAATTCAATCTCCGTGTTGAAAGAAGCATACTTGCCTCCTGTCGCAGTTCATCAGGCGCCCACATTAAGCCGCTCCAAAGGAGGTAGTATATGCAGAACAATGACACGATTACACACAGCCACCCGCGCGTCGCACTGCCAGGGGACAAATCGAGTATTTGTCTGGAAAATTACGCCCTAAGAACATCCAAACACTTAAGGGAGATTCTGTTTTAGTTCGCGTAGGTGGGTGGCTGGGCGGCCATCTTCACGCAGGTGGAAGGGGGTTGGTAGTTCTTGTGATGCGGAGGACATCAGGCGTGCCCTTAAGCGAATTTTAAAAGACACACTGATTTACCAACTAAAAGGAGTTGCGGTGGAGTCCTTGGGGTCCACAAATGTTCGCCTTCATGTAAATGGCTCATTACTGCCATTGGCAGAACCCTTTTTCCTTAATTAACTCTGGCAAGGACGTAAGTGAGCGACCAGATGCGTGTGTGTGCTCCGGAGTAGGCCGCCAGCAGCAAACAAACATGTGTAGATCCTTCAAGCGAACAAGAGTACTGAGTTTCATGGAGTAAGTTTTCACTTCCTCCTTTCCTCGTAGGCAAACAAACAAAAAAACAAAAGAACGAACGAGAAACAAAACTTATATCGGCCTCTAGCGTGAGGGTGTCTGATGATGGGCCATCGTGGTTAAGATTGTAGTTCCCTCCCTGCCACATACATATACAGAAAGACCCTCACCCCCATCATTCCAACAAAGGCAACGACAAACTTTGAGTTAATTGCTGAGGTCAGGAATCTTGGGGTTCTTTCTTTCGGTCGGCTAAGGCCTTCTTATGCCGGTCCAAGTGGCATCTCCAGAGGGTGAACTTTGACTGCTATCGCACCAAAAACACACACGCAAGGCCAAGAAGGGTTTGAAACTGTATATTAAGTTTGCATTTTAATTGAATTCCTTAATTGCATACTTTTTGGGGTATTAAACGCAAGCAAATATTAAATTGATTCGTATACGCGTTGTGTGTGTGAAGTACTTCGGCCCGCCACTGTAGCAGTGGCGGATGTGAAACTTTACCAAGTACAGTGCAACACACTGTTGTATGGCCAATCATAATGGACCAAAGCATGGAGCGAATTACTCATCAAAAACTCGAATATGACCACTTTATGGAAATTTCATAGCTGATGGGATGAATTATTTTCTATTTCGGTAGATTTTGCGGCGAGGCTTGGGGTAGAGGCTAATAAATTAAGAGATACAAATTACGGATTCAGTTGGTTGGGCGACTTCGTGAATGCTCTGTAAGTTGCCGTGGCTCGTAAAATGTTTATGAAAACTTTGGATGAACAAAACAATAATAGGTATTTTTAATTTGTGTTGGAAAAGCGGGGAGATCCCTTTCGGATTAGTGGGGGAGTGGTTTCTGTTATGTATTACGGCGGCGGATAATTTAATTACGCATGTTTAGAGAAAGTTTTTGAATGAATTTCTGGCGCGAACTTTATACAGTAGGACCTCGGAACACTTTGAACTGCAGGTTTGGACTGCACTTGAAACCGAGCTTGAAACTGATGGCTTTTGCATGAAGCACTCGTTTTTCCACGCCAAAAGTGCTTGATCCAGTGATGCCATTGCACCCAGTATAGGGTCACCGTATTGGTGTATGATATTCTGTTCAAAAATGTCCTGTCCTTACCTGATGACTTCACCGGGCGAAATGCTGCTTTTCAAAATTTCGTTTTTTCTGCTTTACTGAATGCAGCTTTTAAAATTTTAAGCAATAAGATTCCGTTTTTTTCCAACTAACAAATATAAATAAAAATGAAAATGAAAGAGGGGAAAAAAATTAAATTTAAAAAAAGTTTAAAAGTTAAAAAAATAAATAATTGAAATTTTTCCAAAGAAAAATTAAAACTTTACTCAAATGGCTTAGGTCGATTTTTCACATTTTTCAGCAGAGCAATTTTAAACTTAAAAAATTCGTGAAAAAAAAAATGTCTTTGAGTAGAAATGCAATGTTTTTACTTTCACTGAGTTAAGTCGTTGTTACAGAAGAAAAAACTGTTTTCCAGGGTAGGTAGAAACAAGGTGATTCCACCAAAATGTAGCTAAATTTGTTCTCATTTCAAATATATAAAAATACTGTTTTTGGCTTAAATCGACTTAAGCCGCTTTACCTTTTGAGTAAAGAAAGTAAAAACAAAAGCAAAATTTAAAAAAAAAATAAAATTAACAAGTGCGGAATTTAAAAAAAAATTAAAAATGTAGAACAAAAAAATTATCAATAATGTAAGTTAAAAAAAAATAATTTGTTAAAAAGCGAGCTCAATTTAACATTTTCCCAATTTCCCAATTTTGTATTATTTGCAGAATTTTCCAAAGCTGCATTTTTAAAAAAAACATAATTTTGAAAATCAGAATTTAGAGAAGCTTGTGTGAAAAGTCTTCATTAATACGAGAATGAGAGCGCCCTCTACATCGGGGATACAGGCAACTTTAGGGAAACTCTGAATCTTCGCATAGAAGCCATGGCGTTAGTCGTGTGTTGACCCCCACCCGACTTCACCACGACTGATGCCATGGCCTCTATGCCCACTGGCCTGCGAGAGTATTTAAAAGGAGTGATTTTCTCGGTATAATAGCCTTGCAGCTTGGTCACCGTTATTACCACTGATTCTAAATAATTCTCGTAGATTCAGATTATCGGCCTATCTTCCCATTAGCGTCTGTCAAAAAATTCTAGTGGTTAATCTGCTTTCAAGGACAAAATCGCAGCAATGAAAGCATGTCCATAGGGTTCAAATGACGGGTGAGGTTAACAACTACTTCCACTGATGTAGTTGGAGTAGGAACCCGTTTTTGAAAAGATGACATTTCTTCTTTATAAATTTCCCCCATATAACGGGCCGCACCAGCGCAGTGTACAAGCAGTGCACCACAGGCGTCCTAAATTTTCATATGTTACCGAACAACCTTTCACAGGGGTAGTGCCAAGTATGCTTTTTTGATGCAATCACTGTTGCCAGATAAAAAATCTGAAAAACTTGTTTTTCCGAAATAAAAAATCTTTTTTTTTTTCAAGATTTTGTTCAAAATAAAAAAAGGAGCGCAATATAAAATACAATTTTGAATTACTTTACTACTTATACATAAATCACCTAAATATCTGTAATAAAAACGTTGGTCATATTAATGGTTTCTGAAATATTGGAACACATTTGAATTAAATTGACTTAGAAACTCATTGCTTGTATCAAGATCATAGAAGTTCGGTTCATTAAAGCGCAACAAATCCTTTGGAAAGACTAAAATGTTAACAACTGTTTCAATACTACTCAACGATTGCGAATTTTTGTTTTATTTAAATTTACACGAGAAAATATTATTTCAATATTTGCAGAGGAATGTGGAAGTGATAAAATATTGAAAATAAAATCTTTTAATACTGGATATGCGAGGTTTCGATCCGCTGTTTTTACTCCTTAAACATTTTTCCAAAAACACGTTACATCAGTTATTTTATCAAATTCGTTAAAATTCATGTTTCTTTAGAGTCGATGAAAAAGTTTGTGAGACAGAAATTGTGCATGGACTCTGTTCAACTCACATTATATTAATTAATAGAAAACGTTTTTTTTTCAAAAGAAAAGGTTCTTCTAATGTGCTAGATTAAGAAATTTCTTGACATCAAAAATCTCAAAATTTGATGAATTTGAGGTAGAAAAATTTGTACATATTTTGGAGCTCCACAATCTTGAAAAAAAAAGATATATCTTCTAATCTGGCATCACTGGATGCAATCCTTTATGTGTTCCTTCCAATGGAGTTTGGAATTTGAGATCATGCCCAGAAACCCCTCTGTCTTTGATATTTTTAGGACCACGGCACCCATCCTCGGGGGAGTGAAGGCGGGAGTAGCCCGTCGTCATTTAAACAGCAACAACCTCATCCCTTCCCAGCTCTTAACGAGTGCGTCACTGAGTCGTTCTGTGAGAGCCAAAGTGAATTTAATTCTACAAATGCGCTCATAACAAAGTCCTTCCGTTTCAGTATTTTTATTAATTCGTCCATATTCGGACCATATGTCCGGGACACCACCTTGTGATGGACTTTCCGTACATCGTATTCAAAATCGAGAACATAGCTTTGACTTCTTACAGCATGCCATGTTATGCATATTAAAAGTAAAACATAAACAAATACGGAGACGTGAAAACTACGCATACGACGACTACGAGCACAATCCAGCAGAGACATTTACAACGCATACACATTTTCGCTTTTGATGAATAACTCCCCAAGGAGAAGACAGCGTTTTGAGAAAATCAAACGGAAATGGTTCACCCACACTTCTCATTCACATGAAGGAGATATTTCCAGCTCCGCTGGTTTTTCTTCCATTTTAGCTGCTCCTTGGCAAAAAACTTTGACTTTGGAAGAGCAGTTTCTGTTCCAATGATTGATGGTTGGGATTTCACTGAGAGCTCAGGACTCTCTGAATTGAGGATGCGAATTCAAATGGAATTGCATGACAACCATATTTGAAAAATGATTAATTGCTCAAAAGTGTATCCCGAATATTGGTATGGTTTATTTTTTGGAACATTTTACTCCTTCCAGCAAGCCCCCCCTTGCCAGTTTGAATACTAATGTGTCGTGTCATATGCGCAAGTATACCTAGATAGAAGTGGGTCGGATGGTTGTGGATTGTTTTTCAATGAATACATAAAACACAATTGCTCAATTGAAGTTGTGTGCTTGCTATAATTATTGGCCCGAACATGCTTTGAGTTAATATCCGCAGTATCGATTTGTACACACTGCCCTGGATGTTTGTTATCCTTTTTCGCATAATTACTCTCATTTAGCACGGGTGAGTGTACACCGAACACTGATTATGTTGTTGTGGCGGGATTGTATTGATGTGGAGATGGGAAAGCCCCGATAACAACTATTGTATAGGGACGGGATGTTGTCTACTACCCGTGACCAGTATTGCTGGGATGTGCCCTCGCCTATCGCCATCTAAGGAAGGACGTGCCTTGCTCGTCGTATTAGTTGCATAATTCAGTTTGTAGCTGAATTTTATTGTATTAAATTTCGAATTGGACGTTGCGCCCCATATGAGGTTGGAACTGAAGCGGATTCTGTGCATTAAACAAGACGAATTGTACTCTTCTGCATGGGCAGAGGCAATTGGCTTGCCTGTGGACCGCACTGATGGTGATCTGTTGACACTGAATGCTGACGAAATGGACAGTTGCAGGGATGTACCTTGGGAAGCCAACAATCAAATCTGCCGTCTCTTAGATAATTGTATTTCATCTGACTGAGTTGGCCGATTCCGATGAAATAATGTTTAAATGTTGCTCCACTTAGCCGTTTGCTATGTCTGAGTATTCCATTCGGATTGGGTGTGTGGTTTCAACGCAGTAATCCAAAAAAATCCAACTTCGCTTACAAGCAGACAAACTACTCGATTATGTTCAAATAGAGATTGTGATAGAATCACGGACTCCGTGGATCGTCTTGGAACACGACTTTAAAGTCGAGCCATTAACCTTTTCGTTCAAAGAACTTGATGCTCGACATTGAAAATGTCACTCGAGCCACACAGCGAAGCCTTCACATCTCTGAGGGCTTGTACCCAAATCGAGTCGCAAACAGGTACGAGTTGGGACACAAGCCGAATAAGAGACCGATGCCTTAGACCTGGTAAAAATTTTACTATCCCGACCAAACTTAGCGCAATGCTCAAAAAAACCCTGGAATGCATAACCATTTCAGCTGTTTCAAGGCGGTTTCATCAGTCTCAATCGTTTTGAACAGATATCCTTGAGATGGCATTTCACATCTGATTCAACATAGAAGGCTGTTTTGACTTTTGCGAAAAGAAATTCTGCGAATTATGTGCGTTTGCTAAAATCTGCTCTAACGCCATTTGCATCTTTCTTCCTAAGCTTCTGCTAGTTGGTTCTGGCAACTTTAAACTGCAATATGGGTCTAACTTTAGGATCAATCTAAAAAAAAAAAACAGTCCTCTCTGCGCGCTGTATTCAAAAGAGGTATTCATAACCCTTGACGACGTGCAAAAGTATAAGAAACAACTTAATCATGGCATTCTGGGAAAATGGCGAGCTATCTTTCATAAATATGGGGAAACATTTTTTAAAAGCTGTCACAGGTAGTAGCTGCAGCCTTCAATAGCGCCTTTTGGCCAAAAGTCAAGGGTTGCGGGTACATCTACCAGCACTATGCGCTAGATAGAAGGCCCTTTAAATAAAATCTCTGGAGGTTTGGTTCCTTGAGGTATATCTAATATCACAAATGACATCATCCGCAAGAGTGCTGCTTTGACACAACGACGGACGTGCGCTCAGCGACGCAGGGTCATAAGTCCATAAGCAATTCCACAATTCAATTGCGAACTTATGACCCACCCAGGTGGCCAACTGCAACTGCCTCTATAGGTTATAATAATTTCACACCAAATTCATTAGAGTGCACGAATTCTTAACATTTATGCCAAGTAAACAATAAATAATGGGAAACGTGTGTTTAATTTTATTTAGACAAAAAATGTTAAAAAAATTCTAAATTGTTATATGGTTTTTTTTTAATATTTATGTACTCAAATTTAAAATTTGATGATGAATTTATTTGGAAAATACATGTATCAAATAAAATTAAAGTTGAAATATACAGCTTTTGAAGTTAAAACCATTTCATTGTACAACGAACTATTGTTGTATCAAATAATAAACGCGAAACTTTCAAAGTATAAAAAAAGGTTATATAGGGTGATTTTTTAGCTGGTTTGGTTTTGGCAACACTGGTTTTGACAGCTGACGTGTGTTTAGTACCTTGTGTCACTGTCAAACAGCTTCAGTTTGGTTTGCAATTTAACCATGGATCGTCTTACAAATGAACAACGCTTGCAAATTATTGAATTTTACTATCAAAATTCGTGCTCGGTTCGAAATGTTCATCGCGCGCTGCTTCCATTTTATGATCGGCATTCTCGACCTTCTGAGCAGTCTATTCGGAAGATTGTGACCAAATTTCGCACCAAATTTACTTTGTTGGACATTAAACCACCAACACGTTTACGTACTGTGCGTAGTGAAGAAAATATTGCGGCCGTATCAGCTAGTGTGACAGAAGACCGCGAAATGTCGATTCGGCGCCGTTCCCAGCAGTTAGGCCTTTGTTACAGCACTACGTGGAAAATTTTGCGGAAGGATTTGGGCGTAAAGCCTTTTAAGATACAGCTGGTGCAAGAACTAAAGCCAGCCGACCTACCACAACGCCGAATTTTTGGTGAATGGGCTCTTGGAAAGCTGGCCGAGGATCCGCTTTTTTATCGAAAAATTGTGTTCAGCGATGAGGCTCATTTTTGGTTGAATGGGTACGTAAATAAGCAAAATTGCCGCATTTGGAGTGAAGATCAGCCAGAAGCATTGCAACAGCTACCAATGCATCCCGAAAAAGCCACTGTTTGGTGCGGTTTATGGGCCGGCGGCATTATTGGGCCATATTTCTTCAAAGATGATGCGAATCGCAGCGTTACTGTCAATGGTGAACGCTACCGAGCGATGATAACAAACTTTTTTTTGCCCGAAATGGAAGTTCTTGACTTGCATGATATGTGGTTTCAACAAGACGGTGCCACATGCCACACAGCACGCGAAACAATGGCGCAATTGCGAGGCGAGTTTGGTGAACAGTTAATTTCACGTTTCGGGCCGGTCAATTGGCCGCCTAGATCGTGCGATTTGACACCATTAGATTATTTTTTGTGGGGGTATGCCAAGGCTAATGTGTATAGGGACAAGCCCGCTTCGATTGACGCACTGGAAGCCAACATCCATGCATTCATTCGTGAGATACCGGCCGATATGTGTGAAAGAGTATGCCAAAATTGGACTCAGCGGATGGGCTACCTGAGACGCAGCCGCGGTCAACATTTGCATGAAATTATCTTTAAACATTAAATTGCAAGGTTCAAACTATCGATTCAAATAAATATTTCATTCATTTTTTCGAATTTTTTGTGTTTTTTTTTTTAAAAAAGTTCTAAACCTCTTAAAAAATCACCCTTTATCTACGACGCATCATGGTACGATAAAAGTTAAAAAAATGCTTATTCAAAATGGGTTCCCTTACAAACAATACTTGAACGAAGTTTAATAAAAGCCAGCAGAGTATTTTCAGAGTTGGATTTGTTAAGATACACATTGCACAGTGATAACTTCAAAGGGTTGGGGCAAAGTTCTGGATGGGTCAAAATTCTTTTTACAAAATTCTGCTTTTCTAAATTCTGCTTTCAAAATGCTGCTTTAAAAAATACTGCAAACAGTAAAAAAGGTTTGGGAAATGTTCAAAAGCGCGCGCTTTTTAACATTTTCCAAATCTTTTTTTTATTGTTTGCAGAATTTTGTAAAGCAGAGATAGAGAGAACATTTTTTTTCAAATTTTAGCTCCTCTTTTCTTAATTTTTGTATGTAGCGTTTTATTTCCTCATGGGTGGAAAATAAAAAAATGTCGTGGGTATTTTTTAAAAATACGATTTTATTCTATTTTTATTATAGAAATACAAAAGTAAATAAAAAAAGCTACACTGCTATTGATAGCTTTTGGGAAGACTGAGGAAAAGTCTGTGTCAGTCCACTTTACCATCAATCGCAGCGTAAAAGTAATTACAACGAACCTTTTAGGAAAATGGTCTTAGAGTGTTCGAAGATCCTACCGAGTCGATTGTCGAACGAATTTTGTTTAAACATCATTTCGGCTGTCCTTTTATACTGCCGAAATGAAGTATAAAAAGAAAACAAATGAAATTATAGTAAATAAAAGTTGTAATTTCTGACTGCTTCATATCTTTTTTTAATTAAATTTCGCATTATTTTTTGTTTAATAGATATCTTGCTTGCTTGCTTGCTTTATTCATCTACCGAGCTTAACTCTAACAGATTTCAGATATAATATATGGTGATATAATAATTAAAAGTATATAGTATAGTACAATAAATTTTAAGTAACTTTACGAATTAATAAATTAACAAGAAGCAAAATTTTATTATGATACATGAATATTTAAAATTACTGATTTAACTTTCTCTCTATCATCACATAAATCAATTTCTGTACAAACTGAATTGAATAAATTAATACATTTAGTAGTAGGCTCATTAAGACCATAATTGTAAATATGCCTAGGATTAAATAATAAATTTCTAGATCTGAGTATTCTTTCAGGTGCATAAAATAAAATTTTTTTTAGAATATCAGGACACTTTATACGATAAGAAAACACATCATGAACAAACAATATACAGTGAACATTACGTCTTTTCTCAAGGGTATCTAACCCTATTAATGCACATCTAGTAGAATAAGAGGGTCTTTCATCAAGGTTCCATATTAATTGAGCAATTACAAAGCTTGTAAATGACTTTTGCACTCTTTCCAACCGATTTATGGAAGTTAAATAGTTAGGGCACCAAATAATGGAACAATATTCAAGAAAAGGACGAACAAGGGACATAAAAACAGATTTAAGAGCATAAGGACTAGAAAATACGGCACATGATCGTTTGAGGAATCCAAGCATAGAGTTAGCTTTAGCAACAATATAGTCAATGTGACGTGAAAATGAAATTTTGGTGTCAAAAATCACCCCAAGATCTTTAACTTCAGTTACGTTAGAAAGTGAAATTTCTGAAATGTTATATTGATAAATAACTGGAGACGAAATACGATAAACAGATAAGGAATGACATTTTGTAATATTCAAGGACAGCTGGTTTAGCTTGCACCAATTGACAATTGAGCTCAAATCGGATTGAAGCCTATTGCAATCGAAAATTCTTTTAACACGCAAAAATATTTCTAAATCGTCAGCGTACATAAGACAATGAGCATGCTGAAGCATAGTTGGAATATCGTTGATAAAAATATTAAACAGCAGAGGTCCTAAGTGACTGCCTTGAGGAACACCCGATAAAACGTCAATAGGCCTCGATTGAGAAGAACCAATTTTAACAATTTGCTTCCTTTTTGTAAGGTAACTATAGATCCATTTAAGGAGGCTCGAATGAATGCCAAATGATCTTAATTTTTCGATGAGAACATTGTGACAAACAGTGTCGAAGGCTTTCACAAAATCTGTAAATACAACATCAACCTGATAACCTGATTCTACGGAATCGAAGAGGTATTTACTGAAAAGCATTAGGTTAGTCACTGTAGATCTACCAGATACAAAGCCGTGCTGGTGTGGAGTGATTTGTTCTTTGAATGAGAAATTGAGTTTGGTTGTCACAATTGACTCAAAAAGTTTTGATATACCACGATCATTTTTTACTTTCTGCTTTGAACCAGCTTTGAATATGGGGGCTATAAATGACGTTTTCCATTCATCCAAGAATGTGCCAGACGACAGAGATAAATTATAAAGAAGTTTTAATGGGAAGGATAACGATGATTTGCAGTTCTTTAGTACCTCAAAAGGAATCCTGTCAGGACCAGCACTTTGACAAGAGTCTAATGATTGTATGCCCAGCAAAACATCATCAGTGGAAAAATTTAATGATCCTAAACAAGAGTTAAATCCATAAATAGGATCTACTTGAGACCAACAAACATTAGAGTGATCGACATATACCGATTGGAAAAACTTTGCAAAGAGCTCACATGTTGAATCGATGCTACTAAATAGAAACTTCACCATCAAATTCCATGTTTTGGAAAGTGACATATTCTTTTTTTTTACTTTCAAAAAATGTCCAAAAACCTCTTGGATCTTTAGTTATTTTATACTCAATGTTCATTATGTACTATCTGTATAGAAATTTGTTTAAAAATTCATATTCACGGCGCAGCTGTGAGAAACGTTTTTTGTCCACTTCAAGGTTTGACTTTTTAAATTGTTTAAAAGACTTGTTTTTAGCCGTTTTAAAATTAGTCAAACGATGATTTTGCCATGGCAGCTTAAAAGTTTGTCTATTCCTACATTTGAGGACATACATAGCAAAAGCATTGTGTAATATATTTAAAAATATTTGATTTACATCAGCAATATCGTTTATTTTTATTCAAATTTGTTGTCAATATTTAATCTATTTTTTCTTGTTTATTTTTAATTTTAATTTTATTTTTATTTAAAAAATAAAAGTAAATAATTTTTAATGTTTTATAAATTTAAAATTGTTTTCTTTATATTTGCTTTTTCTTCCTCGTCGTTTACATTTGTTAGTTGAAAAAAAAAAACAGAATTTTATTGCTTAAAATTTGAAAATCAGAATTTTGTAAAGCACAATTTAAAAAAAAAGTTTATTTAAAAAACCGAAAAACCCGACTGACTGTAAAGAAAAAGAATAAAAAATATATGAACAATACGCATTTAAGTACTTATACCTAACGTTAAGCAGAGTTTTTGTGTGCGAAGACGAAATTTTGCAAATTAGAATTTTGAAAGCAGAATATCGACCGGACGAATACATTTGATTGTACAATGAGTCATTGTCAAATTAAAGTTAAAGCATAGCATTTTTAAAGTTGAATGTATTTAAATGGACGATGCGTTATGGTTGGGTCGAAATAAATAAACTTTGTTTTAAAGATAGATGAACTCGATTTAAGCATGATTCCACATCAAATCAAAGTACATACATGGTTAGATCAAATTAAAAAAAATTTAGAATACCGTCAAACGGGCTAACATTGACCACTTTTGAATTTCAAACAGGTGTATCATTTACGATTTTTGTACGAGTGTGAAATAAATGACACCAGCATAGGGGCTTGCCTTTGTACTTTCATATTCCGAAGTTAGAATTTGTTTAAATACAGACATAGAGATAGTTTATTAACAAAAACTGGATGGTCAATGTTTGACCCGTTTTAGGGTAACTTTGACCAGCATATTTATTGTTATCAAAAATTATAAGTTAGGGTAGTTTTATTCAATTTTATTAGCTGATTATATTAAATTAAGCTTTTAAATTAGCTTCATAGAGTTTTGAAATGAGGAACTAACATTAATAAATAAGCAGCATAAATATAATGTAAGGAACAGAAGCGATATAAGGCTCCCTCTATTCAGAACGAGGTTTGCCCAAAACAGTTCAATGTACAATGGCTTAAAATTATTTAATGAACTTCCCAATGAACTTAAAACCGAAAATCACCTATTTAATTTTAAACACAATCTTATAAGTTATATAAAGACCAATTATACATAAGTCTTTATTATATATTTACTTTAATTTATATGTAAAAAATGTTAAAATAGCTATTTTTTTTCTGCTAAATGAAATGAAAGGAAATGATAAAGAAATAGTAGTTAGTTAGGAAACCCTTAAATGAGAAGTCTTGTGGCTTTAAGATACATTCGTCTTCTGGACAGTGCATCGTCTAAAAGATTATCGTTAAAACTCTTTTAAAAATCATTTTTATTCTAGAGACCTACCTACAACCTTGACATCCATTATTTGCTTTTCTTGGAGCACAGTAATGCGAAAACTTCATCCACGCAGAAATTTCCATTACCATGCTCAAAGTCAGTCGAGTGCTGTTCGTGTTCATCTTTCATATTCAACATAATTATCTTTCTTTTTCTTCCAAATTATTATTTGGGTCTATTATCTCATCAGCATTTATTAAAAATTCCACTTCCTCAAATAGCTCGACTGGGCTTACTGGCACAATGGCTCCCGAAAAAGCATCAACTTCGATACTTTTACCAGGTTGGACATTGATTTTGCTCATCTTTTTTCGAACTGGAGATTCGTTTTCGCCACTGCGCATTGTCCTCAAAACAGATAACACAGCCGATGAAACTCCACCTGAAAGGTCATTTTGGACATTTTCTGATGGGAGACGGTCTACAACTTCTGATGGATTAAAGGGCCAGATTCCGCACTTCCTAAAACCTAAAACCCATCTTGGTTAAACAAAGATTCAACAAGTTCTTTTAATAGAAACGGGAATCTTTCTTTTGGGAATTTTTGCGTTGCGAGTTTTTCCAAGTTGGGTAATCGATCTCCATTTTCTTTTCAACGGACCATAAAATGCAACATCCAATGGTTGGCGAGATGGGTGGAGTTTGGTGGAAAGCACACAAATTTAATTTTGCTTTTCATAGCCGCTTCAACAACATGAACGGAAAAATGACTTGCAAGATTGCCACCCAAAATGACAACCTCATTTTCGAAATGTCTTGTCTCCGGAATGAAGCAATTGATAAACCAATCTTTAAACATCAAGGCATCAAACCATAAACCAACTTGACTTACTGCGATTATATCGAGTTTTTGAATCCACGACTCCCATAAATGTTTAGCTTTGTATACCACATATGGTGGGAGTAGTTTACCAGTACCTAGTGAAACATTTTGAACTAATGTCAGCCAGTTGATTTAAAAAATTTCATAGTCGATGCTCAATCATTCCGAAAGATATTTAAATCGAAGAAAACCACTTCAATTTTACGTTGTTTTTTCTCTGGGTGCACGTCACCTCAAATTTAATCCATTTCAGAGATGCCCGCTCTAAGCTGCGAATTACACAAGAGTCCGACGGTTTATATTTTCACCTCATTTGGTGGCACTCCGCATCCGCATCTCTCAGATGAAATTAAACACCTCTCTGCCCAGTCTACCGGACTTGATTTTCCCACCCAGTGGCCATATAGCTATCCTGACTCTGACTTACATTTACAATTCGCGCGCTCCGCTTTCATCTCTCAACAGGGATGTCCATTGGGGACCCATGAAATACCCCGTGAAACGCTCATCAGCATTTTATCTCATTTGCAATACTAATTTATGCAACAGCACAGCTGTGCTACCTGTATGCAGTAGCAGTAGAAGAGCTCGCGACAAAACACACCCAGCCGAAAAGTTGCAATGAAAACAGTGCCGCCCAAGCTCGATAAACCCAATATGCATGCAAATGATTTAAACAGAGCTCCGGTGTTCCCGTTCCACCCAGGATGCACAGCAGAGAGTTGTTCCTGTCCCGATAATGGCCGCTTCCTTCTGCCATAAGTATTTATATGAGCTCCGTTTCTATCGTGCAGTGTCTGCACAGGACTAACGACCCAACGGGCGGGCATTGCGTTCGCATTGAAAAACTCTTCCCGATGGCATGGCAATTAGCTTTATTACATCTCCGTTTCTCTAGCCGTGTCTCTTTTGTGTTTCTCGTTTTGTCTCTAAAAACCTGGGGCTGGTTGGTATCTACCTATTTTTGGCAAATGAAGAGAACAGCACGATGACTGGCGAATTCCATTAAAACCAGATGAATACACTCTGCTGGGGCGCTATTAAATGGAAATTAACTCAATCCACTGCATTTGGCTGGACGTTCTCTGTTCCTGTTTGTGTGAGTGTGTGGATGGTGTTCTAAGCGCTACATACATGGCCGTTACTAAAATGTCGCCCGCTTTGCTTTCTAATCGAGCCAAATCGCAAAAAGTATATTCGCATTCCGATGTTAGACAATCGAGTTCGGTCATCGCAACGCATTGCCCGAATAATTGTGGTCAAATAGTCGTATCGCATTAGGCGCACAGGACTTTGCTGCCAGGCATGCCATTCGGTCGTGTCTGCGTGTGTGGGTTTATTGTCATGGCATTGCTCGTACATGTGTGGTGCGGTTTGGAGTCGCTTTGCCGGACGACTGGGGGAATTAATTTCAGTGACATATACTTCAGAAATGCTAATAATAGATACGATTCGGGATAAACAATTGCAAGTCCAAATGGAACAGTGACACGGTGTAATGTCGTCTCACGTGCGCCTCGATTGGCATCACTGTAATTGAATTTGCCAAAGTGGGTATTTCGATTAGCCGTTATTGCTGTACATCATCGTCTTCATTGGCATTGTGATGACACTCCGCTCGGGGGAGTTCGCCAGCCCTAATCGCATAATGGAAGGCGAGGTGTTGATTTAGGCTGCTGATTATAATTCCAAATTAGGGGGCCAATTGAAACTGAGTGGGCCTTTCATTTGATACAGAGATTGTTTCAGTTTGAAGCCGGTGGGGATACCGATTCATGCGGGTTGCTCGAGTCGAATTAGTTCCGATGGGATGATAATAATGCGCAGCCGTTGACACCTGGAACCCGAAGTATTGCAGTGTTTTTGAAACGAAAGTTCTAAGAGACTTGCTGTCATTGAGAGTCAAGCTCATGGAAGCGTCAGTAGCAGTGTTGCCGGATAACAAATCTGAAAATCTTGTTTTTCTGATATAAAAAATCTTTTTTTTTTTCAAGATTTTGTTCAAAATATAAAACGAGCGCAATATAAAATACAATTTTGAAGTACTTTACTACTAATACATAAATCACCTAAATATCTATAAAAAGACTGGTCATATTAATGGTTTCTGAAATATTGGAACACATTTGAATTAAATTGACTTGGAAATTCATTGCTTATATCAAGATCATAGAAGTTCGGTTCATTAAAGCCCAACAAATCCTTTGTAAAGACTACAATTTTAGCAACTGCTTCAATACCTACTCAAACGATTGCGAATTTTTGTTTTATTTAAATTTACACGAGAAAATATTTAAATAATTAAACATTTTTCCAAAAACACGTTTCATCAGTTATTTTATCAAATTCGTTAAAATTCATGTTTCTTTAGAGTTGATGAAAAAGTTAGTGAAACGGAAATTGTGCATGAGCTCTGTTCGACTGACATTACCTATATACGAAATATTTAATAGAAAAGGTTCTTTCAATTTGTTGGATTTAAAAAGTTCTTGATATCAAAAATCTTGAAATTTTATGAATTTAAGGTAAAAAGTCTTGTGAATATTTGTAATCCAGCATCACGCAGGGCGCCCACTCCCCTACAAAATTCTCAGAGAGCTGTGAAAAACTCTTCGATGGATTCCATTGGCAAACATTTTATCACAAAATTAAGTCTCAGCCCCCCAAGAAAAATCCTGCGTACGCAACTGTCCAGTAGAATGCTTTAACGAGGTAGTTGGATAGAAGAGCTTCATCCATGTCACTGTGCCACAGCAGGAAATTTTCTTGAACGAATTGGAAACAATAAACTCGAACAAACTGAAACTTCGCAGCGAAGAACTAGATAGACGAGGTACCCTCTGGCATGCTCCACTGTCGTATAGATGGACGCATTTACGACGCTGACGCTAATTCCGTATACAGGAAGATCCAAGGCACTCCTACGACTTTAGAGATTCAACATTACACCGGGCACTACGCAACTTAGGCAAATATAAAGGGTGCACGGAAAGAATTGAAAATCACCAATTGCAAACTTTTGAGTTGCAATTTACGAACTATATATTTCTCTCAAATCACAACGAAGTTTTCATGGATTGATACAAAAATGAGTAATTTGACATTGAAAACTCCGGAGAATACCAAATTCTGTTTCTTGAAATTTACAATTAGAAGTATCAATTCGAGCTTCTTTTATTTTTAGTGATTTGCGAGATTGTTTGGCGCAATTTACCACTCTAATAGGTCAATTTCTCAAACACCACTTCACAATCTCAAATTGCGAAAAATATTTGCTGATTTACCAACACTGAATGGTGAATCAATAAAACCTTATAATAATTTAACGAATGTGAATTCAAAACGTAAATTGACGTAGAGAAGTCGTAAATTGCAAAATATTTTTTTGTAATTTCCATGGAATCAACTACCTAATGTGTGGAATTTTTGTATGCACAGCCTATAGTCCATGTACCTATGGAAATCCTTTTAAATCCTTTCTTTTTATGGATGAATGCATGTATGTGGTATAGACAGCTGCAATCATGAAGCCAAATCTCCATTGTGCACGTTGCGGTCGTTGCACTAGGGTTGCTTAAACATCGATAGTTGGCAGTTTCGATAGTATCGATAGTTTCATTAAAAAACTATCGATAGTATCGATACTATCGATGTTTTCCAAATTCACACATCAGACACATTTATGCAACGTAACGGAACCAATTTCTATTATATTTAGTAAACACCCATTACAAGTCAATAAATATCCAACCAAATTACATATTTAGGTATTATTTGTTTAAAACAAGAAAAACAAAAATTCTCAAAAGTTAAAACTCAAAGTCAACGGAATAAATCTAACAAACTTACTACTTAATTGGCATACAAAAGATTTTTTCCAAATCACTGAAAAAAAAACAAATAAATCTTTCACCTGTAAAACAAGAGATAATAAATAATCATAATAATCTATGTGTCTTTTTATCTCTATAAATGAAAGCAATGAAACGTGGCACGTACTACAGAACGAATCGTAAAAAGATACCTACTTATGTGGTTTTCGATTGGCCGCTCTCAGAGCACTTTTTATGTTCGTTTGGTACAAAAAAGTAATCTTTTTCAGATTTCAGAGCACTTTTGCGAATCTGGATTTTTTCTCAGATTTGTTTCAGATTTACCAATACAAGTACGTTTGAGTTTGACAACTAGTGGAGTTTGTTTACGTTTTCGTGAAATTGTTCGACTGAAAAGAAACAAATTGCATCGGGTTGATCTATTTTTTGTCAATGTACAAATTGTTATTAATTGTACAAATGTACAATGAAATCAATCTGGGCGAGCATTTTGAATGTTTTCATATAAAATTTAACAGTGAATGGAAAACGCTTAGAAAAGTGTCGAAGGCTACACATATTCCAATCGCACATATACCAATAAAAAAAAAGAGCAAGTGACGTTTTTATGTTCGATTATACTAGACTCACGAAATCTGAAATCTGAAGAAGCCCAATCGAAAACCACATAAACCAACCACAAAGCTGTTTGATACATCAGCTTGTTAACCAAGGAAAGCTTAGTATCTCCGAAAAAAATATCTCCTTCCGCATGAACGTGTGAGTATTTGAAAAGCTCTCGCTTTAAATTGATAACATTTCTAGTCAATAGGGACTGTTGCTTTGATTTATAGTTGTTATAACAAGGACATTAGGTGGGAATAAATTTCAAGGAATAGTAACGATAGTTTTATTAAGACTATCGATGTATTCGATAGTTTTTTACTATCGATACTATCGATAGACTATCGATGTTTAAGCAACCCTACGTTGCACAGACAGGCAGTCGGTATTCAATCTTTGCTTAAAGCAGTCGGGTTACAGCCCATACTTTCGTATGGATAGTGAGTGTCCTACTAATTATAAAGTATTCTGGAATATATTTTGTAAATACCTATTGAATAATTCCAAAAACGCCGAAGTATGCATATAAATCTGTATTTTTTTCAGAATTTACATCTTGCTATTAGAAAACAAGTATAAATTGGAATGGATTCGAAAATATGTAGGTAATCGAAAAGAATTGTAAAGGTTCGTATCAATGTCAAGAGTCAAGTTCATCTAAATATTTTGTTTGCATTTTAAATTTCAGCATAGACCAAAAAACCATCCCAGATAAATCCCGTTGTCTCCGGATGATATGGCGCCGTATGATTTTCTTGGATATCAGGAGGAAGAAGAATTATAAAATGTGGCTCTAAATATGTATTCGAAAATAACATTTGTAAATCACAAGATATAAGTTGGAAATTGAGAATAAAGTTTTCTAATTTCACGGTAAAACATTTTCAATTTAATACGGTGATGCCTGAAATCACCACTCGAGAATCGTAAATTGCAAAATATGAATTGCAAAATGATAAAAATAAGTTGCAATTTACGATTGAAAATTTGTAAATTGCAACTACTGAAGTATGTAGTGAATCTACTCCTGCCAGTTCGCAAATCAACACTATTGAGTTGCAATTCAAGATTAAATTGTTGTAATTTGCTAAGATTTACAACAGAAAAGTGGTAATTTACGAATTGTTTTTGCAATTTACAATCCACGTAATATCAAATTGATAATTATTTGTGTCAAATTGCGATCGGTTATGGCAATATGTATTTCTCGATTGATCGCATTATTGATAATGAAAAATGTTGATTCATGACTTTTGAGGGTCAATATCTTCACTTCGCGCTAAGCTCTAAAACTAGACAAACTTTTCGTGATTCTGCGCTTATTTTTCTTGATTTGATCCTAAAATACTTTAAGTGTGTCCCATAATTCACGAAAAATTTGAATATTGCGCCATTTAATCGTGCAGTGATGCCAACGCAAAAAAAAAACGATAACAATGTAACAGCGTTGCCAACCAATTTTGACGAAAAAATGCCTAACTTGAGAAAAAAAATGCCTTTTTCAATAAAATAAAGCCAAAATTATTTTTTTTAGGTACACTAGAACAATAAAACAATAAAGCAGAGCTTAAAGGTGCTCATACAGTTGGCGCAACAGGTCTAGTATCTTACAGCCAATCGTTTTGTGCGTGTTTTTAATTTTTGGGACGAATGGAAGGGATCCAAAAGTGGCGCAGTGGAAAAAAACCTTAAGATAGGATTTTTTTTTTGTTGGATCTGAATTGGGACCGCTCGCTTTGTAGACTACCACACTAACCACAAAGATACGGCGCCTACACTCTGAATCGTTATTACTGAAAAAAGCAAAGTCCCATAATAGAAGATTCCATACATTTCTGTGTCGACACGTGTCCAATTTCACAACAATAAGAAATCTTGTGAACGTCGTTGCCTTGTATGTCTTTGATTCATGGAATTATCGGGCTGTTAGAATTGCTGGTAACCAATTATCGTAATCTTTCAAGACCGCCCGAGACGCAATCGTTGCTTTTCAATACAATAAGGAATTATCAAAAGACGGACTCTTCTTTTTTGCTTTGCAGGAAGACGTGTGCTTTTCCAATTGTAATTTAAGTTTCTCGACACTGCAGACTTTTAAGTCAGACCTCTTGCCCGCCATATTTGCATGGCTTTAGTTGGGCAAATTTAGCTATGACAATTCCTTTCACCAGATGCCATCAGCGAAGAAACAAGTAAAAGTGGCGCTCGCATTGGCAGAATTCAACTTGGACTAGGAGAATTTAGAAAACCAGATGCTAGCCAAAAACAAGATAGTTAGCCGAAAATAATTAAAGTCATATGCGGCCCAGCCACCGACTTCTTCGATTGGTCTACTCTTTTCTTTTCCGCTTCATTAGCGCAGCGCAGGGAATTCACTTTATTTTCAACGTCTTTAATGTCCATTCCGAATGGTCTGGAAATTTCTTCCCAAGCTATTTTTTTTAAATCGACCCTTTTATATATCTGGCTTTTGTAGTTCCACAACAGTTCACTTTGCTGATACATATTTATTAGATTTAAAATATCTGCCGAGAATTAACAAAACAAATGAGTTTTTGCTGTCAAACGCTGGTCAAGACTTCAAATGTCAAATTTCAGTCCGAAGATATTATGTCAGAAGCTATTAAGGCAATAAAAAAAGTCAGACTGAAATGTCTAGCTTTGCTTCATGTCCACGAAATCGGGGTCTACACCAGACACATTGTTGTCATGACTTAAGTCTTGACTGAAGTTAAGAAACGGATGCAAAGTATGTCATGCACATTTGAGATGTGAATGTTATCATCAGCGACAACAACACAGGAGGAAATGCGAAAATAGCTGACGAGTCACTCGGGCGGGTGGTCGTATCAATGCAAAACGAATATACAAGATCTTCCCCGATTTAGTTTGAGCAAATATGGCTTTCATCATAGTGAACTCCTATTTGTACCTGATATGACCCTAAACTACGTTCCTAAACTGTGAGTAATCTAAATTTCTTGTAGTTTGGCAAATTCAAGTAAAAGCGATCATAGCAGGTTCAGCAAACAGGAATTCGCCAGGCAAATACACAACTGCGGCTAAAAGGTGAAGCGCTCCTCAAGAAGATCTTACCTCACTGAAAGACGCGTGGCTGTACAAAGCCACAACGCAACGCGACTCCATTCTACTACCAAACAAAGCCCCCAATCTTTGGTGTACAGTTGGAGAAACCCTGATTTGTCTTTATGGTCAGTGGGAGTAGAGTGCTGCCATCAGCCGAGCCTCGAACCAACGCCACTCGGATCACAAGAAAAGACTCTACACGATCGCCGCCGACATTACCACGCCAATTCTGATGGGTTTATGGTTACAGCCTCGGACTACAGCGCCACCTAGACACCTTTGAATGCACTCCCCCGTTTTGGACGTGTTGAACTGTTAGCTAATCTCAGCACCTCCCTAAGAATCTCAATGAAAACCTCCACCTTGCAACTATTCATCAATTCCAGTCCTCCGATAGGCCAACCAGACGCGATTCAATCGGTCTACGCCAACTTCATTGAGATAAACGAATTTTCTCCATTTAAACATTCGAATGACAGCGATTTTAGGACACCCTTGCTGTGACATAAAGCACTTTGACCTCCAACTCGTTATCTATTTGCATTGCGACTCCATTTCCTAAAGCCATCCGTCAAGATTCCATTAATGTGAAAAAATCAGCTTGCCACAATGTGGGCAAAGGACACACAAAATATATTTACAAATCCGATGGTGGTGACCCGAAAAACATTGGTCCTCTGGTTTAGGGATAACTCCATATCCTTGCAAGATCTGGGTGAGCCAAGCAGGGGCGGCTCAAAGCAAATCCCTTCATTGTCCACAAATGTATGCTTATCAATGAATTACTGTTTACGTAGGACAATTTTTCGTCCTTTTTGTTTCTCTGTTGCTTCCCGTGTCTTGACGATGAACTACTCCCGGAGGAGAGATTTTTATTTGTTATTTATATAGGCATCTTCGCACTCCCGACGTGGTATGGGGTATGCAAATAAATACATCCTCCGAGAGTAGGTGAGGAGAGTCCTTTTTTGAAGGACCAGATATTTTATTACATTATGCATATAGGAGCGCAGTGAACCCCTTCACCGAGAACGGAATATACGGACATAAACGTGATTTATCCCGTTACTTGTAATTTTGCCTGTGCTCTTTTTCACATTTCTTTTTTCTTCATCTCATTTGCATATTTGGAGTACGCAACGTGTACTGTATGTATCAGTGTGTGTTGAGTGTTGACCACCCAGTGACATTGTCATGTGGGGCTGGCTGGTGGCTGCCGCTGCCGAATAACCACTCTCGCTCTTTTGCAAAAATTAACATAATAATTTCACGCAGTTGCCTCCGGAGTCCGGATCCTTGTCGCAGCATAGCATTATACGCGCTGTCAATGAATATCATATGATGTTTGATTGAGTGTGGGATGTGTTTACTGGGCGATATGATAGCCGAATTAAGATGTGTTTTTGTGCGGATGCCTCCCGCACACGCAGTAACCTTAAAAATAAAGAGAGACAACCACATTATTTGATGAGGCGGAGGCCTTTTTGGTTATGCGAATGGTGTGTTTCGTTTTTGTGTATATGGGGGATGCACTCCGAGATGGGGGTGGAAAATAAATATTTGCCTTATATACAAATTAAATGCTTAAATGATGTGATAATTAAGTATATTCCCCCGGAAAGGGGTGGCGACGAAAGTTGTGTGCGGACTCATCTTGATTACACTTCAATACACAGTGATCAACGGATAATTAATTTGACTGCTGTTTGTATGGACGGCGAGAAGTTTTTGTTCTTGATGGATTGTTTGCTCACGTTGAGTATATACGCTTTGTATTTACCTTAAGTAGGTACTCCGTGGAAGGTTCACCGCTGTAGGGTTCTGAAAAGTCAAACGGCCAATGAGCAAAAAATAAAGGTGTAATTTCTGAAGCAATTCTAGAAATTTTGAATTTTCGAGCGATAGTTAACAAGCATTGGCACAATAATATTGTCGTGATAGGCAACTGCGTTGCATTTTGAAGGTTTTTATTTAGAAATAAGAGCATTTGAAGCATTTTGGAACCGCCTTCTCCAACTAAAAAGAGGGCAAAAATAGCAAAAAAATTGTGGCAGGCTCTCGAGAAAGGCGCCAAATTGCAATTTTATTCGGTTACACTTCCGTTGGTGAAAAATAAAAAAAATAGCCCTTTCTAAGCTAAAAATGTTTGTAGAGAAAATTCAAGGCGTCGGTCGTTTGTCTTTCATAGGGCGGTTTTCGAGATTTGTGAGCTGCTCCCATTTTATTCGCATCGAGTTATCTTAGCGGATGGCTTCGTTCGCCGGCAAGTTCATCCGAGAAGCAAGTTCATCATTAAAGGCGACACATATTTTGTATCAAAAAGTGGTTTACTTCGAAGTCCGAATACCACTGAAAGGAATTTTCCTGTGATTTCCCACTAACCCCACGCGGAAGAACAAAATGCAAATATCTGGACGAAGCTTTCGCGAATGTGCCCAGAAATATTGTGCAAACTTCCGTCTTCGAGATTTGTTAGTAGTTTCCATTTCATTCGCATCGAGTTCCCTGAGCGGATGGCTTCGTTCGCCGGCAAGTTCATCCGAGAATTAAAGGCGACACATATTTTGTATCAAAAAGTGGAAGGAATTTTCCTGTGATTTCCCACTAACCCCACGCGGAAGAACAAAATGCAAATATCTGGATGAAGCTTTCGCGAATGTGCCCAGAAATATTGTGCAAACTTCCGTCTTCGAGATTTGTTAGTAGTTTCCATTTCATTCGCATCGAGTTCCCTGAGCGGATGGCTTCGTTCGCCGGCAAGTTCATCCGTGAATTGAAGGCGGCACATATTTTGTATCAAAAAGTGGTTTGATCCGAAGTTACACCACTGGAAGAATTTTCTGTGATTTGCCAACTTAATCTACGACATTTCATAAATGTTTTTTTGGTGTCCAGATCCAAACCAGCAAAACATTTCATAAAAATTGTTTTGTTTAATAAATGTTTTAGAAATATTTATGGAACATGTAGGTATTTAATTGTTTATCAAGTGGTCTGGACATACCTTTATAAATAGAACGAAAAAAAGAGAGAAATAATTCGGAATACGGACGGGGAGTTCATTCGAATACGAAAAAAATCAATTGATTGCTTGTGTTCCATTTTTCAGTCTGGCAACGTGATTGTGTGGCTATCGCTTACAGGCACACCAACATTTAAAAATAAAATAAGTTACCCAGTGGGAAATAGAAGAAATTATTTTGAGGACGAGTAATGAAATTATGCTGTGTCTATTCAGCCTGTTTGATAGCAAAATCCACAGTGGGAGAAGGTGTTTTCTCCAAAGATCTAAACAATAGGACCGTCTCCCGCCTTCCTGATTTCTGAAAGGTGTTTTAGGCGGCATTAAGGCGATTAAGGAGGCACTGTCGTAGCTGAGGCATAGTTTAATATCTGTCTTGGCGATGATTTGCATCAGGTTCCCGCATATGCTCTAGGTAACCAACTGCCCGCTCTCAGAAATTTTTGAATTCGTATATCTTCTGAATGAGTTGGCCGATTTCGATAAAATTTAAACTAAATGTTGCTCCATGAAGCCGTTTGCTACATCTTAGAAGTCAATACGGGTTGAGTGAGTAGTTTTGCCGTGATGCGGTAACAAACTCGCATTGAAATATTTTTGTTTTACGATGACGTCCACAACGTTCCTGTCAATGGAGAGCGTTGTAGATCCTTGAGTAATGATTTTTCTTTACCCAGTTAAGTGGCATCTCTAATAATGCCATTAGAATGATCATTACCTTGGTTTGTATCAGCTTTTTATTATTTTTAAAATATAAATATTTTAAACAACCCTTTTTAGCACGCTACAGCAACCGCTTAACTAAAGGGTGATTTTTTAGCTGGTTTGGTTTTGGCAACACTGGTTTTGACAGCTGACGTGTGTTTAGTACCTTGTGTCACTGTCAAACAGCTTCAGTTTGGTTTGCAATTTAACCATGGATCGTCTTACAAATGAACAACGCTTGCAAATTATTGAATTTTACTATCAAAATTCGTGCTCGGTTCGAAATGTTCATCGCGCGCTGCTTCCATTTTATGATCGGCATTCTCGACCTTCTGAGCAGTCTATTCGGAAGATTGTGACCAAATTTCGCACCAAATTTACTTTGTTGGACATTAAACCACCAACACGTTTACGTACTGTGCGTAGTGAAGAAAATATTGCGGCCGTATCAGCTAGTGTGACAGAAGACCGCGAAATGTCGATTCGGCGCCGTTCCCAGCAGTTAGGCCTTTGTTACAGCACTACGTGGAAAATTTTGCGGAAGGATTTGGGCGTAAAGCCTTTTAAGATACAGCTGGTGCAAGAACTAAAGCCAGCCGACCTACCACAACGCCGAATTTTTGGTGAATGGGCTCTTGGAAAGCTGGCCGAGGATCCGCTTTTTTATCGAAAAATTGTGTTCAGCGATGAGGCTCATTTTTGGTTGAATGGGTACGTAAATAAGCAAAATTGCCGCATTTGGAGTGAAGATCAGCCAGAAGCATTGCAACAGCTACCAATGCATCCCGAAAAAGCCACTGTTTGGTGCGGTTTATGGGCCGGCGGCATTATTGGGCCATATTTCTTCAAAGATGATGCGAATCGCAGCGTTACTGTCAATGGTGAACGCTACCGAGCGATGATAACAAACTTTTTTTTGCCCGAAATGGAAGTTCTTGACTTGCATGATATGTGGTTTCAACAAGACGGTGCCACATGCCACACAGCACGCGAAACAATGGCGCAATTGCGAGGCGAGTTTGGTGAACAGTTAATTTCACGTTTCGGGCCGGTCAATTGGCCGCCTAGATCGTGCGATTTGACACCATTAGATTATTTTTTGTGGGGGTATGCCAAGGCTAATGTGTATAGGGACAAGCCCGCTTCGATTGACGCACTGGAAGCCAACATCCATGCATTCATTCGTGAGATACCGGCCGATATGTGTGAAAGAGTATGCCAAAATTGGACTCAGCGGATGGGCTACCTGAGACGCAGCCGCGGTCAACATTTGCATGAAATTATCTTTAAACATTAAATTGCAAGGTTCAAACTATCGATTCAAATAAATATTTCATTCATTTTTTCGAATTTTTTGTGTTTTTTTTTTAAAAAAAGTTCTAAACCTCTTAAAAAATCACCCTTTACAACGTCACCCGGATGAATTCGGACTTGAAACAGCGGTTAAAGAGCTGCCAATTCAGTCAGAGAGTTATATGCGCTGCGATAACAAACTGTGGGTTCATGGATGAGGTCTAAATGGAGGCGACATCACAAAAAAAGATACTCTTAAGCTCGGAGAATTGTAAAGCTTCCACAACTTACAATTAAAATTGTTTTCGCATTGGCCAACTAAAAGTAATTTAGTCTTCTTGATTGAAGAGAAAACTGTTTAACAGCTTGACAACTATATCCTCCTGAAACCACTTCAAACTTGGGTAGGCTATTGTTAAAATGAACACCTTTCCCATGTAACAATTTGACTACGGTAAGGTGCTATCGAGGCTATTTCACCTCCCGCAATATCAACACATAATGGCACATTTTAATGCAGGTATTTACTTGTTTAAGACTTCCTGAACAGCTTGGTAAGACCTCACTGAAAACACAACTTTTTCGTCTGAAAGGCAATTAACATCTCACATTTATCAGCAGTAGGTTATTACTGCGGTAGGGCTTCAGCGGAACTTTGTAGAAGCTCAAAATTAAAAAGACAAAATGTTATGAGAAAGTTATTGTATAGTACAAAATTTCGAACTCAAGATGTTAATCAATTCTGACATTAAAATGATAGGCGAACTCAAAAAAGTGGGTCGCGAAATTCTGTCCGTCTGTCTGTCTGTCTGTCCGTCTGTCTGTCTCTCTGTTTGTCTGTCTGTCTGTCTGTCTGCCTGTATGTCCCGAAGCCTACAGCCTAAGCGGCTGAACGGATTACTTTCAAATTTCGGATTTAAAGTTTGGTGGCTTAGTAACCTGAATATTAATGGTACTTCCCATACAAAATGTTAATACCAGTTTGATTTGTTCGAAAACGGCTCTAACGATTTCAACAAAAATTGATATTTAAGCTAAAGTAGGTGAGGTAAACATTGCTGCATACTCATTTTTCCGCTAAAAAAATCGAGTAACGGTACTTTGGAAATTCGGACATATCTCGAAAACGGTCCTTATGATTGTAACAAAAATTAATTTCTAAGGTAATATGGTCATTTCTAACTTAATGGAAAACTCAGTTTTTCTCTGTATTATCGTAAAATGGATTTTTTGAAAAATATGGTTTGCCCCAGTTTACCTCAAAACGGCATGATTTTGACCAAAATGCAAACTTAGAGTAAAATGAACGTTTTTAAAATTATTGCGTCCTTAATTTTCAATTCGAATCACTGGAAACGCTCACTCTAAAAACTGCTCATATCTCGAAAATGCCATTTTCGATTTCGATAACACCCTAAAAACCAAGTAATGCTTACATCCTGAAAAATAACTTATACTCAGTTTTCAGCTAAATAGTTAAGCAGTAGTATTTTTCAAACTAAATATTGCAATATTTGGTACTGCTTTGTCTGCCAAATTTTACAAAAACCGCTCTAACCATTTTGATCCAAATACATATAAAATATAAAATCAGTATTCGAAATAAGATACGTACTTAGTTTTTCTCAAAAAAATTCGAAAAAAATCATTTTTTTTAATTACTTATATTTCCCAATCTATTTTCACATATCTATGCTAAATTTTTGTTATAATCTCCCCCACTTCCGATAAAAATGCAATAACAGCTACGCAAAACTTAATTTTAGCAAATATTACCCTGTTTTCAACCTTGTTGAATGAATATGCACCTTAAAATAATTGCAGCCACTTCCTTTCACAATTAGAAACTCCCACTTCATTTGCACCCATTTCTTTTATCTAGCATCGGTTCTCAGATCTTTACCTACCTATTTACTTAATAAAATAAGAAAACAACCAACCAAACTTCTGATGAACGAGAAAGTTACGTTTGACCCAGTCTCGGCCGAAGTTGTAAGTGTTACCCAATTTATTTATGGGCGAAAAGTGTTTATTTAAAATCACATTTCTGACACATTTTCACTGTGCTAAAAGTGCTTTATTTTGTGTCATTTTTCCCCGATTCATTAATTGATGTTTTTTTAGACAGCTGTTATTCATTTCATAAGAAATTCAGTTTTACCTCCATAAAGCCTCAATATGTAAGTTAACAGGAAGTTCGAGTAAGTGCTTCTATACAGCTTCCAAACGCAAGCGGTTGACTGCATGGCAATTCTAATTCATTGCTTCTATAATGCCTTCGGTAAGAGGCTCTAAAGAAGCTTATAGAAAGCGCTTAGAACCACAAGATCTATCGAAGCAATTCACTTTCCACACATCTGCAGACACATTTTCAGAAGTCTAATAGAGATCTTATCGAAACTTACTTTCATATCCCTCTATAAAGCCTGTGTATATGCCCTGTGTAAAGGTCTTACTGAAGTTATTATCGAAACAACTGCTTCGAAATGGATTAACTTCGGTAAGCAAGGACTATAGAAGCTCTATCGAAGCTGTTGCCAACAGAAATTACAAATTTGAACCTTACCGAAGTCAAATTGTCATCGTGCTCATGCTCAAGCATCATCCTTGATATATGCCGAGTCAAAAATAGCACAACTCGTACAACCGACAGCCGCAATTGCGTCCGTTCGCCCTTAATACCAGACAAGGCCTATTACGTATAACATCCTCAGATTACACAAGAGCATTAACAGATCATACAACTGGCCAATTGAATTGATTAATTCGACAATACCTGCCACAGCAAATCGACTCAATTCAAGACGTCAACATCGAACATTTAAAATTCCCTTTGTGCTGTTTGACGCGACAATTAATCAGGATGTCCTTCGGTTTAGATCCCCGAAATTAGTGCACCGATTTAATGCGAATACGATTTGTTACGTAGGTATATAAGTCCCCACGGAACATGCCCAAATCCGATCTAATGATATGCAAGTAGAGCAAATGGCCGCCCACAATTAGGTCTCCGCCATCGTCCTTGAGACTTGGCAAATCCCATAATCGTTCTTGCATAATCCGTCCCGCAAACCTAACCCCACAAAGCTTTCGCATAGAACAATATTATCGAGACAGCTCCTCTGCGTCATAGATAGAATTGCGTTCTCCCTTCTGTGCTAGACGTGCGCATCCTGTCGAACTCATAAATGGTTTTTAAATGACATTTTGAAAAAAAGAAACCAAGAGCCCACTCCTCTGCGGTTATCGGTGCGCTTATGACGCTCTCGAAGGAGCTATTGAAATTTACGATGAGTTGATTGCCCATTGGGATAAATCAGATCGAAGCGATAGAGCGCGAATAAAGGGCGTACCATTGAGATGCTGCCTGCTGCCACCCGCCCCCAGCCCGGTGATGTAATGCAAATTAATATGGGGAATTCCATTAACCCAGTTCTATTGGCGCTGATGGGGAGTAGTGCCTGCTCTCGGGCTAATGAAAACATGATTTGATCTTAATACATGTTTTATGGCTCATTGGGTGTCATGTAAGCAATCGCCGCCGCAGTCGACTGCGTCCGCTAATCACTGGAAATCAAAATCAATAACTTAAGCACCATGATGCTAGAAGCTGCAAGGTTTAATTAGTAAAATGTTTATCCTATGCAGAGATAGTCCGTTCTCATCACGTTTGCGTGTGTAATTAGTTCGCCGAGATAGGATAGAAGACTAGAAGTGTTTGGCGCGATTTAAAAAAGAATCGCTTCTTCCTGTCGACTGTCTGCGGTAGGAACAACGATAAAGAGATAAATTGTTTGGCTTCCTTGACTTGCCTTAAGCTGGTTAGAAACGACGAGCAGGACGCTGCTTCTTTTTAAGTTTGTTAAATCTCCCAAACGGAAGGAGAATTTGAATAAATGTCGGGAGGGAGGCGGCGGAATTCATTTATACAGACTATCATATGTTTTATACAACGATATAGGTTTTGGGTGTTGTTAGGGTTGACGCTGATTTGCTGATTTTGAACCACATCGATTATCAGGGTAGTAGTAATGTTCGGCTTACGGTCCTAGGGTAAGGCAAGGCTCAGGTGGAGGGTTCTACGTAGGGGTAGTTGGGGCACCTTGATACGATTTTCGTAGGAACTCAAAAAACAGGCAGCATATTGACAGAAATGACAAAGTAAAATATTTGACGTGTTCAGTGTCTTTCTAACTACCTTTAATCAGACGAATGTACTCTCAGATCCATTCACAAAAAATATTAGGACCTATTTATTAAAAAATGGAATTTGTACCAAACTGCACATGTCAGGATATCGCAGAAGCCACTGCAACTTCATCGCTGTAAGTTCTATCCGTTATTCATTTGTACGTTCGCACCATTTGCCTTTGAGAAAATACAAATATTACGTTGTATTTTACATAGAGAAGATTTGTGGGGCACATTGATACGCATCAAACTACACAGGGGTCGTATGGATCAATGTGCCCCCAACTTACTTCACTGAAAATAAATATTAAATGCAGTTAGAGCAACGTTTTATAACAAAATTTTAAGTAAATATCACATTATGAAGGACATATACTCACCAAATAACTTCATAAGAAACTGTTAGCATTTATGCTACGAAAAAAAAGACTCACTCGAAAGAAACGACAAAAATTTACTTTCAGACGTGCGAAACACTTTTTCGCGTGTTGGGCCCAAAGCGCTGACTGAACAGTGATGTCGTGCTTCGTTGAGTGGCCTGCTGCGCTTTGTTTTCAATTAATGTCGATTGTATCAATGTACCCCATCTCCCCCTAATGTATAAGTAACGAAATAATGTTGACTGCCCTGAAAGACGGAAAATGAGCAACGACTTTTGAATCTACAGGTGGAATGTTCGGACGCATGCAGCCGAACAATACGCGGAGGCCTTCCAATCCTACAAAGCAGGCGCAACTGCCATCAAGTGCGATTGGATGGGACTGTGACGTTTTTTGCGGTGACTGCTATAAAGACTGAGGCAGCCCTCATTTGGACGTGGATGGAGAACAACATAACCACATGCGCTGACAGAGGAAAAGAGCGGTTCCCCAAAAACGAAAGTTTTGCTAAGGCGTAAAAGGAACTTGTCAGTGCTGGGAATGTGGGAAAACTATTTCTGCAGACTCTAAGACGGCAAGGGAAGACCAAAATTCGGAGAAAACCTACGCAGTCCAGATCGATACTCACCCCAGGAGACTCTCTTTGCCTTCCCATGGGCCTGGAAGTTAATGCTGGTTAATCTTTTTATCGATTTTAAAGCCGCAGTTGACAGAGTGTATACAGGGTGGGCCATCTAGTGGTTTCTTTTAAAATGATAGGTAATTTTGACACTGACAGCTGATTCCCGCTCAAGATCTTGACAGAAAGTCAGTATCATACCTCCGCGGAACAAAATGATTCGCTTTACGCTTGAACAACGTTGGGAAATATTGGAAACTTATTTCCAAAGTGAGTGCTGTGCAGCCTGAGCAGTGCGTTTTTTGAAACGAAGTTTTGGCCGAAATTAAGCCACCACCGCGCCTGCTGTACGCAAGTTTGTGCAAAAAGATCCTGAGACTGGTATGCTAGCCTCGAAAACGAGGTGGGGAACAACGTTTCAGTCAACGGTGGGCGTTACAGAGCCATGTTGCCCGACTTTTTTTTTTACTGAAATTGAAGACATGGATTTGGACGACCTGTGGTTCATGCAGGATGGCACGCCATGCCACACAGCCCATGCCCCAATCGATCTTTGGAGCACCAAATTCCCAAATCGCGTTATCAGCAAGGTTGGCGATGTCAATTGGCAGCCTCGGAGCTCCGATTGACCCCTTTGGGTCCGTGACCGATGTTATGCCAACAATCCGGAAACGATTCAAGCACTTAAGGCCAATATCATTCAAGCAATCCGTGAGCTACAGCTTTTAATGTTTATTTTAATGCATTCTTAAAAAGAAACTTGTATTTGGCCCACCCTGTAGAAACCTGGTATACAGAGCCACGTGTTCTAGTCATCTTTGAAAAACTTGACAGATTGTGCTGAATGACGATGGAGAGGCCTCGCTACTCCATAAAGGTTGTAAAAGGTCTCACCAACCCCCTTGATGTTAAAAAGTGATTTAGACAAGGTGACCTGCTTTCAAGTGTGACTTCTTCAACGTCATACTTCTGAAAATTGTGCGAAAGATGCAAGCCAACGGCAGGAACACAATTTTCCAAAAGTCTGTGGAACTTCTTGCACTCGCTGGCGACGTTGACATCGTTGCCAACAAGCTGGCACTGGTGCTATTGCAAATATAACTTTATCAGTGAATAAGGGTGGAACAATATTTCTGTGGCCACAAACCATAACCGCTAAAGTCGACTTTAGACGAAATTGAGATTTTGATGCCATTAGATTCAGCGTACTCTAATCTATTTTGTAAATTTTTTCAGCTTTATATCTTTAAAAAAGTGGCCACAATTTTATAAAAACCTAACAGCTTAAGTCACTAAAGTCAATAGAGTCACTTGGAATTTCACGCGTTTGTCAAAAACTTTAAACTGCTCTCCTGAAAAATGAGTAAAACAGACTTTAGCGGTTTAAAATTGTGACCACAGATTTATGCGCTGTCATGAAGAAGGGACACAAAACATTGACAAATAGGCCAGACATTAGACAGCTTAAACGTTGGGGTAGTTTGGGAACTTGCCAACCTTGGCGCAGATACAAACTGTTGCACCTCGTTGGGCATAGACTGAGGTGGCAATGAAGTAGTAGAGTCCAAAGGACATTCTTTGTCAGAGCTTGAACAGCCCATTTTCACTTTATGACTGTGCCTCTTGGACGGATGGCGATATCCACTGTGACTACCAGAGAAAGATGCTTTATTTAACTGCCGCCCACATTTGCTTTAACGGGCTTTCAAGCGGAGATTCAATGACAGTCTATAGATCAAGCTCTACAGCCACATCTAACTAGATAAAAACTTGGTCATCTGTTGTCTAAGACTGCTAGGAAAAGTAGAGCGAATGGACGCTAAAACTCCGGCCCGTAAATTATTCGAGTCTAACCCGGAGAAACACCGGATGAGGTTAAGTAAAGCCGAACGAAATAAGGCCAAATTAAAAGTTTGGCATTATTTCGCCTTGAAAGTGAAACGAAAAAAGACCAATTTGGCCTCGAAGGCCTCGATTTAAGTGTTGTGCAAAAGTAGAAGGGGACCTCCAACACACTGGAGAGGCCTCTTACTTCAAGCCTTGAACCCCGAATTTCAGAACCGCCTTAAAGGAAGATATAGCCGTAATTGATAATCAATTTTGTCTGGGTATCTTTTAAATGATACTCGCCCTGGCACCAAGTTGATTATTGCACAACTGAGTCATTTTCACCGCAGATCGTCCTTGTAGTCAATATCATTTATATTAGCCTCATTTTGCAATTTATGATTCTCGAGTGGTTATTTGAGGAATCACCGTATTAAATTAAAAATGTTTTATCGTGAAATTAGAAAACTTTTTTCTCAATTTGCAACTTATATCTTGTGGTTTACAAATCAAAATTCATAGTTTTATTAATTAGGTTATTTTCGAATACATATTTAGAGTCATATTCTATAATTATTTTTCCTCCTGATATCCATGAGAGTCATACGACGCCACATCGTCCGGAGACAACGGGATTCGCCTGGGGTGGTTTTTCGGTCTATGCTGAAATTTAAAATGCAAACAAAATATTTCGATGAACTTGACATTAATACGAACCTTTACAATTCTTCTCGATTACATATTTTAGAATCTATTCCAATTTATACTTCCTTCCTAATTGCGAGATGTACATTCTGAAAAAAATACAGATCTATATGCATACTTTGGCGTTTTTGCAATTATTCAATAGGTATTTACAAAATATATTCCAGAATACTTTATAATTAGTAGGACACTCACTATCCATACGAATTAGTTAAACAACTTTAACCCGACTGCTTTAAGCAAAGATTGAATACCGACTGCCTGTCTCTACAACGACCGCAACGTGCACAATGGAGATTTGGCTTCATGATTGCAGCTGTCTATACCACATACATGCATTCATCCATAAAAAGAAAGGATTTAAAAGGATTTCGATAGGTACATGGACTATGGGCTGTGCATACAAAAATTCCACACATTAGGTAAAGGGTGATTTTTTAGCTGGTTTGGTTTTGGCAACACTGGTTTTGACAGCTGACGTGTGTTTAGTACCTTGTGTCACTGTCAAACAGCTTCAGTTTGGTTTGCAATTTAACCATGGATCGTCTTACAAATGAACAACGCTTGCAAATTATTGAATTTTACTATCAAAATTCGTGCTCGGTTCGAAATGTTCATCGCGCGCTGCTTCCATTTTATGATCGGCATTCTCGACCTTCTGAGCAGTCTATTCGGAAGATTGTGACCAAATTTCGCACCAAATTTACTTTGTTGGACATTAAACCACCGACACGTTTACGTACTGTGCGTAGTGAAGAAAATATTGCGGCCGTATCAGCTAGTGTGACAGAAGACCGCGAAATGTCGATTCGGCGCCGTTCCCAGCAGTTAGGCCTTTGTTACAGCACTACGTGGAAAATTTTGCGGAAGGATTTGGGCGTAAAGCCTTTTAAGATACAGCTGGTGCAAGAACTAAAGCCAGCCGACCTACCACAACGCCGAATTTTTGGTGAATGGGCTCTTGGAAAGCTGGCCGAGGATCCGCTTTTTTATCGAAAAATTGTGTTCAGCGATGAGGCTCATTTTTGGTTGAATGGGTACGTAAATAAGCAAAATTGCCGCATTTGGAGTGAAGATCAGCCAGAAGCATTGCAACAGCTACCAATGCATCCCGAAAAAGCCACTGTTTGGTGCGGTTTATGGGCCGGCGGCATTACTGGGCCATATTTCTTCAAAGATGATGCGAATCGCAGCGTTACTGTCAATGGTGAACGCTACCGAGCGATGATAACAAACTTTTTTTTGCCCGAAATGGAAGTTCTTGACTTGCATGATATGTGGTTTCAACAAGACGGTGCCACATGCCACACAGCACGCGAAACAATGGCGCAATTGCGAGGCGAGTTTGGTGAACAGTTAATTTCACGTTTCGGGCCGGTCAATTGGCCGCCTAGATCGTGCGATTTGACACCATTAGATTATTTTTTGTGGGGGTATGCCAAGGCTAATGTGTATAGGGACAAGCCCGCTTCGACTGACGCACTGGAAGCCAACATCCATGCATTCATTCGTGAGATACCGGCCGATATGTGTGAAAGAGTATGCCAAAATTGGACTCAGCGGATGGGCTACCTGAGACGCAGCCGCGGTCAACATTTGCATGAAATTATCTTTAAACATTAAATTGCAAGATTCAAATAAATATTTCATTCATTTTTTCGAATTTTTTGTGTTTTTTATTTAAAAAAAGTTCTAAACCTCTTAAAAAATCACCCTTTAGTTGATTCCATGGAAATTAGAAAAAATATTTTGCAATTTACGACTTCTCTACGTCAATTTACATTTTGAATTCACATTCGTTAAATTATTATAAGGTTTTATTGATTCACCATTCAGTGTTGGTAAATCAGCAAATATTTTTCGCAATTTGAGATTGTGAAGTGGTGTTTGAGAAATTGACCTATTGGAGTGGTAAATTGCGCCAAACAATCTCGCAAATCACTAAAAATAAAAGAAGCTCGAATTGATACTTCTAATTGTAAATTTCAAGAAACAGAATTTGGTATTCTCCGCCGTTTTCAATGTCAAATTACCAAGTTTTGTATCAATCCATGAAAACTATTTGGGAGAAATATATAATTCGTAAATTGCAACTCAAAATTTTGCAATTGGTGATTTTCAATTCTTTCCGTGTTTGTCAGACTGTCGCGAGAGGTGGCGCAGTGGAAGAGATCTGAAGAGGTAATTTGGTTTTGTTTTTCTGGGGGTCGAACCTCAGATTATGAGGCACTGCCAGTGTGACTCTTCTGTTAGGAAAAAGTTTCAAATCTGGACTCTGATAAGTTCACCGTCCGACTCAATTTCCAGCTGCTAGTTCCACTTATGCGAGGGCTCTATAGTACTCTAAGGAACCTTCATCAGAACAGCTCTAGGAAATTTGTCAAACGCTCGGCAAAAGGGGCGCGGTACTAAAATCCAGTACCTTTTGAGACATTTTGTGTGAAAATACTCGCTCCAGTACTCTGACCACTGAAACTCAGCCATATAAAGGGCTTTCCAATAAGAGGTGTTATTTTGGTATTCAAAGAAAAATGTATTTTTTTGAGATAAATGATCGGATGTTTATTTCATAATAAAGAGGAAGGTTTCGTTGCTTGTAAACCAGATCAATACCATCCAACTCCGACCATAAAAAAATAATCAATCATCTCTCGATAGCGCAATCTATTCACCGTAACTGTTGTTGCGAACTGTGACTGCAAGATTTTCACCATTTTTTTGGTGAATTTTAATAGTTTCAATGCGTTGTTGAAGCGTGTATCGTTCCATTTTTAGTAATGGCGTAGTTTCTACTTGTCAAATGTCAAAGAATAAAATCTTCAAAAGTGACTTCTACCGAAATAGCGGGTCATTCACAATAACACCTCTCATTGGAAAACCCTTTATAACTACCATATTCGGTGGTCTTATTTAGCGGTCAGCTTTACCTTCAACTTTTGGTGCTGCCCGAATGCGGGCTCTTTGAAAACGCACACATTTCCCGTATTTTATTTTCCGATCTACTTTGTTGTCAATTTAATTTCTGGTTGGGCGAACATTTCAACCCATTTCAAGGAGGGTTGCCCTGGTTTAGCTTTCATCCCAAAGTCGTTTCAAGTATATGTCCCTAAAACATAAACAAAAACGGAGCAACATGCATTGAAAATGACTGCACTGCCATTTGAGAAATGGCACACGCCATTTGTGATTTTCACACCCAACGACAACGACAGATAGCTTTGCTTGCACGCACATGTTCCAGGGATCGTCCCAATGCACACCCCTTTCAAAGAATTTTACATGACGGCATGACCTCGATGCCACCTTAATTATGCATACAGAGAAGAACGATAAACGTAAACGGCAAAGCGTTTAGGATTCTTTACAGCTTCATGCTCTTTGTGTTCACACGAGTCTCATTTCCATAGCGCACAAGGATTCCTCACGTGCATATCGAAGTGCATGTTGAATTCGAATATCAAAGGCACTGCGCTCATTATTCCCAATGAAATGGCATTTGTCGAACGTAAAGAAATGCCAACAACAACGACTGTCGACTGAAAGTATGACGGGGGCAACAATGCGGCCAAAGCGAGCAAGACTACACGGCAACGCAATGTCGACGAGTACCACCACAGGACGCGAAGACAAGTAATAATCAGAGGAAAAATTAAACTTTTCTCGTTAACAATTTTGATTAAAATTTTACGCTGAAAGTACAGCATCTTTGGAGCGAGGCTTGCATACAGTGGCAGTGGAATATTGCACCCTATACCGACGCAGTGCGACTGCCATGAAACCAAACCGAACTGCAAATTGTGAATACCCGGCGTTGCCGTCATCTACATTGCCGCCGCCGCCGCCGCCGCCAACACTCTGGGTGGGTGGCTTCTCTTTTATCTGCCCGATCATCGTATATGGGAAATCCGCTGAAGCGTTGCGAATGGAACGACTTCTTTGGCTCCTTTGGTTATAGTGAGAGTTCATTTAAAATTTATTTCCATCCAAAGACTTTTTCGTTTTCGCGTGTTTTTTTCTTTCTTTTCTCTTTATGCGCTTTGCAAGCTGAAACTTTAATTTTCTGGTCTAATAAAATTATTATTATTATTTCGTTGAGGAATCAGAATCGAAAGGCTTTTGAGGAGCGGCTTCTTCTCTGTGAAGGGGGTGGCGGTCTATATCAAATTTCACATGGCTGGGATGCGGTTTAAATTATTTATCGCCATCGTTTGACAGAGCTATCCGTGCGGGGATTGGTGATAGTAGCTGTACGAGCTTGTGTGACTGGAATTCCAATTTAAGTGGCTCCAGGCGGATAAACGGTTAGTGGGATTAATTTGCAATCAGACAAAAGTGCTGAGAGTGCGTTAGTCGTTTGGAAAATGCACTCAAAGGAGTTGTAAATATAGCTCCGGTTTATTTCGGTCTGGGTCTTCGAGCTTGGGTGACAGATTTCCTAACCGATCGGAATTTGGGTCGAACCAGTGATGCCAGACTTTTCGGACTGAATCGAACAAGACTATTATCAAAAATACCCACGAAATGCCCTTTTTTGCCTTTTAGCTTATTTTGAAAGGCAGAATACCCACGAAATGGGCGATTACCCACGATCTGGCATCACTGGGTCGAACATTGTTAGAGCTCGCCTCAGCTGTTGCAAAGGTGGGGTTACAATGGAAGGTCTTAAAGGGAATCAGCTTCTGCGTAGATACGAACTTGCACCTTAAGTCAAGTGATTGTATTTACTTTTTAGTGCCAACATTCAGCTCGACCCAGAACCTTATATGAGCTACGTCGAAGTTTTTGAAGCCCAAGGAAAGTTCAGAGTTGGTAAGGGTGGTGGGATGAATGGAAATAGGGAAGAACACTGCAGGAAGATTTTTTTACTATATGCGGTGGCCCTCACTGCTGTCAAAAAAAAGTCACCGCCAACTAGGGAATACAAAGAGTTGGGGAAACGTGGAATAGAAGACTGTGGCATAGTGACTCCCTCATCACCATTGGCCCTGCAAATCAATTCATCCATCAGACCGCAGTGTTTTGTGCCCCCATATCAATTCTACGTGGGTAAAAAAAGATCTTCTATTCTTCCTCAAGAGTCTCTCGTTCCTGGCTTCATCAAAGGAAGCTGTCTTGTTGCGATTCCCATGGCGGTCCATCTGGCATTCGACTACCGTATGGCTCAATATTTAGCGGACAAGCAATATTCACAGAAGTGACAGGTGGCATCGAGTTCGTCCCGGCATCGAGTTCGTCCCGAAACAGCTACTGGCCTTCGCCTTTCTGCAATGGTTTCAAGTCCGCAGATCCAGCAGAATAATGCCTTATGCTGTGCTTTAAGAGCCCCAGCAACCATCAAAAGTTTCATTTTATTTTGTAGAATTGAATTATAAGCCAATAATATTTTAAGATTTCTGAAACTCATGTTTTATTACTTTAAACTTTTTAATTGGTTAATTTCTTCTTCAATATCACAATTTTGGGTTGTTCGATTTGACAGTAGTTGACAACATCTGGTGAAACGTCAAATTAATCTTTTTCAGGATTAATTTGTAATCTCTTGCCCTAAATCTTGCGATTAGTGTCTGGTGGAAACGTAATACATATAAGTAAAATAGTTGAAATGGCGGACGGACCTTGTTGTCCTGGAACTGAAAATTAACCAATTCAATAAATAATAATTATTAAACATTGAATGATGGGATAGTTGGTTCCAAGGACTTACCTAGCCATTGCTTGAGACTAGCTTTGGGCTGTCGTTGTTTAGCGTTTTTTGTATAGCATCAGCCTTCATGGCCCATCCATGTAGCTAGAGTGTACCGAGCTCTTCATTTTGAAGTCTCTTCTAAGACTGCAGTTGGGCGTGGGATAAATTTGCCGTACGTTACGAATATGAGGATATCGATCAGACTTCCTAAAGCTTTCAGGAAGATGACCTCAAGTCTTTACCGCTAGTGTGGCTTGCTTTGGCAGCTTGGTATACAACTTTTCTTACACCTCTGTCCAAATATACTCTTGGGATGAACTTCAAACCCTTGTGTAAGACTGCTAATGTATAGGCCCCTCTAAACCGGAATGATATGTTAGGTTAGGACAGAAGGCTGTCTCTAAAGACCTGTATGTCCACTGTGGTTCCACATGAATGAAAGGAAGAAAAGGTGGCCAGAAAAATTCTAGGCCGATCATACTATTGGGAGAAGCTACTGATAGAGTACGCAAGATCACGTGAACGGTTCGTCTTCGGGAAGTCAAAGGGTGACTGAAGCAGTCAACCACATCCTATGGCCTCTGACAGCTCTGCCATTCGATGTGCTAAAGTTAGTCAAGTGGTGGTGACGCGGCGACGAAGGGTGACCGAAACAGTCTACCCCCGTTTACAGCCTCTGAGCTCTGACATACTGCCTGAAAAGGAGACAGGTGCAGGGCAGAAATCGGTGTAAGCACACCGAAAATTATTCAACAGTTAATGGGAGTGCAAGAATTGACAGTTTTCTGCAACAAAAAACTCCATCGAGGGGGAGAAGACTCGGTTGACCAATTCTATCCTTACTAAATCAGAAAGAAGACATGTAGCTACAGTTTTTTGCTACAGCCTGTGCAGTGGGTTTTGCGTAGCAGCAACCAAATTTAATAAAATGCAGTTCAGTTTCCTTTGTTGAATTCCAGACTTTTTAGGTGCTCGGGCTTGGATTCTTGTAGCCGTAATTTCATCACAGAAACTCTGTCACGACTGGCGCTAGGGCTTCCCTGGCTGGTTTTCTAGAAGCCCCCGTGTGTCAATTCTGGTAATGACGGACAATTTCTTATTCTCCCACGGAGTTAGGCGCAGCGACTTAGGGGCTAGTATGTTGGACTACTAAGCTAGGGGTCCAAGGTTGGATCCCAACAAAAAAATAATAAAAAATTCCATCTAAAGGTTTCATCAAATTGTAGATCCCTTCCATTCGTCCTAAAAATGAAAAACTCGTACAAAACGAATGGATGTGCAAAGCTAGGCCTATAGAGTCCCTATTTATGGAGGTGATGTATTCTGTTTCGCCACCTGATAAACTCTACGAATAACCTCTTCAAAAAGGGTAACAATTTTCTGGAACTTCATGTCATTGCGTCTATAAGGGAACTGAGAGTCCTTTCTTTTGAAACAGTTGATCTTTCAGGTCCCGTGTCAGCCAACAGATGATTTGATTTAATAAACAAAAAAGATTCCTTTTTTTGAAGAAGCTCCAGGGCGCTTTTTGGGGGTTTCTGTATGACTAGGCACTGGGGAGAGACGCACGGCTCTTGCCACAAGAAATTCGATCATCAGTGAGTGTGGGATTCCGTCGCCTTTTGGCGCTTTTTGGCTTTTTGTGGTCGCACGTGCTACGTGTCATCCACCCGACCCTATAGACGTATTCCTAAAAAAACATAAATGCCGACTAATTTTAAGCATTTATGTTTTCTCATTTAACTAGGTCAGTTCCTAAGAATTGCAAGTGTGCTGACTTAGTGTCTACAACGAGCACACGATCAATTCTAGGAATTTACCATTGACAAAAAAACTAAATAAATACAGGTGCAGAAAGGTGAATGAGACGTAGTTCGCTCCCGGAATTTGTGCGTTGTAGTTAGCCATAAGAGTTTTATTGTTGGTTGTAATTGAAGTCTCGAATAAATACTAAATAAACAAAAAAAAGAAAGAAAATATTTTTTTTTAATTATCTGAGGCTGAAAGTTAATTTACTCACGTGCTACATCAATGCTCTTGAAATTAGGTAAAAGCATTTAAAGTAATGTTATTTTACGGCAAAACAAGATAAAAAGTAAGCCAAAGAAAACAAAAAAAAATGTTGTCGTATTTTCCTTTTTAATTTGGAAAAATAACTTTTCTGGTGTTTTTCCCAAAATATTTTTTTTTTTGGCTTTTTTTCCATTTTCCTCTAATCGAAAAAATACCCAAAACATTTATGGAAAAAAAGCCAAATTTCTCGGCAAAATATTTGGGCGTTTTTTCCTAGGAAAAACCACCACAACTTATGGAGATCACACATCGAATGGCAGGGCTGTCGGAGGCCGTAGGTGGTTGAATGCTTCAGTCACCCTTTGACTTCCCGAAGACGAACCGTTCACGTGATCGTGCGTACTCTATCAGTAGCTTCTCCCAATTCGCCCAATAGTATGCTCGGCCTAGAATGGCTTTTTTTCCATTTTAAGTTTTTGCCGTCATTTCAGGGAGCCGATTTTACTCCAACGGATTATCCATCTGGAAGTATTTACAACCAAAGACTCTCTCTGCGTTCTGTATGACTATGTCTTCTCTTTTTTTTGTTTGTGTGTCTTTCATTTGAAATACCATCGTCCTGCCAGTCTTCCCTATCCGAAACGGCTCCCTTATCCGTATTATCCGTATTATTTGGGCGGTGGCGCAATTTGAATTTGAAGATGAAGATAAACTCAATTTAAAACCTCGACATAAATTCAAGTATACCCTCCGAAGAGAGACCAAGGCGTCTTGATGATAACATGCACTGAAGTACATTCTTCCCCCGATAGTTTTTTTATACCACAACTGAGCGAAACTAAATACATCGACTATGAAATTAATCCCAAAGTTTCAGTGAGGAAGGAAAACCTTTTGTGTATCACATGTCACACTTGTCGCCCTTAAATTCTTCCCTTGGCGACATTTACATTTCATTGTTGGCTTACACTGGATCTGCCACTATACCATGAAGTGGAGTAAAATATGAAAAGTGTGCACATTTGTGTTGTAGAAATCCTCCCAAGCAACAGTCCGCAACGGCCAGCACCACAGAAATCTGCTTTCCGGTCTCGGTCTTGCAACATTACACCATACTTTAACAAAGGACTCGTAAATAGCCATTGAATCGAGGATTAACTTTGTAACTTTGTGGTGCAGGGGAATTAATGTGGTGTAAATTTCGTCCTTTCTCGCATAAAACTCAACAGTACAGAGGTTACGCATCGCCACCCTTCTATCTGGAAAGTCCTCTCCTTCAACCACAAATGGCAATCATGTGGATGACAATAACCCGGCTGTGCTTTATCTGTTATCTCAGCTGCGCTTCACATTACATAATGGGGCTGTACTGCCCCTACGAGATGGATGGAAACATGTTGACTGATAGAAAATGGATGGATGAAAACAAACTCGTCCTTCGATTAGAGACATCTCTGGTCCCTTTGGAGTAGGCTTACTGGCCAACGCCACTAGCTAAAAAACTGAACAAAGCAAGGAAAAAAAAAAGACGCACATTTGATGGGCGCGTTGCGATGTCCTTCTTTTCATAGTGAATTTTGCGGGACATTTACCCCGGAAAGTACGAAATAATTGGGTAAAACTGAGGCCGATAGATACACAAAGTTCAGTGAGTGGAGACGATTCCGAGGCAAGGGCGAACTAACCCCATTACCGTTTAGTAGATTTTCAAGGATACTCTTGCGGCGTAATATAATTTTGTTTCCTTTTCTGATTTTTTGTTGTTGTGTCGTTCTCCTGGAAAAGTATTACCTTATCGTTTTCTTTGTTCTTATCGCATTTTCCTTGGGTAGCTCTACTTTTTTCCTCATTACGGTTGGTTAGGTTAGTCGAACGATGTAAGCTGGTGGCCATAATTCAATTACAGCTGATGGACAGTGGCAACCAAAGGGGGTAGATAGTTGATTTCATGGGAAATTGCATGGAAACTCTTTAATTTAAAATTGGGGCTGCATAAGTGCTGTGTCCACTATCAACTGAGACAGAATGAGCAGTGTTCGAGGTAGGCGTGGCACAAGTCATGTGGATAGAGAGTGTGTAAGATTTTGCGCAACTGTCAGAAATGTCAAGCTTCAAAATGGCAAACAATTGTGACACCTTTTTGAATTGAGTATTGTAACATGTTCTTATCTTTATCTTTCTTTACCATTCACAATCAGTTGCAAGCACTTTTAATGCCAACAAAAAGCATCAAAGCAAAAAAGACTGTCTGCCATAATAGTAATAATTTTTAGTCTCCATCACAATGGCGAAATTTTCCATACAAAATTGCATATTGTGACCTACAAAATATTTAGTGTGAAGGTTAAAAATGATTATTAGTAAGACCCTATGAGTCTTACCAATAAACATTCTTAGTTTCGATTTTAGTAAGCCACAGTGGCTATATTTTCCACACAAATACTGCAATTGTGAGCTTCCGTAAATTTAAAGTCGAGACTTAAATTTGCATAGAGAAAAAATTTTGAGTGGGAATTTTTTAAAATGGTGTATCCTTTTACTTTTTTAAATATTAGCAGTAGCCTATCTTTACAACCAAAGTTATACAAAACTGAATTATAATTGTCAATCTGGCAGACGGAAAGCAAGCAAAGATCTGGCAGAAAGCCAAGCTAAATTGTTTTGTAAAATTGTATTATGAAATAATACTGAAAATACTGAAAAAAAAAAAAAAATACTTAAATTTGTTATTAGGACCTACGGCGCTATATTTACAGAAAGATTTTTACTTGAATTCTTGCAAAACACAATCCGCGATACTAATAATCATTTTTAGTTTCCAGGCTGAATTTTTCGAGCTTACAATGACGAAATTTTCTGTACAAAATTGCATCGTTAAAGTGGAAAGCACCTGTAAACTTTTTCCCCTGAAAAAGAGCGGGAAATGTATAGAGAAAATGGAGGATGATCTCCTCCTCATATATAACTTTTAGCATGAGCGCCACATTCTTGTTTTTTTTTTAAAAGATGATAACGACCCTATACGAAGTTTTGGGGAATCATATTTTTAAACACATTCTCGAAGTTATTTACGCATGCGCTGATGCAGACGAACCTCTTAGTAAATCGCAAGCGGTTTTTAACTCAACGGTAGACAATATTTTCGTACTGTTCAGCAAAGTTTTGGTTATATAGATTGCCAATTGAGTCCACTATGCTTTTCGTTGTATCCGAGTGATCATCTGAAACCCCAAATGTGCTACATGATGATGATAGGCAAGCCTGTGCTGTACCATTTATATACAATGGCTGTACTGCAGTATGAGGAGTCTTGAAGCCAACATGCTGCCAAATCAGAAGAGAACAGACTGAAAGTGGTAAAGCAATTTCGTTGCATTACAGGAGAAGCTGAAGCAGTTTAAAATGTCACCACCTAGCATGGGGAAAAAGGTGCAAAGCAAAAGGACGGTTCATTATCATAAAAAATTCACACTCTACGCAACATAAATTCTAAGACTAGGTGAGGACCAACTCAGAATATTTTTGGAAATCCTGTCAGGGCACTGCCTCCTCAGAAAACATGGAAAAAGACTAAGACTTACAAACACGGACATTTGCAGATCCTCCGAGGATTCGCAATTCCGTTTCTTTGAGGATAGAGGAATTTATTTTATTTTATTTATTTTCCAAACAGCCTAAACAGTTGGACAGATTTGTTACAAACTTCGGACTTGGAGTTTGAGCACTTATAGTTCTTTACCATTACTGATGGTACTTCCCACAGAACGATCAAAGAAGCTTGATTTTTTTTTGAAAACGGATCTAATGAGTTTTTGCTAAAAATGCGGTATTTTCGAAAAATGTATTCTACTGTAAGACCTCACATTGACAAGAATACTTGTTTAAGGCAATTTGGTCATTCCTGACTTGAAAGCTAACTCAGTTTCTATCTGACAGATTTTTTGATTAAATTTATTTTAAAGAAAAAAAATCTATTCTTTAGTTTTTCGTAAATGGGATCGAAAGTTCCGATCGCAGTGAATGTTGGAGTAAATGAATGTTGGATGTTTTTAAAATGACGGCGTCCCTAGTTTTCCAATGCGATTTGCAAACAATGGATCTTTAAAAAAAAAACCGCTCGTATCTCAAAAATTTGCCCTACGAATGAAAATGTAAATAATGCTTACAATAATGAAACAATATCTTGTACTTACTCAGTTTCCAACTTAAGTTCGAGAACAGTAATTTTCGAAACAAACATTCCATTGCAAATGTTCCATATTTTTCAAAATATTGTTTGCATAATTTTACAAAGACCGCTCCAAGGATTTTGGTCAAAATGCTTTCTTAAGACAAATGTGTATTTTAAATAAGGTCCCGTGCCAAGTTTTTCACATAGTTCAAATAAAGCGTTTTTGAAAATATTTCACAAAAATACTACCCAACCTCTTTCGACCTATGGTGGGGTTTTTTTTATGAAAATAAAAAAAGACAAAAGTTATGTTTATATTCAGTTGAGACTATTTTTACATTTTATGAGCAGTTTATATTATCGCGTATCGGGTGACCAAATAAAACAAAAAAGAACCAAACTTTTGAGAAAGTTTCGTGCGACACAGTCGTTCACTTTATTCTTAAATCGCCCAAGAATTATTTGAGAAAGCCCAAGTTAAAGACATTTAAGTAAAAATACCTGCCAAAACGTGCGGGACAATTATAGATTAGCTCCATTTTCAGTTATTGCCAAATCAATATTATTGTTCTTTGAAGAAAATTTAATCATGAGCCAAGAAACCCTGTAACAGTTCGAATTACTGAGGCAGTTATCAGTGATGCCAGACTAGTTATCTTTTTTTACTAGATTATTGAGCTCCTCAAATACATACATCAAATTTCAAAAATTTTGATATCAATCATTATCTCAATCTAACAAATTAAAATTCATTACCTATTGAAGAAGCACGTTTTTTATTAATTCCATTATTAGCAATGTCAGTCGAACAGAGCCCATACAAAACTTCTGTTTTACTAACGTTTCCATCAACTCTTCACACTGAATATTTCATAGGTCACAATGGGTAATTTTATATGGTAAATTTTGCGGGTCGGGTGCACCTCATCCCCGGACAACTCATCCCCAGCCAAATTTCGAAACTACCGCCATCTAAATCTCAACTCCACAACTAAAATCCAATAATCCCATCACTCACCTCTAGTAAATGGTGTTACGTTGAGTGTTAGGTTAAAGTTTCTCCAAAGTCTAACCCCCATATTAATAAACACTGCGTAAAAGTTATCAACTCGTTACTCAGCAGTTACGTAAAATTTTTGTATACTATCTGACGTCTAATAGCTAACTTACATGTGAACATTTTTTTATTAATACGCGGGTAAATAGATATAATAGTAGAATTCGGAATAATCTATGAGGGAAGGAAGGAGGTAGGTACAAAATTTATGTAATGCTAGGTGAAAGATATAAGAGTTGGAAATGCTTTATGATTGGTGTACCTGAATGGATTTATAAGATTTCAAAACTGTAAATATTTAATTTATTTAAATCTAAAGCTGAATTCGCGCGAATTTTTTACTTTTATTTTCTCAAATTCTCTGAAGCTAAAAGTCAATTTATTTTCTCCAAAAACTTATTGTTTTAACTCTAGAGAATAAAAAGACAAATTTCGCAAAGATATTCATCCATTCATGTGTACGTATTCATAAGTGAACACTACCTGCCTTTGCAGCTCCTAATCTATTTCACAAAATGGTTTCCCAAAACAATTAAGCAGAACCAACTTCGAACACAAATTGTCTTATAATATGGTAACACTAATTCCCCACATTAAATTGCATAGACCAGGGATGGCGAACCCATGCCACGCGACGAAATAATTATTGGCACGTCACTAATTGAGAAATCCGATTGCACCTTTGAGCGACAGCATCAGCTGTCTACACCGAGTTAAGTTTTTTTCTTTTTTGCCCCTCATTCGATTTTATTACCAAATTCTGGATAAATTTTCTTTTTGGCGTTTTCCGGGGCAGCGATCCACGATTTTTGAGCTAAAACAGTATAAAATTCCAAGATTTTTCAAATCTATCGAATACAAAAATTCATTTGCAATTTTCCAAATATCTTCTAAAAATGTGAAGGTGAAGTAAAACCCGCCCGTCTGTAGTTCTGCCTAATGCTTATGCCCACTGCTTTTTTAGTAAATGTACGTGTACAGTTAGTGTACAGTCATGGAACAAACTGTGCCATTTTGATCAGTAACGCATTCGGCCATATTGCCTGATTTTCTGTTTTGCTTTTGATTGAGTCGTAAATTTTGTGGAAGCAGAGCTGTGTACTCTGTTATTATTTTGATGGTATTTGTTAAATTAATTAATTCAAGGAGTTTGCTGCAAGAAAAGGTATATAATTTATGTTGTAATAAATTGAAGTATAATGACGTTCTTCTGTGTTTTTGTTTTGTTTTTTTGTTATTTCCAACAAAATTGTATTTGTTGTTGCTTTCAACGATTTTGAAAAATTATTTATTTTTTTATAGTAATGACTAGAAAACTGGATCAAGATTAGGTCCATTCGCGTACTTTCACAAGCCAAGCACTAAAAACCTGTCAAGCTCGAAAAATTGAGCGAAACTCTCTCAGAATGCTGAAAATATACTCCAAAGTACGTGGATACACTTCGAGCTATTTTGAGCCACTTTTATCTTTGAAATCTAATCCATATCACAAATAAATTTATTACTTACCTTTTTGCAACATATGAAACGTTCTAGGAGAACATTCGACCACCACCGAATTTTCTTTATTTTCAGATATTTTATTTTTGTGTACAATTGATTTTTAAAACGGATTTTGAATTTGTTTCCTGTCAATTTTGCGCATTTGACAATTTTATCAGTACTTGCCGGTTGAAATTCTCTGAGCTGTTTCGAGCCAAGAGATTAACTGCGCCCGACTGCTCGTTACTCGTTATTTTGCTAATTTTCTCTTTTTCTGTCATTTTTGATGAGTACGTGTATAGACTTTGTGCGATTACGATCGATTTATATCGATTGCGTTCGATTCAAACCGCGTACGCGAACGAACCTACTGTATGATGACACATAAAATTAAATATTTTTTTAAAATGGCACGAAGCTCTAAAAAGGTTCGCGATCCCTGGCATAGACTAAAACTCAAACGATAAGGGTGCGTAGTGAGAAGGTAAATGTCCAGTTGCTGAGTACAGGTGTAGATGTCGCTAGGTGCAGGGAATGGGTTGTCCGGGGATGAGATGCGGTGACCCCAAATTTTGCAATTGTGATGTCGTAAATTTTAAGCTGGACGCTAAATGTGATTATTAGTATCGCGCAATTGGTTTTTTATTTCTTTTTATATTTTGAACAAATCTTGAAAAACAAATTTTTATTTTGGAAAAACAAGATTTGCATGTTTTTTGTCTGGGACCACCCATTACTACGAGGATGTAAATTGTCGCAACAATCCCGGAAGGATTAAACTCTTCCCTGTCGTTCAAGAAGAAAAGTGCCCTTTTCTTTGGGGATTTACCCTATAACGACCTTCACATTAGGCTGATGTACCTCTACCCATCTATGGGAAGTAACGAATTAAAAAAAAGAACGAGTTTCCATAGGAACAACGCTCAAATGAGAAACAGAAACAACGAGCAAGCAACTTGAATTCATCCAGTGCACTTGGGGCAAACGAATCAGATAAATTATTCAGCCGTAAAAATGCCTCTTCAGTCTCACTAACCCCGATTTGCAAGGCTTTGCATAAACCCTTAATTTTTCACGGTATTAAAAAAAGGGCCATCACTAGGGTACGCGCCATCCCTTGTCATCGTGTGCGTGTTTGCTGCTCTAAAATGAAGACAAAAGCCAGAGAAATCGCGCTCAACTTTTATTATACCCACGTGTGCAGTGTGCGCCATTTCTTCATTTCGAGTTAATTGCTACAAAATGATTCCAAGCACAGAAACACATAAACACAGGAGCGGGAGAACAACTTCCATAGGCCATGTTTTACATCACCATATTCTTCACAAGGACTTGGTGAAACCAAAATGAAAAAACCGACAAGAAGGATTCCATCCGCAATGTTCTCTGCTTATCTACTCGGCTCCTTTTTTTTAGTACCTCTCCTCATCTTCAGCTTTATCCGCACACGAAAGACGAAACACGTCAAATTAAATTCCAAATCTTAGAGTAATTATAGAAAACGAGGCGCCATTTACAACTCACTCATGAAAACGAAAGCGAATTGCGCGACGTCGCCTATAGAGAGATCTCTTGAAATGCGAATATAAGTAGGATTAATTTAATACTCAGTGAATGTAGCATCCCCTCTTGTGTAGTATGTACAGTGTACACTGTACGTGTGTAGGCAGCGTTAAGCTGGCTCATAAATCAGCGGGTTGCTGTGTGCGCTGCCGCTAACCCCCATTTCGGTCTGATGTATTAGGTAGTGCTACAGAAACCACACCACCCTTCTCTGACAGTTGTCTTACAAAGGCAATATCCTTAACTCAAATGTCCTACACTTGCGGAATTTTATTTCCAGGAGCGCTATAAATAACCGACGTCTTGGAGGAATCTTTTCCCTTTTATTTATTTTTTTTTTGCTGTTTTCGTTTTTGTCAGGCGAGCGGATACATTTGGCACTTCTGGGGCTGCTGCAAGCATCCCCGAAGAACTGTTCTGCATAAAATGAAGTAGAACAGGATGCGATGTGGGTTTAGTAGTGCCATCAAGTAAATAGACGGCGACAATGAAGTAAAAACTGCGGATCCGTGTAAAGCATCTTCAGGGTATTTGGCCTTTCTGCATTTCCCTTACGTACACGTATACGAGTATAGGAATGGCAACTTAGTGGCGTGTAGGGAACGGTGCTATAGTGTTAAGTAATACGAGATGCTGTGGCAAGGAGCAAAAATAGTTTCTCGGCGCACATTCTCATTCACGTTTTAACATATCACCATTCACCAGTGCGACAAGGTTGGAGGATTAAAAATATAGGAGGGCACATTTTCTTTGTTTTGATTGAAACACGGATGCACACAAGGGTCGCATGTAGTTGTGCACTTTATATATGGAGGAAATCTTATGTTTGGCGCTGTTGAATCTGAGGTGGCACTATGCGATGCGGTGCCTTCTGACAAGTGTTGGTGGTACTCGCTGCTCGCTGCCTCCTTGCCGCACTCCGTATAATGTGTTCAACTTCAACTTAACCCAGAAACATAGTTTCCCTTAGAGTGCACGACCTTTCACTCTGCTGTAGCGGGAGGGACGGACGACGGAGGCAAAAAATAACCAGCCGTCATTTGTGCATGTGCGTTTGACATGTGTGTTGCACTCCAGTTAACTTCACTTGAAGAGGTCGCCAGATTTGGAGCGAAGGCGTTGGGAAATGGTGCTGCTCCTGCAACTATTTCAAATGCTAACGCAATAATTTGCCGCTAGTCGCACTTGAGAGGACCTTTGGGAGGGAGCCCAGATCGGGACTGCTCGCGTATTTATTTCATGCTATTTTCGCCATCATTTACAAGTGTGTGCTAATTCGTGCAATCCAAGGATGATGATGCTCTCAAGTGACAGATGAGAGTGGTATTTACGGGTTCACATTTTGAAGCCTCTTTCAGAGGCACATGGATAAATAAGAATTCCAATTACTTGAGTACAGTCAGGCTCGAATGGCGTTGAACAACTTTGCACTTGATTGACGATCTAAGCTTAGGTGTTTTTTTTTTTTATGTCACTTTTACTTGGGTTGAGTGAGTGCAGTAGATCAGAGGTTCTTAGCGGAAGGTTGAACAAGTTACATGTTAAGTTTTTTTTGGAATGCGCCACTTCTCGCGAACGTATGACAAACGCCTTAGTGAGAATTTTTCTTTTGCCAGTCACTTGGTTTCGCAAGAAAGCTGTACCTTTCTTCTGGAAAATTGATCGGGGCCCTATTTCATTTGCAATTTTTCACTTTATCTTTGCAAAATTCGTTTCACCAAACACAAATTTTCAAAGTGCAAAGCATGTTTTTGCAAATTGCCAAGTGTTGTCAATTTGCAAAGAATTCGTCCATTTCGTTTCACCAAACAAATTAGATTTGCACTTTACATTCAAAATCGTGAAAAGTTTGTCAATAATATGCAAAGAAAAAAAATCATTTACAGTTGACCTTTTGTTGTGAACAGTTGGTGATATAATTAAAAAAATATAATGAACCATTTCGAAGCACTCTTTGAAGACGAAGAGGATACAAATTATGTACAAAGGGTTGTAAAATTAAGGACAAATTTTGAAATTGGAGATCATTTTTCAACCCTGGAAAGCTTTCGTTTAACGAAGACGAGTATTGAACGTGTTTTGTCCACAATTTGATATAGGCTAAGGTTTGACAGCGAACGAAAGTCCCCTGCAACAGATTCTATGCACACTACGTTGGATTGGAAATGGAGGGCAATATCATGGAGTCGCTGCTATGCACGTGTAACGGTGTTACATATAAACATATGTTACGCTTCCATCTTAGAGACACAGAAATCTGAAATTTGACTTTGATAGAAGGGCTGTCCGGTCAACAAAGCAAGGCAGGCATGCTTGTTTAAGCCAGTGATTAGCTCGTCGGAGGGGTGGGATCTTCTACTTGTCTTATGGACTACCGTACTTTTACATGCCTGAAAATTTGTATGGGAAAGTTCTAAAATTGGGAATATTAAAGGGATAGAAAGAAGATAGGATAAGGATTGACTCTAAACGAAATGAATATTAGGAACTTTACTAGCCAAGAAGAAAACAAACCACACCTATCAACTTGGTTGGTTAGCCTTCTTCCTTCTCTCTCCACACCGGTACCGAACGTGTTATGGTACCTTTGAGCTGCCCTCCCCATAACCCTACTCAAGAATGAACAGAGTACCATGGTTGTTACTCGCTTATTTTTTTGTAATAACCCCTATGCGTTTACTCAAAACTGCTCGACAACTCTGCCGTCTGTCATCATCGTCCACGACATCTCAATCACCCCACATTTAAATCTACTCACTCATGCTAACCCAGTTAAACACTTCAAAAGTTCTACACAAATGATGGATTCAAATACCATCAATTAAATTTAAAACACTTCATTTCAAAAAGTTACTTAATGTAACACAGTAAACAATATATTTATTAGAACAAACTTATAATAGAAAAAAAAAATTATTTTAAAATTGTTGACAACAACAAATTATACTATAATAATGAAATATTCAAAATTGTTGACAACAACAATTTGATTAAAAACAAATATTTAAAATAATTGACAACAACAAATGTTATAGAAAAGAAACAAGTTTGAATATTTACAAAAAATAACGGAAAATTATTCTAGAATTTCATAGATATACTAGATACTAAAAAAAAAAATTTATTAAAATTTATATACATATGTATATTTACGAAGAATTTATATTTACGAATTCGCTTTAAAGAAAAATATAATAAGGATATTTACAAGAAAAAAACTTACCATTCATCCTGGATGCAGGTGCACTTGCAGCTGGACGATGTACCTAAAAGAAAAACAAGCACTACCAAAGACAACAAAAAAAAAAATTTCACAAAGAAAACACTAAATTTAATTAAAATTATACAAGAAAACAAATTTATACTAAATTAATGGAATGCAAAAAAACAACAAAGGAAAAAAAAATGTAATGAAATGAAGTTACAAAAAATTGTATTATTAAAAAAAAAAAATCTTACACGGTGGAGGATTCTTTCTTTTTCACTTTTTTTTTTTTTTCTTTTCAATACTTTTCTGGGTTAGTTATTATTATTGTTTTTGCTTTTTATTTTATTTTAAAGCATTTCAAGAACACTGTTAGGGTTGGGGTAAGTTTGGTAAGGTTATTTAGGGACGATGGCCACGAAAAATTGTTATTATTTGTGTATATAATATAGATATAAATATTTTTATTTTGAAGTCTTCAAATGTCCATATTCACGATTAAAAGGAATTAATTTTGCCGAAAAACACATGCACTTAATTGATTGATTAATTATTTGAAGTAAAAGCGGGACACATTTTTAAAACTTCGCAGGGAGTAGAAATTATGATTTTTTTTAGTAAAACATAAAAAAGTACGCAAAACAAACGACAAATAACACATTTATTTAAAAAATAAAAATAAAAAATCAGACTTCATAACAATACAGAGATTGTTTCCGATTTAAAAATGACAGATTAGCATTAGACACTAGAAGCAAAACTGACATTTCATTAACAGAGAATATACATGGGCTCATTTTCTTTCTTTAACAGCTCTTACGTTTGTTTTATATGCGCCAATTTGTATGCACAGCGATGTAAAATAGTACATATTTAGATAATTGCTTCATTTTGAGAATTGTAGAGACCTACAGACACACATTTGAACAAACGTAGGAAAAGCGGGACATTTAGCGGGACATTTAGCGGGACAGTTATGGCTGCGGGACAGGGACCTCAAAAACGGGACTGTCCCGCTAAAATTTTCTTTCTGAATTCCACAGCCATCTTCTATGTGTATTGTGATAGTGTTTTTATGAGTAGTGTTTTGTATTTTGTAACAAGTGTATAGTATTATATATGTTTAGTAATTGGGTGTAAGTAACTGTAATGATAAATGTAGGCAAGGGTTGTTTGATGTTTTTGATGATTTGATGGTGTGCGTTGTATAGGTGTACTGTGGGAGGGTCGTCAGCGTCCCTACACACGGAATAAGTAAAGCTACAGTCTGCAGAGTAGTACAACGAGTTTTGGACGCAGTAATCGAGGAATTGCTTGCAACCACCTTTTGCTGGCCACAAAATACTTCGGAAATGGCTACCCAATTTTTTGCTCAAGGTGGATTCCCTTGTGTAGCTGGATGCGTTGACTGTTTTTTGTTTAGTGATTTATAGTAAATTACAGTTAGTACAGAGTTCAAATGAAGGAGTGAAACGTTAAGTAGGCCGATGCCAAAAAAAGTACATGACTGCGTGAACATAAGTACCTATGTACTTGCTGCTATATAGTTAGAAATGAATAAGTTTTAAGTTATTACATAGTATTTATTTTTATACCATGGACGTAGTAACTCACATGTCTAACATTTTGCATATGACGTGTATACAGTGTTTTTACTTGTTTTAATTGTTCTGAACTTGGACGCTTTGTTTTAGGATATTATGTTAAATATTTCTCAAATTTCAGTTTGAATCGAAATTCATAGAGAATTAGAAAACAATTTTTTTAAGCCCAATAAACAATTTTACGACAGTAAAACTTGCTCTATATTACGTGTTGGGTGCAATTAAATATACATACATACACGCATATGTTTTTCACTTTACAAATTTACAAAACACGATTATAAATGCAAAGTTCTCTTTCTAATTGGTGAAACACTTATACTTTTCACTTTGCAAAAAAGGATGAAAAAGTGCAAAAAGTCGTGAGAACTCTGCATTTTTGGTGAGACACATCGCACTTGTACTTTGCAGGAATTATTTTTTTTGCAAAATTGCAAAGTGCAAAGTGAAAAGTGGTTGGTGAAATAGGGGCCAGGTTGCATTACTGAACTGGGGTGATGAACTTCGGTACGACTCAGTTACGGAAAATGTTAATGCTTTCTCGAACATTTTTAATGCTTTTTTCTTAATTTTAAATAATTCTGTGTCTAGAGTACGAAAAAAGGAAACTCTCATCCACCATGGTACAACCGCCGGTTACTAAATCTTAAAAATGCTAAAAATAAAGCTCATAAATGTTTCAAAACAGAGCAAATCTCCATTGGATTATGTAGTATTTGCACAATTTTGTTTTGTTTCTCGGTTTATGTCGAACAAATACATTCAAACATTGGAAAGCAATCTAAAATCCAACCCAGCGTGTTTTTGGCTAAATGTAAATTCTAACCAGGATAATATTGGTTTTCCTTCAACTATGAATTTTCAAGGTCAGTCATCCAATAATCCCAGAAACATTTTGATAATGTTCGCATCGTATTTTCACAGCATTTATGATTCCTCAAGGCTAACTTCTTTGAAGGATGATTATTTCGATTTTTTGAAGTCATTTTCTGCCTAAGGTTCTCTTGAATATAAAATAACAGAAATATTCCTGGCACTGAATGATTTGAAAGTCAGTAAAAATCCTGATTTCTTGCGTTTTTACCCTGTGGTCTTAAAATCTTGTGCTGATTCTCTCACTTGCCCCCTGCTCTCTATCATCAATCAGTCTCTGGCTATACTGGGCACTGGCACTTTAATTGACGCATGGAAGTATTCGCTTATAACTCCCGTCTATAGAGCGGTAAAAAAGATTAAATCTCGAACTATAGAGCTGTTTCCAAATTCTCTTTTATTCCTAAACTTTTGGATCTTCTAGTGAAGGAACGAATGGTTTTAATTTTACAAAGGTTTGCGATTCTCAGCATGGATTTTGGAAGGGTCGCTCGACATGCTCTAACCGAGCTCCGTTTAGAAACTATTGCATATATTCAATTGAAAATCATTAGCAGGAACAAGAACATGTAGTGTATACTGATATCGTGAAAGCCTTCAGTGAAATAAACTTTCTTGTCCTTTTAAGAAAACTTGAGTGTTGTGGTTTTTTTCGGTCCATTACGTTCGTGGTTTAAAAAGTACCTTTTTGGCATGAAACAATTCGTTTCCATCCGAAAACTATCGTTGTATCTGGTGTCCCGGAAGGTAGCCATCTTGGAACAATTTGTCTTATTTTTATTAATGACTTGCCTAGAATTATAAATTTTTGCTGTCTTCTTTATGTTGATGACATAAAGTTTTTTACAACCTCAGAGATTATGATCTACAAGGTGGCGCAAAAATAACCTTCCGATGTTTTTTGGCTGTAATTTAAAAAAAAAAATTAAAAACTTTGATTCTTCTTGTGGATTATTTTTATTTGGTCTTTTAATTTTTTTTACATCAAGTCGAGAATATGATGTGTGGCCGCCGCCACAGTTGATTGTCATTTGAGCCCTTTTTATGGCATTTTCCATCACTTTGGCCAAAACTTCCGGCGATAGGTCCTCACATTCTTGACGGATATTGTCTTTAAGAGCTGCAAGAGTCTGAGGCTTGTTGACATAAACCCGCGACTTCAAAAAGCCCCACAAAAAGAAGTCTGGAGCGGTCAAATCAGGCGATCTTGCTGGCCAGTGCAAATCGCCAAAACGGGAGATTAGGCGCCCGGGAAATGCATCCTTCAGCATATCGGTTGTGGCACGTGCAGTGTGTGCCGTTGCACCGTCCTGTTAGAACCACATGTTTTCCAATCCCAATTCATCAAGTTGCGGCAAAAAGAACTCGTTGATCATTGCTCTGTAGCGCTCACCATTCACAGTAACCGTTTGGCCCGCGACGTCTTCGAAGAAAAAAGGTCCGATGACTCCTCCAGCGAAAACAGCACACCATACAGTGCACACCTCTTCGTGGGTTACACGCGGATTTTCAGTGCCCCAGAAGCGTAAATTTTGCTTATTTACGTACCCGCTAAGATGGAAATGGGCCTCATCACTCATGATTCACGTTTTGCCAAAGTCACCGACCGATTATTACTCAAATAAATAGTCACCAATATTCCGCGTTCTGGAGCAGTGTAGCGTAACATTGTTTATTAACGTGTATTTCGCATGTGTTTACTACACAAATGTCAAAACAGAACTGACATTAGGGGCCAATCGCAAAATTTATAGCATTTTCTGATAGGAGGATTACTTTTGCGCCACCTTGTACAATCTAAATGATCTACATTTCAATCTCGACAAATGTGCCACCATGACGTATAATAGGACTCAAGATATTCATATCCCCGAATACCTATAGCCTTGGAGACAAAGCTTTCAAAATTGCAGTTGAGTTAAAAGATCTAGGTGTTGTGTTTGACGGTAAGCTTGCTTTTGATCTCCATGTTAATAAAATAATATCAAAAGCTAACTCTACTATGGGATTTCTGAAAAGAATTTCATCGGCCTTCAAGGATCCCTATGTTTGCCCAACTTGCCTTCAATTCAAACACGCCGAAGCCAATAATCACAGTCCTTTCATAATTCCTTAAATAAATATGACTTCTCTACACACATGCAAACATCCCATCTAAATGCCTTAATTCCACATCTAAGTAATGGAAACGTGATATCCGCGGGCGTCCATTAATTTAATTGAAGTGCTGCCTGCAACATCGCCGCAGCTTTTGCCCCTCAAGTTACAACAATAAAAACATCATCTCTCTGCAGCAGAACAAAAATCATAAAAAAAATAGACAAACTACACACAAAATAAATAAGGGAAGCGAAACTGATTCAATTTCCGTGTTTTCCGCACATCACCCAAAAGCAAAGAAAGCGATTCTAGGTGAAAAGAGCAACACACACGACAACGACACGACGACGACGACTGCGATGACTTGTGCAAAGCTCAGCGTCTGTCATTCACTGTGCACTTGTCCCACTGAAGGCGAAATATACACATCTGATTCCTTTTTATCAACACAGCCCGAAGCCGCCGCATAGCATACTCGCACAGCTCGGTGGCCCCACCGCCTTATTCACATCTTATGGAACATTCTTCATATTAAGAGCAAATATTTACACTCATATGACAGCACTTCCTTCATAGCGCGCCTCGGCTCCGTGCCATGGGGCAACATACCGAACAGGCAATCCGACCCCATATGCCAGTAGTTTCCCTCTTCGTGTTCGTCGTCGGGGTCGTTTCAGCTGTCGCCTTGTCCCGTGTATCGGTGTCGGTGTATGACTTGGGCGACAAAATGCCATTTTATACCGAAATGATATTCAATTGTAAACGAAAGGAATTGGTGTCTCTTCTTGGCTGCATTTACCCTTTCAGCTTGCTCACGGGGGTGGCGCTGCCATATTCCACACCATCTCACTTTGGGAGCAGTTCATTGATGTACGAGTAGGGGTACGGTGGGGGCGGGCATTTCCTTGAAAGGATATAAATATGCGCACACGGAAACTGGGCTACACTCTTCGGAGTATACACATGAAGAGACCATCTCGGATGAGAACCAAGTGCCAGCGCGAGTACTCTGTGTCGAGGTGTATGCGCTGTGCACACAGTGCATATGCACAAGGCCGAATGGTGGGAAAATATTGGTGCATTAGCATGAAGGATACGGATCATTGTTTCCAAAACGATAGATTCGCCTTCTTGGGGCTGCATGAATCGCGAGAACTCCCGGTGTGCGAGTTCATAAGTAATTAAGCACGCGAACTGTTTTAATGTTTCATTCGCGCTGGCAGTTACACATCCACGTTAACGAGATCCAAACATTAATAAAGTTTTAAACTGAAATCGAGCCGGAATACCTTTTGGTATTTATGGGATCGCATGCACTCGGGTGTTATAGTTCCCTGAGAGCCATAATGAAATTTCGCCGAGCACGCTTGGTGGTATGAATACGTGCATGCATATATTTAATTGATGCTCTGAAGCAGTTGGGATATTATGTCCTTCAACCGCCATTAAAGCGACCCCACGATGGTGGAGCATTTAAATGGGAAACTCGTTTTGCTGTGGTGCATCTTCGCACTAAGTTGAGAAGAACTATTCATCCCTTGGCAGCAAAATCTGAACCTGAAATCAGATGCTTTTCGAAAACTCCTAGCTGAGTCTTCTGGCTCGTAGGCAGAGCGTTTAATTTTGTCTGAGTTGTCCTCTCCAAAGCACGTTCCGTGTAAATTCGCCAGCGAAAAATGCTCCATACAAACGCCAACCGCACGCAGCAAGCAGTCTTTAGCTTTGTATACACCTGAGAAAGCACCCCTTGATGATCCAGCATTGAAGCTAACTTCGATAACAGCCGTGTGTTGTCCATAGCAGGAGACAACTTAATGATACCAGGAAATATCTTGTCTTCCATTAGTTTGCGTCATTGACTCCATCGAAGATGAACTTACTTATGCTGCGAGTGCCTTTGGCGTTGATGGCTGCCGTTGGAATTTTATCGTTGACAGTTTCTCATCGAATGTTGAATTTTTGTCAGCTACAGAGCGATTTTCTGTTTCAAATATCTTTGTTGACAGTCAAATGACATCGGGTGGACTCTTTAATACCTAGGTACTCACTTTTGATGATGTTTGGGACGTGCCTTTACAGCCATCTCGACCCGAAGCTTTTCTCTAACTTCTGACTCGCCAAGACGATGTGAAGCACCGAGAAGATCGATTTAAAGAGGTATCTCTGCAGTGCGGACTTAGGCCAACAGCTCAGAAAGTGAAGAAAGATCGCTACTATCGGTTGACCGATTGTAGGGATGACACCTTCTATAGAAATGAGCTATGTAGAGCTGTGTCTTGTTTTAGCATAACTACCTACTTGGGACAAGATTCCCTTTTTTGATATATTCCCATTTCACTTTATTGGATAGTGTTCTGGTATCGTGGGAATATTTCTTTATAAAAAATTTCCACCGCTCTAAAATTGTTATATTTTTATTAAAAAAGAAGAAAATTTAAGTAGAGGAATGTGTAAGAATAATTGTCACGTTCCCTTCACCGTTAAACATAATAATATGTATGCTCTAGCACAAATTGTGAAATTTCCTTCTTCAGTGAAATTTTTCGATCTAGCGCAAAATTGTCTGCTTAAAAAAGGTGAGCATATTTAAACGCTTTATTGAAGCCATTTTTGGGAGCATTTTTGAACACACTGTAAGACGCGTCTTTTTACTCTTTTTGTAGGCGCGTTTTAAGAAGTATTTTCATAACAGGTACCTGGCTTTTTTTTTTGAAGATTGTTTTGACGCGATTAGGGACATGTTTAGGATGCATTTTGGATGTCGTTTTTAATAAATTCTTTGGACGCATTTTTGGAGCGTTTTTCGGCGGGTTCGTGGACACTTTTTTCGAGGCGATTTTGGTAAAATTTCTGATCTGGGTATATTTAAGGCAATTTTTTAGAGCGCTGATTTCGTTGCGTTTTTGAGCCCGTTTTCGGAGCGTTCTGATATGAGGCTCGTTTTCGACACGTTCTTCGATGTATTTTTGGCGCGCTTTTGATCACTTTTTTCGACGTACTTTTGGTCATTTTTTTGGACGAGTATTTGGTTTAAATTTTGGAGTCTCTTTTAGACTAGGTAATTTTTTGGCGCATTTTGAGACGCGCTCTTGGATGCATTTTTAAATACATTTACGGCGCGATTTTGACACGATTTTGGAACCACTTTCAGAAGTGAACTCAAACGCATGTTTGGATATGTTTTTTGACTCGATTTTGGTGCATTTTTACGCTTTTCGAACTTTTTGACGTCTTTGGCCAACAAAAAACATTTTTTAGAAAAAAAATATATGTAGTACATATTTGAAAACTTAAACTTAACTTGACTTCATTAAACTTTAAACATTTCAAATGTCTCTATTGTAGTCTAAGAAAAATGTTTAAACTCGATCAAGTCCAAAAAGCAGAAAATTAAATTTATGGTTTATTAGAAGCTTTAGGCTTCGATCTTTACCCTGCCTAGAGTGGAACATTGTGAGCGATTAAGAGGGAAGCTTTGAATATTCACCTGGCGCATGTATTGCAACTAATATTTGTAAGCATGTGGAAAAGAGCTGCATGCATCTGTGATGCATTTGTGCTGGCGTATAGAACGAGCGTTGAAATCTCAACCTTATGTCGAGCATTGGTCCGAGGTATCTTACTGTTTGCCTGGACCTAATGAATTGGTTCCGGAAATTTGCATGTTCCCCAGTTTTTCGACTGGCTATCAAGACAGTCTCGGTCTTGTTGGAAGCTAGTTGAAGGCCGGCAGACTCTAGGCAATTTCTGATGAGCTTGGCCACCAAGACGATTTCGACAGCTTCGGGATGAATCAGATATCTGATGGATGGCCTTAAATATTTAAGGCTCCTTTGAGTCAGCTTGTTGAGGTTTATTTAACTATCCGCACTAAAGACACAAAAATAGAGATACATTTGGTTTAAAAAGCCCCCAAAAAGCAGGCGAGGAAATACAAAAAAATACCCTTGATTGGAACAAGTTTTATTCCAATCTTTTCTGTGGTTTTCACGTTAACCGCGGACAAACAAAAATTTGGGTTTTATTTCCTTTTTTGGGGGCATTATTTCCTAATGAAAATTGGGGCCTTACCTATTTCATTATGAAATAAGACCCCAAAAGAAGAAATGAAGTAAGACCCCAAAACTAATTTTAGGGCTTTATTTCATTTTTGAAGACCCAAAACATGCTTTTTGTATATATTCGTCTTTAAAAATAATAAGCGAAATAAAGGAAAATATACCACCGCCGAAAAGAAGATTTTTAATGGACGGAACTTTTAAAATAGTTTGTGGCGACAACCAATAACAAAACAACTAAAACTAGGAACCTGAACCGAGCTGCGGCGGTAGACTAACGCGACGAACGAAATAATTTAAAGAAAAGAAAACGTCAGAAGTCAGATCGTTCTTGACTCTAGAATCGGCGGCACGTGGTGGGAGCGTTTTTTTGGTGGTGGCCTGCAGATGTAGTTATATTTGATTGTTTTCCTAGTTCAACGTTATATATAAATAATAAAAATTGTACAATTTCATAGTTAAAAATGATTATTTTTACATGGGTACCATAACCCCATGAGTTCCCAAAGGTTGCTTTAACCAGCTCCTAGTCATCTATATTCAACATTTTGACGAGGTAATTATATTATTTTAATTAAAAAAATTGTTTCAATCTTAGCGGCGCAGGCAAACAAATTTTCATTATTTCTTAACAGTGGACGTCGAAAACGAAAGCTTTTTAGATTAACATTAGTATCTCTATATAACGAATGGTGCCCACGATTTGCTATCCGATATAACGAACGTACAAATAAATTGGATTAAAAACCATGGAATTATTTAAATGGCAGGACCATCATCCATTCAATTTGACATTAAATAAAAACGCCAAATACACACATTTTTATTCACTTCTGTTTTTTTTTTAAGTATAGAAAATTCGATGTTTGACATCAAACATTATATGATTCGTTATACTGGACGTCCACTGTAGTTTATTTTACTAAAAATCAAAACTTAAAAATATTTACCAAATGGTTTTTAGGTATTTCCGTGTTTTTTTCATTTTCATGAATAAAAAAAACGAGAAAATGTTACGAAGAAATGTTGCAATATTTAGATAAAAGTACATATTTCTTGTTAATTGAAAATTTATTTCTAAGAAGACAATATATTGAATGAAAAAGCAATGAAATATACCAAAAAAAAACGAGTGTGCTTTAGACCACACGAGTGAAGTAAAACTTCTTTAGCTCCATCCATAATTCTATATGATTGTATGCAGTGTTGTTATATCGTGGGATTTATCTCTTTTTGTGGTAATTTCGATGTCCAAAAAGTGGGATAAAGGGAAAAAGCACAAAAAAAAACGCTCTTGTAAATCGTCTTTTATTAAAATTTTCTAGTACCAAAAAATAATCATAGCAGTGTTACAATCTGCGGTTGTCGGTGCCGCTAACACTGATTCTATGTACTCGCAAACGAAATAATGACTGAGATATTATATACACTGGCTATGAGAGGAAGAGAAAAAGAAAATGTGTGCTTGATACAAACAATAGGCCACAAAAAAAAACTCAAATTATTTTTTTTAATTTTTATAATAATAACTTCAGCGTTTTTGGAATTATTCAATAGGTCATTATATGCTTTTTCCAGGTAGAATTCTTCAGACAGGTATAGCCAAAAAGGTTATTGCTTGCTTAGAAAAAAAAAACTTTTATAAAACACAAGACTTTTCAATTCAATAACGAACGTAGTAGGAACTTTGTCAGTCTTTAAACAATTAAACAACGTCAACAACGTTCTGCACAAAATTACCAGCTGCTAGACGGCATCATCTACCATTTTCGATCCTTTTTTCTTTTAACAAAACTTTAAGAAATTAGAGTCTTATGCCTGTATATAAATAATATATAATTAACCTATCTATATCTCAAAGAAGTTATAAACAGAAACAGAAAATATTTCGAAGTTTACCATCTGTCAAAAGAAGAAAATGAGTGCATTCGGTAATTTTTTGAATAATGAATAGAACAGGTTTATATGGATGGTGATGACGCATATGCAAATAATGCAATGCGTTCACTCAGAAACATTAAGGTAGCATTTAAATGAGTTGATATCGTGTTCGCATTCTTGGTACATCTGCTCAAAAAGTTACCATAACCAGATAAAAATTACCAAATTACCGAAACTCAAAAAGCAAAAAAAACATTACATTTCGATAAAAAAAAAATACCAAAGTGGCAATCGTGCAAAGGCGTGACCTGTGTCTATTTATACGAAAAATAACTGGTTATGAAAGAAAGAGAGAAAGGAAATGTGTGCGGTGCGCAGTGGCGGCTCCAGCCAAACTAGCGGCCTGTGCAAGATTCACAGAAAGCGCCCTTTTTTCATATTTGCACACACGAATAAGTCTTTTCCACTTTCAATGGGATTTTTTTTATTGAGGTATTTTTTATTTTGAGATTTTTGAACTAGATTATTTTGTTAAATGTAAGTGGATGTGCAAGGAATATACCTACATGAACAGGGTGGAATATTTTGATATTATGTAGGTAAGAAGTGAACTTGCATATGTCTAGGGGGATTTTTTATTTTTCGATATTTTGAGTTAGATTCTCCTTGAAGTTGCAACATTGCAAGTGATGTGAGTTAATGTGCAAGAAATAATTGAGCACAGGTGTGATGGATGTTTTTATTTTGGGCTTATTTGATCAAGCCTTTTCTTTAAAATGCAAATGGCAGTATTTGTTCACGCAATATAAAATTAATTTTTCTTTCCTAGCAATGCGCCCCAGAACTTGGCGCCCTGTGCATTTGCACATCTTGCACATATGGTTGGTCGGGCCCTGGCGGTGCGAGGTGATGGGAGGTTCCACTCTCTTACTCCTACAGTGTGATACAGACCAGAGACAATACTGAGACCACCAACTCCGGCCGATTTCCCGTTACTTAGCCTACAAGCTATATTTTTTATGGAGTGTACACATCTGGTGCGCTAGTATTGTTACATAGAAAATCGTATTGACAAATGTCACGAAACTTCAAAAGTTCCGGCTCACCAACACACTCCCAGCAGATATGAGACACTTCCGCTGTGGGCAAAGTTGCTGGCAGAGTTCATAGAGTTTTATCCGTTAAATTTGAAATTGTTCGTTACGTGTGGATAATATTTTTTTTTGGTAATAAGTGCACATTTGCTTAAAATGTTCATGAAAAATTAACAATGTAGATTGGTTGAGGGAAAATGAAAGCATTTTGAGCAAATTTTCTTCATTATTTAAGAAAAATTTACACACGAAATCGAAGTTAATGATATCCAAAAGCGGAAAATACGCAACCATGTTTGTCCTAATATGTTTCTAGTATATAGAACATCAACTTTAGATAGTTTTACTAACCAAACAAATCAAATTATTCGCCTTTTAACAATTTATAATAACTAACCAATGGCATTCAGTAATGAAAAAATGTGGTACTCCCGAACTCTTTCACATTTCCCCAAGGTTGCCGAGGTTGGCAGCATTTATTTTTTGCATTTTTTGTATGTTTTTGCATGTCACACGGATTCTTTTTTGACATAACACCGATAGGAAAACAAAATGGCGAATTTGAAAAAAAACTGAGGGGGCCAGCGGCAAGAGGATTGTGAGTTGGGGGTCTCAGTATGGTTTGTCTATGATACAGACAATAGGCCTGCACTGCAGTGATACCAGACCTTAGAGGCAGGTTATCCCACGGTTATACCTAAAAAATCCCTTAATACAAAAATAGAAATTTAAGTACATCATACACATTTTTAAAACGTTACAAAAAGGAACATAAAATTGCATTCGACATTAAAATGAAAGTAGTATTCAACATAAAATAAATATCTTGTGAACTATTTGAAACTTTATCTCGGTTTCAAGTCTCATTATTCTTGATTTTCATACAAAAATGACACAGAACTTTGATTTGAGAATGAGGAAAGGCATACTTTCCGATGCTTACAAAATAAATAAATTTATTATTTTAAGAAATACTCGTGAATTCATTTACAGATATGTCATTTTTTGAAACAGTTTAGATAAATAAAAAAAGAGAAAATGAAAGCATTCAGATATTTTGAATGACATTTTTCTAATGAAAATATTTAATTTGATCGTAGGTTGACTAATTTTTGTATTCTTAATGAAATGAGCAATTAGGAACAAAATTTGACCCAAAAGTAAAATCCCTTTCATTTTGTGCTATGAGGTTTGAAAAAGTCTCGGATCAGATCACGAAAATAAAACACAACGGATCGTTGAAAAGTTTAATTTTGTAATTGTGGCAACAGTTGCTTTCAAAAGCAAAACAGATAATACAGGGTATTTCAAACTTCATATTGCCACCATCCATCTTGCAAATATTCTTCTCAACGTGACGTCGCACAAGGCACATGTCATTTCACTCCAAATGTCGGGGGTGTTACCATATTTGAATCAAATCTGCATAATTTTTCTTTTCAAATATATTTTTGTGAAACAAATTTAGTATTTTATTTTCAAATATGCAACACATGAACAATATTTTGCTGCTGCCGTTTGAGTTTATCTTGGCATATTAAGGTGTGTCCAGACCACCGAAATATTTCAGAAATGTTTATGAAATCTTTCTGAAGCAAATCGGACAGATTTTATAAACATTTATAAAAGATTTCTGAAATTTATTTATTAGCCCCCGTATTAATAAGCACTGCGTAAAAGTTATCAACTCGTTACTCAGCAGTTACGTCAAATTTTTGCATGGTATCTGACGTCTACTAGCTAACTTACATTTTGCATATTTGTTTATTAATACTTGGGTAAAGGTTTATGAAATGTTTCAACTTTATCCTGTTTTGGACTAGAAGAAAATAATGTGGTGGGATTATTAGCAACGAGTAAAGTTTTTATTTTTGTAATTTTGGTCTTGGCAATCACGCGACACGCGATTTAATTCAAATAATCGTATTAAATGAATCACTTTCTCATTAGGTAGGTATTCAAAGCTTTTCTGGACATTTTTATTTTATTTAAAAACAAATATTAATCGAAAAACAGTGCTCACTTTCTGCAAGGATACTTGTAAAACAAAAATTATTTCCCCTCATGATTGGGTAACTGTGAAACATTTCATAATATTTTGTTGGTGTCCAGATCCAAACCAGCAAAACATTTTTAAACATTTCATAAAAATTGTTTTGTGTAATAAGTGTTTTAGAAATATTTATGGGACATGTAGGTATTTCATAGTTTATCAAATGTTTGGCTGGTCTGGACTTACCTTTATAGAACGAGAAAAAACAACATAACTCGGAATACGGACAGGGAGTTTATTCGAATGCGAATAAAAACAATTGATTTTTTGTGTTCCATTTTTTAAGTCTGGCAACGTGATTGTGTGGCTATCGTTTACAGGCACACCAACATTTAAAAATAAAACAAGCAACCTAGTCGGAAATAGTAGAAATAATTTTCAGATCATGATTCGTGATCTCGATGAGAAGCAGGATCATGTGCTGTTGTTGTAAGTGCATGTAAATCGATGATCTATATGGATCATAGCTGATAATAAAAAACAGCTATTACATAATTATATCATTACATTTATAGTTCCTTTGCCTTTCATTATATAGTTACCCTATTTGTACCATAGTTTTTCTTTATTGTTTTGGTTGCATCCCATGTTATTTTCATGTTAAACTTACATTACTGTTTCTTGCTCACTCTCTTAAATTTTACTCTCTAACGGGTTATAAATTCATAGTTCCTATAATTTTTCCATACCTCCTATGTAGTAAAATGTAATTTGTAACTTCTTCTCATTTTGACCGTCGACGAGCAAGGTATTCATCCGTAAGAGGTAACAAAAATAAAATTGTAAACCCGTTGGACATAATCGTGTTTTCCTATCTACCCGATGGAATATTAACAATTTGTTTTTTTTTTTTGTTTTCTTTATGCATTAATCGGATTTCCTGCAGCCAACGCAAACACTTTCTCCCACCGTCGATATCCGTATACCGCATCGGACAAAGACGACCCTAGCTCTAACCTATTCGTATAAAGTACCTGAAAAAGCAGTTTAAATTATTAACTTGCATTTGAACTGGGTTTCGCCAGCGGATGAATGTGCTGTGTACCATGCAAAAGTTTTTCAGAGAATTTCCATCAACACCAACACTTAAATCATTTTGACATTGCTCCTCATCAAATGTCAAAGCGCGTTCAACTAACTCCAAACTGGCGGAGGTTAACCGCAGTCGGACGCTTGGAATAGCACAGAGCTCCATATTTTATGGTGCACTCGACGCCCCCGCTACAAGTTATTCATTGCATAAAAATGCACACCCCAGATGCGAAATACAATGACTGCGAGCAATAGAATCAGGACGCAGCCCCTCAGCACCATTCTGCTGTTTATATTGCAGCGGTTGAGACAAACTTCTCGAAGAAACAACTGAAATTAAGTGGAAAGACATTTTAACCACAGTAGCGCTTCGCACAAAGAGAATTGTTTGTGCAGCGCCAGCACATACAGCACTACAGCACAAGCGAGCTGTATACGAGAGCTGATGAGAAGCGAAACTTTTAATGTTTATTTACGCAGTGTGCACCACAACCACCAACCAGCAGCAGCTTCGGCAGGACTCTGTTGCTTGTCTCAAGCGAAGAGATTCGAAACTTCTTACAAACTGCAATAATAAAGTTTATTAGAGAATGTTCGCCAAGGAAAACGTTTCTCCCATTTGCCGCCTCCTGCTCCCAATACCTTTCCCGCTCCAGCGCCTGTGTGTGCGCGAGTATACACATCAATTTGTTGAGCAAGCCTTTTTACCCAAATAGACATGGAACCAATAACATTGCCGTGGCTGTTATTGCTAGCCCCAGGTAGGAAGGAACCTCATGCATGTGCCTGAGTCAGAGAGTCTTTATAGCCTTTAATTGGGTCTATTGCATTCTGTGAGTCACTAGTGTGTGTGTGCACAGGAAGAGTCTAAGTTCGAGAAAGCCTTTTATGACTTCTTTTTGGCAGGCAGTGGCACTGAGGCGTCAAAAGAAATCCAAATAAAGCAGATAATAGATTTATATCCACTCCTGGGGACTACGTCATACAGATACAGGATGTCTCGGCGGCGCTCTCTTAATTATTTCCTTGGAATGGAATCGAAAGCGGATTCGTTTGCAGAGTCGTTTCTTCATTGTTTTTCGGGGGAAAAGTTTTAAATTGGAAAAGTTTTCCTTTGTTAACTAACAATTTTGATTGTAATAAGTGGTTGAAGTGATTTCGTTTAATTGCTGTTCATGTTTGATATGGAATTCAGTAACCGCACAGCCGCATATCCTTAACTGCGTGCGGCCTGTGGGTGGTTGGCAGTCGAGGGCGCGCGGCACGGCCAATTGCTGGCGGATTTCAAGGAACGGTATTGCAATTACTTTACCACGAGTGGTATTGCCTGCGGTTGGCAATGTTGGGATTGACTGGAAAAGTACTGCCTAAGCCCATAGGGCGTGCTCCGCAAGTCGGAAGTAATTGAATGTTTGATGTGTTTACATGTTGGGGGTTGGGTCTGTTTGTGATTGTGTGACCTCAAATATTTGCATATCAGATAGAACAGTGCTCTTCTACAGAGCTGTAACCAAAGCTGATCTTATAAACGTATCCCTGACCTTTGTCCGGACTGAGATCGATTGAGTGCGTAGGTGAGGACAGAAGAAATTTATGAAAGCATCTGCGTTTATTGTAAGATGCTGGTCCACTTGCCCGTGGATTCGTAGTATTTTGTTTCTGGCCATCTGTGTCAGGCTTGCCAGATTTTTATAAGCCTATATCGCAATTTTTAGTTATTTTTTCGCAAAAACCCGCAAAATTACAAAAAAGTTATCGCAAAAATCGCAAAATCACTTGATTTTTAATATTTTTGGTCAGGTAACAGAAAACAATAACAAAGCAAAAGGAACAAATTAGTATTGCAGCAAGATCAAGTTATGTAAATCCATTTTATTGATCGCAAACATCGCAAAAAATAAGAGATATCGCACATGGCAAGCCTGATCGTGTACCATTTGGCTTAGATTATTTATTTTATTGAACTTGTAAGGGGGGAGAGACCAGAGACGTAACATCACCTGCCTGACGTCGGGACGCCTAGCGTGGTGATTTTTTCCCCCCCTCTACCGATGAAGAAAACGAAGAACGGCCGCATTCAAGAATCTAGTCATCTGAAGTCGACTAGATTGGTCTGGATGAGATGTAACCTGAACGCAAAAACTAGATTGGTCGGGAACGTCACGTTTTCTACGTCAGCCACATATGAGAACTGTCAACTTAGTACTCAGTCACGAATTTCTCGACTAGATTCGTCGGCTACCCCTCCATAAACGTCAACTGAAACATCTGCTCTCACGACCGATTTCCCCCAATCAGAGTCGAGTTTCATCTAGTGAGAGAGCTGTCAGACTTACTAAACTAGATACTTGAACCATAGACAAACCATACTGAGACCCCCAACTCACAATCCTCTTGCCGCTGGGCCCCTCAATTTTTTTTCAAATTCGGCATTTTGTATTCTTATCGGTGTTATGTCAAAAAAGAATCAGTGTGACATGCAAAAACACACAAAAACTACAAAAATAAATGCTGCCAACCGCGGCAACCGTGGGGAAATGTGACAGAATTCGGGAATTCAACATTTTTACATAACTGAATGCCATTGGTTAGTTATTATTAATTGTTAAAAGGCGAATAATTTGATTTGTTTGGTTAGTAAAACTATCTAAAGTTGATGTTCTATATACTAGAAACATATTAGGACAAACATGGTTGTGTATTTTCCGCTTTTGGATATAATTAACTTCGATTTCGTGTGCAAATTTTTCTTAAATAATGAAGAAAATTTGCTCAAAATGTTTTCATTTTCCCTCAACCAATCTACATTGTTAATTTTTCATGAACATTTTAAGCTAATGTGCACTTATTCCTAAAAAAAAATATTATCCACACGTAACGAACAATTTCAAATTAAACGGATAAAATTCTATGAACTCTGCCAGTAACTTTGCCCACAGCGGAAGTGTCTCATATCTGCTGGGAGTGTGTTGGTGAGCCGGAATTTTTGAAGTTTTGTGACATTTGTCAATACGATTTTCTATGTAACAATACTAGCGCACCAGATGTGTACACTCCATACAAAATATAGCTTGTAGGCTAAGTAACGGGAAATCGGCCGGAGTTGGTGGTCTCAGTATTGTCTCTGACTTGAACGTCCCCAACGCTTAGCGAGATTGTCAAGATTACTTGCGGAAATAGAAATCAAATTAAAAAAACTCTGTTATAACCAGTAAAATGCCTTTATTTCGCTTTCGTACGAAGCGGAACAGAAAACAGAATATGACAAAATGACAAATGATAAAAGAACAGATGACATAAAATAATTATTACAACTTTTTGCCTCATGTGAATCATAGCACTTGAAGAGTGTGAATTGTACGAGAATGCAAATGCGGTTCTTGTTTACACAAAATGTTCGTTAATTTGAATTTAAGTGTAGTAGAAAATTACATTATTTCATTGTACATTGTATAAGGTTGCCGAGGTTGGCAGCATTTATTTTTGCATTTTTTGTATGTTTTTGCATGTCACACGGATTCTTTTTTGACATAACACCGATAGGAAAACAAAGTGGCGAATTTGAAAAAAAACTGAGGGGGCCAGCGGCAAGAGGATTGTGAGTTGGGGGTCTCAGTATGGTTTGTCTATGATATACATTATAGCCTGGCCGCAATAAATTTTCGTTGGTTGGTTGTTACAAACAGTTATTTTGATATAATACATTCCTGCCTGGCGGTTTCTGGTCTTGTCCATCCATAACAATGAGGTGTAGAAAATTCGCTTCCAGAAGTATCCCAGTGGGTGGACTTGGTTGCTCCGGGGCTCGGTACATAGGCTCGTCAGACTTGGCGCTTTGTGAAGAGTATCTCTTGTTACGTGGTCAGAATATAAGCATTCTGGAAGAGAAAAAAGAAGACACTCCATTAAAAATTATGTGGAGGACATTGTCCCTTCTTATTGAAGAATTTCGACGTCACATTTTGAACTAGCAGGTTATGAAAACATGTGCATTATGTTTTCATAACCTGCTAGTTCAAATAGGACAACAAATCTTAAGTCATAGAAAAATCATACTGAGACCCACAACTCGCAATCGTCTTGCCGTTGGCCCCCTCTTTTTTTTCCAATTAGAATCCGTGTGACATGCGAGAACACACAAAAAATAAAAAATAAATGCTGCCAACCACGTCCAACCGTGGGGAAATGTGATAGAGTTCGGGAATACCACATTTTAACATTACTGAATGCCATTGGTTAGTTATTACAAATTGTTAAAAGGCGATTTGTTTTGTTAATAAAACTACCTAAAGGAGATGTTATATATACTAGAAACATTATTAGAACAAACATGGTTACGTATTTACCTCTTTTCGTCATTAACATCGATTTCATGTGTAAATTATTCTTAAATAACTGAAGAAAATTTGTTCAGTATGTATTAATTTTCTCTTAATCAATCTACATTGTTCACTTAACATAAATATTTTAAGCAAATGTACACTTATTCCTAAAAAAAATACTATCCGCACGTAATGAACAATTTCAAATTAAACGGATAAAATTCTATGAACGCTGCCAGCAACTTTGCCACAGCAGAAGTGGCTCATATTTTTTGGGAGTGTGTTGGTGAGCCGGAATTTTTGAAGTTACGTGACATTTGTCAATACGAATTTCTATGTAACAATACTAGCGCACCAAATCGTGACCACTCCATCCATAAATATATAGCTTGTAGGCAAGTAACGGGAAATCTGCCGGAGTTGGTTGTATCAGTATGGTTTGTCCTTGTTTTAAGTCACCTATCAAAAATCTGGTGACTGACAGCTTTTCCAATTCTTACACCAAGAAATTTGTTGAGTAAAAATTCGATCTCAGTGGAGAGGTAGTGTCTTGCTCTCCCGAAGCCGCTTTCTTTTATGAATATTTCAAGTTAAGGAACGGTATTGATTGGTATATTAGTAAAACTTCGTAAAGTTTAAACGTAAAGAGCCTACTCTTAAGCTGATTATTCCTGAACTTTCTTTGTGAGTCTGCGAGACTGTACGCAGACTACTGGGAAGAGCAACAAGGAACTTATTTGGAGATCAAGTGTACTTTTAAAAATATACCTCTGTTGAGTTGAGTGGCTGACCTGCATCGACAATCGACTGCAAGTCCAGAATTTATACACGACCAGACTAAAATTGAAGAAATGTTGCGTGCGCCGGCGGATTTTTTCTCAATGAAAGATGCGGTAGAGTAAAATTTAAAACATACAAATAATGTCTGAAAAATATTAGCTTACCTAAAATAGTTGTAAATTAGCTTGAAGGTTTTTTTCAAACGCAGGTCATAAAACTTGTGGCTTGATTTTGTGAGGTTTTCGTATTCTGACACAATTTGTGAGGTTGCCAAAATAGTTGAAAAATTCTGTCGATTTAAAACCTCGTGTTTTGTTAAATGAACCACTGAGTAGAAAAAGGTATTCCACAAATTTGAGAAATTAAACTAAGAAACTAAGAGAAGAAAATTTTCCCTTAGAAGTAAGCGCATAAAATGAATCGAAAAAAAAATCATTTAGTGTAAAAAGGAAAACATTCTTGGAATATTTACCTTTTTCTAGTCAACTTCTAAAATAATTTGAAATTTTAAAAATCGTTTATATAGGATAGCGAACTTCCGTCTCTCATTCAGTGATTATAAACAAATGCAAATAGTCACGTTCTAAGACTAGAAGCTTTTTTTTTTAATTTTAACTTTTTTACATTAAAAAACACCTTTTAGGTGTTATATTTTCATTAAGTGCTTTTCAGTTAATGCAAGGTTTAACGTAATTGCTCTAGAAGAGCATTACATAAGTAGTTATTCTTCAAGCTGGTATTTTGTATATTTCAAATAAAGTTTGTAATATAAAGCATTTGCGTCCGATTTTTATTTAAATTAGTGGAAAAAGGAAATAACTACCATTAATAGTTATAATTACCACGTGGGATTTTAACTTAAGGTTTTGGGATTGTGCTTCTTACTATTAGCTTTTAATTTGTTTCTTATGAAGTTTTGGAAAATAACTTTTAGTTTGTACGGTAAAAAGCTTTTTTTTGATTTGCGAGAAACTATGATTTGTGGAATGTGTAGCTTTTTCTACTCAGTGGTTCAATTTGCATCGTTTGTGGCAAAATAAATGCGTGCGGGAATAATAAATTGACTTCCTGAAATCTTGTGATGCTGTCCATATTTCGTAAATAACTTTTCTGAATTGCAACGCAATCGGCAAAAGCAAAAACTCCGAACTATTTTTAAAGGGTGTCCAAAAAAAGTCACAGGGCCTTACTAACAGTGATGCCAATCAAGGATTTTTCATTCATTATTTCATTAGTTAAGGCTTTAGCTTGTTTTTCTTCAAAAAGGCATCTTTTTTTATTTAAATTTTTTTTCTAATTTTGTTTTTTGATTTAACATACTAACTTTTTATTTTTTAATGTATGATTTCAAGGACCACGACGATCCGATGGCCTAAATTTGTTTAGTTTTGTTCAATACTTTGTACCTAATTATGAAACTAAAAAGTCATGAATCTTGTTTCTATTAAGAATTTGTTCTGTGATTTATAACTTATAAGTTTTTTTAGAAATATAAATTTTTTTGTTTATTTTTTTATATTTGTGTTTAATTTTTGATTTATTGTTCCAGTTTACGTAAAAAAAAATATTATTTATCAAAAAAGGCATCTTTTTTTCTCAACTTGTGCATTTTTTCGTTAAAATTGGTTGGCAACGCTGCTTACTAATAACCATTTTTAACGTTAACACTAAATATTTTGTAGGTCACAATATGCAATTTTGTATGAAAAATTTCGCCACTGAGGGTACGAAAAATTTAGCTTGAACACTAAAAAAAAATATTAGTCTCGCGAACCGAAATACTTTTTTTAATGATTGTATTTTTTTTTTTTAAATTGAACATAAAGTAGGTAGATAACAAGGGCACCTCCAGATGCCAGATTAAAAAATACGAAAAGGGGGACATCGTGAGTTTTCTAGGGGGGACAAGTGTTCAAAAAGGGGGACAACATATTAATATTTTTTTAAGACCAGAGTCAAAAAAAATGTGAAATAAAAATAAATTTCATTAGATACACATATTTAGATACATATTTTATTTTATTTCTACATACATATTAGGAAAAATCAAACAAATCTACAAACTTTATTTAAAAGAAACAAAAAAAATAATAAAAAGTAAATAAATAAGTATTCAACTAAAAAAAATTAAGTATTAAAAAAATAAATAAAATAAAAATAAAGTATTTTCAAAATTTTCAATTGATTGATTTCTTTTATTGAATTTTGACTTAATAAGGGGGACAGTGGTTTGTGTTAGGGGGGACAAACAGCATTTTTGTATGAAAAAGGAGGACTGTCTGGGGGGACGTTTGGCATCCCTAGACTAGTCCCATTTGCAAAAAAAAAATTGTTCAATGACGCCAGACCAGACCAAAATTCACCCTAAACAGCAACGGGTTGGAATACATTTGTCTTTGGGCTGTGTACCCCAAATGCGGCAACTTTGACGACTAACGAAGCCATAAAGCCGTGGGCGACCTGTGGCACCCAAACTTTCATTTTTAAGATACTGTTCAACAATGAAAAAATATTATATATTAGGGTAGTACTCCATTTTTGCAAACCTTAAGCTGTCAGCTCAAACTTTTGTTTTTCTTTGCTTGCCAACACTGGGGACGTTCAAGTATCTAGCTTAATAAGTCTGACAGCTGTCTGACTAGATGTATATCAGTTTTGATTGGCTTGGATCGGTCACACGAACAGCTGTTTGAGTTGACGTTTATGCAGAGGTAGTTGACGAGAAATTTGCTCCTGAGCTGACAATTCGCATATGTGACTGACGTAAGAAAAGTGACGTTCCCGACCTATCTTTGCGTTCAGGTTAAATGTAGTCCAGACCAATCAACTAGTTTTTTGTTTGTGAATTTCTGCACAAATGGCGCGATCTTTCGGTCCCCCTTGTGACGATTGTGATTATTCTGTTCTCGCTGAACAGGAACACACGGGGTAGTCCACATTCACAATTAACTCAACCCTACCGTAAGAACGAATATTTTATAGCTTAGCAAATTCCTTGTGAGGTGAAAACCGGAAGCCTTCCCAAGAAGGTACCCTCGGTTTAAGGACTAGGACTAAGTGTATTCAGCTTCCTGGGATTTGTACCCTTCAAGTTCTACCAGAGAACCTTCTACAGGAGACAATATGTCCAAGTCCATGGTTGTCAACCATCAGAAATAAGTCCCTTCCTGTGGTATTAACCTCTCAAATGCATTGCTTCCATCTAAAGCTAATTTATCAAATGTATCATCAAACTGCTGAAAGATGCGCTGTCGTTGGACCTGCCCCCTCTCGTCTCACATTCATGAGGAAAAAATGAATATATAAACTACATTCAAGTTGTAAGAGAAATCTCTTCGTCCTTTTCACTGGGACTTGGCTGGCTGACAAATGCGAGTTGTAACAACTCACACAAAACTAGAAATTAAGAAAAAACCAACTCAATGTTGCTCCTCTTGCGAACCGGATGCACCTACCCTTCCTTGGGCTTCGACTGTTACTATACAAGAAAGTTCCTGGCCCCCTCTCGGCTGAACGCAGTAAAAGATGGCACCACACACCACAGTTCAGAACAAGCAAAATGTACGCTCCGCATTTGAAGAAACGGAGCGCACTACCACCAGACACAAAGTTAGTTGATCACAATAGAAAAACTTTTCTGATAAAACTCCTGAACGGAAAGAACCGCTTTATATATATTTTTTTAATGGTGTGCCCAGAAAACTACAAACACAAAAAAAAAATACCGACAACAATACACGAGGAGCAATGTGCAGGAAGTAAACACAGGGCAGGGTATCAAAAAAAAATATATATATGTAAGAAATACGAACAAATCTCGAACTTCACCCAACACGATGAAGGATGCAGTGGATAAGAAAACGCTGGAAAAATGCTAGGAAATCTTTGAGATTTTCCCATTTTTCCATTTCACTAGATGCAATGCAACAACGGACGAAATGTTTCTCTGCTCCTGCTGTTGCTGTCGGGGTACTTGTGTATTATATGGCAAAGCAAGGACTGTTCGTTTTCTTGTCCTTTCGTAGTCAGTTTTTTTTCCCTTCGTCTTTCAGATCATTTTTGCGATATAATGGTCACGGGAAGAGAGTCATTTGATTTGTTCCGAAACTCGTCCGTCCTTTGTTATGTGTGTTGGGTTATTTTTTTTTTCTTTCCTTCTCTACATCGAGTTGTTGTCTGTTGTCTCCCCTTGGGTTTCTTTCGGTATCTGGTTAAGGAAGACGGCAACAAAAAAAAAAAAATCCAATGGAAATTCTTGGATACAAGTCAAAGATGCAAGTCGTACGGACAATCTTCCGAGCGAGGTAATTTGGGTGCAGACCAAATAATTGTGGCACTACACAACGAGGTCATCGGGGATTGGTTGTAATTATTTGTTCTCATTGTTGTTATCAGCAATGTAGCACAAGGCGAAAGATACCACTGACAGGACATAGAGCTGGATTCGTGTAATTGCTAAAGTTTACACAACGAAGACGTTTGGGGCGCGCCCTATTGTTTTGCCTTCTCTAATCGAGGAATGTGAACGTCTTGATTGCATCGCAAGGATGTGCTTGCATTATGCAATCGATGTGTCTATTGTCGGATAAAGCAAACACTGCAGCTTCCACCAATTCGGCACTTTATTGCTTCCATGCGTTCCCAAGCGGAATGCTTTGCTTCCCATGATTAATTTCAAAGGACACGTCCACTACAGAGACAAAAGTCAACATTTTATGGAAGACGGTAATTTCATATGCAATTTAATTAAGTACACACAATCCCATTAGGGCGCGCGAAAAATAGGTTTAACGTTATTTAGGGCTCTTGATGCAGCCATTGCGAGCGTACTTTCGATTTAGGTTCACCGAAAAGCCATGCAATCAGCTAATTGCTAAAGCGGTGCCATAAATTCACCGAAGAAAAGTCCATAAAAAACTGAAACAAATTCAAATAAATTGCTACGGTTTCAGCAACTATTACGTTGCGGGTATGAGTACCTATCCCGGTTGGCTTTTATTTGTTCACGGGACAATTTAGTTGAAGTGGTTATTGGATGAGTTATGCCAAATGGTTGGCGTGAATGCGATTTCTGCTGCCGAGAATTAAACGAGAGGTATCAACTGCGGTGAAGCTTTTCAAGCCGAAATATTATTCGCATTATTGTGTTTATGGATTTATTGTGGGAATGGGCATTTATATTTTTTAGGATTTATGTGAATTACTTTTTTTTTTTTAAAGAGTGCACAGAGACAAATGCGGCTTGGCTGTTTTTGAGGCTAAAAGGGGACTTCTTTTGGGGGGGTACTCCATAATTTGATTTCTCTATAACAGCGTTTTCCAAATGGTGTTCCGTGGAAGGGTCAAAGGGGTTCCGTAGAAAAAACATAATCGTGCCGTCGCGTCGCACTGAAATTCATCATCTATTGTTCTTCTTCCATTTGTAACAACTTACCGATGCGAGGCTGGGTTTTGAGCTTACACTCACACAAAAAAACAAGTACAGAAACAGACTGAATGCAGCTCCAGACTTTCGCAATTCAGTTGTCGGACAGTAAGCCTAATTTTAAGGATATTTTAAGTAGAAATGTGAAAAAATTTCATTCTTCACATCATAAAGTTACAAATTATTTTTTGTTCTACAATAAACTATTTATAAATCTGAAAATAATTATTTGTATATCATTTATTATTTCTTTTCTTGTCAAACATAAATATATCCAAACCGGACTTCAAGGAACGATATTTTCTGTTAATGTCAATATGGGGGCCCGCCAAAAAAAGTTTGATCATTTAGGGTTCCGTGGGCGAAAAAAATTGGGAACCTCTGCTCTTTAACACTGTCCAAAGGTCGATTGTTTCCTACATATGACATATGCGCCTTCACCTTACCTTGGAAATAAATCGACCGGGGGAATTCAAGTCTTTCGGGCATACGAACATTTCGGCAGTGGGTGTCCTCATATGGGCTGCATATAAAGTCAAAGTTACTGCACGACTCTGTACACTTGTCTTCTGATGGGCGACTGCATTAATTGCGCAGAATATTAACAGAAAATTAGGGTAAGATAGAGAAACTACTCGCACGTTCCTGTATTTATGAAAAAGACTGTCAGCTGACTGACAGCAAAACCGGGGAGTTTGTGTACAAGCTGCTTGATAGTTTAGCATAAAGTGCGGATTCGACATACTGCGTTTGTATAAAACAGCTCATCAGGAGCGTACCTTTTTGAAGTGAAAACTTCTTTAGGCGCGTTGCGCATTTTTGAGATGGGAAAAAATCATTGAACTATTAATAAAAAACAACGAAAATGTTTTGACGAAAAAATGCCTTGAACTTGAAAAAAATATGCCACTGTCAATAATATTTTTTTTTGGTAAACTGGAACACAAATTAAACACAAATATAAAAAATAAACAGAAACAATTTTTATTTATACAATAACAGCTTTCAAATTTGTTTCCAATATTTTGTTTCATTCCACTTACTGGAAGTGGAAGCTGGAATTATTTTTAAGGAATGACGATAGAGTGTTCGGACCGAGTTTGAAGGTGCTGCCTCTGTATATAAGTAAGAAAAATACAGGTAAAAGACTCATCTGATGATGGAAAAGTAGAAGAAGAAAGAAATCGAAAAAAACAGAGAAAAATTATTGAATGAAAAAAAAATAATGGATCGCTGCTCTGCTCTAACACACTTTTGATTGCGAGAATTTTAGATTTTTTTTCTGTAGGACTACGCAAAAGACCGTGTTTACGCAAATAATCTCCGCGCTCTAGACCCATTAAAAACGAACATTACTCAAGTTATGGCCGAGATACCGCCCGAAATGTGCGAAAAAGTGGTTAAAAATTACCTCAAAAGAATCGCATGCTGGGAATCTTCCCGAGGCGGCCATTTGAATGATATTGGCTGTTTTTTACTATCAGCGTGATCTGATTCGGATCAGATCACGAAAATAAAACAGAACGGGTCATTGAAAAGTTTAATTTTGTAATTGTGGCAACAGTTGCTTTCAAAAGCAAAACAGATAATACAGGGTATTTCAAACTTCATATTGCCACCAGCCATCTTGCAAATATTCTTCTCAGCGTGACGTCACACAAGGCACATGTCATTTCACTTGCAATGTCGGGGGTGTTACCATATTTGAATCTGCATAATTTTTCTTTTCAAATATATTTTTGTGAAACAAATTTAGTATTTTATTTTCAAATATGCAACACATGAACAATATTTTGCTGCTGCCGTTTGAGTTTATCTTGGCATATTAAGGTGTGTCCAGACCACCGAAATATTTCAGAAATGTTTATGAAATGTTTCTGAAGCAAATCGGACAGATTTTATAAACATTTATAAAAGATTTCTGAAATTTATTTATTAGCCCCCGTATTAATAAACACTGCGTAAAAGTTATCAACTCGTTACTCAGCAGTTACGTCAAATTTTTGCATGGTATCTGACGTCTACTAGCTAACTTACATTTTGCATATTTGTTTATTAATACTTGGGTAAAGGTTTATGAAATGTTTCAACTTTATCCTGTTTTGGACTAGAAGAAAATAATGTGGTGGGATTATTAGCAACGAGTAAAGTTTTTATTTTTGTAATTTTGGTCTTGGCAATCACGCGACACGCGATTTAATTCAAATAATCGTATTAAATGAATCACTTTCTTATTAGGTATTCAAAGCTTTTCTGGACATTTTTATTTTATTTAAAAACAAATATTAATCGAAAAACAGCGCTCACTTTCTGCAAGGATACTTGTAAAACAAAAATTATTTCCCCTCATGATTGGGTAACTGTGAAACATTTCATAAATGTTTTTTTGGTGTCCAGATCCAAACCAGCAAAACATTTTTAAACATTCCATAAAAATTGTTTTGTGTAATAAGTGTTTTAGAAATATTTATGGGACATGTAGGTATTTAATTGTTTATCAAGTGTTTGGCTGGTCTGGACATACCTTTATAGAACGAGAAAAAACAACATAACCCGGAATACGGACAGGGAGTTTATTCGAATGCGAAATAAATCAATTGATTTTTTTTGTGTTCCATTTTTCAGTCTGGCAGAAATAGTAGAAATAATTTTCAGATCATGATTCGTGATCTCGATGAGAAGCAGGATCATGTGCTGTTGTTGTAAATGCATGTAAATCGATGATCTATATGGATCATAGCTGATAATAAAAAACAGCTATTGTAATTCACAGTTAATGGCAAAGTCCAAACTTTTTAATGAAAAAAAATGTTCATCAAAAATGTATCGTTGTATGTGTTTTATCAAGCTTTCGAAACCGAGAAATGAATGACCCTTGACAAATCGTTGAAAAACAAACAGGGCGTGCAAATTTTGCTTTTCCAAATCCAGAATCCTCGCTTGGTTACCTACTAACCATTGAGCTATTTAACAGAAGTTTAAGGCGTTCTTCGACGAGTCAAAACGAAACTAGTCGAAGCAATAAGCCCCAAAGAGACCAGTCAGGGAATCTAATAGACGAGCCAGACTTGTCGCAGAGGATACCGCTTGTGCAGGCTGATAAACGACCAAGCTGGTCAGGGACAACCAGTCGTTGAACGTGGACCTGGAAATCTAAGTCCAAATTGCAGTCCAAACTCAAGTCTAACAAACATTTTTTCACCAAACCGGGTTATTTATGGCAGCCAAAAACCATTTGTTTCAGATTCATTAAGACCTAAATTTTCAATTTTAAAAATAATCCATAAAAAAATTAAGTTAACGATTCCCCACACAAAATGGTTATCAGTTAAGTGAAACCATTTTGGTGGCATTCAATTTGTCGCCGCCATATTGGCATGGCAAAGTATTCAAATATATATCAATCACCTTACTATATAGCTGCAGGAAATAAGGCACCAGTGAAACTAGGCCCCAAAAGAGAAAATTAAATAAGGCCGCAAATTTGGGGTTTTATTTCATAACGAAATAAGACCCCAATTTAAAAAATGAAATAAAACCCCAATTATTTTGTTGTTGTTTTTTTTGTATATGTATTTCGTTGTTTTTTTATTCAATATTATTGTCTTCTTAGAAATCAATTTGCAATCTACTATACATGTTTTGTTTAATTAAATTTTGCAACATTTCTTATTAACATTTTCTCGTTTTTTTATTCATTAAAATGAAAAAGAGAAGAAATACTTAAAACACAAATTTGTAAATGTTTTTAAATTTAGATTTTTAGTAAAATAAACTATAACATTTGGTACAAAAAAACCTAGTCAAAATATTGAATATAGATGAATAGGAGCTGGTTGAAGCAACCTTTGGGAACTATTTTAAAAGTTCCTTCCATTAAAAATCGTCTATTCGGCGGTGGTATATTTTCCTCTATTTCGCTTATTATTTTTAAAGACGAATATATACAAAAGGCAGATTTTTTTTCTTCAAAAATTAAATACGCCCCAAAAATTTGTTTTTGCGTCTCACTTCATTTCTTCTTTTCATTATGAAACAAGACCCCAATTTTCATTAGGAAATAAGGCCCCAAAAAAGGAAATAACACCCCAAATTTTATTAAAAATCGTTGGTGTTGTTTTTTGTATAATTTTTTGAGCCTTATTTCATTTTTTTTTACCTTATTTCGCAGAGCCGTTGACAACCACATTTGATGTTAGTGTGTAAAATATTTTGCTTTATGTATTAAATGTAAAAAAATCATGAATAAAATTTATTTTCAAAGGGACGTATTTTTTCGATATCTATGTAGATGTCGCTTTTTCGTTCATAAAAAAAAACAACATAAATTTCGAAAATTTTGGTACGGTTTTTAGTATTACATACTTGAAAAAGGTAGGGTCGATGATTGACCACAAGCGAAATTAGTAAGAATTATTGGAGGAAGAATTTTACTATTATTTTACCTTTTTATTTCAAATTTATAACTTTATTTGTGTGTATTAAACGATTGTCAAAAAAATCGGTCGAATTTAACTTATTTTGGTCATCAAAATTTCAAAGTGATTTTTAATTATTGATATATGGAATCGGCCCCCTAGATCGCAGATGGCTTATCGGCGAAGAATTTTTGACTTCACATAACCCGAAAAAAAGTCCAAGGGTGTGCTATGGATATCCAAAGATATTTCTCAATAAGGTCATTGTTTCGCTGATTTTCATATATTACAGCTGATTAATTTGGAGAAGCGACCTGTCAAAAAAATAACAACTTCAAAATAAACAACAACTTCAATGAATCACCCATATTAATACCCCATCGACAAGATTCGGTGAGAAAGTATGTCCGCTGAATGGAGCTTCATCAGTCAACAATAGAAGTTTCAGTCTTCCTAACATCGCACAGAAGATCCACTCTCTCGTTAGACAGAAAACATACGAGGATGCCAACTAACAGTTGGGCCAATGAGTTAGTTTCAGGCCAATGCGACAGATTCTGGAAAAAAACCCAAAAACTTCTCTCTTGGCCGATCTTAAGGTCGCATATCACAGCATTTATAAATTTACTATCTATATGTCTGGTTTAGATACGAGATATCTCTGGCGAGTTTGTTGCTGTTCACTGTTTGCTGCTGCTGGTTGTTATACCTGAAAAAATGTGCGCAACTCCGAAAAAGACCCAAATTGCATCTGAAGATTTTTTTTTGACTGCGCTAACCCTCGCGAATGTCTAACAAGCACTGAAGAGTATAACTCCCATGAAAGAGCTTCACAATTAGCTGTTTGTACTTGGCTTGAAATTGTAGATCCCTTCCATTCGCCCCAAAAATGAAACACTCACACAAACGGATGGTTGTAAGAAGCTCAGCCAAGGGTCCGTGTTGCGTCAACAATTTACATATCCTTTCAGAAAATAATTCACACTCATTGAGGCCAGTTTCATAGTCCACTTCGTGAAGTTATGTTGTCATCGGTAGATGATGTTGCATGCTGCGCCATCCTGTTGAAACCAAAGACACTTCATACGAGCGTCATTCAACTGGGGAATTAGGAAATAAGCATCATATCCCTAAAGAGCTCTTTATTGACTACAACATCCTCTCCGGCATTGTCTTTAAAGACATATCGGCCAACCTGCTACCTGCCCATAGATCACACCTAACAGTTAGTGGATGCAACGGCCTTTGTCTACCTATAGGTTTCGCTTTAACTCTGAAAATGACATGACACCAGAAATCAAGAGTAGGCCTACACTTGCCAAACAAGGCTTCATTCAACACTATATTGGTGACTGCCATTTCCAGCAAGGACTGTAGTTTTCTGTCAACTGTGCGAAGCAACGGATTTCCTTCCTATGCAACGCCATGGGTGTTTTAAAAAGATTTAGGGTCGCTTGCTGATACGACTCATAGCGAATTAAGTATGACACATAAACTCTTATGTGACAGTTTATGCCCTAAAAAAGTAGCTTATAAGTACTTAAGTAGGACTTAAATCGTTAAGAGTCGTATGAGCAAACGGTCCTTAGAGGGCGGATGAGCTGCGGAGCTTGCAAAGTGGAAACTGGTCAGCGTAGAAATCATTGGATCGACTCCATCCACCCCACATCTCAATTTAAACCCTACTAGCTATTCCCGCCCCGGCTTTGCCCGTGCTTAGGACCTGCTAAGGCAGAAATTTTGCAAAAAACCATCTCCCTGTAAAATGTGATCAAATTTACAAAAACAGACAAATTCTCGTATGGAAAATACATTTTTTACGAATTTTTCAATTTCCCCTTAAATTTTCAAACTTTTCATAAAAGAAAGCTCAAATCGGACGATCCGTTCTCGACTTATGGGTAGTCACAACTCAGTAGGCAGCTATCCAAAGACGGGGCTAACTGAAAACGTCCATTGACTGACTCCAAGGTCCCCGCCGGACTGTCGCGCCCAGTAGCCAAGCCCAACGGCGTTTATTCTTGCTGCTTCAAATCGGCAGTAGAGCCCAAGACTCGAATTTCTTTAGTCTTCGGCTATAGGGCATCTCCAGTGTAGAGGGGAGGTAAAACCTGCTTTTCAAACGTAAAAACCTTCCCATACGAAAACACAGGCAGCGTATCTGCATAGGTCCTCCACTACCTCACTCGACCTTAATCAACTGAATACCCATTAGAATAACGACACCTCTGAAAGTGGAGCAGGACAAATGTGCTCTTCCGCATCTGGGAGGTGATTTACCAAGACCATTGCTCCATTATCCGCCACCTGTCAGCCGCCCTTCCTTATCAGCGCCCAATTAAGCTCCAAACTAATCCAACATCCGACGACACTGCCAGATCATTGTTCTCCTTTCGGTAATCACTTGCTGGAAAATCACGTCCACACCCACCACAGCTCACTCGCTGGCCAAAGATTAACTGTCTATAATAAGGGATCCTCTCCAGTTGGCAGCATCCATTTGGTATTAACAAAACAATTTCCATCACAGCCAATTTTCATAACATATAATGGGCAATTTTCAATAAAGCACTCGCGCTTCCCTCCATCAGCACAAAGGACGAGCCGAAGCTGGCACCTTTACTGCACAGGCACACTGTGCGCGCCACAGTGACTCGCTTTAGCTTGCCCAACAAATAAGAAAAGTAATAAGCCTCCGCTGTAACCGGGCCACTATGCCTTTAAATTCTCCATCAGGTGCTTATTCAAAATTTATTAGCAGCCCTCCTGCTCCTGTTCCCCGCCGCAATGTACAACGAGCGCGAGCGGTCCTGTTGTCCTGGGATGAAACCAAAATCGAAAAAAAAAACCCAGCATAATCACAAAAAGGGAATTTATTGTTCTTCGGTCGTGCTACAGTAATTCGGTCATTTTGCTTGGCAAAATTGAAATGAACGGAAAGTGAAAGAGCGGCAGAGAGGGAGAGAAGAAAAAATTCGCCGCAAAACGAAAGCTACGACTTCATGAGGGTGCAATGTTGAGCGAACGTAAACCTGAAGATTATTTATAGTCCTCGCTGAATCTGCTCCGGGAGGGTGGTAAACATTCGGATGAATTATTTCAGTTATAAGCGATTTTTATGTTCACTTTCTTGTGCAGTTGTTTTTTGTTGTTGTTGTTGTCCTGGTCCTTTTCGAAAATACACCTAAAGATGTTCTTGTTGGAAATGATTTTTATTGTTCGTTTGTTTTGTTCTCTTTTCGAACAGGAATTGATGCCATGGACATTATGATTAACAGAAAAGCGGATATACTGCGGATGGGCATTGTCCTCTGGATGTTCTTCGTGTGCAGCATATGCGGTGAGTCACACCTTTTGTTTGTACATTTTTGGGGTGCGATTTGGGTTTGGGGTGGTGTGTTTAATTTATTGAGGCAGTAATTTGTTTGCCACGCCAGATTGCAAGTATTGAGATGAGTTATAAGTATCTATGGACGTTTTGGCTGCTTTTCAGGGAGTAAGCCTCATTTCGGATCGGAGATGGTTCTGCTAATGGTACTTCTACTGCGGGCAGTAAACGTTTCCCGATAAGGGTATCCTTCCTAATTGCTCCAATTTATGATATGAAGACACAGTGCACAGTTATTGTTATTTGAGCACAAGACGCCGCCGAGCAAGTAGGGAGGGGGTTTGCATTTGCAGCATAGGCTGGGTGGACGTGGAAGGCAATTTATACCGCTCCTTGATAAATAGTAGAACGAATGGCACCTTTATTGAAGACCAGAGAGAGGGCGAATGGTCCGTGCTGATCCCAACATTTGGAGCAAAGACAAGGCACCCTTGCAGAATTGGAGATCCTTCCATTGATGCAATGTGAGGTATAAAAATTTGTGTGTTTATTGAAGCTGTGCCTTTAGAAACATCTTCAGAGTTAAAGACTCCTGCATATGGCTGGACTAATTTCCTTTGCTTAAGGTGAAGACACAGGCCCTTCTGGAGAGATCCAGCTCAGCCTCTCGTTACGTACCACAAGATGGTTGAAGTCGCTCGTTGTAGGCAGTGTTGTCAGATTGGGCGGTTTGTCGTATTTTGGGCTATCTTTTTTCTTAAAAAACGATAGAAATTTCTTCAATGAGATACAAAAAATAAATATTTTCGAACAAACCCGCAATTTTAAAACTTGGCAGCACTTTTGCAGTCAAGTGACATCGAACATTCGTTTAACTGGCAGAAACACCAATTCATTTTGCAGGCCTTTTGATTTGACACAAGCACACAAGCCACAAAGGCCAGTTGCAAAAGGTAGTGGGAGAAATACAAAAAAAAAAAATTACTTAAGGAATTGGGAACATTTTCAACGATTCTTGGGCTTCTTCCTGGGGAACGACTTTGGGCTAAATTTTTTTAAAGTTTGGGCGCTTAAAGCAAACAAAATTCTGGCAATTCTGGTTGTAGGTTCTTTCAATGGTTTGTTGTCGCTCAAGGGTGAACTCAAAGACTCGTTGAACTGATGCGAGGTTAGGTTAGGGCAGTGGTTCTTAACCTTTTACTGATGAGGGACCATTTGACAAAATTTCTGTCTTGCCATGGACCACCAACTGTTTAGAGGTAATATGCAGTAAATGTAAAAGTAAAAGGTTGTTCTATCTGTAAATAGAACACGCATAAAATTGTTCAAAGCCAACAGGATTTTAGTTTTTAGGACAGCTTTGCATTATACCTAGAATTAAGTATGTAGGTACATTTTTTTAATGAGATTTTTGTGACTTCATACTCTTTATTAGCTTCTGGATCCTTGGTTCAGTGTTACTTAAAGTCAGAAGCATCTCCGCACTGGCATCCAACCGATTACAGTGCTTGTTTTCAATCAGCAGAAGCGCCGAAAACGGAAAACCCCTGCTCGCATAGATATGTCGATGAAGAAAAAGTAAGTTAACATAGCAATTTCTCGAAGCTTTTGTACAGAAATTGCCTTTTGGCTCTAAAAATCTTCAAGATGGATTCCTGTCTCGAATGTATCTTCCAAGTTCCTTTTGTGTTGCATTTCAATCACTTCTTCTTGAATTTCATCAAGCACTTAAGAAACGCTTCAGAAACGGATTAGTTTCCGAATACCATTGTCCTCGCAGTCAGGAAAAAAGAGAGTGAATTCACTTTTTAAATTTTTCAAATGGAGTGTAATATTATTCTCTAGTCTTAGCACACTGCACACTCTCCCTCAATAATTTGATTCAGGGTATTAAACGCAGAAAAGTTATCTATTCCGACTTTATTGATCCATAGCTCAATTTTTGCAATAGATGCTCCGATTTTAACTTCATATGAAAATAAATTGCTGGTACCTTGCAACTTAAAATTTCCTGGCCCTTGCAGTTGAAAGCTCAATTTATTTAGTTGTGCTAAAAAATCGACCGAATAAGTAAAACGTATTTTTTGGACTCAGAGAACTGACCCGGCATTTTTTGCATTTCAAGACAATTACTGAGCACGGGCAAAGCCAGTTTATTTAATATTTTTTTCTGATAGCTTCGGGACCACTTCGGGTGCTTACAGGGACCACCAGTTAAGAGTTAGGGGGACAGTTTGCAAAATATGCAATTTCTACCCAGAAGCCATTGAGGCTTCCCCTTTTAAAGGATTTATTTGCGCATACCAATCACCGATTTAATCGCTCTGGTAAAATGTAGAAATTTTTCCAATCGGACAAACCGTTCGGCCACCATTTTAAATTAACGTTTTTTGTAACGGTCAGTTCGCTATAAAACTCTTTTGTTTTTCGAGGAAAAGCAAATAGATTATTAAAAAAATTGATAAAAAAATAACCCTTCCGAATTTTACTACGCTACATATCTAAAAAGAAGCGTATATTTGTAGGCTAATATCCGTTTAAATAGTTTGTCGCTCTTTTCTAAATATTCCAAAATCGGTAAGATAGAACCATCATAAACAAACATTTTGCAAAATCAAAATAAATATATTCCGTCCCAATTTATATAAGCCATATAGATCAAAAGAAGCGTCTATTCATTACCTATTAACTCATAGTATAAAATAATTTGTCGCTCTTCACTAAATGTTGCAAAAAGTAAAAAGTTTATTTTAAGACCTAAAAATACAAAAATAAAAATATTGAAAAACTGAAAAGTTATATATCCCGATCGAATCCTATTATGCCACATAGCTCATTAGAAGCTTGTATTCATTAGCTACCCCCCCCCCCCCCCCAATCCATAAAATAATTTGTCGCTCTTCTCTAAATAAGTCAAAAGCTAACAAGTTTACTTTGCCAAAAAAAGCCAAATATACCCCTAGTACAAAAAAAAAAATTTTACATATTTTTGTCTGTGAAATTTTGCAGATCATTTCTCCCTTCTCTTTGGAAAGTTCGGTTCGTAAGCCTTGAAGGGTCGAATTACCGCACCTGTGAGGTACCCCCTTTCTATCCTTGTAGATTGGCCTGAAATTATGTTAAAGGTTGAACAAATCGTACAGCCAGACTGGGACTTGTTGTCAGCAGGTACCCCCTGAAACAAAACCGAGCAACCTACCCCTTTCGAGTTAAAGGCAAACAGACATTTTCAATAGAAGGTATAATTACGAGTCGAATGGATCACTTCATTTCTGCATGTGGGTCTTGACAGGAGCACTCGTTTTTGTTTGGGCTTTCAAAAAACGTTGCAAAAGTGAGTAGTATCTGGGAACTGTGCAGAATGAAAGAAGTCGTCGCTGGTTATAGTGGTTAAGAACGGCACTCTTTTGGTATCGATTGGGAACTATCAACCCAAATGGAGGGACGGCTTTTGGCCAAACCCACTGTTCACTCTTGGACTGGGTCTATCGGGAGTACTGACACCCGAACGCGACTATCAGAAGTTACACAACTGCAATTATTCCCCTCAAAGTCAGCAGAGCATCTGGACTCATGGACTGAAAACAGAAAACCCGTATTTGACTTTACTTAGTACTGGGATTTTCCGAAAAATAAATCCTATCCCGGGAATCGGAAGTAAGTTCTTATTGCAGATGCCAAGAAAAGGGATTTCAAGAATTTCAAGTCCTTTAAATTTGAATCATGAATGCATACATAGAGATCTCTTCTCAGGAGGGGCATCCCCCAGAATATCGCTGGATATTTTGCTTTATTTTGAACCGTAAGGGTTAACAAAATTTCCCATCGCCAGTACTTTCTCTACTTTAGACGATGCGCGGACTACCACCATAGGTGAAACGAAGGGACAAGGTTGAGCTCAAAAGGTTGGCATTCACTTGGACGAAATGTGTCATCAACTTCTAGTGAATGGAGATGCCTTCGTTTAAAAGATCAACGACAAGAAAGCACAGCGTCTGAAGAGTTTAACAATGAGTAACAATTTGCTACCATCTGAGAAGACCAGCTTGATCCTCTTTTGGTGTCGTCTCTCCAGTTTGGGGTACAAGTCAGGCATTCACGCGCATTCTGTGCATCTATTGTTAAATCCATTTTAGGGGTAGGCAACGCTTCGTCACAACATCTACAAGGGCTTCAGATGCGCTCCTGAATTACGTGTGGAAGCGAAGGGCAAAGAATTTTTTTTTTAAATTACCTTTAAAGAGTACCTAATCGTAGTTGCGGAAATGAAGAAGCCGGATGTCCGATCAACGACTGGAAAAATGCCGATAAAGCGACGGAAGGTTGCCGAACTGGCGAGAGATATATGAACTCAACTGAAACAAAGAAGTAGAGCTCCAGCCAGCGTTGCCAGCCAATTTTGACGAAAAAATGCCTAACTTGAGAAAAAAATCTACCTTTTCCAATAAAATAATGCCAGAAATAATTTTTGTATGTAAACTGGAACAATAAATCAAAAATTAACAAAAAAACTCTTTCTTCAACACAAAAAAACGCAGCCGTAGCAACATAACGAACAAAAAATAAACAGCTTTAAATTTTGTTTCCAATTTTATTCCACTAAGTGGAAGCTGGAATTATTTTTCAAGAATGACAGATAAAGTGTTCGGAAAATAGAATAATCAGTATGTTGAGTAAAAAAAAAATTCGAAAAATATTTGAAATAAAGAAAGATGCCTTTTTGAAAAAAAAACAAGCCTCAAAGCCTTAGCTAATGAAATAAAACCTAGAAGGCATGAAAAAGCCTGGCTTTAGCCAAGTCGAATGCAGGGGGACTTTGGAGTTTGATGCCCACAAAAATGAAAACTTATAAAGTGTGTTTTTTTTTAGAGGTACAAAACCGAAGTTGGCAGCACTGTTTTAACTGGCGGCCATTTTGTCAGCTGTCAAGTGATTTATTTTTAGTTTGGTTTGGCATTTCAACATGAATAGACTGACGCCTGAACAACGCTTCCGAGTTGTGCAAATTTATTTTGAAAATCATGGTTCTGTTCGAAATACGTATCGTCCATTTTACGGTCCACTGTATACGTCAATAAACAAAACTGCCGTATTTGGAGTAATAATATGTTGAGACACCGTTACATATACAAAAACGGACTGTTTGGTGTGCGTCATGGGTTGGTGAAATAATTGGTCCGTAAATCTTTAAAAACTATGCTGGCCAGAACGTTACAGTCAATGGTGACCGCTATAGAACCATGATTACTGACTTTTTCGTTCATCAATTGAACAACCATGATGTGCAGGAACTGTGGTTTCAACAAGACGGCGCAACATGTCACACAGCTCGTGCCACAATTGATTTATTGAAGGAAACGTTTGGTAAATGCGTAGTTTCACGTTGCGGACCCGTAACTGGCCTCCCGTGCGATTTAACGCCGCTTGACTATTTTCTGTGGGGATATGTGAAGTCGCTAGTCTAAGCCGATAAGCCCGAAACGATTGACCACTTGGAGGACAACATTCGCCGCGTTATTGCCGATATTCGGCCACAAATGTTGGGAAAAGTCATCATCAAAAAAGTCAAATTGGACCTCCAGATTAGACTACGTCCGAGACTACGTCTGCCAGAAATCATATTTAAATTAAAATTCCAGAAGATTATCTTTCGAATAAAGTAAATTTCATGTCAATTTAAAAAAATCATCTTAGTTTTATTCCGTTTCAAAGTTATATACCTCAAAAAAAAAAAACACCTTTGAGTAGACGGATGTCGGCCAGGTCTTCCAGCAAGCACTGGAAAGAGCAAAGGAATAACCTCAAACAAAAATCAGCATCGACACTGAGCAGACAAAAGTTCGGCCAAACTATTAGCACTGTTGGTAGTGTAGCCACTCAAAGGTGCCGCCAAATACTCGTAAGAGAGTGCAACAAACGTTGGACCAAATATCCCCAATCCACATGCCATTAGAACGACATTTAAGAACAGCCCAGCGCGATATCAAGCAGCAAAATGCACACATTCCGCCTCATCAAATACAGGAACTGCCCGAGCTCATATCTGCTACCCCTCACATAGGCCAATAATATCTGCGCTACCGCATTTGTCATGCACTTTCGATTTGCAAATGAAAACATTTATCAGAATTATTTGTGCAGCAAAGAGTATACACGCACACTGATTTATGTTGATGTGGTGGCTGCTTCCACTAATTTTGCACATGACCGCAGATAAACAATCCCCAAAGGCGCAACCATCCGCCAGCTCGAATTTCAAAATAGCGCTCTCCGAACTTTTTGCAAGTGTTCACGTGTGCGAGTGTGTGCCGCATCTAAATACAAAGACACGATATACAAAGATGTAACCGCTGCCAGCACTGCACCAAATAAATTTTATTTAAAATAATTTATCTTACTTTGCATGTGCAGTCCGCACGAGTGCAGTCAGAGAGCAGTTGAACGCGTCGGATGAACTAAAGGCCATCGGGATCGGGTTCGGGATTATGAAAAGGCTGAGATGAGTTCGCTATTTTGCGGTCTGGACTGACATAAAAACTCACTCGTACTCTGAACAAAAGTTGTTCCTTGTTCGTTGTTCGTTGTTCGTTGTTCGTTGTTCAAATGCAAAAGTACAAACAGAAGTGTTCGTATTGTGTACGGAGGTAGGTGTGCCCAGCCCAGGTCCTCCACCCGGGGACAAAAGTTCTCCTATATCTCTGTGCTCGTTTAATTGGTCGCCTTTGCGAGTTTACGGGTGAATTTCATTGCACCAGAGTGTCATTTTCAACGTTGTTTCCGGTCGTCGGTCCTTTGCTCGGCCGTAACCGAAAACTCTCTGGCTCATTAGGGGATGCTTGTTTCCATGCGACTCGAGGTGTGCGTGAGTGAGCGAAACACCTTTAAATAGCACAGCTGGGGGGAGGGGGTAGGTAATTTTCCAAGGAGGAGCATCCTCATTCGAACTTGAATTGCATATGCGGCCACCACTGACTGTGTCCGAAATTGTGAGATATCCTTCGACGGCACAGGGGGCGGGTGTGTTGTATCCCCCCTGGTCGTTTGTTGCCATTCGTACTGTGGCTGTCCTAACCTAATCCGGATTCATCTGGGTATGAGTGCAAACAACTTTATTAGCGAAACAGAACGAGAACGCACACGTCATAAATTCTCGAAAGTACTCGTGCAGTCGCTGTGCCACCATCTGAGTTTTGGGATGCGAATCGTTGGCTCAGTTGCTGGCGTTCAATCCCGTTGCAGGCGCACTGACAGGGCAAACAATTATTTGCCAATTAGCGAGCTGAGTGGGCAGTGTTTGTTTGTGCAAATGTCTTTCGAGTGTCTTTGACTATGGGCTCTTGTGCGAATGGCAGAGTGGAAGCCTGGCAATCATAAATCGTTGGATGTAGTTTACTGAACTGAATTGTCTGCCAGAGGTGTTTTCATTTCGTGTCTCGTTATGAACACAGTGCGGAAAGAGGGTTGTGGCAGAAGGGCGGAGGAGGCCTTAATTCGTGGCCCTTTGGCTGCGCCGATAAGTTGCTCTTAGCTTAGTACAGGTACCGTACTGCGAATTTAGGGGAGGCCGTTAGGTCCGTGGCTTTTGCTAATAAACACGTGCGTGAGGGGACCGCACAAGTAAAAATCGTACATGGATAAATCAGAGGACCGCAGTAAATGTCACCAAACCTGGAAATGATGCGACCAGGGAAGAGAGGGCGAATTCAGGGGTCGAATCGCCACTTCCGTGAACGAGCTATACGCTGACGGAATCAAGTTGATTTTACATGTGAAACAAAAACAAATTCCGATGCTCGTTCACGGATGCCGCTGGTAGAACCTGCCTCCTGCAGGTCGTCTGTTCGTCAAAATAGCTCGTGTACACAGTGATTTAACCCGACGACGAACGGTACTTCGCGCGGGAATAGCTCGATTTTGGTAGAGATTCAAGTGGCAACGAAATTCACGCTGAACTGCCATGACCGACTTATAATTTCCGACAAAACTGTCGTAGCGTAGTCGGCAAAAACGCGGTGCTCTTACGTCCAAGGCTTGTAAAAAATATGCTATGCGTAAATACCATCCAACTCCGACCATAAAAAATCAGTAATCATCGACGACCAAAAAATGCTTTAGTTTTGCGAACTGTGACTGCAAGATTTTCACCATTTTTGTAGTGAATTTTAATAATTTCAATGCGTTGTTGAAGCGTGTATCGTTCCATTTTTAGTAATGGCGTAGTTTCTACTTGTCAAATGTCAAAGAATAAAAGCTTCAAAAGTGACAGCTACCGAAATAGCGGGTCATTCACAATAACACCTCTTATTGGAAAGCCCTTATTTCAATTACCTATTTGAAAAAAATATTTTTATAGAAGACTGCTTGTTTTCTGTCCTAGAGGTAAAAGAGAATATGACGAGTTCAGTTTTTTTTTTCTCAATATTGTCGAGTTGACCTTTTTGAAGGTCTCGAGAAAGTCTAAGAATGTAGCACGGCTTTCGTCTCAAGGTTTGAAGTTTAAAGTTTGAAGTTCGAAGTTGTCAGTGATTTTGAGCGGTTGTATAACTGAGCCTTTTCCCTAAACTATATTGATCAGCACAGAGACCGGTGCCTTGGTAAAATAAGTGGGAATAGCAACAGGTCTGCAGTCTGTACTCAGCCATAGAGTTAGCTGAAGCGTTAATTTTTTGGAATCGGAATCATTTTTGGAAATTTCGATGAAGCCAAAATGATGCTGCTGGAACCGGTATTGTTAGCACTCTCTCTTCATTTATCCCACGAAGACTGGTCATTTTTTCCTTTTTTCCCTTTTCACCATACTCAAATTCCCCTTTAAAATACCACGATACTTTTTTGCGTCTAAATCCAATTTTTAAAACTAAAATTTTAGTATAAAAACCGCAGTTTGTAACACTGCTATGATTATTTTTTGGTAGTAGAAAATTTTGATAAAAGACGATTTATATGAGCTGCTTTTTATGGACATTCAGAGTGTTGATTATCACGATGAAATACAAATGTTTTGATAGGATTTCACCAAAAATGCATAGCTTAAATGTTTTTTTTGTTATACTTCTGAAATTCCCACGATTTGGTGCTTTTTTTCTTTATCCCACTGAAGGCTTTTCGGACAGCGAAATTCCCACAAAAAGGGATAAATCCCACGATAAAACAACACTGGCTTGAACATCTGCAAAATTTCCTATTAAGACGGTTGCGTTGGGATCAGAAGTCCTCATCCTACAGGGTGTACATCGACACCCAGCTTACGAGTATGTTTAGAGAAGGCTTTCAGCTTGTAGGTGACACTTTCCTATCCATTTGCAGATTTTCAGAATTTTCTCTGTTGCTAGTGACGAGGAAAAGTGCTGCAAATGGCAAGCAATCTCACGAGAAGCTTGACGGAGATCTATCTTTAGCTTGGTGCACGCAGATGTTCATTGCTAGACAGAATTGCCTGCAGAATTAACCTTACCGTTCTATGAAGACACCAGCTTATGCTCTACATCCCATTAAAGTTCCATCTGCGAAGCTGGTAGTCTCTCACCCACTTGTCATTGAAATTTCCGTTCCATCCATAAGGGTTCGTTGACACTTTTCAAAATATTTGAGCCCCCTTTCCATCCACAGATATAAAAGACTCCCTAACGCAAGTCAGTAGCGCCGTCTTTGGGGGCATAACCTCTAAGCTGTAAGCAGACTACCAGAGGATAATCTCTAACCGCTGTAGTTCTTTCTCGTGCTCTACTACATTACAATAGATGGCGCTGAAGTTCGTGCGCTTTTCGTAGACTTGCCTGAGTGTGAAGATGTAGTCCGTCCTAAAACCTCGCCAAAGACCTTTATGACTCGAACGGACCACGTGTAGCTGCCAAGATGTGGATTTGTTGTTTTTGTTGGTTTCGCTATTTTTCTTTTGCTCCGCTGCGGACGGACATTTTAAAAATTGTCATCAATATTAAAGTGATCATACTGCGGATTGTTGGCTATCTGTGGCGTTTGACGGTCTGTAGATGTTTCCTTACTGGCCTGACAGTGTTGCCATTGATCCTCTGCATTAAATGCTGATGCTGTGCTTGCAAGAAACAATATGTAGATGAGGCTTTGTCTGCAGAAGTTCCGGCGGTCTTTTTTTATACCGAACATTTGCTGGAGATTCCGTGGCGTGTATATCGGCATCCATCCATTGGTTACTACCAAGAAACATTCAGGCATCCAAGACACTGGAGGGCGGTTGTATGATCTGGAGACCGCAAAGTTTCCTTGAGTAGGTACCCTTTGGGGTTTGTGTTCTTTTATCTGAGTCCGTCTCCTACCGTAGGCCTTGCATTCCGACTGCACATGCACAGCCGAAAATTCCCTCCTTTCTATATTCTTGCAGAAGTAGCACTTATGACATTTTTTATTTGTGACTACTCAAAGTCTAACACTACGGAAACTTCTTGCCTAAGTCTTTTTTCAACCACAAGTCCCCTTCCAAATAGACGACGATCTTGCTTCTTGTAGCAAATCCCACAGTTTGTTGATGCTTTCCCATTCTGTAAGGTTTAACACATCTCTTTCCATTGTTAGGGCTGCCACTTCACCCCGCTGTATACGACTGTTCATTTTCTCAATCCTATTGAGCTCTGAAACACTTCTATTGTTTGGTCGAAAGTCTCTCCATGACATCCTTTGGTGCTGTGATACTGCACCTTCAGCTCACCGAACAACGAGTCGTCCATTATACGAAATCTCCCTCAAGCTTGTGGACGTTTGTTCTAGGGAATCATACCGGAGGCATGCGTTCCCAATTGAACAGACTCGCAAGGTCTGGCGTAGACATTTTTATAAAGCTATCTGCCTGAGCTTCGGTCTAGATTTTTCATCTCACCACTCCCTATGACGAGAGCCCTCGGATCTTTTCCCCGACTTGATATGTGATTTCACTAAGGCGATCCCGCTGTAGATATATATACAGTTCCCTCCTCTGAAAACGGTTCAGCCCAGTGGTCCCAGAATGAGGGGAAAAGCGCCAATTTCTGCCAATTTTGGTGCTTTTCTAATGAAAATGTGGAAAACGAGGGGAAAGCTTAAAAGAAGGGGAAAAAATCAAAAATCTCTTTGAAACTTAAATTGCTTAAAAGTAAAATTTAAACGCAATCACAAATAAATTTCAAACTTTACTCAGAATGAAATGTTCACACTAAATATTAAAAAAAAACCGCCCATCGAACGTCTACGTAAGAATTGTCGTCTATCTGAATGCATTCACTTAATAAAGTTTTTATTTTATTTTAGGTTTTTATAGAATTAGTATATTTGTATGTTATATATTGTTAATAAAGACGGTTCGTTCGAGTACTTCTTTGAAAACGTAAAATTATTAAAAATTTACTAAGAAACTGCGCGAATGCGACCACGTACTGGAAAAATTGAAAAAAAAATTAAAGAGAAATCCATATCCCCTCTTTAAATTTGTTCGTAATTTTCTACTCGTCGAATTTCAACTTTCTGAAAAATGAAAACTGACAGCTAAATGACAGCTCAAAAGTTTGTGAAAGTAAAATTGGGGACGTTCAAGTATCTATTTTAGTAAGTCTGACAGCTCTCTTACTAGAAGTATCTCGGTTTTGAGATACTTTTTGTATATGTGGCTGACGTAGAAAAAGTGACGTTCCCGACCAATCTAGTTTTTGCGTTCAGGTTACATCTCATCCAAACCAATCTAGTCGACTTAAGATAACTAGTTTCTTGAATGTGGCCACTCTATTTATTTTCGTCTTCAACGATGGAGGAAGAAGTTGTAATCGAATATTCTCCTAGAACATATCAGCGCATTCAAAATGGTAAGTTTAATAGGTATTTAGCTTATAAAAAATTCAGTTCAAACTTATTTTGTAGATGCTGCATTTTACGATTACATTTTTCATTTCTCTATGCTGAAAGTACGAACGAAACTAGTTATAAAGCGACATAAATTTTAAAATTGTTTCATATAAAAATAAAGGCAAATTTCACTTAGGGGAAAAGAAGGGGAACTTTTTTCGAATTTAGGGCAAAATTATTGCCTTTGCTGATACTAAAAGGGGAAAACAGTCTTCACAGTTTGGGACCACTGGTTCAGCCCAAAGCATTTGTTTTCCCAAAACGACAAAGGATGTGCTCGTCTGTCTTTAAAAGGCCCGGGAGTGATATGGTCTTACATAGAGCTTCCTTAGTTGATCGGGAGAGGGAGAGGTCACACAGGTGCCTTTTCGTTCGTTTTTGAAACTTGCTTAAACCAACTTTTTATTATGGTTATGGCGGAATCGCTACCAACAGCAATTGTGGTTGGTAACTTTCAGCAGGATTATCCTGCCTTGCTTTAATAAAGTGAATAGCGAGTTATAACATCATCTGTCTCTGGACAATTCCCTCTAACGTTGCCAGTTCGATGCAACGTAAGAGAGAAAACAATCACAATATCTAACAGAATTTGTCAACAAGTTCCGCTTATTAATTCCAACTTCCGCAACTTTTATCCCGCCAGGGCAAAGTTCCGACATCGACTGTCATAACTTTGCTCGTTAAAAACACTTTAACTGTGGTTCGATTAAACATATCCCCCCTTTGTATCGACTCCTCAAAGCCAAAGCAGTTGAAATAACTTTTTGTCAAGTTTTCCCTGCTGGATGGCAGTCATATTCCACTGTCACACGAATCAAATGAGCAAATGGAAAGGAAAATCACTATCCCTAATGGATGGCTGAAAATCGGCGCCCAAATATCCGTAACGAATGTTGTCTCCTGCACAATGCACGTCAGCAGAAATTTGGTTTGTTTCGTAAACTTTTTCGAAAACAACAAGGCCACCCACCGACACCGCCACCGCAACCAAGCGGCGGAGGATGGCAGACGAACCGACAAAATCGTTTCTCCCGTTTTCTTTGAAAAATTTATTGGATACTTAATCTCCCATGATGTCCTCCCAGGAGTAGCACTACGCTAACAGGACATGTCATTCAGGTCCACAGGGTATTTGGGTGTACAACACACAGAGACCAGGTGACTTTAAATGCTCAAACAAATCCAATAGCCAACAATCGCGCTGTGGACAGGTAGTGTAGCTTTGCTTCGCAGCATCTAACAATGCAGCTCACCACTCAAAGAGACACACACACACGGACCCCAAGTGTCCGCACAACGTCGAATCGAACTGAAAAGTTGGATGATTTGAAAACGAATACCGGAAGGGAATTGATTGGATTCCCTAAAGAATCGAGTTTCATTGAACTTATTTAATTTTTCGTCCTTTTTGTTGTTGTTTCTATTTTCGAGGAGATTCTATTGTGCTCCAGCACTATCCCAGCCGAGGGACTCATTGCTGTGATGAATTTGCTATTTTCACAGCAAGCGGAGGAAGTTTTGTTTTCGTTTCGTTTCCTCCCTCTGGATCCTGGCTATATGTCGCTGTGTGTGTGTTTGTGTGTGCTTTGAAAGGGGATATCTCGTTGACACATATACGCTACTTTGGGATGACATCTCTATTGATTCTTATAGGAGATACGAAAGAGCATCGTCTCAATTTCAGGGGTCGCCCGTTCAACAGTGGCTACTGTGCACTGTCCTTCGACCCGTTCCTCTAGATTTCGGGCACTGGCTGTCGTTTGGAGAGCAGCACAGCAAGTGTCCCGTGTACATCTTTGGCTGGACATCTTGACCACTGACAGTGACTCTCTGTGATTGTGCACTAAGTAGAGGACGGACTGGAGATACACACCTAAGACAATGAAAGCTGACCCCCGTCCTTGTCGATACATTAAGGAATTGGGTAACCCTAAGTCGATTGTTGGCATCTGATGGTCGCCCGATAACAGTGATGCCATCACTGTCTTGTGGAAGTCGTGTGTTTTTTTTCCCTTTTGTGCTGAGTTAATTAAATCACCACTGGATACACATCCCTGGCGAGCGCACAAACAAGTGAGTTTGCTAAAAAGTTGAGTCGAGTCCGTTTGAGCCGGTGGGGGCACAATCATATTGGGAATTTTCGATTCCTCTGTTCGAACAGGGCACGGTAGCGGTAGGTATATCTGTGCTTTTTTCGTGTTGCTCCTATGAGTGTATACACATTTAAACGGATTTCGGAAACAATGGAGTGATATAATTGGCAACTTTTTCTGTAGGGAGTCCTTCCTCCTTCCTCGCATGGATACCCGTATATTTATGTGCCGGCCGGTCTTTTTATTTCGTTGGAATTAAGCTTCATGATGGTGAATCAATTCAATTCAATGGGTAGATAAAATTGATTTGAAATGGCAGCACAATATATTGATATAACATTTAATGGAGTTTATAAGTGAATTTATCGCGAGACTTATTTTTTTTTCTCTTTTTTATAACGGTCGGTGAAAAAAAGCGCTGCACTTAAATATCGAAATATCAAAATAGGAAGGGACTTAAAGTTGAGAGTTTGTTGGGATGCGGCCTTCGCCGTTGGGTTGGGAGCACGTCACACATTCAGGATGAAATAGTTCGCAGGAACTATCCACATAAATATAGAAGTCGAATGTAAATTTGTATAATGATGGATTGAATGCTGTGCAAATATTTGGGGTAGCTGATGGCTGATTGCCTTGCAGTACCTCTGACTTGTGAGCTTATGCATGGTACGACTATCTGTGTACTTAAATTTATTGCCAGGCATACATTTAGTTTGGTTAGATGAGAAGTGGATTCGATTACCTCTTGCGTAATAACTTCTGACTTATGTACTTGGTACAGGTTGAGGCAAATATGTGTGTAAAGCGGAATATACATTTTGAGGTAGGCGGAGGACTTGGCGCAGTGACGGGACTTCTACCACTTAAGTGGTATTTCTACCACTTTTAACACTTTCGGAAATTCTACAAACCTGGGTCGGCATTTTGTAAGGCGAAACGTCCAAACGTTTTCGTGCGCACGAATAAATTTGCTTGTGTAACAAAGGGCAAATCCGACCCCTGAACTCGAAATCTACCACCTTTTACTCATCGCCACCACCTTTTACTCCTATTTTTGTTAAGCACCTAAAATATCTTACACTTGCGGCAAAGCTTAATTTCAACCTTTAAAAATTTAGTTCACATTTAAATTTAATGCAAGTTTGGCAGCACTTTTATCTTCCAAACTGTCGTCAAAAAGGGAATTAGCCTCTTTCTGGTTTGTTTGTTTTTCGTTGGCTTCATGCAATTTTCATCTGTAAGTTCGGTATTTATTTTACTGTTATCTGAGATTGTGATTTGGTGCATAGACAAATCATTTGACTATATGGAGGGTGTTTTGCAATGTATTGACTTTTTGTGATTAATAATGAGTTGAATCTATGGCCTCTTTTCTGTAGTTCTTTTTTATATTCATGCGTTTACCTTAAAAACGTTTTTTTTTTTAAATTAAAATCAAGAGGTTTAGAAATTGAAAATGCGTAAGGTCTTGGTTCCTACAAGTAAAATGCAAATTAAATTTAAGAATTTCTGGGGAACGGGGAAGATTTTAAGCCCCTGGAATAATTGGTAAGATATGCTTCAAAATTCACAGACGGTTATAATAGTTTTATTAGTTCTGAAGGACAACTGTGATTTTTAAAGAATTCTTAAATTAATAATAAGAAATGACTGATTCATTTTTAATTTATTTCTCTGTTTTTTTTTTTTTTTGTTTTTATTATTACTATTTAATTGGTATAAATAGATGAATCTTTTACCATGGAACATTTTTTTTTTCTTCCAAGAAAAGGGGCCATAACATAGAATACTCATATAAGGCTGGTAAGAACCTGTTCCGGAACGAAATTTGCCGGTAGTCTCCAAATGGACAGCGAAACGTCTGCGAAAAGGCACCGGAAAATAATTTGTGGAGAGGTCCATAAAGTTTTTCACTGGCTCCTTAAAATTGTCATTTGGGATTTATCCTAATTTACCTTATTAAATACATACTTCTATTGCGAACGTACTCTTTCGTATAACTAATGTCGTTTTAGATTTGGCTTTTCAGATTTCTGCTACCAAATCGAATATTAAATCCGAATTTTATGGGTTCTGGCTTGTATTGAGTTGGCCGCAAAGAATTTTTTTTTCACTTGCACGGGAAGTCCATTTCGAAATAGATTAATAAAAAAACTCGTTTCCATAGGCGTTCCTTTTTTCAACATTTTTAACATTGAAAAATGGAAACTTTAAAAGCCTCTCAATTATGAGTATGTGTTGTGTTGCTTTTATTTTAAATTTAATATTGTCGTCTTTAAAAATAATATAATCAGAATAAGTAGCCCTAAAGAATTGTAAAGAAAAATGCGCACTTCTGATCTTTATATATTTTTTATTGGCTCCAATATTTTTAAAACTTGGCTCCATATCTTATAAAATCTGGTAACACTGCACTACAAATGTCAAATAATGTCCCGGACAATAGACATGTGCGAAAAGAGAGTGGAGAATTGTACCCACTTTTCCGCCATCATTTCGCAGCAGCTGCGTACTGCAAAACGAAAAGGAGAGCGAAATTGTTCGTTCATGATTTCGTTGTGTCATTTTTGTATGGGATTTTTCGTTTCGGAACAGGTCCGTACCAGCCTATAGCAAAAAAAATAAAGTGCACGACTGGGTCGAACGAAACTTTCTTCATCATCAAAAGTTTGGTTGGTTGTTTTCTTATTTTATTAGGTAGGTAGGTAGGTACAAATCTGAGAAACTATGCTAGATATAAAAAATCGGTGCATAGAATCAGTGGCGGCTCCAGCCAAACTAGCGCCCTGTGCAAGACTTAAGCGCCCTTTTTTTATATTTGCACACATGCTTAAGTCTTTTCCACTCAGTATAGACTTTCAATGGGTTTTTTTTTATTGAGGTATTTCTTGTTTTGAACTTGATTCTCTTGTAAAATGTAAGTGGATGTGCAAGCGCCCTGTGCATTTGCACATCTTGCACATATGGTTGGTCCGTCCCTGCATAGAATATAGGAAAAGGAATATGTAGTGTTAAATAAAATTCAAAGCAAATTCTGGTTAAAGAGTTATAAGAGCCTACTCTACAATTTTATAAGCTCTTACACTTGACAAGCTTTTTGAGTACAAGGCAACGTGTAGCAGGAGTTTCTGTTTTCTGATGTTTTTGTTTTTGGTTTAAGGTGTCTATGGTTGGAAGCAGGGTTCGTGAAAGACCGATATCTTAACATAGATGTAAGAATTCAGAGATTTGTTTCTGAATTTGCATTACCAGTTGTAAGCTGAATATCCCGATGGATGTGTGTGGTGGGCAAATAAAGTGGGAGTTTTTTTATTGTATACGCCGCAAGTGGTTGGCATTATTTGAAGGTGCTTATTCAATAAGGTTGAAAAAAAGAAGAATTGTGCAGTATTTATTTGCTAAAAATAAGTTTTGCATAGCTGTTATTGCGTTTTTATTAGAAGTGGGACATAAAGACAATCCGAATATGAGGTATACTTTCCTTGGATGGAGGCGTTAGCCTTAAAGGTCCTTTCGGAACTCGAAACAACGGAACATCGGTCGACTTCGCTGTTTAGCTGTCTGCGGAAGTGGTTTTTCCACATCCCCATCAGGGTGGAAGAAGCAAGGCCAGGCGTCCGCTACTCGTATGTAGACTTGTCGCGCCCATTTTTGTTTTTAGTTACTTTAAACCAAAATTTGGGTGAGCATATGTGCGCTACAAGCTACGGCTCTTCGGACAGCTACTTCTGGTCTATTCCACTGATCCGATAGATTTAAAAAAATTAAAATCTAAGGCACAAATAAAAGATCACAGACCAACGCTAAACTCGTTTGCATGGCTTTTCCTTATCATTGCTCAAGGTTGGATGGAGAAGAGTCGTACACATGCGAGCTACAGTCGCCAGCTCTTCTTCACTGTTAGTACGACTCCTTCTTTTTACTAGAATTACTGCCGATATTCCAAATCCCGACTGTTTATCAGACTGTAGTGAGTGAAAAAAAAACCTTAAGGTCCTGCTTGCGCCAGCATAATACTTCTGTGTTCTGTCTCTGTACTCCACAGACATAGTAAATGGACGACCACTTAATTGCGATGCATTTGTTAAATTTGTTAACTCCTTGCAGGATATACTAGTATACCCTATGCCCTTTCAACAGACACGGGCAAAAAAGGTATCATCCCGTTAACCCACCCGAGGTCTGACGCTGAACGAGTAACTTTTCGTTCTACAAGCGATGAGCTAATGGCTGTTTTTTTCTCCTCGCAGTCCCCAGGGCCAGGCCCAGGATATACAACAACAGAAAAAGGATAACAGAACAGAGAAAAAAACCGAAGCACTGCCAAAACACTTTGAAATGATTTATTATGTGCGCCACATTACATTACGGAGCAGAAATTTTTGCTTAATGCAATGACAAAGGACAACCGCACCACACAGTGCAAACTACACCAAAGCTCAACTCAACTATGAACGAACACGTTATACCTATACTGGTGGCCAAAGTATTTTGCCTTTGTTCCTTCACAGATAACTGGCTCTGTACACTGGCTGTGCTAATAAGCTACCACAGCAAAAGAAAAAGAAAAAACTACTGCTTGACAGGACCAGATGACGTGTACATATTGACTGATGCCACACATATGAAGCTGGAGCCAACAGTTGTGGCCATAGCGATGGCGTCGCCGCCACCGCCGCCGGTGGCTGGTGGCTGATAAACTTTTCCGATGCACTCTCATTATTTAGTGCTTATTTGTAAATTTGTGATTGATGAATTGCCGGGAGCGTCAAAAACGTCAAAGTGATAAATACGAAACCGCAAACAAAGATTCACTTAGCCGGGACACACACGCCGCCCCATATGGTGGTGCGATGAAAGCTCTGACAGCGTATGTGTGTCCTTCATCATTCGGCATATGTGTGGTGTTTCTTTTTTTTTTGTCGATCTTTACTTTCGGCTTGTTTATTTAGGAGGTATCCTTAAGAGCACATAACAAGGACTTCATTAGGGTACATTACCATTCATGGACTGATACATCAAAAGTTAGCCTCATCCATCTTCGTTAGGAGTGTCATTATTTTGATTTCAAATAGACTGGACAGCAGATAACGATGCTGCCTGCGTGGGTGGATGGATGCCATTGGATTAAGTGGACTTTTGAGAAGTATATGTTTTATTTTCCATTTTCAGTTTTTCTTTTTTTTGTCCGCTCTCTTTTCTGGTTTTCAAGGGGAAGTAGATATTTCGACCGGAGGATTGTAGCATACTCCACTGGCACTACAGCGCTCAAGATGAATTTATGATTGGCATATAGCTGTATGAATGCCCAAAATTGGGGGCAAAACCTGCCAATATACTCCTGGCATGTTTGCATAAAGTGCTCTCGCGTTTTTGTGAATGTAGAAGGTTTTTTTTTTGGAAATGGAGTGCGAGTGTATTTACACGAATGGAACGGGTAGAATTAAATTGGTTAGAATAATTTTAGTAGTCTCCCTCTCCAGTGTGTGAAAGCGAATTTCTGCTACGGTGATTGGATGGGGGCAGTGATGCCAGCTGAGGCTTTTTCATGCCTTTTAGGCATTATTTCATTAGCTAAGCTTGTTTTTTTCCAAAAAGGAATCTTTTTTTTTTATTTCAAATATTTTTTTTCCTTTTGTTTTTTTTTTTAATGTTTCAATGATTTCAAGAACCAAGACGATCTGATGGACTAAAACTACGTTTGTTTTGCTCGATACCTTGTACCTATCTACTTATGAAACTAAAAAGTCATGAATTTTGTTCCTTTTAAGTATTTCATCAGTGATAAAAATTGTTTTTGCTTATTTTTTTGTATTTGTGTTTAATTTTTGATTAATTGTAAAAGTTTACCTAGAAAAAATATTTTAGGCATTATTTTATTAAAATGGACATCTTTTTTTCTCAAGTTAGGCATTTTTTCGTGAAAATTGGCTGGCAACGATGGATAGGGGCATGTACCGGAGAGAACGAGACATGCCAAATAGAGTTCTGCGACCCCAGTGGCAACACTGATCGTTGCCAGAAATTTTCTAGCGGAATATGCTAAAATAAGCTGGTCTTTTGTGACGATCTCACAACCCCACTCAACCTAACCTAACCTAACCTAACCTAACCTAACCTAACTTAAGCTAAATTATATGGAGGAGTAAAACAAAATATGCTAAAGTTTAAAACGAAAGTTAAAAGTTGACTTTTGCTTAGATTTTTGTTTTTAAGGCTTAACACTTTGACAGCTGATACTTCAAATTGACAAATTTTCATACAAATCTTCAGTAATTTGGATGGATGCGTTCGTTATTTGTATAGAAAAATATACCACGAAAATATTTCTTATGATGGGTTTTTATGTTAAAAATTTAAAATATGGCAGATTGCATATAGCATATTTTATTTATACTTATATGCAATTTTAAATTAAAATATGCTAGATTTACTATAAAAAATTACAAAATGGCACCACTTAGCGAAGAGAAGACGAAAAGGTCGGGAAATCATTTTTTTTTTATGTAACAACAAGGAAAGTTATAAAAAAAAATTGTTTCAGAGTTTTAAATTAAAATAACTTGTTTAATTTTTGCTCGCATTTTTTTTTATCCGAACTGAATATTGATATTTAACTCAGCATGCTCATCAGTGTTGCCGCTGATAGAAAAAAAGACCACAACCTAAAATCCACTGGAAATCTTTATTTCTGTCGGAAAAATCCACTGGAAATCTTTAATATTTCTGTCGGACAAGTAGTTTGCCAATTTTACAGTGCTGACCTTTAAAATTGCTTCATCAAATTTGCAGTTGCAGCTCTGTATCTCTCCAAAAAGGCTTTCTAGAATGCACAGTTGATTATAATGATCATTACACAAGTTAGTCATCGTGGGAACGTGACACAATTATCGCAAATGGCGCTTGATGGAATCGTGGTTTGACGTCTCAAAGAACAAAGACGGATAGCGAATTAGTTGACAATAGTATAGCGATACACACATGAAGAATGCAGAATTATTCGGCTTGTTTTTTTGAGCTTCGATCTTAGCAAAGTAAAGTAGGATTTTCAGCACGCGATTAAAACAACTACTGTGAGTCTCGAAGTGTCAAGTAGAGCGTAGTTGCTGTCATTGCGTGCTGAAAATCCTACTTTACTTTGCTTTGCTGAGATCGAAGCTAAAAAAAACACGGCTATTGTTGCTGCTTATTTAGCTAATTTCCGGTCTGATGTAAACTTTCTTGTTTTCTTTCCTCGTCGTACTACACAGCCCGATCAATTAAGCGCTTGGATGAGCGACTCGTGGGAACTGGGTGAACCAGAAATGTACCCGGCCGGCGACATATTGCTCGTTCTAGCGAAAATATCACTCCGGAGAGTCTGAAAATAAAGTGTAAACCGTTCTTCAACTCCGTTCGTCAAAGCAAGACAAAATTATTCTATTTTCTCAATTATTGAGGTTTCTGTTTCCCGATATTTTGGAAGGGGCATTCACAAGAGACTAGTTAAAGCTTCTATTTAAAACACTCACAATTTGCGAACAAGACGCTGACGTGACAAAACTTTTATCTACTATTAACCCGCCCAGACCTCATACATTTTTTATGAATCAACGACAAACTTCAACGCAAGACAAGACTTTCTTGCATAACCTGCGAAGAACCAATATGCCTGCAACACAGTCAGCAGCACTTTGAATGTAATAAATGCGTAAGTCTTACTCAAAATATGAAATTGTAGACTTTTCTCTTATCTTAAATATTGAAGATAAAATATAAAACAAGCATGGTTTCCGTTATGTGACTTTTACTTTCATACATCATTATGATGGGCTAGACCTTGTGGTTTACGGAAAGGTATGATAAGTTGTAATTGACAGAAGGGTTAAATGACAGAATAGGAAAAGGTACCGTCTTCAAGTTTCACATAAAGTGATTTTAAGAAGCATTTTCGTCATTAAATTAAAAATAAGAATAGCTTAAAGAAATGACAGCCATCTTGAGGCTGAGCTTTTATTTGAAGTTGACAGCTTTGCAAAAAAAAATCGTACAAGATTTGACATAAATTTTAGCAAACTTTTTCATGAATGAGGTATTATTAGTTCTTTCGATTAATTTGGTCATCGGTAGCCAAAAATCTTAAGTCAATAGGTTATGTAGTTTCGAAATTCGTTGTACCTACTCAGGCTAAGTGTTTTGTTATTGGTAAGGCCCAATAAATCGAATCAAGGTGCGCTGCGACCACCGGGCAAACAAAATTCAAATTGACAACTCAACACCCCAAATCTAGCCGTTTCAACACACACTTTATATCGCAGCCATAAATCAATACTTACTCAGATCGCCTGGTCGACTGGCAATCAGAAATTGTACTTGCACCGTTAATAACAAATTTTAGCTCACAGTTACGAACTTTTTATTTGAAAATATTGCCACTGTGAACGACTAAAATTTAGAGTCGAAACTAAAAATGTTTATTGGTAAGGCCAATTCTCTTGTTGATTTTCCTGAGTATAATTTAAATAACTGTCAGATCTGGGAAGTATTTCCTTTCTGTTTTTATCCAAACAATCAATGTATAATCATAGGATTTGTTGAACCAAAATGTTAACTGCCATACCCAGAGCGGAGAAAAATATCGCAAGTATTCTATGTAGCTAAATCGATTCAGATTACAACTGTCGTATTCTCTGTTGAAGAGAGACGAAAGAGCGAGTGCCCCCAGATGAAAATTCAGCAAATTTTGTTTTTCCGAATTCAAAAACATTTTTTTTTTGAGTATTCATTTAAAATATAAAAATAACGAAACACAAAATACAATTTTTAAGTAGTACTTCAAATAAAACTTTTATTTATTGTATTAATTTTTTCGACAAAATTATAGTAAGTACAAGGTGGCGCAAAAGTAATCCTCCTATCAGAAAATGCTATAAATTTTGCGATTGGCCCCTAATGTCAGTTCTGTTTTGACATTTGTGTAGTAAACACATGCGAAATACACGTTAATAAACAATGTTACGCTACACTGCTCCATAACGCTCAAGCTCAAGCCATCCTTAATCACCACCAAGAGGAAGATGATTTTTCATCAAAAATAATCATGAGTGTTGGGGCCCATTTCCATCTTAGCGGGTACGTAAATAAGCAAAATTTACGCTTCTGGGGCACTGAAAATCCGCGTGTAACCCACGAAGAGCCATTACACCCGCTCAAAGTCACTGTATGGTGTGCTGTTTTCGCTGGAGGAGTCATCGGACCTTTTTTCTTCGAAGACGTCGCGGGCCAAACGGTTACTGTGAATGGTGAGCGCTACAGAGCAATGATCAACGAGTTCTTTTTGCCGCAACTCAGACTCTTGCAGCTCTTAAAGGCAATATCCGTCAAGAATGTGAGGACCTATCGCCGGAAGTTTTGGCCAAAGTGATGGAAAATGCCATAAAAAGGGCTCAAATGACAATCAACTGTGGCGGCGGCCATTTACATGACATCATATTCTCGACTTGATGTAAAAAAAAATTAAAATACCAAATAAAAATAATCCACAAGAAGAATCAAAGTTTTTCATTTTTTTTTTTAAATTACAGCCAAAAAACATCGGAAGGTTATTTTTGAGCCACCTTGTACATGCATGGAGGCCTTCCATTCGTCCCAAAAATGAGAAACTCACACAAAACGAATGGTTCTGAGAAGCTAGGCCTAGGGTCTCTACAGACCTGTTGCGCCAACTATTTATTTATTTATTTATATACATGCACTATAAATACATCACATAAGCAACGATAAGAAACTTTGGTTAGAAATTTATGTTATTTTTAAAACTTTTGAATAATGAATTAAAATGACTAAGAATTTCATTGCTTGTATCTAGATCGTAGCAATACGTTTCATTAAATCGCAACTAATTCTTTGCAAAGATTAAACTTTCAACAGTTTCAGTACTCAAACGATTACGAATTTTTGATTTATATAAACTTACAGCAGAAAATAATCTTTCGACATTTGCAGAGGAATGTGGAAGCAATAAAAATAAATATAAGCAGTTACCATCCGCTGTTTTTACTCCTTAATATTCCTCCAAAAACATCATCAGTTGATAAAATATCGACGGAAACTTCATGTTTCTTAAGAGTTGATGAAAACGAAAAAAACAGAAATTGTGCATGGGCTCTGTTCGACTCACAGTATCACATAACAATGCATTTAATAGAAAAGTTTTTTTTTTTCAATTGAAAAGGCAGTTTGAATTTGTTAGATTTGAAAAATGTTTGATACCTATTAAAGATCTTGAAATTTTATGAATTAAAGGTGAAAAGTCTTGTATACATAACTTAGAGCTCAAAAATCTTGAAAAACAGATATAATTATCTTGTAATCTGGCATCACTGACCGCAATAATGGTCCTTAACGCCTTCTCTCACATAATTTGTGTACTAAATAGTTTTAATTTTTTTGCTGTTCCCAAAATTAGAGAGTGCAATCTGAATACTGTCCTCAAGAGAATCTCCTCGGAATGTTAAGTTACTTCAAACGACCATGACACTTACGGGACCATCCCATATTGGATCGTCGGAAAAACTCTATAACTCTAAAATGTATAACTGTCATGAAAGAACTTCACAATTATCCGTTTCGACTCGGTAAAAAAATTGTAGATCCCCTTACTTCGTTCAAAAAATGAAAAGCTCACACAAAACGAATGGTTGTTATAAACCAGGGTCCTGTACGGACCTGTTGCGCCAACAAGTTTTTTTTTCCACAGTTTATCATTTTACAGGGAAAGTATTTAATGAACTGTTTTGTATAGAGAAGTTACTCTGATTAGGTAGGTATATGAACTGTTCATAACTAATAATGCGGGCACAGCTAGCAGCTAAACTTCCCAGAGCGACTTACTCTCACTCAGCCTGTAAGTATGCAATCCCTTTTTATAGTTCGGGCTGAACTGTCATATTTGGCGTCTGTCAGAACAGTGATGAGTTTATAGGACCGCAATTCCAACTGCTGATTGTGTTATGCAGTGCAAAGATTGAGTTGTTTCTACAAAAATAAAACTTCGACTGCCAGGATCACGAGCGTAGCCATAGCAGCCATGACACATGAGTCCCAAATCAATGATACCAATAAATGACCAACCGTAAATAGTTTTAAGTTTGATCTCAATTTAGAGTTGGATCCAATTTTAACAGCTAATTTTCTTCCTTCTTTGCAGATGCATACAAGTACTACAATGTGACACTCACAATCGAGCCCGAATGGATACGCCGCGGGCAGAGTGTGCGCCTCTACTGCAACTATGATCTAGGCGGGGATCCGCTTTACTCCGTCAAATGGTATCGCGGACGACTGGAGTTCTACCGATACTCGCCGTCAGAGAACCCGCCCGGCAAAATATTCCACTTCCCCGACATAAAAGTTGACGTAAGTGCATGCATTTATTACTGACCCAAACCAGCGACCGGCAGTTCCAAATGACCATAGACTGAGGTTAATTGCTTCGTTCGGCCCACTTGCCACCTCCTCCCCCAACCCGGCACCGGTAACAAGTCCATCCAACACTCAGTTGGATGTTCACATCCGTCCTCGTTTTTATTATGCTGTTCTCCGTGAATTACACACGTAGAGAGGACACCAAAAGACGACTAGAGAGGGGGAAAAAAACCAGGACCCTCCTTCAGGTACATGCCCGTTGGAAGCCATGCTCATTTCTTATCTATTCACGTGGCCATTAATCACGCAACAACATACAGAACTTGCAACCACGTTAAACGTAATTGATTCTCCCACTGAGACAACTTGAACAAGAACACAGTCTCCTTGGCCGTGGTATACGAAAGTGTCCATGGAAGTCCTGGATTGCAGGGATGCTCTCGGCCCCATTTCCCGCATTCACACAGTGCCATGTGGTGTTGCTTGCGGTGCGACTCCTACATCTACCCACCGCACACAATGTACACTATCTGTTTGCAATTATTTCTACCAGGAGTCTGCAGATTGTTCTGTATATATGAGTGTCCGTTGCTGTCCGTCTGTGTCTGGTTGGTGTGTCCTTATTGTCTAATTACATTAGAGCTCCCAACTGAGTGCAACAATTATACCTCTCCCCGGGTGGGGTGTTTTAGAACAAAATCATGACATAATGGTATTTTCCTTACAATCTCAAGAATCGTCCTCCCTCCCACACCCCATTCGAGGGTTTTTTTTGCCCCATTTTTTCTTTGTTCTTCTTCCAACCGGTTCGCCTTTAAAGTTAATGGCTTAAGTGGTGTTCGGAGAGGAAAGAAAATCGTCCTCCTAAACGAAATGAAATGGAAGCGTTTAAGCACTTTCCAAGAGCACCCTGGACCTTCACCCTCTCGTTCACGCAGTCACATTTTAACAAACCGAATATACACTTTCGGAACATTAGTGGTGGAGCTTTTAATAAAATAAAAATGGCAAGCGATTCGCCCAAATCACCCTCTTCCGCTCGCGATTGTAAGCAATTCATTTCCGCTCTGCGTAAAAAAAAAGCACAGTTGAAATTGAACCCCACTGACTCCTGTATACGAACTTCGACTGATGTTATCTAAATTGTATTTCATTTAATTTTTTTGTCATTTTCCAGTTAACTGCCTCCAATGACACACAGGTTACGCTGCGCAACGTGGGCTTCAAACTTTCTGGGAATTTCTCATGTGAGGTGACAGCTGATGCGCCATCCTTCCACACATCGTTCGCCTGGAATGCTCTATCTGTTGTCGGTAAGTGATGCGTGTATGGTTGTGTGAATGTTTGGTTTGTGCTCCTTCACCAGTGGGGATTTCTGTCTCTGTGCTATATCAGCGTTCCCTTTGGTAGGTAGTGAATCGGATCACAAAAGAATCGGTGATCTGTGTTGTGTATGAGGTGGAGGTCCTTTATGGTACAGTGGTATACTGAAACACTGGAGTATCGAAATTGATTTTCGATTGCGCTACAATAAATGTTAAATCAGTTGAACAAGAATAGAAATACGGATGTGCAGCATCCTGTGCACAGCCATTTAGGGGCGATGAAGTATTACTTTGTCTTCGGATATATGTCGGAATGTCCACAGCCATGGGATGTACCTATATCAAGTGACAATTTTAGTTCGAGGGAGCTCATATTGTTACGGTGGAGGACTGTATTCTGCAAGCTCTGTTTCTTGTCTCAAGCTTCATGCCTGGTTGCTAAATGTGGCCTCGCCAAAGTGAGATCTAGCAGCCTTTTGCATCTTTGTTTGAAGCTGGGGTATAGGTTTCATCGCCTCTATTGATATGCGTATTTTAAAAGCGACTCCTTCGCTGATTACTGTGCTGTGATCATTGGTCCCAGATTGAGGGAAAATGTGCGAATTTTGGCGCTTTTTCAATTTCAAAGGGGAAAAATCAAAAATCTCTTTCAAATTTAAATTGCTTGAAAGTAAAATTTAAAGGCATTTCCATTCCAAATAAAGTTCAAAGTTTACTAAGAATGAAATGTTCACACTAAATATTAAAAAAAACCGCCCATCGAACGTCTACGTAACAATTGTTGTCTATCTGAATGCATTCACTTAATAAAGTTTTTATTTTATTTTAGGTTTTTATAGAATTAGTATATTTTTATGTTATAGCTTGTTAATAAAGACAGTAGGTTCTTTCGGGTACTTCTTTGCAAACGTAAAATTATTAAAAATTTGCTAAGAAACTGTGCGAATGTGACCACGTACTGAGAAAATTGAAAAAAAATATAGCGAGAAATCCATTTCCCCTCTTCTCATTTTTTCGTAATTTTCTACTCGCCGAATTTCGACTTACTGAAAAATGAAAACTGACAGCTAAGTGACAGCTCAAAAGTTTGACAATTAAAACTCTATTTATTTTCGTCTTCAACGATGGAGGAAGAAGTTGTAATCGAATATTCTCCTACAACATATCAGCGCATTCAAAACGGTAAGTTTAATGGGTATTTAGCTTATAAAAAATGCAATTCCAACTTATTTTGTAGATGCGATAACGTTTTTCATTTTTCTATGCTGACATAATTTTTTTTTAATTTTTTCATATGAAAATAAAGGCAAATTTCACTTAGGGGAAAAGAAGGGGAACTTTTTTCGAATTTAGGGGAAAATTATTGCCTTTGCTGATACTAAAAGGGGAAAACAGTCTTCACAGTCTGGGACCACTGCGTGTGATGGGCATTGGGATCTGATATATTGGGGTAATACTCGACCGAAAGCGCTGCGTCCTATGTTGATACATCGGGAATGCGGCCAGATTTTCAGCAAGAGGTGAAGACGACCTTCACAGCCCATTCCGAGTGACTTACTTGTTTATGGATCGTTATCCAAGAGGTTTGTACGGAATCATCATGGATCGCATAGGTCTGTAGTAGCTCAAGCCTCAACGTGGCGGAAGTTTTGTAAGAAGCATTTATGTTTATGTTGCCCCAAGTTTCTGTTGAGGTAGAACCTGTCGTATAGCGTTTTTCACTGGCTTTTCTTACTCCTGGCTCTGATTAGAGCTAGTCTCTACAATGTCAATTTCCTCCCAAGGGTGAAAACTGCGGCTTTTCTCGGCTTCCTGAGGTTATTTTCTATAAGCTATTTGAACGGCAAGAGATTATTTTCGATGATGCTAAACAGATTTACATACAAATAATCATTTTGAGTGTCCAGGTTAAATTTTTGTAACTCACAATGCGAAATTTTCCATACAAAATTGGATTTTGTGACCTGCAAAATATTTACTGTCAAGGTTATAAATGATTATTGGTAAGGCCCACAGTCTTTGAAAGAGTTTTTTTTTTGTGAGCCTCGAGTATGCGCGTTTTGGCGACTTTTGGTCTTGAGGTGTCCCCTTTTCTTGGCCGTGTACCTACCTCACTAAAAACGTTGCTCAATCATTAAGGCCCGCTGTACTCTTTTGAGTACAATTCAGTCACTCATGTTCCAACTGTTTCTTTCACCAGGTACACGACTTTGTTTGTGTCTTCGCAAGAAAGTAAAAGCCGAATAGTTGTGTCCCTAAACTTCATTCACTGCTTTGGTTAGGTTAGGTTTGGTTGGGTGGCTGTCTTGAAAGACACACTTCTACAACTTCTTCCTCCGACATCGTTGAAGACGAAAATAAATAGAGTTTTACTTGTCAAACTTTTGAGCTGTCACTTAGCTGTCAGTTTTAATTTTTAATTTTTCAGTAAGCTATAACATAAAAATATACTAATTCTATAAAAACCTAAAATAAAATAAAAACTTTATTAAGTGAATGCATTCAGATAGACAACAATAATTGTTACGTAGACGTTCGATGGGCGGTTTTTTTTAATATTTAGTGTGAACATTTCATTCTGAGTAAACTTTGAAATTAATTTGTAATGGAAATGCGTTTAAACTTTACTTTTGAACAATTCAAGTTTGAAAGAGATTTTTGATTTTTTCCTCTTTTTTTAAGCTTTCCCCTCGTTTTTCATGGGAGCTGTCATATCCCCGGACATATATATATTATATGTATATATATTCATGCAACACCTACATATAATATTTTCGTTAGGCTTTTACGTCGAGTTTCATCTTTAGTCTGGCAATTTTTTTTACCTTGACAGTTACAGAGGTGGCTTTCATAGATTGGGGTCTCCTTTACCGAAATCCCATCTATAAACACGGTGACGACCGGGTCTATAATTAAAGTGCGTGGCCTCTGTCGCATACACCCGCGCCATAGTCAGGGCAACACCGACCCATTGTGCTACCCATAATAGCTGTTAAGGTACCCTAGCTGTAGTCTCTCCACCTTTGAGGTGAGCTTTGAAGTGACCTGTGGTAGCACTTTCGAAAAGCTTCAATCACTACTATTGGTAAAAGCGGTAACCTTTGGAAAGCTTATTTAAAACATAGGAAAAAATTACAAGAATTGTTGGCGCAACACGTCCGTAGGGAACCTAGGCCTAGCTTCCCTAGTTTCGTGTGAGTTTATAAGTTTTGCTACTAATGGAAGGGATCTACAAATTTATGCCGATCCCAAACGGCTAATTGAGAAGCTCTTTCATGACAGTTATACTCTCGGCTGTTTGTCAGACGTTCGGGAGAGGTGGCACAGTCGATAAAAAAAAATCTTAAAATGGAATTTGGGTTAGCCGAACCTGGGACCCCTCGCCTAGTACCCCAACACACTAACCACAAAGCCACTGCGCCTACTAAACCATGGGTCGGACTGTTGAAAAACATTCGGAATTATAGTTTTTTTTTAGTTATTCCGAAGCAATTGGTCTCAACAGACAACAGAAGCACGGCCAGTACGATGAGCCTCTCTGGAGATTTTGCTCACCAATTCTACGCCACTCTTCCCGGAAGTCGTCATATGAATGCGGCCTCTCGAAAAAGAATCAGGGTCTTGCAGAAATCACACTCAGGTTCCATTTGACAGCCGTGAATAAAACAACAGCTTGGATCAGCCCCAGCTGCGTAAGCAGGCGATCGATTGACATCACTCAGAAAAATATGACTAAAACTCTTGGAGTTCCCGCACTGCTGTAGCAGCCTTTTGCATCGATGAGCCATAGCTACGGTCACCATTTTTGCAATCACATAAAAGAGGACATTTTTTTAAGTAAAAATAGCTATGCAGTCAGAAATGGTGAAAGCACATTTTAACTATCAAAATTTCTAGGCTTTCGTAAGTTCGATCCTTATATATTTGCTACTGGTATATGTCGAAAAACAAAAATAATAAAAAAATAGCTAAGAGAATTTATTTTCTGTGTTGCTGCGTCGATGAATAGAACAAAACTGAAAGTGTAAAAAATGCACTTATTCATGCTTTCGTCTTCATCGGTCCCAACTACCGCTTCGTTGAAACACATTTTAGTTGTCGTTGTCGGTCGCAACTACCGCAATTTGGGAGCGACGATCGCGATGGTGGGTATGTTGGCTTCTGTGCTAGTAGGACAAGTGCAAGCTGCAAGTGCAAGCCTTTGTATTTATATTTCGGTCGCAACCACCGCTATTTGGGAGCGACTGATGTTGATGTTCAAAGTACATTGGTTTGCCTAGGCCATGTATATGGTGATGCACAATGCACCTGACATTGGTGTTGCTAGTTGTGGTGCAAAAAAAAAAACGACGAATGCATAGGGTGATGTTTGGGTGTTTGCGATAAACAAACAATTTTATTAGATTGCGAGTAGCAACAAAAAGAATCGACTTGATCTTTACAAATCAATACAAAATTACCTTCTTGTTCCTACAGCTTTGTAAGACTTGAGACGGCACCTTCTTCCAATCTCGCATATTTCTTATGGTAGGAAGATGGACGGTGGATGGTTCTTCCTAGAGGAAGAAGACGACATTTTAGAAAAATAGGACTGTGTATTGTTTTGTTTTAGTAAAAAATCAGTGTGGACATAGAACGAAAAAGAGGACTGTCTTCTCAAGAAGAGGACGAATGGTCACCGTAGCCATAGCAGCACCGAAGCAGCATGTGGCTGCCAGCCCTGAAAAACTCCGTTCAATCAGGAAACCGAGGAACCGTCAGTTGTCAACGGACCATTTACAGTAGCAATGACAGTCTGAGAGCTCGCACTACGACGGTTTGCGCAAACATCATCAGCTCGCCGGCTGCTTTTAGAAAGAGTTCAAAATTAACCGACTAAAGCAGAACTGGGGAAATGACGGTCTTATGCAAGATCTCCTTACTTGTTCCAACTAGGGCCAATTGCTTTTTACATGTTTCATGAGTTTTTCTTGACTTTCTCTCGCGTTTTTGCTGTGCAATAAGACTGCATATCTCATTCGAGGGCGTCGTCCTCAAGTTTCCCCTTTAAGGTTGATGGTGTCCCATCAGAGGCACCTTTACAACTTACCAATTGAAAGCCACCAATTCCTAAGAGACTTCCGTTGGAGGGGCTTTGTAATCACTGGACTAAAACTGCTCATATAACGTCCATTACGACCAACATTATTAAATCAGTCAGTCCTCCACGGGCTGATTAATTCAATTTGTCACCATATATCCCATAGGCTATGACCAAAATACTAAATCCTCTAATTACCTACTCGCAGCGTTTCCACTAAGTACTCAGTCACAATTTCTGAACACGTACAATTATCGGCTTATGGACGTTTCCTATTAGGACAATCAATTGACAGGCAGCAACACTGAGGGCGATACCGTTAGCGCGTTGCCAGCAATATACCTTGAAAATTGAAATACCTGTTACATGGCATGTGGGGCTGAACCAAAAACAAAACAGCCAACATAAACATAACCCAGTTGCGAACCGCAACGGCCACATGCCCACATCACCAGCAACCGCCATAATTGACGTTGATGGCGACAACGACAAGGACGACAAGGACGACAAGGACGACGATGCCGACAACGCAGCATTACCCGACATGCCGCCCCATCGCACCAATTGTTTACGACGGAATGGTTGGTGCGGTGCTGTGGGTCGTGGGTGCTATAAAACCATTTAATTTCTGCCTTTTGTCGTGTAGTATTGCTTTTAGAGAAATTCAATATGGAGCCGGAGTTTTCAAATGAACACCGCAACCCATACCAACACATGGCCGGGCCACTCGACTCGCACCGACGCGACGGATGCGAGTATACAGTTCTCCCGAGCGTGTTATCATTTTTATAGCACAGTGCCGCCAATGTTTCTCCTTTTTGTTGGCTGTGTCTGAGTGTGTGTGCAGTTCCTAAACGCGTTGTCAGGGATCCGGCATTGTTAGCACTTATGATAACAGCCGTGGAAGGATTCGAGTTGCGACCTGCGGGGGCAATGGCAAATATTTGCGGAAAAGAACATTTCCCGAACTGAACAGATGCTAAATGGAGGGGTGAATAAATATGACAGCACTTTGACAAACAGGGTGTACTCACAGATCTGTGCGGGTATGCTCAAAGGGGTACTTTGTTGAGTTCAGACAGAGAACACTGAGCCTCGTGGGCTGGCTGTGCGATGAGGTGATTCGGAAGAGAATCTGAAACGAGTCCTGCACGAGGACAAGAGTTTGCTATGCTGTGATAGGTACCTTCCATGTTGGTTTGCGAGTTTCAGAAAATTCTCTCAAGTTTTTTGTTGAAGGAATCGCGTCTATGACCCAGGTCCTTCGGACTTTGTAAATGCAAAAAAACGTTTTTTACGATTTATTATTCCCCCAAACGTGTTGTTACTTCCCCAAATGAAAGATGGCCGTCTTACCCGTGGTGCAGTAAGGAACTTATCAAAGGTCTTTGCAGGCGGATCTTTAACATAGCCAAACCCCAGCTTCGCAAAGACTGGGAGTCGTCCAAAGCTAACTTGAAAAATGGGTATCGGAAGAACATTATCTAGATACTCGGCTCAACTTCAATGAAAAGCCCAAGTCCTCTGAGTATTGAAGGCGGCCCCACTGTACGCAGTGATCTAAGAAACTAAAGCTTTATGGGTCTCAACATCACCTTACCTGCTCGTTTCTCTGGTTAAAAGCCTGAGTTTGTAAAAGACATTTTCAATCACCCTGCAGGCTGCCAGGACCCGAAGATACATCTTCCTTGCGAAAGTTTGGTACGCACCTTTGACACTCATAAACAGATTTTGGAGCGTCGAATAGGTGGTTAAAGTTATTTTCATTCTGCAAGGCCTTACAAACGTTCTCCAAAGACTGAATAGACCAATCAGCATGTCATCAACGTTCCTAACCTCTTCAGAAGATCATTCACCTTCATATCGAAGACCGATAACGGACCCAAGTTCACTACCCAACAGGGCAAATTTGTCGAAAATGTTTTCCACTATTCAGAGAGTTTGATGAAGGCTCCTTTTGCCCGTAGAAATGAGGACTGTACTGTTTACAAATTGCGATGTTCTGCAATTTGATCTCCGTAAACTGATTTAAACTGACAGGTGAGGTCTCAATGTCAAAGAGATACTTAAATGGGTTCCTTGTAAAGAAAAATTCGTCTTTTTTGGTCCTGTGTGCGAGGAGGACGAATGGAGGATCATCAGATACAACCTCGACCTCTATAAGTTGTACATCAATGGAATTTGAGGACAAGAAAGGCCGAACTTCCGTTTTAAGAACCAAGCCAGAACACTTGGTCAGGATGACTAGAGCAGCATGCCGGGTATAGCAGAGGGTGGAAGGCTGCAGTGTCCTAGGTAGAAACCCTTAACATGTCAGGGGCCCGTTAAGTATGTAAGTACGTTACTTCCCTGCCTGAGTTTGTCGAAACCGCAATATGTCTAGAACGTAGCTAGAAGCTTCGATGGATGGAAAAATCTACAGAAAGTGCGAGAAAATCTATAGTTCCGACCACCAAATGAAGTCTTCCATCGAACACAATGCATTGGTGACCATTAGAGCCACAAACCTGGTATGGGACCTACAAAAGACTAAGAAAACGCTGCTTTGAAACCACGCATAACCTGCTCGCGCTAGACAAAAGGTGAATAAAGGACAAACTTCCACTCAGGAACTTAGCTAAGCACTGATAAGACCGACTTGACTTACTCGCATTCTTTTCCCGAAATCACAACCCACCTGCAAAAATCGACTTGAGTGAGCTATGACCGCGACGAATAGGGACATCTAAAGACCTCAATGAAAGGTACAAATAAAGATTCACAGAAGGTTTTAACATCCGTGATATGGCTGAGCTTAGGTTCGTCAGGAAAATTGTTGGCATATCCTTCTTTTAGGTCGAAATGTCAGATATCCGTTAGAGAAGTTGCGCCTTGACATTAGACCTTTTTAATGGGCATTTTTCTTGGTCAAAAAAACTCGATATCCCAACTAGAAGTGACTTCAAAATAGCTTAACGCACTTTCAGCGAGGGAGTACTAGCAAAAGCTGAGCTGAACCACAAGTCTAGTATAAGAGTAGAGCAATTTATCACAAATGCTTGCAAACCTGCAAGACGAAAGTCACTCAGAAGTCAGAAGTCTTTCATTGAGCAGTTGTCTACTGGTAGGTACATTTCTTTCCTCTGCTGGGAATGATCTTCAATAAAACCAAAGACATTCACTGCCAATCAAAGATGCAGTCACCAGAATATTCTGCGAACTGAAAGAACTCAAAGCACTCAACGTCTCCACGGTTGTTTACCGGGCGCTGCATATTCCTCGGTTTGTTGACAATCAGCTTTTCTTATATTAAACGGGCCCCTGAGCAGCGCTGCCATAAAGAAAAAAATATTAAGGGCTATTCTGAGGGCCATTTCCAAAAAGTGCGGGCCATTACCCTTCAGAGAAAACTTAAAAAAAAAAAAAATTAAAAAAGCTATAAGGCAACATAAATATAAACTGACAAGACAAAAAGTTGAATTATTATGACGGAAACGTCAGTCAGAATGAATGAATTCAGTGTCGCTTTCAATATGTGAACTTTATTGACTTATTATATAAATATTATATATGGACTGCTAGTGAAATGTCACTTCGAAACAATCTCTGCCCGGAAAATGACGCCAACATAACTAGCGCTCGTGGTTCTATGCGAAAAATAAGTGAAACAAAATGACAACCATCTTGGATTTCTCCATAGAATGCTAGAGCCACCTATTGGGCGTGAGTGGACCTGCCAAGTGAAACGGTTGAAATTCAAATTGTTACGGCATTGTTTACAACAGATGTCATCCCGAAATTGTGCTAGTTTAAATAATTAATAATAGATGGGACCAACAAAATTGGAATAAAAAATCGTTGTCCCATAAATTGCACAGTTTTCGTATATTTAATGCGAATTAGTTTTTTATGTTGTTTTTCATTATTTATTTTAGAAATATGATGTAATAACACTTTAGCGTATATTTGAGTTACATTTCTGATCAATAAATACTTATGATTGTCAAGAATAGCACATTCAAGTACATGAGAATTTAATTCATCATATAAATTGCTTACATCTATATTTCTTAAAGTACAGGGTTTCCGCCGGGAAGGTATACTACTTTCTTTTGCCGCCATTTTGGTAAACATTAGTCTTGACAGTTCATATTTGGATGTCGTAAAGTAGACACGTGGCAAATTTATTATGGAAAAATATTCGATAAACCAACGTGTTTTAATCGTTAAAACATTTTATCAAAATCAATCATCGATTACTGTGACGATGACAAAGTTACGTGAAACTTTTGGAAGCACATTTTCATTTGAATGGATTTGTGAATAAACAGAATAGTCGGTTCTGGGCAATGGAAAACCCTCAAATTATTCATCAGTCACCTTTGCATCCATTAAAAGTTACAGTCTGGTGTGCAATTTGGTCAGGAGGAATCATTGGACCTTAATTCTTTGAAAATGAAACGGCTTAACGGTAACTGTGAATGGGGAGCGATATCGTGATATGATTGAAAACTTTTTAATGCCACGAATTCATGCTTTCGGCTTGATTAACATGTGGTATCAACAAGACGGTGCCACATCGCATACAGCCAGGATTACAATGGAATTACTGCGAGACCTCTCTCCACAACAAGTTATTTCAAGAAATGGTGATGTTGATTGGCCTCCACGGTCGCCTGATTTGACTGCTCCGGACTTCTTTTTGTGGGGATATCTGAAAAGCAAGGTTTATGCAAACAAACCAGAAACGCTTGAGCAACTCAAACAAAATATTCGTGATGAAATTACTGAAATACCGTGTGAAATGTGTGAGAATGTAATGAAAAATGTGCTCAAAAGGGCTCGCATTTGTGAGACTAACAGAGGCGGACATTTACCTGATATCTACTGTATTCCATACATAATTGCCGACATTCAATAAAACATTTATCAATATAAGATCCATTCTCCTTCATTTAATCAAAAATTATAAACAAACAAAGTAGTATTCCTTCCCGGCGGACACCCTGTACCTACTTATAACTATCAGGCTATAAGTCTTATTGCACCCTAATTTATTTTGTAATTCATACAAAGACACAGTTTTCTGGACAGTTTTACAAATTTTGATTTTGTCCTTTTGTGGGTTTCTCAGGAAGCCTTTAGATTTTATGTTAATAAAATTTTATTTTTCTGTTCTATATAAATAGGAAAAATTGTCGGCACTGAACCGGGAAACAATTGCATTCCAAAGGCAATTTTTTTGTAGCAATTTGCTTCGAAATGTTTGGAGCAAATCCTTGTCAATGTACTGGTCATCATAGAGTAACCAAACTAGAGAGCCAGCTTCCCGTGCACCTAGCACCTACCCGATTTTCCCCGCAAATTTTGAATGACAGCCCTCTCTCGCGCGCTCTTTTTTTCCTGTCTGTGAATACGTGTAGGTATTATTAGTCGCCGACAGGGCCGTCTTTAACCTATTGGAGGCCCTGGGCATATTAGGATGATGGGGCCCCTATGACTTCGACAGAACACTATTTTGTTAGAATAGACAAAGAAAATAGATAAACAAGGTTAAATATTTATTTTTATTAACAATCACATGATACGAATAGATAAATGTAATATAGTCCACAAAAGTAACTGATTTTTCTTTAAAATCTGTATGTGCTTAGTATACCATTATATATTTATTTTAGTTTATCTAAGCATGCTGAAGTCGGAAAGCCTAACTTTTGGACGAGAGTAGAATAGCTCCGCGCATGTAAAAGCTAGTAAGTTGGTATTGTAGTCAGTAATATTTAGGTTCGCGATCTTCGAATTGTATAAGTAATAAATATTGGTTATCGTTTGGTGATCTGACAGGAACTAGGGACTTTGTATTTGCCCCTATCGATCGCGGGGCCCTGGGCACTTGCCCAAAGTGCCCAATGGGAAAGAGGGGTCTGGTCGCCGAGTAGCACTATTTCTAAATTACAAACAATTTGTAAATGGATTTATAACAATAAATGTACAAAAGGTAAATGTTGATTATGGTTTTTTAGATAACATAACTTGTTCTCTATTCATATTCGGCACCAAAAACTATTCATCCATTCACATTTCAGTTGTTTTTTAGTTTTATTTGTGTGAATTCTATTTTTGACAGCAAAATTCATGCAGCTGCATAAATGAAATCCGTGGGGGGTTGTTCCAAAAATGAGTTAGCAACATACAAGTTGAACCCAGCTTCCACTAGGGCATAAGTGAATTTTATATAATTATCATGAACATTGGATAAATTTCTATTAGGCTTGGTGAATGTTCCCAAATTCGTTTATTTAACACCATATTTGTACAAAATCAAAATATGATTGGAAATTCTGTCGTTTAATTACACTGAGTATTGAATAATGTTACTTAGGAACAGTAAAAAAAAAAATATTAGTATCGGAAAGCAAAAAAAAGTGATTAAACTCCAAAAAGACAATATGTGCACTCATTATGCTTTTGGGATACAAAAAGTGATGAAAACATTTTTTTTTTGCACCGAGTACTTATTTCACATAAATGTAATGCGATCTACGAGGATTTTTGTATTATGGCCTTTACCAGAAAAAGCCGAATGCATACAAATATGACAGCATTTAGAATTAAACAAATGCATACTTGATATGTTATTGTTCATTTTACGTACTAGTTACAGATTATAATTTATAGTAAAATAAAAAAATATTTTTCGCCACGAGATAAAAAAAAAATGTTTTCCCTAAACGGCGTTAAAACATTTTGTTTCAGTATGATTTCGAACTTAAAGCAACTAGAAAAAGTGTATTTTCTTTAAAATATACAAAAAAAAGCTTCAAGTTACAAAATCTCTTTTAACAAAAGTAAAAAAAAAAACGTGTTAGTTCATTTTATAAAGTTCATAAACTTTATAAACTTTTATGTCGTTTTCGATTTGGCAAAAAGATCAATTTTTTTTTGATCGAGATTGCTTTTTATGTTCGATTTGCCAAAAATCTGACACTCTGAGAAATCTCGATTTTTTTCTCAGATTTCACACATACTTTCACTAATACCAATGTATATGATACACAGCTGTCGGTTACGAATTGTTTATCGTTGAAAGGATTCATTTTTCGAGTATGGAAACGATTTTTTATATTAAATTATTTCGAATGTAAATGTGTAAAAACCAATTGGAATGGATTTACAGTGCAAGTGAAAAAAAATATTTTTGCGGCCAACTCAATACACACAAAAACCAATAAAATTCGAATTTAATGTTCGATTTGTCTGCAAAAATCTGAAATCTCAGATCAAAATCTGAAAAGTCAAATACTAAAGTCAAATATTAAATTCAACTGTGATGTGAACGCCGTGTAACTAATGGGCACCAAATATGCCGAGCACAGTCGCCCCCACTTGAAATCCCACCAGAAAATGGCCGCCCGATGTCATGAAGTGCCATACATTATATTGTATAAGTATTCGTGCGGAAGCAATGGCGCTCCTTTGATTTGTACAGGCACGAATACTTATGCAATATAATGTATGGCAGACAGCTTGTAGGCAAATATACCGTTTCTGCTCTCAGTTGGCCCTCTAGTTTGGTTACTCTATGCTGGTCATTAAGACAACGTATCGCCTCAAGCCAATCCTTGTTAAATCCATTTTTTTTTACGCAATCTAAATAAAACAAAATGAGTTTTCTGCCTCATCTTACCTATGGAAACAGATTTGTCCCCTTTCAGAGAAACTTGAATCATATTGCAAATTGCAACCAATTATACAACACTTCCTTTTTCAATTTGAAATCTTTATTCTATTAATCGCAATAACACAGTGAGTTTCCAATTTATTCCGCTCCGAACCACGAGAGCTAGCGCTTATGTTGGAACCGGGGTCTACTAGCAGTCCGTATATAATAAGTCAATGGTGAACTTGGTTATTGCTAATTTTTGTGATGAAATGAGAAAGTGTGCCTTTTGGAATACTTTGCTTAAGGAATATAAAAATAAAAAACAGAGGGCCAAATGGCCCAATCGGGCGCATTGTGGCAACGCTGCCCCTGAGTCCTGATGCGTTAACAGTGTCTGCTTGACATTTGAAACGTATTTTCGATCATCTTCGTCGTCTCCAACCGGAGAACTGGCACTTCAGACAAATTTGGGCAACTTCCACATCCTTGCAGATCTTTTTTGTTATATCTTCTCCTCTTTTGTTTGAAAGAGGCCATGCTTCAGCTCCTCATTCGCTCATTCGTATATTTATCGCCCAACGCTCGTCACCAAAAAGCATCAGAACCGACAGACTAAGTGCTCAGTGAGACGTACATCTCATCTTTCCAGTCGGGAGTATGTTCTGCCGTACAGACGGTGACGAAGCAGCGGCTTCCCCAATGCACAAGAATAGCCGAATCTCACTTATACACTTATTTTACAACTACATGTGGAATCCTTCAACCGACTGAGGACACATTCGTGCAATTCATAGGGAAGCTGAATCCAACTACCTATCAACAGGAAAAACGACCTTTTCTAATTTTTACTGGGTATTCCACGGAACAGAGCACCCAGCACAGGATCCGAAGGACCATGCTTTGTCAACAAAAAATAGGAGTGTTTCCTCACATTTCCATAAAATAAATTGGATTGTTTATTGCAACTCGTTAACCGAGAAAGAGAACAAACAAAATAGCAACTAAAAATAATTCCTCCCCCATAATAACTGCGGAATAAAAAAGTTTCTTCATTTATTTATCCCCTGACAGACAACCGGAAAATTACCATTTAATGGCAGTCAATGCTGCCTTCTATAGCTGTCCATTGGCTTTATCCGTTTTAACTGTGCTATCGCTTGCCACATCGCTCTGCCCCTCACACAACTCGAATACATGCATCATCCGGCCTTGTGGAACCGCGAAAAAAATCGCGACAAATGGGAAAATATTGTCAGCATCCGGAGTAATTACTCACAATTTTCCGCAAGTTGCTAATCCATCGTTGAACAGGAAAATTCCCTCCCGCACACTATACCCAAATGTACACTTAAATATCTGTATCCATGTCAAGACAGTAGACATTCGAAACAAAAAGGACCCGCCAACGAAAATAGCGCAAGCAAAACTGAAAACAAAACATAAGAAAAAAACAAAAAAACTTTTTCACATGATGACAGACGATTTATTTGTCGGTGATTAATGTTCGGCGTGCTAAAATGAAAACTTTTTCGAAAAACTTTCTATCTTCAATCTTTGATGCTTTTTCGCAATGGCAAAAAGTGGCATCACCAGTGAAATGAGCAAAGCAAGAAGCAACTCGCCGAAGAGAAACCTTTTTCTTTTTGTTTTTTTTTTTGCCTGATTTTTAACAAGAAAAATCAACATTTTCCCTTTCACCGGATAAAGGATAACAAACGTCTTTCTGGGTCTCTTTCTGTCGCACGATATACGAGTACGAGTGAGTATATGCGATGCACACTGTGGCCATACCTCGACAGGACATTTTGCCACCTCATGCAATGGCGGGACTGTCTTGTGTCTACTACTATATCAGTTATCCTTTGGCCCAGCATAAAGCTCGGGCGAGACAGAATAGAGATTTGTGGATAATTTGCTAAATCTTGATGATGAATTGCCAAACAACCATTCTATTAGCACTTTATCTCTTTTTAATAAGGCGACTCGAAGTTGGGGACAAAGTTGTGCGACGACGATGTCGTCTTTGTCGCCATTATCCACTTCTCCTGGTTGTCGCCGTTGTCATAGCTGGAGACAACTTAATGATGCTAGCTGTACTAGATACTTGGAAATATCTTGTCTTCTATTCGTTGGTGTCTTCGCCTCCATCGGAGTCCATCGGAGATGAACTTACTTATGCTGCGCGTGCCTTTGGCGTTGATGGCCGCCGTTGGGATTTCATCGTTGACAGTTTCTCATCGAATGTCGAATTTTTATCAGCTACAGAGCGATTTTCTAATTCATAAATCTTTGTTGACAGTCAAATGACATCGGGTGGACTCCTTAATATCTAGGTACTCACTTTTGATGATGTTTGCGGCCAATTTTGGGCGTACCTCTACAGCCATCTCGATCCGTAGCTTTTCTCTAACTTCTGACTCGCCGAGAAGATCGATTTAAATACGTATCTCTGCAGTGCGGACTTAGGCCAACCGTTCAGAAAGTGAAGATAGATCGCTACTATCCGCTTACCGATTGTAAGGATGACACCTTTTATAGAAACGAGCTATGTAGAGCTATATCTAGTTTTGGATTACCTACCTACTTGGGACAAGATTCCCTTTTTTGATTTATTCCCATTGAACTTTATTGGACAGAGTTCTGGTATCGTGGGAATTTTTCTTTATAAAAAAATTCAACAGCTCTAAAATTTTTCGATTTACCGAAAAATATTCTGCTAGAAAAAAGGGCAGCATAAATTTAGACGCTTTTTAGAACCCATTTTTGGGAGTATTTTTGAGCAAATCGTTAGGCGCGTATTTTTACTCTTATTTTAGGCGCGTTTTAGGAAACATTTTTATTTTTTTTTTTAAGATTTTTTTGACGCAATTCGGGACATGTTTAGGATGCATTTTGGATGTAATTTTTAACCAATTTTTTGGACGCATTTTTGGAGCGTTTTTCGGCGGGTTCGTGGACACTTTTTTCGAGGCGATTTTGGTAAAATTTCTGTTCTGGGCACATTTAAGCCAATATTTTAGAGCGCCGATTTGGTTGCGTTTTTTAGCGCGTTTTCGACGCGTTCTGAGGCTCGTTTTCTAAACGTACTTCGACGTATTTTTCTCACGCTTTTGATCACTTTGTTGGACGAGTGTTTGGTTTGATTTTTTGACGCTCTTTTGACCAGCTTTTTGACGCATTTTGAGAAGCGCTGTTGGATGCATTTTTGAAAACATTTACGACCCTTTTTTGGGTGCACATTTTTGACGTTTTCTTGAACGCTTTTTTGGAAAAGTTTTTTGACTACGTTTTTTGGTGGGGTTCTTATGCGAAAAAAATTATTTTTCAGAAAAAAGAGAATATATTTTAACATACTCCTATTAGTTCGCTTTCGTGTCTGCTTGTTTGGTACAACATTTTTAATCGATTTTAAAGTGACTTCCCAATGATATTTTAAATAAAGTTTTCCTTTTTAACTTTCTCCATTACGTAGTAAGAGAAAGATATTGTATTCGTACAAAATTTCGAACTCGAGATGTTAATCAATTCTGATATTACGATGATAGGCGAACTCAAGAAAGTGGGTCGCAAAGTTCTGTCCGTCTGTCTGTCTGTATGTCCCGAGGCCTACAGCCTAAGCGGCTGAACGGATTTCGTTCAAACTTCGGATTTAAAGATTGGGGGCTTACAGTGCGGGACCGTTTTTTTTTTTGCGTGGTAACCTCAATATTAATGGTACTTCCCATACAAAATTTTCATACCAGTTTGATTTGTTCGAAAACGGCTCCAATGATATTTAAGCTTAAGTAGGTGAGGTAAACATAACTGCATACTCAGTTTTCCGCTAAAACATCGAGTACCGGTTCTTTTGAAATTTGGACATATCTCGAAAACGGTCCATACGATTGTAACAAAAACTCATTTCTAAGGTAATATGGTCATTTCTAACTTAATGGAAAACTCAGTTTTTCTCTTATTATCGTAAAATGGATTTTTGAAAAAAGTCATTTTTGAAAAATATAGTTTTCCCTAGCTTACCTCAAAACGGCATGATTTTGACCAAAATGCAAACTTAGAGTAAAATTGATGTTTTCAAAATTATTGCGTCCTTAATTTTCAATTCGAATCACTGGAAACGCTCACTTTTAAAACTGAAAAATGACCAAGCTTCGTGGGATAAATGAAGAGAGAGTGCTAACAACACTGGCGTGGCCTCCTCCTGGAAGCTCTTGGGTGTTAAAGTTCCGCTCTTCTTTACCCAGGGGGCAGTTCACGTATGGCGATTATCATCTGGACGAGATCGTTTTCGAAATATTAATGACCAAAATAAGTTGTTTTCTGGCAGGTTTTTTTGTTTTTGTAATTATCGTAAGTTTTCATTACATTTGGGTAGATTGAGCTGGAATGAACTTTCAAACTCGTAATTTTGGCACTCGTTGCTAGTTTTGGAGGTCTATCATTTCGACGACAGTCCCCTGAAAAGTTGCGAGACCCAAAAAACCGCAGCAACACAAATTATGACAATATTTGGTTGTTCGTTTTCTTTTGTATGTAGTCAATTGAAATCAAAAGGGTTGTCAACAGTTTCGCTTTGCCGGAGGCGGCTGCTTAACACCGGCACATTCGCCACATCAGCGTCAAAACTATCAAAGCACCTGTCGACCCACACCTCAACCTTAACCACTCGCAGACATGATAGCTCTTCCAAGCTGCTCGCCTTTGGGACTCACCGTCATAGTCCCCCGCATCCCTAAACAAGTCACACTCCAACACCATCGCGAACTGAATTCACCTCGACGTTGGGCTTCACGATGGCACACATTATTTACTCGCAACCTACGGCTCATTAGGTCCGACAATCTACTATTACCAGGACACACCACCAGCAGCTAAGCGTCAAAAGCCAACACATCACAGATGTGGCACCCGCTGCTCATCCCAAAATGTAATTAGAATTTAATTAATAACATGCTGTTTATTCCAGAGCGAATTATGTCACATAAAACAGGAATTATGTGCGACAGCTTCGAGTCCGGTGCTAATGCAACAACATTGGTACACAATCTACGATTTGGACAGGCTGGTGCTGGGGAAGGGCAGCACGCCTCGCACCAGACACAAATCTGGTTAGTGCATCGGTGTGTTGTCCACCATGTGTGGGCATCTCTGCTCCTTGAAGTTCCTCGGGTTGATTAACCCCCTCTGGCTACGTGAGCGCACTCTCAAGAAAGCCAAAAACTCGTCGATGGTTTTCTGGGAGACTGCCGCCCCGATGCCGGCATACGGCTTAATTGTACAGTGGAACTGCACTGGGGGTGGCACATGAACCACTGGCTCCAGTGATGCGGCATTCACCTGCAAGGATTTCGCAGTGAAAGAGAAACGGGAAAATTGTTTGACTCGATTGAAACTTACACAGCAGTAGTGACGCATGTCGTCGCCGGGGGAACCTCGTCGGTTTTTGGATGGTTCACTCTCTTCGCCGCCGAGCAGTTCGAAGTCATCCTGACGATAGCCGTCACCACTGTGTCGGTCCGATGCGGGAAGTGTCGACCCCGTGTCCTCCGCTTGAACGACTTCTGAGGATTCCGACAAGGGCACCAATCCCAGCACCAATTCATCTTCATCCTTTGTGTCCGAGCAGAACTTTGGCATTTTGGCTGCCGGCTCTGGTGGAATTCCCACAGTGTTTTCAAAGATTTTCGTTATTTCGTCCTTGGGAGTTGGTTTCGCCTCTGCTCTGGGTGATTCCGGTTTCTTTTCTACGTCAATTGCTTGTGGCATGACTGTCTCTTTTGGAATGATTTGAGCCCACTCTTCTGGAATTGAAATGGATTCTTGATCTCTGTGTCTGTGTGGTAGAGACATGTCTACGGTACTGGAGCTTGATGGGTTTTCTCTGGCATCGCCGGTTGTAGCTGCGATGGGTGGAAAATCACCAATATCCCCGAACAGAGAGGTCCTTATGTGCTGTATTAGCTGCTCGACGTCAGTGAATATGGTGCCTTGGGTCGCAGCCCTCTCGAGAATCCCAACTATTTCCTTTAGGTCCAACGAGGGCTTGAATGGTTCTCCAGCCCGTTGCAGGACACCCAGTTCCTCTGACTTCAGAAAGGAAACTATGCTGGCGGTTTGTTCGATGTCGCACTTGTTTTCCTTGTTGGCTTCCTCAATGACAGACTTGAGGGTCACAAGACTGCACCTTGCCTCCTCCATTTCGACATCCGAAGACGATGCGGCGGTGTCCTTGTCGGATCTTGGTTTCTCCTTGATCAAGTCAAAGCTCTCCCTAGAGGTGGCATCGGGGGTAGCATCGGATCTAATGGATTCTTGATCGATGAAGTTGTAACTGGCCGTATTGCTGGCGTTGGTGGTGAACTGATGTAGCCATGTCCAGGGCGGGCCGACTTCCCGAAGCATTTGAAAGGCCTCTTGCTGTAGACAATCTGAGGCGGCTTGTGCCGACAGATTTGCTTGTTGCTGACGTTGTTCGTGGGCGGTCTTCTCAATCTGTTGAGCATTTTGCAACTGCTTCTCGGAAATGTAATGCGGCCCGTTAAAGTCTTCTTCGGTGAGAGGTGGTCCTTGAGCCTGAAATTGTAAAAATGAATACCATTGTGTTGGAGTGGAAATACTACTTACATCCTGAAGGAGAAGCATAATTGTGTCGAAATCTTCGCACTTGTCCAGCAGATTCTTGGGGTCGTCCATGTGCGAATTGACCATGAAATCTGAGCAGGCTAGGCTTGAAGAGCTCTCCGAAGAACATGGACACTACGGAAGAAAGCAAACAATTGTGTCAGGCTTGGAAATGTTTGGGGGCCAATTCATCCATGATACAAGACGATAACTACAAGTGTTCCGAAAGACTATATCCATAGGCCAATCGTTTCCACACCATGGTAGTAACATGCTACAAAAGATCGCGTCTAAAGGCTGTTGCCTATAAAGCCAAAGTAAGCCTCGGATAGTCAAAGACAAGAAGCACTGAAGACAAGTTGACAATAAAATTAGGGAGGACGGAGGAGTCGATTTTTTCAGACCGGTAAACACTGACGCCCGAGTCAGAGCCTTCGTAGCACAGGTTTTTGGAAATTCTCCTTTCCGAAAATTTCAAACTATGCCAGTAAATATTTTCGGATTTAATTTCATAAAAATGTTTGAAATAATAAGAAGGAAAGTTCGAAGTATGATACACAAAAATTTGAACCAACCAATGAGGAATGGTAGAATGGTAGGTACTCATACAAGGCCCGAACAGGCGCCTTCAGGTTTTGGTCTGTAGCTCAGCTTCTGGATGAAGTGGAAACCTGTTTCAAAGGTGCTGGTTATGTTCGCATTTTGACCAAAAAGAAGGCTTGGCAATAAGCCACATAGCGTGAAGTCTTCTAGAAGTCAGTAAGTACATTTGGCAGCGGCTAAGAGACCTTATTTTTTTAATCCTAGTTGGCTATAGGTCGTAGGCGCAGTGGTTTAGTGGTTAGTGTGTTGGACTTATAAGCGAGAGGTCCCAGGTTTGATCCCCGACAAAAGTCCAAATTACTTCTTAAGGTTATTTTCCACTGCGCCACTTTTCGCAAATGTCTGACAAACATCCGAGAGTATAACAGTCATAAAAGAGCTTCTCAATAAGCCGTATGGACTCGTCATAAAATTGTAGATCCCTTCCATTCATTCCAAAAATTAAAATCTCACACAAAACGAATGTTTGTGGGAAACTAGGCCTAGGGTCCCTACGAACGTCTTGCTCCAACTATTTATTTTTTTATTTTTTTAGTAGTATGTAGGTCATCCAAACTTTGTAAGTCGCTTTTCGAAAACTTTTCTGCCAGAGGACTATACAACTTATAAGTTGTAACAAATTCAGAGCTGAGCTGAACCATGGACCGCTGCTGAAGCGAGGTAGGTTCGACTGTCCTGAAAGAAGTTTTTTCTTTTGGTGTTTCGCCGGTGTTTAAAAATGACCCGCATTACCCCATTTTTGAGGGGTGAAATATATTTAGAGTTTGGACTATTTCTTCGTTTAACCACTTACCACAATTTTCATAGAGAATAGCGAATAGTTTCAAAAAATGTTCTCAAATGTTGGTTTCAGGCAATAGCCTTGAGAAGGGTCCTTTTTTTTTCTTGCTCATAAGCCAGTATAAAAAAGTTCCGCAACAGATTGACAGAAAATGCACATACTTCAAGAGTGTGTTTTACTAGTGCCCTGAAAAGGAAATTTTCAATATGACCCCCCCTCCCTTTACATGTAAAGGGTGATTTTTTAGCTGGTTTGGTTTTGGCGACACTGGTTTTGACAGCTGACGTGTGTTTAGTACCTTGTGTCACTGTCAAACAGCTTCAGTTTGGTTTGCAATTTAACCATGGATCGTCCTACAAATGAACAACGCTTGCAAATTATTGAATTTTACTATCAAAATTCGTGCTCGGTTCGAAATGTTCATCGCTCGCTGCTTCCATTTTATGATCGGCATTCTCGACCTTCTGAGCAGTCTATTCGGAAGATTGTGACCAAATTTCGCACCAAATTTACTTTGTTGGACATTAAACCACCAACACGTTTACGTACTGTGCGTAGTGAAGAAAATATTGCGGCCGTATCAGCTAGTGTGACAGAAGACCGCGAAATGTCGATTCGGCGCCGTTCCCAGCAGTTAGGCCTTTGTTACAGCACTACGTGGAAAATTTTGCGGAAGGATTTGGGCGTAAAGCCTTTTAAGATACAGCTGGTGCAAGAACTAAAGCCAGCCGACCTACCACAACGCCGAATTTTTGGTGAATGGGCTCTTGGAAAGCTGGCCGAGGATCCGCTTTTTTATCGAAAAATTGTGTTCAGCGATGAGGCTCATTTTTGGTTGAATGGGTACGTAAATAAGCAAAATTGCCGCATTTGGAGTGAAGATCAGCCAGAAGCATTGCAACAGCTACCAATGCATCCCGAAAAAGCCACTGTTTGGTGCGGTTTATGGGCCGGCGGCATTATTGGGCCATATTTCTTCAAAGATGATGCGAATCGCAGCGTTACTGTCAATGGTGAACGCTACCGAGCGATGATAACAAACTTTTTTTTGCCCGAAATGGAAGTTCTTGACTTGCATGATATGTGGTTTCAACAAGACGGTGCCACATGCCACACAGCACGCGAAACAATGGCGCAATTGCGAGGCGAGTTTGGTGAACAGTTAATTTCACGTTTCGGGCCGGTCAATTGGCCGCCTAGATCGTGCGATTTGACACCATTAGATTATTTTTTGTGGGGGTATGCCAAGGCTAATGTGTATAGGGACAAGCCCGCTTCGATTGACGCACTGGAAGCCAACATCCATGCATTCATTCGTGAGATACCGGCCGATATGTGTGAAAGAGTATGCCAAAATTGAGACGCAGCCGCGGTCAACATTTGCATGAAATTATCTTTAAACATTAAATTGCAAGGTTCAAACTATCGATTCAAATAAATATTTCATTCAATTTTTCGAATTTTTTGTGTTTTTTTTTTAAAAAAAGTTCTAAACCTCTTAAAAAATCACCCTTTACATATTTTAATCACGACAGATACCCCACAAACCGCAAACCGTTCGTTGCATTCATTTGAAACTTTGATAGAAAAGTAAAATATCTTCGACAGGTATTTCACAACTTTTCAGTAGCGTACGCATGATATTTCTGGGGGCTAAGGCTTAATTTTGTGATAAAATGTTTGGCAATGGAACCCATTAAAAAATTTTTCACAGCTTTCAGAGCTTTGGACTCGAATCTAGAAGAGGAGATGTATGGGCTGCCAGTCCCTGAGCACTCTACTGCGTACGCCACTACCCCCCCAAATATTTTAAAAGTCTGGGCACTCATTCCGTAACTTTTCAGAGGATTGTCGTCGAAACGATAGACCTCCAAAACTAACAACCAGCTTGAAAGCTTAATCCAGTTCTTTTTCCACGAACATAATGAAAGGTGACGTTTGTCAACAAAAAAATCGAGCGGAATATGACTTATTTTGGTGATCAAAGTTTCAAAAACGATATCGTTTAGACAACCGTTGATATACGGAATCTGCCCCCTGCACTTTTCTAAGGGACTTTGGCTTCAAATCCACTAACCAACCACTGCGACTTACAACATGAAGGGGAACAGAAAATAAATCGACAAGCATTTCGGGGGGTCTAGTTTTTGCCCAATGGCCCGTTTTAAGGGGCAACCACATGCAAGCAAAATGTGAATGGGAAAAGCTATTTTTAGGTCTCATTTGCTTGATGTTTAATAAGAGTACCTTAAAATACAAACAGAAAAAAAAACATATCCAAGTGGAGTTACCACCCTTATCATTTTCGTGGACCTTTTCATAGTTAAAAGACTTGAATAATTTTAAACGTTGGTAAAAAATAGAAATAAGTAAATTTCCATTTCGCAAATTTTTAAAAGGGGACTCGTAGAAGGTTTTTCGCAAGTATTTCCAGAGAAATGACGGTCAACATCTGGCAGGTTACACAATATAAAAGGTTTGTCCGAAGTGAACCCTAGGGCTCACCTCACTGAATTAGTCAGAATTGAAAATACAATCGATACAATCCTGAGCTACCACTAAAAATGAAAATCAATTTTCGAAGCAGTGTTGTTAGCACTCTCTCTTCATTTATCCCACGAAGCGTGGTCATTTTTCCCTTTTTTCCCTTTTCACCATACTCAAATTCCCTTTTAAAACCCCACGATACTTTCTAGCGTCAAAATGCATTTTTTAAAAGTAAAATTTATATTACACGGAAAGAAAAACACGTTAAATTAACCTTTAGTATAAAAACCGCAGTTTGTAACACTGCTATGATTATTTTTGGTACTAGAAAATGTTGATAAAAGACGATTTACATGAGCTGTTTTTTATGGAGGTTCAGTGTGTTGATAATCATGGTGAAATACAGGTGTTTTGACAGAATTTCACCAAAAATTCATAGTTTAAATGTTTTTGTCAAATATCTGAAATTCCGACGATTTGGTGCTATATCCCTTTATCCCACGGAATGCTTTTCGGACATCGAAATTCCCACAAAAAGGGATAAATCCCACGATATAAAAACACTGTTTCGAAGTGAGAACCGGCTCTGACCTGACCCTAGGTACTTAGACAGGGCAATAGATAAGTGGTGGATTTTGCTGTCAATCGTAGATGGGTATGAACTCTTTTTTTGTGAGCTTGTGAACTTTGTGGAGCACGCAGCTGAATGTAACAAGAAATGCGTCCTCCGGTATTGAAATTTGTTTGATATTATTTTAAGTGCTACATCTCAATCTTAGAAACTTTTTAAAGTCGCACGGCTACATTTTCGAAACCAAATTTCTGGCGGTTTCTTGGAGCTTAGCCAGTCAAGCCCTCTTAGTTTACACTAGGGCTGACCGAGTATGTCAAACGAGCCAACGCCATAGGTGACTGGAACCGCCATTTGTACTAATTGCAACTGCATAAGTCTGCCTTAAATTGTTGTCCCCAACAAAGTGCCAAAATTAATCACTGATACGATGAGGCCCAAGTCCAACATCAATAAGCCTATTATGTCTGAGCAATTAAGCAACAAAAGAAAACACAAAGTTTACTTACCTCTCCGCAATAGGGCTTGTCGAACTTTGCCTTGCACGATGTAATGATGGTATCCTTTAATAAAGTAGCCGATAGTACTCTGGGCAGCCTGTCCATTGATGTTGCCTCCTCCAAGTCACCCCAAGGACTGCAAGCAAATATATATGGTCAAGGTGGTCAGGTTGAATGTTAGCCTTATATATTGGCCTTCAAAATGATCGGAGGCATCTTGTGATGACAAAGAACGATTTAATTAGACTCGAACTGAGACCACATGCACGCACACATGCTCCTCGGGCGTCGTCGGTTGCTGTACGTCTCTTTGAGGTGAAGCATGCCTACATACTCGACAGCGCATTGTTCTAATTACCTGCAGCAGGTGTGTACGTAGCTGTGTGCATTTTGCTAATACCTTAAAGGCGTACAGAAACAAACTCTTTACTTACAGGACCTTTTGACCATTAACGAAACACTGCTCCTGCGAACAATCCAATTTTGCGACGAAGCAGTAACATATCTTGAACATCCAGTAAGGCATCCTTGCCAGACCACCTTCTGCGTCGTCTGTCAATAGTTCGCACACCATCGCCATGGCATCGTGTGGCGTCTGTCGGGATGGAATAATATGCAAAGGATAAATATATATATATTCTCTGTTGAGGTTCATTTAACGCACAACGCATCGCACACGTTCTGTTCTGAGTTGTGTCTGTGGGTCTGTTTCTGTGCTCTGTTTGTGTTCGCTTTGGTGTGGGTAGATTGTGTCAGTGTCACTGCGAATGCATCCAATTATACAGAAAGTACAAATACGGATTGCTACAATATACCTACCCACTTAAGTTGTATTTATTTAAAAATCAGATTTAATGTTTGCAAATCGAAGGGAAATCTTTCTGAACGACCCTTCGAAAGTATTAATTCAAAACAAGGACGCTTGTGACAATCCCCTTCGTTTCGTATTCAGTAAAACAAAATAATTGGATGAGGAAAAGTTTCCAAATCGTTTCTTGGGAATTGATGATTTTGTTTTTGTTGCTCGTGTAGGTACGAGTATTTTCCGGAATAATTTCCAAATAAAATAAATCAAACAAATGTTGTGACGAAGCCCCACGGTCTTGTATGCAAATTGAAAACTTGTTACATTATTCTTTTGTGTGGGTATTGGAAATAGATTGTCTTTTGTATTATAAAACTCATCAAATTGTGTACACAAAGCTACGGACTGTAAATTCATTACTAGGCAATTTAGTTTTGACTGTAGCAAGTCAAGTTTATCGACAAAGTTCGCTGGAGGCTGTAAATATATGTCTATGATGGGCCTTTAGAAGAGCTCTGAAAGCAGTTTGACAGACTGATCTGATACGAGTCTGATGCTGTTACGTGAAGGAGTTCCAATACAATTCGAGAATAGTAAAACTTTGGCTGCCTCGCAAGTTATGACATTGCTTTTCTAACTTTCGGTTTAATATGAGTTGCTAGCTGCTATCGCCTCATGGCGCGATGCTAATGACACTAAATAATGTCCAAGTTATATTTTAGGATCTCACAAATTTTCCATATAAAATAAACAAAAGATTATTACTCATGGAGTTTTAAAACCAACAAAGCGGCGCTAGAGTCAGTCAATTGTCATTGGCTGTCACAATCGCACCAGACGTTTAAGAGAAAGGCAATGGGGACGTTCAAGTATCTATTTTAGTAAGTCTGACAGCTCTCTCACTAGATGTATCTCGGTTTTGATTGGGGGAAATCGGTCATGAGAGCAGCTGTTTCAGTTGACGTTTATGGAGGGGTAGCCGACGAATCTAGTCAAGAAATTCGTGACTGAGTACTAAGTTGACACTTCGCATAAGTGGCTGTCGTAGAAATCGTAGAAAAAGTGACGATCCCGACCAATCTAGTTTTTGCGTTTAAGTTACATCTCATCCAGACCAATCTAGTCGTCTTAAGATAACTGGATTATTGAATGTGCCCAATATTTCGTTAAAGAGTGTAACTTTGTAGCAGTAATTCCAGATCGGGGGATTTATTCCTTTTTTCCGGATTTTCTCACTTAAAATAAGCTAAAAGGGTCAAAGGGATTTTTCAAAACTCATAGTGCCAAAAAAGGGATTCTACTTTTTGGTCAATTTTTGTTCCTAATTGTTAATTTCATTAAGAATAAAAAAATTAGTCAACCTACGATGAAATTAAATATTTTCATGTTTACAAACAAGTCATTCAAAATATCTGAGTGCTTTCATTTTTTTTTTATTTCCCTAAAGTGTTTCATAAACTGACATATCTGTGGTGAACATCTCAACTCACCACATACTAATGAGATGGTGCCGTCGTGAATTTATGTGTGTGGCTTGTTTTAATTCTGGCAATTTGTTGTGATTGTTTTAAAAATTCAAAAGAAATGAATTTATAAAATATTTGTTCCAAATGTCAGCAAAACAAGTAAAAAAGAAAAAAAATCCAGGCAAGATGGTAGGATCCCCAATTTGCTGCTTGGTTAAGGCGGGTTCAAACCGACGATTACGAAGCATTTTGCAAAGTTTGTGGGGCGACATTTCACTGCGGCAAAAAAGTTTTTTGCATACCAGTAATTTTCAAATAATTCATAAGATATTTATTTTATGTTGAATATTATTTTCATTTTAATGCCGAAGGCAATTTTATGTTCCTTTTTGTAACGTTTTAAAAATGCATAAGATGTACCAATATTTTTATTGTATTTATTTTTGTTAGCTTGCATAGTTACAGCCTTATTTCTTAGAATTTTCTATACAGCCTTTATACACCCTTCCACAAATTCTTATTTATAAAATATTTCTCCATGCATACTAGTTATACAGGGCTTGCGTTAAAAAAGGTACTGAAAAGGAGAAATCTATTACATTTATCTGTCCGAAAAGATAAAGAAAAACGAAGCAGCTTGTGAGAAATGCAAAATTCAAATACAAATAGGCAAAGGAATTACAAAATTGAAATAAAAAAAAAGGATGATTTGGGACTCCTAGAAACGGTAGTCTTATGCAAATTAAAACAAATTGTTAAAACAATTTGTAATATCTCATTTCTGCACCTATTTCTTATACAGTTGTAGAATCTGGAAAATTCAAAACAAAAATGTCAATACTTATTTGCTTTAATTTAAAATAAAATGTGACAGATTTTTGAAGTGAAAATGACATTTCGATACTATTCTACCTCTATAAAAGCTCTAAACAAAGTCCAAGCGCGTTTAGCTTAAACAAGCTCTATACAACGTTGAATAATTTTTATAAATAAGGTTTTTGCGTATAGGCATTTTAAAGGGTGCATAACTTTATACACTATTTAAAATACGTTTATAAATAAAGTGTTAAGGTATTATGTAATTTGTATTTGTTAATAATAAAAAAGACAGAATTTAATGAAATACATGTTTTATTTTTATTTAATATTTCGTGGGATGAATGTGGGATTTTTTATATTTTGGCGAGGGATAAAAGGGATTTTTTTGGGTATAACCGCGACATAATATCACCGCTTTGGAGCATAACATATGCAGCTTAACTCTGGGTGTGACTCCAAAAACGCCACTTAGAAAGGTAGAATGTTTGAAGCAAGTTTCTTATTGTACCGATAATGCCGATAACCAATTCACAATGTGGCGTTGACAGATTATGTAGAAACAAAGCGTTGCTGCCACACAAAATACAACTGCAGGCGTTGGATCGACTTTAGATCGTAAATATCGTAAAGTTCAACGCGACGTCTGAGTAGACCTACTCTCTACTCTCAAACGCGTGACAACTTTAAAATTTTGAATTGTTCGATTTGATGTCGTGGCGTGTGCCGTTCTTAGTTGAAGGAGCACAGAACCACTAATGTTTATCACACACACGTTTAAAAAAGCAATACGATGTTTTTTTAATGCAAATTAATTAATTTAGTGTGTGGAAATGACGAATACTTTTTTTGTGGAGCTAATAGTTATTTCTTCAGATTTTCTTGGATAAAACAAAATATTAATCATTGGTCCTTGTTCTTTGCATTACTGATTTTTGTATCTGTTTTGGAGAGTCCTTTTTGAATTGTCGAACAAAAATTACGGCTACAAGAAAAAAGAGAGTAGACTTGAAATTTGAATTCCGCTCTCTATTTGTGTACATTATAGTTTAAACCAAACCGAACTTTTAACCTGTCATACTCTACTCTCTCAACGCGCATTTGCTTCAAAGCAGCATTTCATTTTACAAAATTGTTGCTCGCGCGCTTTGGCATTTAAAACCGTAAAGTTTCGATATATCGTGTCTAAGCGCGCCGACGACGCACGCACGCGTTCAATGCGACATTAGGCGTTTTTCTTTTTTAGTTCAGAGCTGAGCTCGAGCATTATGAGCGCGCTCAGATTGTTCTGAGGTATTTATGAAACACACTTGAGCATGAGCACATAGCTGTCATTTGTTGTAAATATATGCATAAATTGAATATTTATTAATTTTTATTTTTCTGTCAAATGTGCCTGGAAGTGTTTAATCAGTCTATTTATTCTGAGCTCATAGAGCGCACTCTGATCGTGCTCTGAACGAAAAAAGAAACACAAATTCTGAGCTCTGATGTAGGTATCTGAGCTAAAAAAGAAACACGAACTTTTTGTACAACAGTTCAGTTTGAGCTCTGAATTAAAAAATAAAAACGCCTATTGTGAATTCGGCATAAGGCTGTAGCTTTATCTATTTTTTTAACGAAAAGCCTAACCCAGGAAAACAAAACGAAAACCCAGAGAAGTGTTCCTCTTTTTCTATTGTTTTTTTTTCCGGAACTTATAGACACAGAGAATTGAAGCAAAGTGGAGATTGTTACCTAAGGCATCCTTTATAGGCCACCAATAGAAATTTGTTTGTTATTTTCATATAAAAACTATAGCCCAGGTCAGACATAAGTCGTATAAAAATGTTATTTTGTATAAACAGGGCACTTCGTAGCGGAGTTTGATCTTCCCTTCGTCCGGCTAAAGTTTTTTGATCGGCAAAGGTTGCTCAAAGCTTAACAATATATAATAAAATGTTGTATACACATATTGTAATTATTTCAAATTGGCTTCTTGTCAGTTTGCTTCATCTTGAAGGCCTCATCGATTTTCCTATGTTACGGGAAAAATTGTTAAAAACTTTAAATGTTTGCACACAACTTGACTTTCAAAAAGTATATTTGAAGAAAATTGTACTATTCAGTGAGACATAAAGTATGCCTATAGGCTGTACAGAAATTCGCTTGAAAACATTTAACGCGCCGCTGTTTTTGATATGCATTTACGCAAGAGTGGCCAAAGCTATGTAAAAACGGTAAGGAAATAATAATCGGAAACGGCTGAAGCTGCCCTAAACCTTTACCATTCAAAATCGAGTAGATACTGTGTATGGGTGATAATATGTTTTCGAAACACCTCACCCTATTCAATCCTTTAGTATAACTCGAATAAATTTGAAGTCCCATTTTATTGTGACAATAGATGGCAAATAACCCAGAGTGACTTCCATCTCCAACCATCGCCCACCACGGTCCACTTAATTGAATTCCACTATCAACCATTGTCAACCTTTCTCAACCAAAAATACCTAGGAACCTATATAAAATTTCACAAACTCGTCGAAAAACCAACAAAGACATTAAAAACGCTGCCGCGCATCCACCTATACACTAAAGAGGTAGGTACTTCTTCCCTCTTGAGATAAATTCTAACAAGTGTTTAAACTACAACTAGACTACCTTTCAAAAATATAAAAACCAAACCCAAGAAAAAAGTAAACTAAAGAGAAACACTTACCTCGCTCAAGGACCCAATCATTACAGCCAGAACCTTCAACCAGTGAACTTGCGGCCAATTCAACATCCGGCAAAGTGATAAGTACTTCAGGAGATCATCCTGTTGGAAAATATTTAAGTAGAAGAGGCCACTCTGTCTCACGCCTTTCACTCAAGATATATTTATATAGCATTTTCGAGGCAAAGCACAAATTTTCATTTTATTGCCGACACAAATAAAATACTCCAATAAAATTATATTAAAGTTGCAAGACAAACCAAAATGAATAAGCAACACAAGAAAAATGAAGACAAGAACAAAGCAAAGGACGTAACGAGAAAACGCGTAAATAATTGCAAACAAAAAAGGGAAATGTGGGAAGAAAAACTGGCAAAAAGTCAAAACAACACCCGAGGGATGTCCAACAGGAGCAAGGCCGATTCGGACCCTGAGCGGCCCTTGAACCCGCCACCACCCACTGACTGTGTGTGCACAGGCAAAAAGTTAAACGGATTTCATGGAAATTAACAAACGAAAAAAATTAAAATCACTGCTAAAAGGGAAAACACAAAAGAAGCAAAAGGGAGGGAAAAAAAACACCAACAACAAGCGCTAACCTCGGGCAAGCAGAGGGCCTTCCATCGCTCCTGCAGCAGGCAACGGCTAATGAAGAATCCTTTTCCGACCTGATTTTGCACCCGCACACATTTAGCAGCAGCAGGAGGGACGCCCAGTTTTCATAAGGATGGCGGTGTGTTTGTTCATCAGTATTCATTGCGTTGTAGATATGGGCATTCGTTGTGTTCGGCCGAGTGGCGGTGATGGCGAAGCCGGTAACGGGGTTAGTATCTCTTGTTCGTTCTTGTATTTTGTATACGAACCTGAGCGACGAGTACCTTTAGGTATCCCCTCGTCAGACTGCCTTGTCGGCGGCTTCGTTCTAAGCGGATTTTCACCGGAGGCGGTGCGTCGTTTGCAAGGCATCGAAAATAGGCGGTCGACCATCGGAGTATGTCGTATGGCTGGGTGCGAATGGCGGCTGTGAAAAATATAAAGTAGAAAATTTTTTTGTTTCTTTTAAAAGTTTTTGTGCTCCACAACATCCATCCGTACTGAGGAGGACGATGGCCGTGACGGCCGGCGCATCGCGAACGAGAAAAAAACAATGGAAGCGAAACTCAAAGGATCATAGGTATACGAGTACAACGAAGACGAAAGAAATTGAAAATTTAATTAAACGGCGGAATGTGCGATGTGGTGTAGGAATTTTCGGAAGCATTTACACTACGCTGGCTGTGGCCTTGATTTTTCATAAAATTGTTCCCACTGTCCCAGAGAAAATGGAATGCCCTGCTTAGTAAGCACAGCACGGTGGTAGTGGTAGGTATATCTGCGAGAACATTTCGGCTAGTTTTAAAATCAGTTTTAAAATGTGTTTCGCTTTTGAGGGTACAAATTAAACTTTGATATTGAGTGTGGGCACCGCAGATCGCAGAAATGTGCGGGCTACGGGGGAATGCCAGACGGTCAAAATATTTTCCCCCCGTTAAATCTGAAAAGTCCCCAGATTTGACTATTTGTCCCAAAAAAAAACCCAACTTTTTGTAAATTTTTTGTTAGCATGTTTTTGTACGACTTGAGGGATTTTCAAATTTGAAACGCCCACACGCAGTTGGCTATTACAAACTTAACCTAAAGTGTCGTACATACTGCGTCCAGCGTTGCCACTTTGCTGCAATTGCAGCAGATCTACTGACTTTCTTCCTTACTGCCAAAACACTTAAGGGCCGTTTTATTCACTATTGTTCAACTTCCCGATAACTCCGAGGTTGACCAACTTCGGTGTTGATTTGAAAGAGAGAGTTGAGCGGCAAGTTGAAAATTGCTTTTATTCACTACTTTAAATTCAACTCCTCAGTTTAAATTTCAAAGTTAGCTGACTTGCTGTTTCAGAAATATCCCTGGGATATTTGTGGCAGATGACTGGATTTGGATTTCGGGCGTCATTTTCGTTATGGGTTTTTATTCTTTGTCTATGGTTTTCGCTTTAAAGCGTAGATATCCATATACAAATTAAATTGGTTCGAGGGAATTTTGCTTTCACGAAAAAGTTATGTGCTGTTTGCAGCAGCTCCCAGCGCAACTTTATTACTAGTTTAATTTACACGATCTATTGAACAAGAAAATCACGAACTTAATAAAATATACAATAAATTCCAACTCTTTCGCGATGCACAATTCTTTCTCCAGACGCACGGCAACGAATTCATTATAAGATGGAACACCATCATTGTCGCCCACTTTGAGAGACGGAAACGATAGATAAAGTCATGGTCGTCCCATTTTTCAAATCCGTCTCCGTGGTATTATCTTGTATTGCCGTCTCTCACAGAACAAATTCGCATTCTCTCCATCCTCTTCACTGCTCGAATCAGACTATGGCCAATTATCGCAACAATAATTTAAACGATATATTATTTCAAATTGTAATTAATAACAATTACTTTCGTCACTTGATTTGAAGAGCTAACAGTAACAGTCAAAAACCCCCAAAAAAAACAATTTAAACATAAAATCCCAAGTTTGCTCTCCCTACTTCTACTATTTCGGGGAGTTGAGCGAACCCAAAGTTGACCAACTTTCAGTTTTCTCAACTCCGGAATATACAAAGTTGAGCGAATCAACTTTGAGTGAATAAAAGCAAATTCTCAAGTTGAAAATAAAAATCCCCAAGTTGTGTTCAACTTCAAGTGAATAAAATCGTACTAAAAAAAAGTGTCTGTCAAGAAGTGTCAACTAGGTACCTTTCTAAACGCAGACTGTCTTTCGACGTTCGAGTTAAATTTGGAAATTGCGACCCAACACATTATTTGTCTTTTATTTATACCTCTTTAGCTTTTCTAATTTCAAAAACTTTGTAGGTAGTAAATAAATACAACGTTGCCATTTTGACTGTTTTCCAGTCAGATCTGCCTGGATTGACACGCATTTAGCTGGAAGATTTTGTACAATCCAGCCGTGTTGTTTTTTAACTGGATACTATTTTTGTTTTCTGTTTTTAAATGCTTTCCGTCATTTCTTTTCAATAAGTATAGATTTTAAAATTCAAGGTGAAAAAAAACAATTCAAATTAAAAGAAGAACAAAATTTGCTAGAATTTCATATTTCTGGGGGTCAATTCTTAACTTATTAATGCTGCTTCAACTTTGATATTCCGTTCGAAGTTACAAAAAAGTTGGTTGATTTTAAAACCAACCTACACATGCTTATAGCGACACAATTTTTATAACAACTTTGTTGGTAAAAAATGTCATTTTTTAGCAATGTTTTCATTGATAACCTGAGTTCGACAACACTTTGTGGTTTCCACCCCAATTTATACGCATTCGTTGCCACGATATCATGACAAATATCGGAATTTCTTGATTCGTAGAATACAAAATCCACACCATTCGCTGGTTTCACAATATTTTTATTACTTTTTTTTATTTAAGTCGCAGTCCAGCTACCCACACACATCATAACATCATAGTGAAACTCGCACAAAACAGTCACGCAAATAAATGCCTTAACAGTAATCTATTTTTAACTTACCCTTGGCGTAGGTCTTCAGGATGTTTGGAAAAGACTCCGGAATTGCGATTTGTTCCGAACAATACAACTGGACCATAGCGCACCTCTGTCCCGTGTCGGACGTCACCATCGGAAAATAATAAAACAATTTTCAATTCACTTTGACATGTGACATTTAATTTTATTTTTTCTGATATATAAATAGAAAATTTCTCAAAAGTCGCAAAGTACTATTCGAAAGGAATTATTTTGCTTTGTGCCATCGATGTGAGTTTCTCGAATCCAACTCAATGTGTGGTTGCTTTTGAAGTGTGGTTTCCCTTTTGTAATTAATTGGAACGTAGGTATTTGTGTTTGGCACTTCATTATTGCCAAGGATACCGAAGCGACCAAACTAACGGATACGGGCGGGGTTTATGTTAGAGTGACGTTTATATTATGTACTGCTGTTAGGATGATCCAAGGTTTAATTTTCTTAGATTGTATACAGAGCGCTTGGAGAATGTGTATCAGGTAGTGCACCAAAAAGGGTGGGCTAGATACAAGTACACTGAGGAAAAAAATTGTATTGCCAACAATTTTTGTTGGTTAGAATTATACCAACTATGAAAATTGCAATTGTTGGAAATGATGTAAGGAAGTAATTATGGGGAGTATACGCGGAATACTCTTCATTGTGGAAGAGGACTCAAAAAAGAGTTCTTGTTATCGAAAATAATTGTTAAAGCAAGAACTTCTAGCTTAAAGATTTTTTTTAAGAATCTCAAAATTCTTCGCTTATTGATCAGTTTCTTTGTTCTGAGTACTTATATTTTTCAAGAGGACTTAGATTTGAATGGTCACATTAAAGGACAAAGTGGCCTCCGTAGGTCTGTTCCTTTTTTTTTAAAATGTTATGAATTTTTACTGACTCCTACGAATTTTTATGGATTTTCACCTATTGCCGCTGTTAAACAGCTGGAAAATTTCGTAAAAGAGAACGGCTGCGAGTGAGCAGGATATTACCCCTCCACTGAGAATGTTACCAATTTATTATCAACAAATTTCTTGCAGTTGGAATTGGAACATCTGTCAGCCACCTGACTATTGCCAGATGATTTCAAATTATTTGTTGTTCTATTTGGTATACGAGTCGCTTATTCCAACCAACTCTTCTACATATTCGGATCCATCAAAAATAAATTCGATTAAGAAGTTCAGCCATTTTGAAGACTTTTTTTTACTTTACTGCAACTTATTAATTTATCTGTCATTTTTGATAGATTACTAAAAAAGCGTTCCTTCACTTTTTCGTAAGTTTCGTAAGTTTATCCCCACGCCCAGTGTCCAGTGATGTCACTTTTCTCTCATTGCGAGAGAATTCCCTCACCGAAGTGAAAACTAATCAAAAAGAAAAGTATTCGCGTAGAACCACAAATTTGAAAAAGTTCGCTTCTTTTGCGTCTTACATCTATGTTATGGCTAAAAAACACCAAATATAAATGAAATCAAATAAAAAGTCTGTTACGAAATAGCATTTCAACGATTTGACATCCATCTGTCAGCTATAACCAACTAAAGAAATTTCTTGGGCTAATATTTGCAGGTTTTTTATGGAGAGAAAATGTTTTTTTCTCTCTTTTTGGCTCTCTTCTGCCCAACTTTTGCGTAAGGGACCGAAGATTGACTAAATTTGACTAATGTGCTCGAATGCATCATCTTTAGGAAACAGACTTCTTGTGTCTCGCCTTATATAATAAAATTTGACATCGTGACTCGCATGCTAAAATTCCGCAGCAACAGAGCTCCAAGACACACTGGTTGGAAGTTTATAGGTTCCTGTTCAGATACAGAAATGCTCAGATATGAAACGGAACAACTCTTGCACAAAAATTGAGTCCAATAGCTCTTTCGATGAGCTTGCATTTTGATTGCGTATGGATCAGGCTTCATAAACAAGTCAAGATTTATCACCAGAGAGGTGTCTACCTTTGTGAGTGGGTTCGTCAAGAGTTGACGACACTATCTACATAAAATAAAGTTCAAAAAGGCTGCCTATCAACTCATCTCCACACAACATAATTCAACAATTGTATAACTTGATCACTTGATGTGCTTTCGAAATGAAAAGAAAACCTATTGGCGCCGGCAATTTTATCGACATGTACCGGGGTGCGTGAACTTGGTTCCCTAATGTTAAAATTTAGTTTTTTTTTTTTTTTTAGAGCTCCGGATGGCTCAGCAAGAGTTCTAGAGTTCTTGATAAGAATTTTGAAAAGTTCTGTTCAATATTTTTTTAATTTTTTAATTGTGGGCTCGTATAAGCTCAAGGAGCACCCCATTTGTGAAACTATTAAATGTCAAAAAAATGTTGGAACGAATTGAAGAATTGCGATCTCGGAACTCTAAGAAAAATTGAACCTTATGGTGCAAAGTTTACAGACCCCAATTACCGACACCTTTTTCAAGGCATGAGAGCTATAAGCACTTTATGTCCTTTGAACAATCCAAGATCCCTGTTAAAAAAATGTCATCCGGTGATGAAATGATTGTCCCCTATACAGAAGGCTGGGTATTTGTATTTGGTTAAAAGTTAGGCTATGGTTCAAATGAAGCAAAACTAAAGAATATTTATTTGAAAGCGATAGTTAGTCTTCCAAAAGGAAGAGCTTTCCATCTGTCTTTAAACGTGTTCATTAATTAGAAATTGAACCTTCATGCGGTCAGAAAGCTACAACAATTTTCCAAAAAAGGAGTAGAGTAGGTCTCTAAAAAGCTGAAGAGATATCTCCCGAGGCACAGCATTCTATTTTCTATATGCAATTTATAGGCACTTCGTCACATACCTACACCTGCATGTCTCCATTTTTGTAAGACCAATCTCATAGCGTGCTTCCGCAGAAGGCAATGAAATTATCCCCAGTTCTATTCTGAACTAAGCTTTATTATTTCTGCACAACCTCTCCAATCTAACTCAGTCCGCAGCCCCTCTAAGTTATAGCACCTTAGGTCGGCCACTTGAAATGGTTTTATTAAAAATAATTCACTTAGCCACGGCCATTGCGAGTCCTACCTATAGACCCTCCATTATTTCACTTAGGTAGTGGGCGCTCTGTTCCTTTTTTCTGCCAATATGCTGGCACTTTCGTTACACTCTATATCACGCAGTGTCCATCGAAACCCAACCGAATCTGGACATGTCTCTACCAACATAATGCCCTTAGAGATGTGCGACAACCCCTGGGTAGATCAGAGTTATGCATTCTCAGGCGCAGCCTAACAGTCAATAGGGGATCCGGTCGAAGTTCTGCTTTGAAAAATTCTGTCTCCTCACACAAAAATTCTGCTTAACGAAATTCTGTTCTTTTTAATTCTGCTTTACAAAATTCTGATTTTCAAATTTAAAGCAATAAAATTCAGCTTATTCTGCTTTTTTCCCAACTAACAAAAACGTAAAGGACAAGAAAAAAAAAGCTGTTGTGAGCCAGGGTCGAGCCACAGGGGCAGCTTCGGTACAGGTGAGGAGGGCGCGGCATGCTAGTGGTTGCTCGGCTCAGCTCGTCGGACGGGGGGTGTTCTTGCCCCCTCACCACATACCACCTGCTCAACAAACATTTTATATCATGCCAAAAAAAATAGAGAAAGAAAATAAAAGGAAGAAAGCTACTCGACTTTGACCACGGACTGACAAACGGACAATTAAACTGAAAGATAGTGTAGAAAAGGAAAATGTCCAAGGACCTATGCCAATACCCCGAAGAAAGAACGGAAGAGACACCTACCTATCCTAATCTATTTCTAAACTAACCTAAATGGAATAAAATAAACCCTAAACTATACCTATTATAACTTAAATCTAACCTATCTACTTTTACCCTAAACGCAACTTGTCCTTGCGTAGTCTCTTGGAGGTAGAGGTTCGCCATGACTTCGAAACACGCCGGATGTTAATGGCAAGGGATGGCCAACCCACCCTTCATGTCCTCAGACATATCCAATAGCTATCCCTCTTTGGCCGGAGTTGTGAGGGATAGCCCCTTTTATAACCCTCCAGTCACAACACTAGTTAAGCCAGAATGGCCGAAAAAACAACGCTGAAAAGCGTCATGTCAGGTCGTCAGTTAGTCGCGTATTGTCGTTGTCGATCTATCAAAAGGACGGCCTTCCCAAATATCCACACACCGTGAGCTTTTGGTCTTACCCGCTCATATTTAAAATGTATCTAAACCACGAAAATATTTGGAAAACATGGCACAAATATTGCCACTTTTATTAAAAAAAAATCAAATTCAATGTAAATCTTAACTCTAGCAAAGAAAACTAATAAAAAAACCAAATTAAGAAAAGAGAAGAAAAAAAATAATAATAATAAAAGTAAATATAAAAGAAGATTGAATCTTAAGGATACAATAGCAAAAAAAAAATGAGGGAAAAAAAAAAAGTCCTCTGCTCTTAATACTATTAAACTTACAATCCAAAATTCAAAGAAAATTCAAAAATAATACAAAAGCTAAAATTACTCACGGTTTCACGTCCCCCGTTGTTCTGGCGCCAGCACAAGAAGTTTCGATCTGTTTTTTTTTTTTTTGTAATTTGTTGGCTTAAAACTACCTATTTTCTAGTATACTGTTCGCGCACAAAACTAAAATATTAAAAGCAGGTAAGTAAGAAAATAAAAAAAAAAAAGGTACGTTAAAAGTTGAGAAGGAAACTAATAAAACTGCGTTAAAAAAAAAAACACAACTCAATAAAAAAACTGTGGCACTTCACATCACTCTTGATGATTCTGCTCGTGTTGGTGATGATTTGGGTGGGGTGGCGAAGCACCCCGGCTGATTATTCAGACGGGTGAGACAATAGCGTAGCACTTGCATGTACCCCGGTGAAGATTCCCTTTGCTGGGTCAATAAACTCGGGCTTGTTAAGTGCCTTTGTTCCGTGACTGTGGGCTTTGGACCCGTTAGCGTTTTTGTATGGAGACCGTTGGCTGGATATTATGTTGGCGTGTCGCAGTCCAACGGCAGAAATCTCGCTTTAAAGCTGATATATAAAGAAAACAATATTAAATTAATAAAACATTAAAAATAATTTATACTTCTAATTTTTAAATAAAAATAAATTTAAAAGGATAAAAGGAAACAAGAAAAAATAAATTAAATATTGACAACCAATCTCAATAAAAAAAAAATGTAATTAAAAAATTACGTTACAAGTTTTAGTTATTATAATTTCATTTCTTTAGTAGAAAAGGACATTTTTTTATTTTCCTCCCAGGAGGAAATAAAGGCTACAAATAATAATTGAGAAAAGAGGAGTTAAAATTAGAAGAAAAATAAATTCTCTCTATCTTTGCTTTACAAAATTCTGCAAACAATAAAAAAAAGATTTGGAAAATGTTCAAAAGCGTGCGGTTTTTAACATTTTCCAAACCTTTTTTTATTGTTTGCAGAATTTTGAAAAGTTGAATTTAGAAAAGCAGAATTTTGTAAAAAGAATTTTGACTCCAACCCAGTCAATAGATAAAGACATTCTTGTTTGTTTATTTATTTATTTATTTATTTTATCTTATAAGTAGGTACAACTTTTTTTAGATTACTTTGCAATAATTTATAAAAGAATGCGATCATTGTTAGAAATTATAATTTACTTAAAACTACATTTTAACAATGTTGTGTACTCATATTGAAATCAATTAGGTTCTTGTATTTATTGTAATTTACGCAAGCCATAGTGATAGGATCATTCAGACCATAATTAGTTCTGTGTCTAGGTGGCATAAAGAAAAAATGTTCCCTAGGTCGAAGAGTACGAGAAGGAGCATATATATTAAAAAATGACAGCAAAAACGAACAATCAATGTGGCCAGTTAAGACGTCATTGGCAAGCATTTCGCAATAATTTAATATTATTATTCCAGTCGAACTTTCTTAGAGCAAACCTTCTTTGAATTTTCTCATGCGAGATTCATCATTGCGGTAAAAAGGATTCCAAACAACACAGCAGTATTCCAATATCGAACGAATCAAAGTATTATAGAGAGTTTTAAGTGTATATGGATCATTAAAATCATTAGAGTTTCGAAAAATGAAATCTACCATTTGATTAGCTCTGCCAACTATGTAGTCAATATGCAAAGAAAAGTTTAGTTCAGTGTCAAAAATGAACCCCAAGTTTTTTTGGTCTGAAACTCTAGTCAGTGTTGTGTTTTGCATTTTATAATCAAAAAATTTAGGGAACTTTTTTCTACTAAAAGTAAGAACCGAACATTTCTTAATATTAAAATAAAGGCCATTAAGAACACAACAATTATTTAAACGGTTTAAATCCTTTTGTAACGCTAAGACATCTGACATACAGTTTATTGTCTTGTAGATATTTAGATCATCTGCGTATACAAAAGACATTTGGAGCTTGATACGAAAGAGGGCAAGTCATTGATAAAAAGCAGAAATAGAAGAGGACCAATATGACTTCCTTGGGGAACACCCGAAAAATTTCGAATTTCATTCGAAAACGCGGAACGAATTTTAGCAAATTGCTTGCGATTGGTCAAATAATTGCCATTTTGATGAACACAATAAGTGGTTTTCAGGGCGATTTTTTTTTTTTTTTGATTATCGTCAGTTTTTAATACATTTGTGGAGAATGAACTATATGAAGCTAAGTTCCTTGTTTTTAAGGTCTATCGTTTGACGATATTCGCCTCAAAAGTTACTTGATTAGGGACCAGGGTTTTATGGTATTTTATTTTATTAAAGCCTCTTAGGTCGCACGGCATCTATTGAGATTCAAAAAGAGTCGAATCACCTTAAGCATTCGAAAATATTCGTACCTTCTTCCCATCACACACCACACAAACCTATAACCAACTTGAATATTACGCCGTAAACATGGTATTCGCATCAAAGTCACAGAGTGCCTTGTGCCAACAGAAAGAGCACAGCGCACCCATTTCCGTTTACACAAAAGCAACTACAAAAACAAATATAAAAACAATTTTGCAAAAGCGAAAAAGGGCACAAAACGTCCCACAGCATTCGTATTCATTCCCATATAATATGGCACCACATCAGTCATTATGACATTCGTCGCAAACAGATCGAAATCAAAGCGCCATCTGATCCTTATCAATTTTTAGCCCCAATCCTTACGGCTGGCTGCTTGCTTCACATTTAATGAAACACAAATACCCATCATTTCTTCCATTTTACATTCAAAGGATTTATATCATATCAGCTGTTCCAATTTTGCGCAACCATCACTGCCACCACCACCACCACCACCATCATCATCATTATCATCATCAGGACTGTGATATTGTACACATAAAAACATCCGAACAACAAAAGTCAACAGAAAAAAAAAAAGTGATAAAACAAAAATTGGACATTCAAGGACTATATTCGTCTTCCTTTTATATTATTTTTTTTTTTTGTACGGCCGGAAAATGGGCGAAGGAAAACCTGAAATAAATGCGAAACTATACATATGGCCGCCTTATCTAACAACTACTATTCTAACGACCGCTCCCCTAACCGCGAATGATGGCTCCACAATTACCGTCCGTTTCGCCCCTAAGGGGGACGTTGAATGCAGAAACACATGCGGACACATAATGTTGGTCCGAATGGGCCTTAGTCTCACTGAAGTCCTGTGAAAAAGAGTTAAAAAAAAAGGACGAAAAAGAAATACACAAATATGAAAGTAAATGAAACAAACGAAGGATAGAATACATATGGCTTTTATTACCTACCCTCGGGCAGGAAATGAAAAGGTCCAGGCAGCAACCCAGATCATCCGACACACTCCCACGCTTATGAAAATAATAAAAGCAGACGGATATTTTTTTCTCTCTCTTTGTTTTTAATGAATAATTAGTAGGACTGTGTATTATATTATACGAATGTTGGGGACACAGTGGGACAAATTAAAACACGTAATTAACGTTTTTACTCAGAGAATCGGGAGGGACACTGCCGCTCAAAAGTGTGGGCACACTTCAATTATTATTTTTTTTTAAATGGCGGGTTGTTCAAGTCGGGCGCTATGTAAGTAATCCAGCGCAGCTTTCTATCTTAGCTAAAACCCGCATGTATTTAGCTCAGGAAACATCAAGCTGCCACTGCTGGTTTGTGGGTCAATGCGTGGAAGTTCGTATTTCCTGGGAAAAAAATATTTTATTTATTGTAGATCGCCCCTCTTATTAGCCTGTTGTGAGTATGTATATTGTAGGAACTTCTTAAATGTAGGTCGGATATACATAACCTTGGAGCAACACTCCCATGGCCATCTCCAAGCTCCTTACGGCCAACTCATCTTTCGCACATTTCACCCACCATAACTTTGGAGTTGGGACTTAAAACTGTTATACACCGGCTTCGAGGATCATCCTGTAGACACAACTTTTCCAGAAAACCCTACTCCAACGAGTGTCCATGGATGAGTTATCCTAAAGCTCAGTTGTCTGAAATTTAGGTGAGTTGTTTGGGTATTAAAAGTCTGTGGATAAGTTGGCGAATCGCAACCAACTGGGTTGAGACGACAAGGAAGACCGAACCTCCGTTTTAAAGACTTAGCCATCACGGACGCCACAGCAGTTGGTCTGGATAACTGGAAGCAGCGTGAGGGTGGAAGGCTGCAGTGTTTTAGGGAGAAACTCTTCACGAGACGTGCAGTAGAATAAATTGGCTATTGATATGTTGAGATGACAGTAATATGATCCCGCATAAGATATCATCTCGCAACCCTTCACATTTCGGCTTGTAAGCATTCTTTAACCAAAGTTGTACTCAAAGGGAGAGATAATGCAACCTTAAGAGGCCCCTTTACTGACAGATCCTCCGGCAAATGTCCTACCCAGATTGGAGTCGGTAATCCGCCTAATTTATGTGTTTTTTTAAAGGTTTTGCTTCCCGGAAATTGGGAAAAGAGCTTAAAAATGCATTTAAGAGCTGACAGAAGATTTGCCCTCATTTTGGTTGTCATTTCCCCATGAGTAGATCTGCGTTCAGCATTTCACCGATGACGACCCAAGACCTCTGTTGCTAGAGAATATTGCCAAAAAATTGTCTTTTGGGCAGTGTTCCCATACATTGAAGACAGTTTCCCCCTTTTTTGTAAATAAATTTAACCGTTTTTATTAGCAAGATTGAAACAAGCATATAACATAAAAATATGCAAAATATCCTTTTCTATTAGACGTAGAAATATCAAAACGAGTGAATGCATTCAGAAACTGAAAAACGTAAACGTTCTATGGGCTGTTTTCTTTTATGTTTGATATGAACAATTCATTCTTTGAAACTTTTTAATTTTGATGTAATTTTTAATATTTAATTTTGATATTTTTCCCTTTTTTAAGCTTGTCCCTCGTTTCCCTCTTTTTGAAAAAAGCGCTGGCGGTTTTCCCCCCAATCTGTAATCCCTGCTTCTAGGCTGTGCTTGCAATCAGACTTAAATATAAATGGCGTAATAAAGTCAATCCATACTGCGACAGTGCATTAGCGTTTGCAGATGAGTTGACCTCATTATTATCCATCGTCCTCAATGGTACAGGCTAGCATTCCCACCGAATGCCCTTTCACTCAGAAAAAAGAAAGATTGTTAAGCGAAGAAATTTCAGATTTTTAAAAAATTGTAAGTTAAAAGTTCTTGATTTAAATATTATTTTTGTTAACAAGAACTCGTTTTTAAGTTTTCAAGAATCAGGTATTCAGCGTAAGAATAATACACTCTCCATAAGTATTTTATTACATCATTGCCAACAATTTCATTCTTAAATCAAAGATTTTCATATTTGGGTTCATTTTAACCAACGAAAATTGTTGGTACTAAAATTTTTTTTCTGAGTGTTAAGTGAGTATGCTGAGTCTGAGACTGAAGTCTTCGTCTTGTGCATCGAACTGACTTCAATCAGTCTTCCTAGCACTTTCGTAAAGATGCGATGAAAGACGACTTACAGGTGGGAGATCTATTCCACTTTTCATTCTCTCCATAGCGAGCGAACGTAAATCAGATGTAGATACCTCTTCAGAACTATCTCAAGCAGTAGCTGGATGAGCCGAATTGAATTGAATAATTGCATTGAGTTGACCATGTTACCTTTAAAATACATTTTTGTGCACATATCGCATTTATATCGTTTTCGAGAAATATCCAAATTTTGAAATTGCCGTGCAAAATAAAAAATGGCTCCCAAACTCTAAAAACGTAGTTTGAAACAAATGCGCCTCAGAAGCTGACGGACGTAATTGATATTACATAAAATTAATAAACATTCCCAATTTTTTTACGAAAACTATATCTTTCCCCTATTCGTATACGAAAATAAATAAAGTGCACGACTGGGTCGAACGTAACTTTCTCGTTCATCAAAAGTTTTAATGTAAATGAAGTGGGAGCTGATTGTGTAAGCTCCAAGTTGTTGGAAATATTTTTAGGGTGCATATTCAATATGGTTTAAAAAAAATTGGAAGTTGGTAATATTTGCTAAAAATACGTTTTACGTAGCTGTTATTGGATTTTCATTGGAAGTTGGGGCATTGTTATTATTTCAAAATTTTACCGAAAATATGTGAAGTGAATACAGATCGGAATTTGGGTATTAATTTTTGAGAAATATTTAAGAAATTGATTTGTTCGAATTTTTTGAGAAAAACTAAGTACGGGATCTTATTTAGAATACTTATTTTATCTTTAATATGTATTTTGGTCAAAATCGTTAGAGCGGTTTTTCTAAAATTTGGCAGACAAAACTGTACCAAATATTACAATGTTTAGTTTGAAAAATACTATTGCTTAACTATTTAGCTGAAAACCGAGTACAAGTTATTGTTCGGGATGTAAACATTACTTGGTTTTTAAAGTCTTATCGAAACCGAAAATGGGGTTTTCGAGATATGAGCAGTTTTTAAAATTAGCGTTTTTGGTGATTCAAGTTGAAAATTAAGGACGCAATAATTTTGAAAACATCAATTTTATTCTATGTTTGCATTTTGTTCAAAATCGTTATTGCGGTTTTCAGGTAAACTGAAGAAAATTACATTTTTCAAAAATTACTTTTTTTCAAAAATCCATTTTACAATAATACAGAGAAAAACTGAGTCGTCCATTAAGTTAGAAATGACCATATTACCTTAGAAATGAGTTTTTGTCACAATCGTATGGACCGTTTTCGAGATATGTCCAAATTTCAAAAGTACCGCTACTCGATTTTTTAGCGGAAAACTGAGTATACAGTTATGTTTCCCTTACCTACTTAAGCTTAATTATCAATTTTTGTTGAAATCGTTAGAGCCGTTTTCGAACAAATCAAAGTGGTATGAAAATTTTGCATGGGAAGTACCATTAATATTGAGGTTACCATGCAAACAAAAAAACGGCCCCGAACTGTAAGCCCCCAAACTTTAAATCCGAACTTTTAACGAAATCAGTTGAGCCGCTTAGGCTGTAAGCCTCGGGACATATACAGACAGACAGACAGACGGACAGAATTTTGCGAACCACTTTTTTGAGTTCGCCTATCATCGTAATGTCAGAATTGATCTCGAGCTCGAAATATCTTTTTCTTACTACGTAATCGAGAAAGTTCAAAATACAATAGGAACTAAGATTTGCTTACAGTCCACACAATTCATTTTTCATCCCTGCTCCGCATCCATGTCCGATAAATTTTCAGGACGATTTCAGTTTCAGAGCCTGTTTCCAGTTGGTTCTCCTTTCAAATTATAAGGCAACAAAAAACAGTTCTAATCACCCGTTCAGTCTTTGGCAAAAGGAGCGGGATATATCTACTCTTTATTGATATAAGGACATATCTTCAAAACCCCCTTATGTTTTCGGTCAGCGTCATGACTTTACATTTCGAGCAATTTTAGGTCGGCAGTGGGGTCTGATGACTTGAAACATTTCCGCAATAGAGGAGGATTGGACTGGATACTGGAGCTGGGAGGTCGCCTTCCTGAGATATCCTCCCCATCGAACATCCTCGAGCTTACCACCCAGCGCAGTCTCCTTACAAACCTTATAAATGTATACTACAAAAATCAATGATAATAAAACAATGGGAATTTCTGTCGAACCAAAAGGTAGATAGTCCGTTTTGATTGCAGTCCTCCTGCTGTTGTTTATTGTATTATTTAATCTGTTGGAAAATTTGATTCATTTATCTGTGGCGGTCTCGTCATTTTGTGTCTTCTCTGTTTAGAATTCTGTGCGCAATGGTGAATAATGTTTTTCTTTGTTGTATATCCTTATATAGAATTACCACACACCCCACCGACATTATGGACGGAACGAGAGCGATACGATCCTGGCGACATATTGAGAGCCAATTGTTCGACTCCACCATCGAAGCCGGGAGCGGGTATTGCGTTTTTCCTCAACAACATACCGGTAAGTTGCTGTTGTTCTTTTCGTTTGTCTTTTTTGTTTTTATTATTAAAAGTTTGCAACCGGTGCTTTTATAATATAGCAAAAGGATACGACACACAATGGGAATCATGTAAGCATGTGCTGTAGAGAGACTAACAAAGAAACCAACACACACATTCCTAAGGACATTTTCGATTTTAAAGTTGGATATATGAAATATTGATTTAAGGATTCGCGAGTTTCTTGTTTTCGTGTGTGTGTGTTTATTATTGTGACAATAACATGAGGTACGATTTCCCCGGTTATAGTGTGTCGATCTGAATAATTAACGGAACGTTAATGTGGTGTTGCAATAAAGTTGTATGAATGTGGGGCGACTTTTGAGATAATTCTCCGTCGGTTTTGATATTCGAAACTGTAAATTCTACATAGGTATGTATATATAAAAGAGAAAGATTATTTGCGCGATTTTCACGATTTTGGTCTTGGTGGTTTTGTTGTGGCCCGAGGAAGGACATAGGCTACTTTTTGTCGTGAAAAAAAACAAAAATAACTTTAAGGGGATGAAAGTTTTTATGGGGAAATACACTTTGAAAAAAATAAACTGAATAGAAATCGAGGAGTGTCACTTCAAATACGACAAGAAGTATTTTAAAATTTAAAAAATAAATGATTTATTGATTTCGGCGGTTCCCATTTGATCATGCCGCCAGTGAGAATGTCTTCAACCCTTAAACGTCGCATTAGTAATGCACGACGTTATGGCGAGGGCGACTCTCCCTGAAAACGAAAATCCAGGCGAAGGCTCAGATCGGAATGTAATCGTTCATAATCGAGCGAACACGTCGCAACTTCGAGAAATATTATCACAAGAAAACCGTGCAGTCGTCCAAACTGTAGACCAGGGGTCAGATTCTGTAAGGCGAAACGATCAAACGTTTTCGTGCACACGAATGATTTGTCCTATGTTACATACACAAATTTCTTCGTGCACACGAAAACGTTTGAACGTTTCGCCTTACAGAAGGCCGACCCAGCATTGACAACAACGCAATCGGAATCAGCAGGACGGCATTATGGATTATGCTGTTTTTAACTTTGAAATTTGTTGATGATTCGAAAAACCGCCAGCTGGCGTGGTTTATCCTTTTCGTTACGTCATTCCAGTTGAATTCGACGGACTTGGTCACGGAAAGAATTTTAGGATTAAATCAAGAAAAATAAGCGCAGAATCACGAAAAGTTTGTCTAGTTTTAGAGCTTAGCTAAGGATTTACTAATTCACGACTTTTTATTCGCAATTCTAGAAATTGAGCGAAGTGAAGATATTGACCCTCAAAAGTCGTGAATCAACACTTTTCATTATCAATAATGCAATCAAATGAGAAACACACATTGCAATAACCGATCGCAATTTGACACAAATAGTTATCAATTTGATATTACATGGATTGTAAATTGCAAAAATAATTCGTAAATTACCACTTTTCTGTTGTGAATTACGATTTCCTCCCTTAGCAAAATACAAGGTGGCGCAAAAGTAATCCTCCTATCAGAAAATGCTATACATTTTGCGATTGGCCCCTAATGTCAGTTCTGTTTTGACATTTGTGTAGTAAACACATGCGAAATACACGTTAATAAACAATGTTACGCTACACTGCTTCAGAACGCTCAAGCTCAAGCCATCCTTAATCACCACCAAGAGGAAGATGTTTTTTCATCAAAAATATTCATGAGTGTTGGGGCCCATTTCCATCTTAGCGGGTACGTAAATAAGCAAAATTTACGCTTCTGGGGCACTGAAAATCCGCGTGTAACCCACGAAGAGCCATTAAACAGTATGGTGTGCTGTTTTCGCTGGAGGAGTCATCGGACCTTTTTTCTTCGAAGACGTCGCGGGCCAAACGGTTACTGTGAATGGTGAGCGCTACAGAGCAATGATCAACGAGTTCTTTTTGCCGCAACTTGCTGAATTGGGATTGGAAAACATGTGGTTCCAACAGGACGGTGCAACGGCACACACTGCACGTGCCACAACCTCCCGTTTTGGCGATTTGCACTGGCCAGCAAGATCGCCTGATTTGACCGCTCCAGACTTCTTTTTGTGGGGCTTTTTGAAGTCGCGGGCTTATGTCAACAAGCCTCAGACTCTTGCAGCTCTTAAAGACAATATCCTTCAAGAATGTGAGGACCTATCGCCGGAAGTTTTGGCCAAAGTGATGGAAAATGCCATAAAAAGGGCTCAAATGACAATCAACTGTGGCGGCGGCCATTTACATGACATCATATTCTCGACTTGATGTAAAAAAAATTAAAAGACCAAATAAAAATAATCCACAAGAAGAATCAAAGTTTTTCATTTTTTTTTTTTTTAAATTACAGCCAAAAAACATCGGAAGGTTATTTTTGCGCCACCTTGTACAACCATTTAGTCTTGAATTGCAACTCAATAGTGTTGATTTGCGAACTAAGAGGGGTGGATTTACTACTTAAGTAGTTGCAATTTATAAATTCTTAGTCGTAAATTGAAACTTCTTTTTATCAATTTGCAATTCGTTTTTGCAATTTACGTTTCTTGAGTAGTCATTTGAGGCATCACCGTATTAAATTGAAAATGTTTTATCGTGAAATTAGAAAACTTTTTTCTCAATTTGCAACTTATATCCTGTGATTTACAAATCAGAATTCATAGTTGTATTATTTAGGTTATTTTCGAATGCATAATATTTATAGTCGAATTCCTCCTGATATCCAAGAAAATCATGCGGCGCCATATCGTCCGGAAACAACGGGATTTGTCTGGGGTGGTTTTTCGGTCTATGCTGAAATTTAAAATGCAAACAAAATATTTAGATGAACTTGACTCTTGACATTGATACGAACCTTTACAATTCTTCTCGATTACCTACATATTTTCGAATCCATTTCAATTTATATCTGTTTCCTAATAGCGAGATGTACATGCTTAAAAAAAAAATACAGATTTATATGCACACTTCGGCGTTTTTGGAATTATTTAATAGGTACCTACTTACAAAATATATAGAAGTATACAGCCTATCAATACGAATTAGTTACAACTTTAACTCGACTGCTTTGAGCAAAGATTGAATACCGACTGCCTGTCTCTACACCGACACGCAATGTGCACAATGAAGATTTGGCTTCATAATTGCAGCTGTCTATACATTCATCCATAAAAAAAAGGATTTAAAAGTATTTCGATAGGTACATGGACTATGGACTGTGCATAAAAAAATTCCACACATTAGGTAGTTGATTCCATGGAAATTAAACAAAATATTTTGCAATTTACGACTTATCTACGTCAATACACGTTTTCAGTTTCATGTGTTAAATTATTACAAGATTTTATTGATTCATCATTCAGTGTTGGTAAATGTAAGAAAGAATCAGTTTACCAATATTTATTCGTCTCTTCTTGCAATACCTTCTCTTAAGCATTGCTGTTAACCTATATGCTAACTTAACCAATATATTGACGTAACCTATATACTATAGGTACACTATATTAGTCATACGATGTACAATAATAACTAGTCTTAATAAACCACTGAATTGGAACGGTCGCCTTTTTTTCTTTGCGCTATCTGCAACAGGTTATGGGCCCAGCCCAGACGCGCAAACAAAATTAGTAATAAAATTTTAATCGGAAATCTTTAAATCACTGCAACAGTTTTTGGGTCGCGGAAACATAGAGTATATTGAACCGATTGTTAGGCAGTGCGGGCATTTCTCTTGTAGGTACATACGCGTATAATGGAGGAAACGAAGATTGAAAAGCTTGTTTCGGCGGAGCAGTGGCCATCCTGGAAGTTTCAGTTAAAGGTGATTCTAAAATCATGCGGTTGGTATGATGTGGTGACTGGTGCGATGATGGAACCTGAAATCGATAAAGATAAGCCGGAATATAAAGCATTCATCAAAACGGATTGCAAGGTGCAAAAAATAATTGTAACGGCATTAGGACAGCAACCACTAACACATGTGATGAACTGTAATTCAGCTAAGGAAATGTGGGAGAAACTTGAAGCCGTATATGAGCAGAAATCAATTACCAATATTCATATGCTGCAGCAAAAATACTATTCTTTTAGAAAGAGTGAGGGAGACGACATAGCGACGCATATATCCAAATTGGAGTCGATTGTGCAACAACTGCGCGATCTTGGCGAGACAGTGTCTGACAGCATGCTCACAACAAAAATTTTGATGACACTGCCAGACACATACAAGCATTTTCACACAGCTTGGGAATCGACAACTGTGGCTGAACGCACACTCGCAAACTTAACCAGTCGTCTCATCATCGAAGAAATGCGAAACTCACACAATGCAAGCAATCAACAACAACAAAATGCATTTGTCGCCGACAGAAAAATGTATCAGCAGAATGTTTCTCACGCGAGCAACAAGAATGGTGATAGTGGTGCTGGTAATAGTAAATGCTTTTACTGTAAAAAACCCGGACATTGGAAGAGAAACTGCCCGAAGAGAAGAAACCGGTTTTCAAATCAACACAAAAAGGTTCAGCAAAATCAAAGCGATATGCAAAATCAAAGAGATGCGTTCATTTCAACTCTCTCTTTTTGCGACAAAGAAAACCGCAACAATGACAGTTGGATATTGGACTCCGGTGCATCGAATCATATGACTTATAATAAAAGCTGGTTTTCTTCATATGTTCATTTCGACGAACCACAAAGTGTTCGTATAGGAAATGGTGAAATAATTTTTGCTATCGGTCGCGGTAATATAAATATTCTTGCTTTCGACAGTTTTGCTTGGGAACGGAAATATTTAAAGGATGTGCTCTATGTGCCCGATATAAAGGTGCATTTATTTTCGACAAACTCGACTTTGGATAAAGGTTTTTCTTTGGTATCAAATAATGTGAATTGTGAGCTGCGTAACGGGAACAAAATTGTGGCGATGGGTGTTCGCAAGAAATCATTGTTTCACATGCTATTTAAAGTGGAAACGCCTCTTGCAGCCAATTTAGTGACGAAATTGGATACTTTCCAGACTTGGCATGAGCGATTAGCTCACCAAAATAAATGCGTTGTTTCAAAGTTTTTGCTGAAGGAGAATATTGCGTTTGATGACTCAAAGGAGTTTTTTTGTGAAGCGTGTGTTCTCGGTAAGCATTCTAAATTAAAATACAATTTCAGCAAAAGCAGAGCACAAAAACCCGGTGAATTGGTTCATGTAGACTTGTGTGGTCCAATGCAACAAGTGTCGCTTTCGAATTCGAAATATTTCCTGTTATTCAAAGACGATTTTTCCAACTATCGTGTGGTCTATTTTTTAAAGAGCAAGGATGAAGTTCCTAAATGTTTAGAGAATTATGTTGCGAAGTTGGAAACAGAGACTGGATCCAAATTAAAAACAATAAGAAGTGACAACGGTACCGAGTTTACCAGTGAAGCCTTTAGGTGCATAATGCAAAATCATCGTGTTTTCCATCAAACATCAGTGCCATATTGTCCGCAACAAAACGGCAGGGCGGAAAGGGAGATGAGGACTCTGGTGGAAGCTGGTAGAACAATGCTGCACGGAAAGAAGTTGCCTTTGAAGCTGTGGGCAGAGGCGGTCAACACTTCAGCATTCGTTATTAACCGGACGTGTCTAAATGCGAACAATAAGTCACCGTACGCACTGTGGTCAGGTAAAGATTTGGAGACAAACTGTGTGGACTGGAAGGTTTTTGGATCAGACTGCTACATCCACGTCCCTGATCAGAAAAGACAGAAATGGGATGTGAAGTCGGAAAAAGGAATATTTGTCGGATACATGGATGGCGTCAAGGGTTACAGAGTCTGGATACAGGGGACCAATAAAATTAAAATTAGCCGTGATATTATTTTCAGAGCTACAGATCCTTATGATAAACCCTTTGAAAAAGATGTCACTCTTCCACTTAGCGACGGTCGAAATGATGATCAATTTGTCTTCGCTGATGAAGCTGGTGAAGCCGGTGATGATGACCTTTATCAATCTGCTGATGAGGAAGCGGAGGCGAATGTTCCTGAACCCCCAATTAAGGATCGGTTGCGAAGTGCGTCACGGGCAGCTGGCAGTTCAGTTTCAACTATGTTAGCGGGCTATGCTTTTGTTGCTGAGGTTTCTGAACCGACAAGTCTTAAGGAAGCGTTAACATCGAAGGACTCGAAGAAGTGGGAGCTGGCGATGAAAGAAGAAATGGATGCACTAAAAAAAAATGAAACCTGGGAACTTGTTCAACCACCAGAAGTACGAAAAATAATTGACAACAAATGGGTCTTTAAGGTGAAGGGTTCCAATACTAACGAGCCATCACGTTTTAAGGCCAGACTTGTTATAAGAGGTTTCTCACAAATAAAAGGAGTCGACTACGAGGAAACTTTTAGTCCAGTGGCCAGATTCAGTTCCATCAGAACAATTCTTCGATTGGCGTCTTTAAAAAAATTTAAATTGAAGCAGTTTGATGTTACAACGGCGTTTCTAAATGGATATCTTAAAGAAGAAATTTTTATGAAGCAACCAGATGGTTTCAATGACGGAACCGGAAGGGTATGTCGTCTTCGTAAAAGCCTGTATGGCCTAAAGCAGGCTTCCCGGTGCTGGAATGAAAGGTTTAACTCATTTCTCGAGTCTTTCCAACTAAAATCATCCGACGCTGATCCATGTATTTTCGTTGGAGAGGAAATCATCCTTGCGATCTACATTGATGACGGTATTATTGCAGCAAACAGTGACGAAAAAATTGCAGCTCTTGTCAACTATTTAAGAAGCGGATTCACTCTCAAGGTTTTTGAGGCGAAGTATTTCCTGGGACTAGAAATTCAACAGAAAGCTGATGGAGCAATACATATTAGCCAGAAGAACTTTGCTGGAAAGATTATTTCGAAGTTTGGCATGTCAGATTCAAATTCTGTCTCAACACCAGCGGATACAGCTATTGCCGATAATGTTAATGAGGACGTATCAGACAGCAGTTTTCCATATAGAGCAGCAGTTGGCAGTCTCATGTATCTAGCAACTGGGACGAGGCCGGACATCTCGTTTGCCTTAGGAGTTGTCAGTCGCTATATGGAAAACCCAACAAAAATCCATGTGACGGCATTGAAACGTATCATTAGATATGTCAAGGGGACTCAGGATTACGGTATAGTTTTCGACTCTAATGCTAACTTTAAACTTAATATTTACAGTGACGCCGACTATGCTGGAGATCGAAGAAATAGACGGTCTACCAGTGGGTTCATTTGTTTTTTGGGTGAAGGTCCTATATCTTGGGGCTCTACCCAACAGAGGTGTGTGGCACTCTCAACCACCGAATCGGAGTATGTAGCTGCAGCTGAAGCAGTTAAGGAACTATTTTGGATCAAGCTGTTGCTGAAAGATCTCCGTGTTTGCTGTGAAAGCTCAACAATCCATATGTACAACGAGAGCGCAATTCGTTTGATAAAGAACCCGGAGTTCCACAAGAGAACAAAGCACATCGATGTGAAGTACCATTTCATACGTGAGAAATATGCTCAAAAGGTTTTCAATATCGAGCATGTTTCATCCGAGCTGCAGAAGGCCGATATTTTTACTAAACCGCTACCACGAGTTCATTTCCAAAAACAAAGAAATATGCTTGGCGTATTGTCATTATTTGAATAATGTTATACATTTTGTGAATTAATTTCTAAAGTCCTAATGATAGAAAAGATAGAAGCAATGTGCTAGTTTCTTTATAAAATCATGAATTTAATCAAATTGTGAAATATGATATTAAGATAAATGCTTTAAGTCATTATAATTTTGAACAAACTTTGAATTACAAAACTGAAATGTATAAAATATTAGTAAAAGTGGGAGTGTAAGAAAGAATCAGTTTACCAATATTTATTCGTCTCTTCTTGCAATACCTTCTCTTAAGCATTGCTGTTAACCTATATGCTAACTTAACCAATATATTGACGTAACCTATATACTATAGGTACACTATATTAGTCATACGATGTACAATAATAACTAGTCTTAATAAACCACTGAATTGGAACGGTCGCCTTTTTTTCTTTGCGCTATCTGCAACAGTAAATCAGCAAATATTTTTCGCAATTTGAGATTGTGAAGTGGTGTTTGAGAAATTGACCTATTGGAGTGGTAAATTGCGCCAAACAATCTCGCAAATCACTACAAAAAAAAGAAGCTCGAATTGATACTACTAATCGTAAATTTCAACAAACAGAATTTGGTATTCTCCGCCGTTTTCAATGTCAAATTACCAAGTTTTGTATCAATCCATGAAAACTTCGTTGTGATTTGTGAGAAATATATAATTCGTAAATTGCAACTCAAAATTTTGCAATTGGTGATCTTCAATTCTTTCCGTGATTGCGTGCGGTCAGGTATCTATCGAAAAATTGCATTGTGAAGAGTGAGGTTAACCAACTGCATTTGGCTTCTTTCTCTCAGGGGCTTGTGCCCACCCAAAACTTCTATCCCCACAGCTAATAAATAAATAAAAAAAATAAAACATTTCATCACAAAAGTAAGTCTCTTCCCCCCCAACAAAAAAATGTTCGCTACTGCTGGTAGCTAAACGATTTTGACAAACACTTAAATTAAAGCTAAGACGGGGAACAATATTGTTTAGCCAAATTTTGGGGAACAACTGGTGGTTGTTAGAATAGGAAGACGAAAACGTTAGTGAAGCAAACTTTCGCATTCACATGATTTCTTTCGTTTTTTTTTTTCAAATGCGAATGTGTCTTGTTATTAACTGAATTCCACTCCTGACACTGCAGAAACACAACCGCCACCTATCGGATTTTAATCAAAGCACTACTGGCACTAGTAGGAATAAGCTTTAAGATTTTCAGCGAAATCGGTGGAGTAGTTTTTGAGGCTATATTTAGTATTGTCCTGTGCAGTGTCTCAATGGATAGTGTTCTGGACTACCGAGTGAGGGGTCTCAGTTTCGATACCCAGAAAAACACAAACAAGATCTTGGGTTTTTTTGCGAAGCAAACATCTGACAGACATCCGAAAGTTTAACTGTCCTGGAGGAGCTTCTCAATTCAAAAATTCTCAAAATTGCTGGTCCTCTATAAAATCCAGTTGCACCGAACAATTATTTCCATTTTCTTATAAACAATTTTCGATATTCACTTATTTTATCATGTCGATTAATTTTTGAAGAGAACTTTGAAATGCAAATTTCGATTTTATCTGGAAACACTTTTACAATAGTCCTCCAAAGTCACTAAACCGATTTGCCATTACTTAAGTCAACAAAGCCTCATCTGCTCCAAGTTGCAGAGGATCTATTGATTTCCGAGAAACTTATTTCGATTGCCACAGTTTGTCATAACATGAATTGCAGTCCATTGATGGCAGAGGAAGTTTAAACTGCAGCAATCACAGTGATTGAAGCAAAATTTAATTACTGGCTGTATGTATCCTTGGAATAAGTTTCATGCGCCATATTTGCCTGCATCTGCAAGGGCAAACAGTAGGTATATATAATCGCAAACAAAACATTCAATAAGGCCTCTGTCGGTTTAACGACATTGAATAGTAATTACCATGTTGAAGCCTGCTCCTCCTCAAACACACACGCCATTGTTACATAAGCGAAGCCTAAGGATATCAACTGCCCACATGTTCGTATCCATTTTACATGGTACACCCATCCCGATGCGATATATCTAATTATCGACTCGTACCGAACAATGATTCAATAACAAATTCATTCTTGTTGCCTTGATAAACCAAATCGCCACGAATGCTCAAGTTCTCGTTCGGCTACCAGGCATCTTGTGTGGGTGTGTGTTTGTGGAGTGGTAGGTAAATCGGAGATGCTGCTAGTCCGGGAGTGGCCAATCAACATGTCCGATTACACAGTTCGAATGTAGGTACTACGAGTATCTTTATCCTCATCACCATAGCACTGGTTTATTGGTGTATCGTTTATCGGAAATTGGACCTGGATTCATTGCATTGGACCATTGCATATGGAAGGGGGCACCACTTCGGACGGCAGTTCACTTCATCGAGATGCTGCTTCTTGCCGGTGTAGCTGCAGAGCTCTTCGAGTGTCATGCCAAGTGGTTGATGCTGATCATTTGACAATTCTTACGATAGCATGAGGTCATCAATATAAATTGAGGTAATTAAGAGACATCAATACAGAAGTGGCATTTGCCACTTGACACCTGGCAGCAGTTGGAGTGGACTTTGGATTTCAGTGAGCAAACGACCTGGAATAGGTGGAAACGGGAGTTCAACTCTTGTTGTTCGAAAGAGCACGAGTGTCGAAAAAGCACTTGTAATACTAAACAAGAGCAAAGTGTCAGTTATTAGGGTTAAGTGCCGGTGCTATTACAAAGAACTCAAGCAAAAGTGGTTGACGCAGCGTAATAACCTCTCTCGCACACAGACAACTGTAGCTAATTTTTTTCACATTTCAAATATTTAAAAATACAAGTTTTGGCTTAAATCGACTTAAGCCACTTTACCTTTTGAGTAAAGAGGTTACGAGGTAGGCTGCAATTAATATCTACTCACTGTGGAACACCGGTTTTGAAAGGGGTGTAATGCCTCCGAGTAAAAGAGATCCTTAGTGCAGCCGTCATCATTATTCTCTTTCTGAGTAAAAGTTCATCACCCTTTTTGCGAAGATCAACTATCAACCGATTGGCGTTTGATAGAATTTATCAATTCAAATAAAAATCGGGATTGCGAAAATGAATTGATAAAATATTGTGCTATTGTGAATGCCTTCAAAATACTTCTATTATTGTGAATGGAAATGTGCGTCTGACAGATGTTTTTTTTTTTTTTGAGGAACGTACAAAGAAATCAGAAAACCAATAAAATTAAAAACAAAATATAAAATGACTTCAACTGAACTATATTTTGATTGAGATGGGGAGTTGGATGATCCTGCTATCCTGATAAAATTGATCACTTATTTAATTCGAAACTCAAATTTTTTAGTTATTTCTTTAGGTAGCACGAACTCATCAACTGCAAATTTACGATTGAAAGAAAAATTGACAGCTGACAAGAAAATCGATAAAAATTGTTGTTCGCAATACCGATTTTTTTCATTCACATTCGATTTTTTTTTAAAAAATCACAACGTAACAACAATATTGGCAGTTGACAGTCACACTACCATTTAATAAAATTTATTGATAAATTTCAATTATTAATTGATAGTTGATGCACTGCAGCTCGCGACGCAGTGAGACCTCAACCAACAAAAAAAAAAGTGCATAAATGAGGCGTACCCGTCTCTCGAATGCTGCCGCTTCTTAACGTCAAATATCGTTTAGCTCAATTCTTAGGTTCCCATCTTTCATTGCCCTCCAAGATTGTTCATCTATTTGAGTCAACGTTTTTCAAAAGAAAATATGACTCGGGAGGTGGTCATTTTATAAAATTAGGGATTAGCGAGCTTTCTTGAGCCAGATATTCCCCTTCTAGAAAAAGACCGCGATAACTAAGACGCTCAAGTACTCGCAGGCAATGGCAACAAAGTAAGCTTATTTTCGATGTCAGAGAAGTTGTTTCAGCAACTGGGCCGTCAAGCCCTTGTAACCAGTGTTGCCATTCTACCCGGAGAAAGTTTTGAAATCCGGTCTATCCGATTTTCGACCGAAACAAAAAAAATCTTTAACCGGAAAAACCTTTTCTGACCTGAAAAATAAGATTATTCTATGTTCTAGACATAAAGGATAGATTTCTATAATTCGAATGACACTTGGCCATACATAACGAACCCACTCGCAATTTCATACAGAAACCAATTTATTGTGAAATATCCTAGAATGCAGCGACTCCTCGCGGCAGTCTCATTTGAATGCTCCCACTGGGTGTGTGCATTGAAACAAGACTGTAGTGACGATTTAGGTGTTGGTTTTTGCCAAATTAAAACGCCGAAGTGGAGAGTAAAGTTTCTTTTTCTGCAAAACGTTGTGATGCAAAGCTTTTCAAGGAATTGCTTGTTTATTTATGTTTTATTAGATTTAAGATTAGTTTAGAAAAATAAAGAAATAATATACACATAATATATTTATATCATTTTTGTTTTACATTTTTAATTAAAATATATTACTTTATTCCATTTTTGGCCGGACTTCTGGTCAAAAATTCATATTTTACCTTTTGACCGAATTTAAAAAAATAAAAACCGGTCATTCTGTCAGAATGTGTAACCATTCGGTTATGAGAGTTTTTATATTTGGAAACGAAGGGACCTACTTTTTTCTTATGAGAAAGGGCTGCATTGAGAAGCTTAATCGGAACAGGTGTATTCTTAGAAGTTTGTCAGATGTTGGCACATTGGAGCAAAACTTGTAGTACATCGTCCACCTAAGTGTCAAGTCTGCTCATATCTGCCTTCAAAGTGAAGAGCAGTCCGCCAAAAATGATAGATCTATATTAACGCGTGAAATATCTGACCTCGGTCATGGAGACGACCGACGAACGATTTTTTAATTGAAGATTTAAATTTTCAGCTTCTTATTATTTCTTATATAGCTTATTACAAGTTTAACTCAATTTAACTTGGGTGATCGTAGCGCTCCACGATGGCTTTTGCGTTATTTTACTTTTCCTACTATATCGAGGACCCGTTAACTATACGTTAAATCGGGACAACATCTGATTAATGCGCGGTACAACAAAATTTAAACTCGTACACTAGGTGTTAAACTCACCTTGTTCACGTTGTGGTTACTCAAAGAATTGATGGACGCGTTGATACCCTTGTTGCCCAAACAACAATCAAGCATTGTGTTGGTTGGACAACCCGTTGAACATCACACGTGCCATCTATTCACACTTTTTTCAAATGAGGAAAAAATTAACGAAACTGAATAAATGTAAATACAGTAGAAGTCGGTTATAACGACGGTGAAGGGACCGAGGAAATAATGCCGTTATAACCGGCGGTCGCTATATCCGACTGCCTTCCACAAATATTCAGGAAAACATTTAAAAAACATTTGCGAACGAAAGGAATTCATTTTATTTTTGAATAAAATTAATTAAAATTAATTTTTATAGAGGCAATTTAAATACGTAGACAAATCTGCCTCTAAAAAAGAAAGGCTTTTTATTGTATTCTCACCAAACTCATTAAAAGCGACAAAAGTCCGCTACTAGAAAGACAGACCCAAGCTGACATATACAGGGTGTTTTTTTTTAGAGGTATAGAACTTTAAGTTGGCAACACTATTTTAACTGGCGGCCATTTTGTCAGCTGTCAAGTGATTTATTTTTAGTTTGGTTTGCCATTTCCTCATGAACAAGTTGACAAATAAACAACGCTTGCAAATCGTGCAAATTTATTTCGAAAATAATGGTTCAGTTCGCGAAGTTTACCGCAAAATTTTGTTCAGTGATGAGGCTCATTTTTGGTTGAATGGCTACGTCAACAAGCAAAATTGCCGCATTTGGATTGAAGAGAATCTACATGAGACCCTTGAGATGCCATTACATCCACAAAAACTGACAGTTTGGTGTGCTCGGGGGTGGTAGAGTCATTGGGCCATACTTCTTCCGAAATGATGCTGGAGAGTCAGTTACCGTTAATGGAGACCGGTATAGAGCCATGATAACCGACTATTTTGTTCCCGAATTGGATGGCATGAATGTGGATGAGATGTGGTTCCAACAAGACGGCGCTGCATGCCACACAGCGCACGTCACAATCGATTTATTGAAGGACACATTCGATGAGCGCATAATTTCGCGGAATGGACCTGTCAATTGGCCACCAAGATCGTGTGATTTGACACCATTGGGTTATTTTCTTTGGGGATATGTGAAGTCGCTCGCCTACGCCAACAAACCAGAAACGTTAGGGGACTTGGAAGCCAACATTCGTGGCGTTATTGCCGACATACAGCCCCAAATGCTGGAAAAAGTGGTTGAAAATTGGACCTCTAGACTTGGCTTTATTCGAAGCAGCCGCGGCGGCCACATGCCCAAAATCATATTTAAACATTAATGGCATAAAATGATCCTTCCAATAAATCCAAATTGATGGACATTAAAACAATTTGTTTGTGTTTTATTTCAATTCGAAGTTCTATACCTCTAAAAAAACACCCTTTATAAAAACTATAGAGCTTTTTAAAAAATTGTCTAATTTTTCTGATTTTCCTTATATTTGCAATTTTTAAGGAGATTAAATGAGTTCTTTAGTTAGAGCCTAATGGACGATTTTAGCCTTAAAATGAAAACAAACCCTTTGTACCTTTCTGCTGGTTTGGTATTGTCTCATGAGAATATGTCAAACTTATTTATTTTAATTGATATATTTTGATGTAACTCGCATTTGCAAGATTTAGATCAGTTACAAGAATGTCACTGGAGCTTTGCCCTCCTTGGTTTCGGCGACTTATTTCGTTCCGCGGAGGCATTATACTGACTTTCTGTCAAGATTTCGAGCGGGAATCAGCTGTCAGTGTCAAAAAAAAACCTATGATTTAAAAAGAAACCTCAGATGGCCCAACCTTTAGGAGTGGAAAGAGGACAGACCTGATTTTGCACATAATTTCCACCTCCCCATCTTCAAGTGTCCTCAATTAACACTCGCTTATTGTTTCGATACCTTGCAAGGACGCGGCCTTGTGGAAGGATGTTTCTTTTCTAGTTTTAAATTAAGCTCATGGAAATGTTCATCGCTTTCCACGTTCAATCCGACTTTAAACGACATGAACTCATTTCCTTGCCCTAATTTTAGGTGAATCCTGTTGACTTTCACTCCCCTTGTCCGTCTAACAATCAAACGGAGAGCAATTGTTCGTTTTTCTTCCCTCCCGCCGAGGTGAGCGTCACTTTGTGTTCTTGAGATGACTTTAATTGTTTGTCCCTGCCAAGTGATTTACCTGTTTTAAATTTCCTTTTACACATCACGAGGAAAGTTTATCCTTCTGGTTAGTTCTTATATTTCGTCCTCCATTTTCCATTCCTGCCATACCTTGTTAGCTGGCAGGTACTTATTGATTGAATATTTGATTGGGCTCTCAGCAGTTTACTTTTTCCGTCCTGAGTAGGTACTCACCACATCTCGGTTCAATATAAATAATATGACTGTGTTGGGTTAACTGCAAATTACGGAGCAGTGTTGCCTTTTTAACTTACGTGACCTCATGTGATAGTGAGATCGTATCTGCGTCGCTCTGCGATATAACGAAGTGCGTTCGTGATTGTATAGAGCTACAGTTACGACTAACTGACATTTATCACCGCCTAGGGGCAGCGCCCGCCGTACCTACCCTAACGACGATAAGACTCTTGAATGACAGGCGAAGAATTTCAATAGAAAAACCCTTTTTACTGGCTCAACTTCGTGCTCGTGCTCTGCTCAGTATGCATATTTGTTTTTTTCTTCACCTCTGTATTCCTACGACGACCCTCGACCAGACAATTCAAATGTAACCGACCCTTTCGCAGGAGTGGATCAAGTGAGGTTGCGAGTCCTCTTGCCCCCGAGCTCTTACCTAATCAAATACATAGTTTCAGTTGAACAGTGAAGAAGATGAAACGTTTTGTTGCGTTTTGAATTTTCCAAATCGATTTGATCTTAATGCGAAGGGTTGTGGTGTTGGTGCGCCCTCCGGACGGGTGTACGTTGGCTGCTGCTGCATAGTGGGTCATGAAGGATTGAAGGGGTCATTCGCCGCTGTATGTTGTCAGTAATCGGAAATTATGCTTACAGTCACGGAATCAGGGAATCAAATTAATTATGGAAAAGCGCCGCCAGGATGTCAACGAAGTTTATTAAAATTTAATTTGTTACATGCGAGCGCGTATGTGGATTGTGGACAGCTAGAAAAGCAAATAGGTTCTCAGGGTGTATTGCAATTGGATTGTTATTCAAATCACAAGGGTAGCTACGGAGAATTGTGCAAGTAAACAGCTTTGTGGTAGGGCAATTTGACCCCGCTTGAGTCACCAAAACAAAAAGAATTCAGTGGAGGATGGGCCCGTGAATGAGAAGGGGGGGGGGGGGGGGGGGGGGGGTCTTTATTTGAATAACTGACTTTATTGAGAATAAGTTCCAACTTACGAAGCCTTCTGAGGAATTCGAATTGCTAAACGCATTTTTACGGGCACAAAGTGTTGTTACTGCGGCTTGGGGTTTATTGGACTCTTACCAGAAATCATCTCTCAACTGTTGAACCATTAAGGAGACATTTTCTGTGTAGTGGAATCGCAGTCGATACTGAGGTAGAACTACTCCTGCAGACTGTTTGACGGCGATGAAGAATTAAATTCCGCTGTCAGGCAGAGCGAACCATTCAATCGGACGATGAAGATTAACAATACTGCCCACCGTGGCAAGGTGAAGATAGCCATATCTAAGCTTAATTCCAACAAAATCGCTAGCGAAAATCTCCCAGCCCCTGTTCAAAGGGTCAGGCGATGACTTGGTTAGGAACACATGTACCAACTCATCTGTAAAATATGATTGGGGAAAGAATCAAACTTCAGCATTGTTTACCCGATCCTCAAGAAAGGAGACCCTATGAACTGCGCCAATAACATCAGTCCTGTAATCATCGCCTACAAGATCTTGTCAGCCTTGTTGTGTGAGCGCCTGAAACCGTCCGTAAGCAACCTGATCGGTCCACATGAGTGTGGCTTCAGGGGAAAGTACACCATCGACGAAAGATCTTGGAAAAATCGACACTCACCACTTTTCATTGATTTTAAGGCCGCCTATGACAGCATTTATAGGACGAGCTGTACAGTGCAATGACTGGTTTTGGCGTCCCTGCCAAGCTCGTCCGTTTATGCACGATGACTATGGAAAATGCAGGCTGCTCCATCAAGGTCGGTACACGTAAACAGCTCACCGAGACCTTTTCGATGTCAAAAAAGGGTTTTAGACATGTGGCTTCTTCAACATCGTTCTTGAAAGGACAGCGCAAAAGTCAAACACCAACACCGCAGATGCACGATCTATCAAAAATCCATCCAATTATCTACTTCCGTACGGCGACGACATCGACAAAATTGGCAGAACGCAGCGTGATGTCAAAGGGGGGTTTTGAGCATTGAAGCTGAGGCGGCAAAGGTTGGTTTGGTAGTCAATAAGTATACCTATGCTGCCAAAAAAAAATTACACAAAACACTGACGCGTCGGACAGAACGTCACTATAGACAGAGATAACTTTGAGTGGGTTAGAGGCTTTGTCAATCTAGGCTCAGACACTGACACCTGCGCTGAGGTGTTAAACGTAGAATAACTCTTGTCAATCGCTGTTTCTTTGGCCTGAGAAGGCAATTGAGTAGCAAAGCCCTCTCAACTAAAGTGACCCTTTATAAGACCATTATCGTCCCAGTCCCGCTCTATGGCGCAGAGGAATGGACTCTTTTAAAAGCGGATTAGGTTATTCTTGGTTGTGTCAAGAGGAAAATTCCTCCAGTACATTTTGATCCCTGTCTGCATGGAGGAGAAGATACAACGACGAACTGTATAGCGACATCGATCTAGCCAGAAAGGTGACGTTATAGTGACTGTTAGCGAATGGACCACGAGTGCTCCGGCCCGTAAGATCCTCAAAGCCACACCCGAGGAACGGCGCAGTAAAGAGAAAGACCGCGACTCAGGTCGCGCACGCAAGTGAAAGGGGACCTTAAAAAACGTTGCTTGCGAGACTGCACACAGCTGGCTCGAGATCATGTTTTTGTTGAGGCCTAGGTCCAATCCGGACTTAAGTAAGTAAGTAAGTACTCTGTGTATAGGTATTTTAATATAAATTGTAACAACTAGAGCTATGGAGCTACAAATGTCGGGTATACCAGAAGCATACTCTCAGGAAAAAAAATTTTAATGCCAACAATTTTTGTTGGTTAAAATGAACCCAAATACCAAAATCTTTGATTTAAGAATGAAATTGTTGGCAATGATGTAATAAAATAATTATGGAGAGTATATTATTCTTACGCTGAATACCTGATTCTTGAAAACTTAAAAACGAGTTCTTGTTAACAAAAATAATATTTGAACCCAGAAATTTTAACTTAAAATTTTTTAAAAATCTCAAATTTCTTCGCTTAACAATCTTTTTTTTTCTGAGTGTCCATTTGTCCAATTTCCCACGCATTTTTTTAGATTCTTCCAAAATATGCGTGTCAATATTTCAAACTTCACGGCCAACGCTTCCATAAATGTCAAAACACAGTGGGCCTTACCAATAAACACTTTTAGTTTCGACTTTACATTTAAGGAATTCACAATGGCTATATTTTCTATAATAATTTCGCAATTGCGAGCCTTCGTAAGCTTAAAGTCGAGAAGAAGCAACCACTTTTAAAGCTATGATTACCATGCCACTTTTCAAGTCAAGTTTTGACATGCCGACGTCATTATGACGTTTGACATTTGTCATTACGTGTGATCGCCTGTCAAGCGCTTGGTCATGTGGGCTGTCGCAGCGCACTCTCACGAAAGACACACGAGTGACCATCGAATGGCCGAATTTTTGTTGACGTCAGCATGTCAAAATTTGGCACGAAAAATGACACTTGTAATCGTAGCTTAAGGACCTGGCTTGTCAACCAACACTACCCTCTATTAGATCAGAAGAGAATGGAGTTGCCACGGAAGTGCAGTGCTGCCATTCTGACCGTCCAAAACTCTTCACTCTGACAGGAGAAAATTTTGAAATCCGGTCTAAGCGATTTTTGACCGAAACGAAAAAATTCTTAAACCGCAAACCCCTTTTTTGACCTGAAAACTACTATTGTTCTATGACTAGACACGAAGGATAGATTTCTATAATTTGAATGATACCTGGCCATACCTAACGAACACACTCACAATTGCGTACAGAAACAATTCATTATGAATAATCGTAGAATACAGCGGCTCCTCGCAGCAGTCTCATTTGAATGCTCCCACTGGGTGTGTGCAGTGCATTCAAAAAAGACTGAAGTGATGACGTGAAGTCGCATATTTTGCAATTTGGAGGTTAGTTTTACCAAATTCAAACGCCGAAGTGGAGTGGAAAGTTCCGTTTTCTGAAAAACGTTGTGATGCATAGCTTTTCAATGAATTGTTTGTTTTTTTGTGTCATTAGATTTAAGATTAGTTTTGAAAAATAAAGAAACAATTTTTAGTTAAAATATATCACTTTATTCCATTTTTGAACGAACTTCTGGTCAAAAATTCATATTTTACCTTTTGACTGAGTTTCAAGAAATAAAAATCGGTCATTCGGTCGGATTTGATCAGACAAATTTTTTTTGTGGCAACACTGCTGAAGTGCTTGCGACATTTGTTTTAAAGTTGATCTCATCCAAAAATGGTCCTTAGAATTTTTGATTTTTCTACCTTCTAAGCACAAGAAAATCCTGATTAAAATGTAACAGGACATCCTGGCGAAGTGGTTATTACAACAAAATCGCAGCGTATACACACAAAAATAGCAGGCAAATTGTGTCTGCGCAATAGTTCCAAGGACACCAGAAAATAAGTTCAAGTTTCAGTCACCACACCCCTTGGCAAGTTTTCAACTCATTTCTACACCATAATAATGAGAATTTGCAAAGCAATTAGATGGACATTTCATTAGATACAAGTATTAAATTAATTTCAATATTTCGTATGTCTCGCTCCTCGTTATCCCTGAATGCATTCCACACGCCACTCGGGGCGAACAAACAGACTCGTGCCATGCAAAGCCTTGCTTGTCTAATGCGTGAATTATTCACACACACAAGAAGAAGAAAAAAACAACACAATTCAGAGAAACTGTGAAACTGGGCCACATGACCAGTCATCGTATTAGATAGACCAACACCAAGCAGAGACACAGCACCAGCAATTCCATGTCCAATGTTATCTCCGTTCGAAAACCGCCTGTCATTGCATCCTTTGAATATCAAACAACTCCACACAGCCCAACACTGTGGAATCATTATCCTTGTACTTTCTTTGTCCCCCCCTAAAAAAAAAAGAAGGAATTTCTCCGTCATGTGCACGTGCACATCCGAGCCAATGCTATCGTCATGCACACCAAATGGAAGATAGAACAATGGACGCTCTTCTGCTCCCATCTGTCGGGAATCTTCGAAATTGGATCATTTTTGCCAGACGAATAAAGAGCGCTGTAATGTGACTCCTTCAAGTGCGATTTTCATTCCTCGCTCTCTCCCCTGATGGGCAAACAACGAGATTTTTGTGTGTGTGTGTGAGAGAGACGGCACAATAATCAAAATTCCATCATCAATCTTGAGGGGCTTTCGAATGGGATCTAGGACGGAGGAGTGAGCTGAATTGATTCAGATTTCATGGAATTCTGACGAAGCGACATCTATTTACACGGCCGGCGGTGCTGGGTTAAGGAACAGAAAAATTATGCAAATCCCCTTCCAGAGATCACTGAAGAGGCTACACGCTATCGAAGAACTGTCACAGTCCGATTACAGAGCCTTCACGTCGCCCCTAACTAATTCGTCTTCAGTTCAGAGGTGTGGAGTGGAGACTCGCAAAATGAGCAGACCCATAAGCAGAGGGCTCGATTTTTGGAGCATATTCAGGCTCTGGGTGAAGTCCTCGGGCGTTTATTTGCTTGGTAATTTAAATGTCCAAAAGAAAGGCGAAATGTGCCTTTTGCTTTGGAATCCATGTGAAATCCGATGTAGGAGCTGTCATGCAGGGGAGGACATAAGTGCGGGCGACATCGGGGTCGGCATTCTGTAAGGTGCACGAACGACTTATTTCTGCAACATAGAGCTGACCCCGGACTTTGACGAAACTTGAATAGACAACAGAAGGTGGTCAGGGTGCTGGCAAGACTGTAGAGTGTCTTCAAGACTGATTAGCTTAGGGGCTTAAGCTTGGTACACCGCCTAAAGCTGATTGTAGTATTACGAACGTGGAAGAGTGAGTTCTGTATAACAAGGCTTTAAGCGGAGATGCATATCGACGGAGGTCTAAGAAGCAGGGTGCCAACTTTTGACGGAGTGTATCGAGGAAAAGGTTAAAGGTCATGAACAACTGTATAGAGTTGGAAAAGCTTTGTAGCTTTGGAAGATATTCCACTTGCTTGGTGGAGTTCTATAGCATTTTCTCTTTTGAAGACATTAGCTGAAAGATCCCCTGATTTGGGTTAACGTTCCTGGAAAAAAAAAGAAACTAAAAACTCGAGTGCTAATCACAAGTTCAGAACATGACCTAAATTAGAGCCTGTGATGCAGGGAAGACTGAGGTCAAACTCCTCAGGTCCACCACTACTGCCGCTAAACGGGTTTTACCTATGAAGACGTAAATTTTGTCCAGATAAAAGTAGGCCCGATTTAGGTACCCCAGACACCTTGAGCTTCATTCACTAGAGACTGCGCGCCAACTTCAGGGGCATGAGGCTCTTAAATTGAGCTCATACGATTTGGTCGGCTAATCACCTGAACTGCTGTAACCTTTCGCCAGCAAATCGAGCAGACCCAGATAAGTGGTGCTCAGTAGCGTATAGAGAGTTATTTTTTTGGTGGGGGGGTGTTGCTTTTTTCTGATACTTAATTTTGTGACGAAATGTTTGTCAATGGAATCCCTCAAAGATATTTTCATAGCTCTCTGAGGTGTTGGGCTAGAAGTTGGGGGGGCACAACGTACGTACCCCCTACGTACGCCACTAGTGGTGCCAAATATCAAAACGGAGGCTGCAACGTGGGGCTGGCTGTAAGTGGCGAAGTTAGAACTGTCATAGAGAAAACCCACACAAAATCGTCCACAGGATTGAAATGGCAAAATGCGTAGATACAACTTTGAGGTGGAGCTCATCCAATAAAAAATTAGCATCCTCGCAGAAATCAAGCGTAGCGCTAGCTCTGGTGGTTTTTCTGTATGGCATGTGATAAGTCAAGCAGTAGCTTTCATAACCGAGATTAACCAATTGCCCAGTGCTTCCATCTGGAATATTAAGCTAGACTAAAGTAGACGAAAACCTCTTGGGACGTATTGAGAAAACGATTCTTCGGGTGATACAGGTTCCGTTTGGGAATTGGGGAAAAGACCCGAACTTTGGGAGGTATATAAGCTGACTTGTGCCTTACCTCAAATTCAATGACTGATATAAAAGCGATATAAGTCATAAGGAAATGCAAAAGCTCGATGAGGCTCAGAGTCTGCTTCTGAGAAGGTCAGCGCAAGACTTTTGGAAATAGATCTCAACTAACTTTGTGTGTCAATAACTAACGACAAAGGGTGTTTTGTTTAGAGGTATAGAACTTTAAGTTGGCAACACTATTTTAACTGGCGGCCATTTTGTCAGCTGTCAAGTGATTTATTTTTAGTTTGGTTTGGCATTTCAACATGAATAGACTGACGCCTGAACGACGCTTCCAAATTGTGCAAACTTATTTTGAAAATCATGGTTTTGTTCGAAATACGTATCGCGCACTACGTCCATTTTTAACTTTCTCCATTACGTAATAAGAGAAAGATATTGTATTCGAACTCGAGATGTTAAGCAATTCTGACATTACGATGATAGGCGACCTCAAAGAAGTGGGTCGCAAAATTCTGTCCGTTTGTCTGTCTGTCTGTATGTCCCGAGGCCTACAGCCTAAGCGGCTGAACGGCTTTCTTTCAAACTTCGGATTTAAATTTGGGGTTTTTTTTTGCATGGTAACCACAATATTAATGGTACTTTCCATACAAAATGTTGATACCAGTTTGATCTGTTCGAAAACGGCTCTAACGATTTCAACAAAAATTGATATTTAAGCTTAAGTAGGTGAGGTAAACAAAACTACATACTCAGTTTTCCGCTAAAAAAATTTGAAATTTGGACATACATATCTCGAGAACGGTCGATAGATTGTAACAAAAATTCATTTCTAAGGTAATATGCCCAAGTAACAATTTGACTTCGGTAAGGTGCTATCGAAGCTATTTCACCTCCCGCAATATTAACTGCATAAGGTCTAATGGAAACACATTTGGCGCACTTTAATGCAAGTATTTACTTGTTTAAGACTTCCTGAACGGCTTGGATAGACCTTACCGAAACTTTATGGAAGCTTTATAGAGGCTCAAAAATGAACAAGAAAAATAAATTTTTCATTTTCTTATTCTTTTATTTTTTTTTTCCTATTATTATCTAAATGTTATCAAACGACTTTTTGCAATTTTCATGGAGTTTACCATTTACGTACTACTTACTCTTTATAATTTATATTTTACTTACATGCGCCGCACTGAGAATCGAACATGGGTCCTGCTGCGTAGTAGTCCAATACACTACCCCCTAGGCTAATTCGTCATAATGCTGTAGCAGTGATAAATCTGAACTACTTGATACATTTTAGAGTTTCGTTAAAATTTGCAATAAACTTGCAGCTTACTCGACCGAAGATGTAAGCAAGACATTTAGTATTACCTAATTTATTTATGAGTGAAAAGTGTTTATTTAGAATCACATTATTGACATATTTTTCACTGTGCTAAAAGTGTTTTATTTTTTTGTTATTTTTCCCCGATTCATTAATTATGGTTTATTTAGACAGCTTTGATTCATTTTATATGAAATTAATTTGTGCCTCCATATGTAAGTTAGGAGGAAGTACGAGTAAGTGCTTCTGTACAGCTTCCAATCGCAAGCGGTTGACTGCATGACAGTTCATTGCTTCCATAATGCCTTCGGTCAGAAGCTCTAAAGAAGCTTCTAGGAAGCGCTTCGAACCACAAGCTTTATCGAAGCAATTCACTTTCCACACATTTCCAGACACATTTTCAGATGTCATCGAAGCTTAATTTCATATCCCTCTATAAAGCCTGTGTATATGCTTCGTAAATGACTTACTGAAGTTATTATCGAAACAATTGCTTCGAAATAGATCAACTTCGTTTAACAAAGAGTATAAAAGCTCTAGCCTACAGAAATTACAAATTTGAACCTTACCGAAGTAAAATTGTTACTTGGGTGGTCATTTCTAACTTAATGGAAAACTAAGTTTTTTTTTGTATGGATTTTTGAAAAAAGTCATTTTTGAAAAATGTAGTTTTCTTCAGGTTACCGGAAAACGGCAATAACGATTTTGACCAAAATGCAAACTTAGAGTCAAATTGATGTTTCCAAAATTATTACGTCCTTAATTTTCAATTCGAATCACTGAAAACGCTCACTTAAAAAACTGCTCATATCTCGAAAACGCCATTCTCGATTTCGATAAGACTTTAAAAACCAAGTAATGTTTACATCCTGAAAAATAACTTATACTCGGTTTTTAGCTAAATAGTTAAGCAATAGTAGTTTTCAAACTAAACATTGTAATTTTTGGTACTGTTTTCTCTGCGAAATTTTACAAAAACCGCTCTAACGATTTCGATCCAAATATATATTAAAGATAAAATCAGTATTCGAAATGAGATACGTACTTAGTTTTTCCCAAAAAATTCGAAAAAAATCATTTTTTTTTAATTACTTATACTTCCCAATCTATTTTCACATATCTATGCTAAATTTATGTTATAATCTCGCCCACTTCCGATAAAAATGCAATAAAAGCTACGCAAAACTTAATTTTAGCGAATATTACCCTGTTTTCAACCTTGTTGAATATGCACCTTAAAATAATTGCAGCCACTTCCTTTCAGAATTAGAAACTTCCACTTCATTTGCACCCATTTCTTTGATCTAGCATCGGTTCTCAGATCTTTACCTACCTACTTAATAAAATAAGAAAACTACCAACCAAAATTTTGATGAACGAAAAAGTTACGACCCAGTCGTGCACTTTATTTTTTTAGAGATGAAGCTCACTTTTGGTTGAATGGATACGTCAATAAACAAAACTGCCGTATTTGGAGTGATGATAATCCTCAAGTGTATGTTGAGACACAGTTGAATCCACAAAAACTGACTGTTTGGTGGAATAATTGGTCCGTACTACTTTAAAAACGATGCTGGTCAGAACGTTACAGTCAATGGCTATAGAGCCGTGATTACAGACTTTTTCGTTCATCAATTGAACAACCATTATGTGCAGAAGCTGTGGTTTCAATAAGACGGCGCAACATGTCACACAGCTCGTGACACAATTGATTTATTGAAGGAAACGTGCATAGTTTCACGTTGCGGATCCGTGAATTGGCCTCCAAGATCGTGCGATTTAACGCCGCTTGACTATTTTCTGTGGGGATATGTGAAGTCGTCGCTAGTCTACGCCGATAAGCCTGAAACAATTGACCACTTGGAGTACAACATTCGCCGCGTTATTGCCGATTTACGGCCACAAATGTTGGAAAAAGTCATCGAAAACTGGACCTCCAGATTAGACTACGTCCGAGCCAGAAATCATATTTAAATTAAAATGCCAGAAGATTATCTTCCAAATAAAGTAAATTTCATGTCAATTTAAAAAAATCATCTTCGTTGTATTCCGTTTCAAAGTTCTATACCTATCAAAAAAAAAAACCTTTAGTAGGGCGGCTATATTCGGGCTAAAAGAGACTTTAATTCCAACCCGAATAAACAACTCAGTTGAAGAGGACCCCGTCCATAGTGACAGGTGGAATGGGACATCAACCAACCCGGAATGCCAAAGAACCTGAGACGTATATCGAACCCGGACTAAGCGGGTAAGTTATATAGGTTCTGTGTAAAAAAAAGCCTTGGAACTTTCAACATCAATTTTTGAAACACTCAGACAATTTGTCAACCATGACGAAATGCCATACATCACATACCCATTTGTGAGTTGAAACAACCTGCTTGCTTTCACTTTTTGGGCAAAAGAAGATTTCCTTCAAATAAAATTATAAAAAGGTCAAATGTCCGCATCCGTAATATCACTCGCCCCGAACCAAATTTAATGACTACAATCAGTACAATCAATGGCCAAAAAGTTTGACAACAATTTGGAGAAAAAAGAACCCCACTTTCTTGGTTTTAGCTATGAAAATTCAATGACTTGGCAGATCAGTGCTACCAGATCGCTTTAACCACTCGGAGTCAAAAAACTAACCAAAAGGCCCTAGAACGCGTTAAATTTGTTTTCATGGAAAACTAAGAGCTAAATCTGAAATTCTTATAAGGAGAGTAAAACCATATATTCAGGTTTTTTTTTTTTGTTTATTGTTTTCATAAGCAATCAATTAATAATACAAAATAATTTAAAAACCTGAGTTTTCTCGCATGCGGGTGTTATATGTACATAGTATAAAATTTAACTTTTTTGAATTATTAATATTTTCAAAAAGTAAAAATGTGTATATCAACTCTCTTTCTTTTGCCAGTTCATTTGTAAAGATTGACTGAGTGTGAACACCGCAAAACTACAGAAATTATAGAAAGGATTTGCAAATAAAAAGCGCTAGAAATTCCGCTAGGTGCTAAAACTTTTTAAAGCGCGCTAAACATACTAAAAAAGCGACAGATCTAGCGCCGAAAGCTCTAAAATGACAGCCCTGCTTGGCACACGAAAGCAATAACCTATTCCGGCGAACTAATTCGATTATTTCCGAAAGGGTTCCATTTGCCATCGGCAACATTTCACATTTGGCCTTCGTGCAGTCTGAAACACTCCGACACAGTCTGAGCACCCGTCGAGGGCAGACTTCCCAAGCTTATTTGAACTTGTTCAACTTTTTAATTAGCCGTGATTTTCAAGTGCCATTTGCATTTGCCAATCAAATTATTCCACATTTTTCACAAATTTACTTACAGCTCTCTTCATGCGCCCCCCGGGGCTGCCGCAACTTCACTACAAATTGATACTCTCTGTCTCGATGTGCTGGCCCGCTCCAAATGTCCTCTTTACAAATTGTTGAGACTTTAAACAACAACGCCCCCGTCCCGCCAATCGCATTAACAAGTCAACAGGGTCTCCAGCAAGAGACCAATTCACCGAGGGAGTACCACAAGAATGCCACTTTCTAGTTATAGCCATACCTACATCCTATAGCCCCCCGCTCAAAATTGTGCTGCTCAAGTTTTCTGCAAAACGCACGAAGAACAAAAAAAAAAAAAAAACTTTCCCAACTTCCGCGCATATACTCAGCGGGGGAGTTTGTGACGTTTCAACGAAAAGAAGTCCCTCACACTGCTGGCACTTTATGTCAGTCATAAGAACGGTAGATCGAGCCGCGCGCCGTCCCACACACGTCTAGGGTGGCGTACCAAAGATGGAAGCCGATATCGCCCATCGTCCTCGCATTGGAGAAATGACAAAACTTTTCGAGCCAATGAAATTTGAATTTGAATAACTCAAACATTTCCATTCAAAAGTTCGGGAAAAGTTAAATTTACCAAACGTAATGACATTACATTTGTATACACGTTTCAAGGGGACACTTGAGTCTGCTTACACTCTGGAGAGCGTTCGCCCGAATACACACTCAAGGGTCCATCTTGTATGCAAACACACTCGGGCTGCGGTCGGGGTATAGGCGGTGGCAGCATAGGTCTTTCCGCACCTACGAGCTCCTTCTGTGTACGGATACAAAATATCTGTATTTGCAGAATGCGATGTGTAATAAATTTGAAGGAACCTCATCGCATCCCAATCGCTTCCACTGATACAATCGTCGCAGAAAACTATGAGGATATACGACTATGCGACTATGCGACTATGGTGACGACGACTATGACAACGAAAATGGAGGAGGAATAACAGCAACAGTAACGGCAACCACCACCCCCGCCAGCAATCGGGTGAAGCTCTTCAGTCTTCACATTTTATTCGCACTCGTTTTACGAGGACGAATGATGATGATAAAATTTCATTCTGTTCTGTATCTGTGAAGTGTTCGGTGGCAGATTGAAATTTTCGGATCTGTTCATTCCAGGGGTTTTCGACGTTTGCCTTGATACAGCAAACGCACATGCGATAAGTGTCCTATTCTTGTACCAAGGATATGGGCTGTGTGTGCATGGCATTCGTTTCACATTCGGTTAGGTTAGCTTCGAACGATTTAGCGCTGTGACACTGAGCGTTTGCTTTATAGACTTTATAGAGAGCGCGGGCAGTGCTTGTGTTTGTGTATGCTCATTGAATAAGTTGCATGACATTTTGGAAGTATGTTTACGAGCGTCGGAATTTATGCTGGCTTGTAACGAGTCGATGATTTTTATTTGTTTAAATTAAGGCTGCGACTTTGACTGATGTGAGTGTGGAGGGGTTTTAGAGAGTTGGAAGCGAGCCAAAATCAGACGCGATAGAAGCTTCTGCAGAGGCTGTCAGTGGGAATATAGACCTCTTGTTCGAATGGCTAAGTTTATAAGCAACTTTGGGAAGAGTCTCAAAGTCCAACGTTAGAACTAATGACGGAGGAGGTGAATTTTGAGATGAATTTGCTAGATTTGTCCAATGGTTCCGTCTGCAGTGAAGACGCAGCTATACCTTATGTAAGATACTCGGAAATATTTGGAGCTGAGGCTGGAGATAGTCAGAGAACTGAAGGAGAGATGGTGGAGGATGAAGCCTTTGTCAGCCCTCGAAACGGCGATGCTGGTTACTGACACCGGTTATCCGACTGCCCTAGGGTCGGACCTCCGACCGTCTAATTTGCTGACTACCCAATGAGGTCAGAAGAAATAGTAGAGCTGCAACGTTGAGACTCGACTAAGGAAAGCTTTACTGAAAACTTAAAACGTAAACTTCTTTATGGGGGATAATAAATATCGAAACCGCAATTCTGCCAAAGACTGATTCAACAAGCTCCTCGGCCAAGTTTACAAGTAGCTCATTTTAGCAACAAGGGGCACATACAGGGCTGAAGTTGATTTTATTGAAAAAACCAACAAAGGGGATAATTTTTTTGGTTGTACAATAGGAGAGAAAATCCTACCCCCACCACGTCTCGAAAGAGTCTTTGTCTTAGGCTGATGTGGGATTTAACGTAGCTACGCCGCAGTACGATTTTCCCAGCTCGTAACGGATAAAGGAGCAGCTAACACCACCACCACAGATCATTAAAATGTGAGACAAATTGATTGACAATTTTTCAATGTTCTAGACATTGGTCCACCATTTTTTTGATGCCATAATGGATGGTACAAGTCATCACAGGAGCCACAAAAGTCCATTAATATTGCAAAAAGATTCAACAATGGGGGCTGAAATTTCAATCAACGGCCAAAGCCTTTTCCGTCCGCATATCCCTTAAGCTCTCGAGAGGTCGGTCGGTGGTTTCAATGCCATGAAGGCGAGACAGCTTCATAAGGCAAAGAAGGGCTATCGTCTTAGGGTTTTTTCCTCTGCGTCCGACAAAAGTCCGCGAGTACCTATACCTACTGAAAATAAAACCCTGGTATATTTGATATATTTGTCAATATACGTCCAACAAAATGTTTCTATCAAATTGACAAAATTTTAGTAAGTTTTACCTTTGTATATATGTACATTCCTATAGTAGAGCCAATCCAGTAGTACCAGTATTTTAATAGGTGTCGCTACTCATACCAAATCGAGAATTAAATTACTGAGAGCTTTGAGCCTTTGATAATTTTATTTCTTATAAAAAAGCTTTCGTTGAGATTTTTTTTCCTTCATTCATTCGATAATTGTTCGTCGTTCGGTTTCGGTTTTTGTTTATTTTAAATCTCCAGCATTATACAAACATATGCTTGACTCTAACTTCTACTTGCCGAGCATCAGGACATCAGGAAATAAATTTAACCACTGGTTTTTGGAAACAAGTGTCTGATCTTCTCTCACTTAGCTGTGAAAGCTTTTCTGACTTGGACACAAAATGGGTTATATTATTCGATGAAATGCAAATTACCCCGGAGCTGGAGTATCATCTAGGCGAAGATCACATATACGAATTTAATGACTTTGGTGAACTTGGTAGAGTGAATAAAGTTAGTACTCATGCATTGGTGTTTCCATTACGGGGACTAAATTCTACTTGGACTCAGACTTTATCAGCTTATATGGGCGCGGCAAAAGGTGAACAAACTGCAGAATTAGTCAAAATTAATGTAAGCAAAGTACATGAACTCGGCTTTAACTGTCTAGCTACAACTTTCGACCAGGGTAGAGACAACAGAAAAGCATATAGGTTATTGGATGCATCGGAAATGCGTCCTTTTACGTTAATTAATGAGCGGAAAGTGTTTTTACTATACGATGTTCAACATGGACTACGATGGACTACACTGCTTAAGGCTGAAAAAATTGTTTCATGGCAAATATTAAGTGATTTATTTAAAGCAGAAGCATCTCAAATATTTCAGTGTTTTCATTAATTAAAAGATTGTCATCTTGCCCCTAATCCATTCCAAAAATTAAGTGTTAAGCTAGAAACGAAATGTTTCATCGAGCAGAGCCCGGACAATCCCGGAAATTTTATTAAAACAATACCGGACAATAGAGTACATGCCCGGGAAAACCCGGACGGATGGCAAGGCTACCTCGAAGGCTCACCGCTTCATAATCTACCTACTTATATAGCAGCTGAAAATACTGCATTGCTATGTTGACGGATCTAGACATTTGCTAACAAATCGTGGATAGTGATCGGGGAGGAAAAATTAAATATGGCAACCAGTCCAAAATACAAATTATTTTCTTTGACAACATCCCCAATAAATAGCAGATATGCGAAAATGTCTAGACTTTCGTTTTCGCTGGTCGGAACAAACAGCAAAAATATTACTGTTGTTTTGTTTATCACATCAATTACTTTCGTTTAAATATAGCTTTTGTTTTGACGAAACACCGATAAAAACTTAAAGCTCCGTCTAAATAAATTAAGGGCAAAAACCAGTTTTCATTATTGAGCGATTAAAGCGCTAAAGTTTCTGTGGGATACTGGTACAACATATTTATTAGATTTCTTGTCTTAAATTTTTTTTTTGTAATAACCAAAAAATTGTTGTGGTTACAAAATTCGTGAAATTTTTTTGTTAAATTAACCAAAATGCTGTTGATTTTGCGAAGAAATTTATCTTTATCTTTTTGTTGAATTAACAAAAAAAGTTGTTAATACCATCGAACTTGTTTGTCATTTTGTTAAATCAACAGAAAATATTGTACTGTCAGTACTACAGTTGCCTTATGTTGAATCTATAAGAATATTGCTGGTTATATATAATTATTATCTCAGTTTAACAATTTTAATTTGTTGATTCAACAAATAAATTGTTATTTGGATAGCATAAGGTATTAATAAATGAGACGCCAAACGGAACTGTAGAAGTAACATTACATCATTTTTACTCAACAGCATAGAAAATATCATATATAAAACATACATAAAATTAAAAAAATAGAATAAACAAATATAAAGATCCGCTATATCTTAAACACCGACAACGATGGAGATGTAGTCATCTTGTTGCGTTATAAAACGCCACAAAGACCCAATCCCACTCCCATCCATCCTCTCCAGTCCACATCATTTTCTTTTACCCATTCTGTCATTCCCGTCACTTTCGAGGGACAAGAGGCCAAGGGGGGGTGTTCCTGAATTGGTCTCAATTCAGCGCTCTCGCTAGCCAGGCGTCCAGAGAAGGTGACAAAAACAGGTCGAGCCCAGACGGACGGTCGGGAAACTCGCAACGGTGAGGGGAGGACGATCCCTCAGGAAGACACCCCAACAACAAAACTTATCCGAGAGTAGGGATAATTACCCTGGTTTGCTCACCAAGAATGCGACTTCTATTGAGGACAGCGATACAAACAAACACAACATAAACTAGAAAGGCCGAGAGCCCACCATATCCACATTATTATGTTGTAAGGAATTGGCACGTTATCTGCAAGTCTCCTCACCCAAGACCTGCGCGGAGGTCCACGGAACAAAGTAGGGTACGCGAAATATTTAGCAAAGGTCACTCTTCGTCCTTCTCCAGACACTGCAAAAGGGCGAACAATAATATCAGCCGTCCCCAAGCTATCGCCTCTATGAACCTCTCCTACCCTTTTCAATATTTTTAATAATAGAAAACAATACAATAATTTGTACGATTCTCGGTTTTAAAGACTTTAAGGCAACTTGGCACTATCGAATCCAATAGGAATAACAAGAATTGTTCTGTACTCGTCCATCGAAACGTCAGGCACTGGAAATTTCCCGGCGACCTGGCGAATTCGGGTATGTGTGGGGTGAATGAGTGGATGCATTGGTGATCATTAACGGTCGTGTTCCATGGCGAAAAAGCTGTGAGAAACGCTCAAAATACCGTCAATAATCCCCGTTGCGGCTGAATGGTCGAATGCATGAGTGTGTGAGGTACGAGAAGGAACACAGGAAAGTGTGGGAAAACAATCACTTCTTGGTTGGCCAGTGATTCGAGAGGAGGTAGTGTCCGAGTTACCAATTTAGAGTTTTTTTTAGATCGAGAAGTTTTTTTTATTTTCTTATTTTGAAAGTTCGAGAATTTTTTTTTGAAAAGTTAGGTCCGAAAGAAACGGACGCAATCACTAGGGTGGTGAAAATAAATTACAAGGAAAAGGAAGGAGAACGGGAGAAAGCAGGAGTAGTGGCAGGACTAGGCGAAGGAAATACAACACGCCAGGACGGCGGAACAGAGGAGAAGAAAGAAGAGAGACCCCGTAAAGAAAGATAAGTAGAGTGGAAAAAGTGATCGTTAGTTAGGTATTTCTCAGAAGTAGAGGTAATTCCGTTGACTTCCGTTACGTAAAGTTCCCGGGAAGAACGGGACGCGCGACCCTTTCCGTTGTTATCTTTAACGTTTCAGACGACGCGATAACGAGCCAATTCTAACGGCTAGAAAACCGTAATCGAACCCCAAAATTCAATTGGTCGCATCCGACAATTTTTTTTTCTTCTTAACGACCGTCTGGTCGCATCGCACACAAAACTTAAATTATTTCATTACTATCAATAAACAGCCGTGCTCATATCGAGCTTTTATAACGCAAAATATTTGTTTATTTTATTTTCTACCCTACAGCAATCATCGTCGGCCTATTCTTGAAAAGGTTTAACAATTCCTTTCAAAGATTGTTTGGCGCCCACCCTATTGTAGCTTTTCTGCATCTCATTTTTTTTGTACCCACCCCAGCTGAGTGGCCGAGAGTGGCAGCGACCAACGCGCTGCTTGTTGCACACGATTTTCCCTATTTGTTCGCCGTCGCCATTTGGTTTTTCGCCCATCTGTCATTCTCGACTTTTGACCGCCGGGTACGCAGCCGATTCTGCAATCGCGTTTTTTTATTGTTCAAAAGGAAAATTAATTTATGCAACAAATTGCGCCCAACGTGGGGCAAAAGTTTTAACAATTAAATAAAATACTAGCAAGAATAAATTAAAAGTGTTACTGATCAAACGATCAACAAAAAATTCAAGATAGAAAAGTCCGACGGTGCGTTGCTGGTGCTGTTGTTGCTTCCCAATCTAATTGAATTTTGTTTTGGTTTTCATTTCGATTGTGCGGAAGTGTCAGGGAAGTTTATGTTATTTTTATTATTCGTTTACTTTTGGTGTGTTTTCTTTTCCCCAGGTAATATCGTTCGCCTACAATTCTGAGATAGCATCGTGGTCTCGTGGAGTACCTGTAAAAATTGGAATATTGGGAAGCTGTTTTACAATTGAAAGACAGGAGAGTGCATACGGGGAAGAGTACGGCAAGTACATAGTACATAAATTTTTTTTCCTATTATTCTTGTTGTTTATGGAACAACGGCCCACTTTTGGTTGTTGTTAGGTTTTTGAAACTTGACTTACATTTGCCTATATACATACTTGAACTTTATATACTTCTCCCGTACATTATACATACATATCATATAAGTGCGATTTCGTTTACGGTTTGGTTAAATCGGCTATTACGGTGTTGTTGTGGTTTCGCTTTTACATAATATTTTGCCTTCGAGTTCGATTAGCGGGTAATTCTTGGTATCATACAAGTTGCATAGGGTTGCCACGGTACCTTTTCGTATTTTTCTTTGTTTTTTTTAGTGAAGAGTGATAATCTGTTTTTGGGTTTCTCCCTTTTGGAACCGGTGGTTGGGAATTCTCCTCTGTGACAGTAAATGAGTAAAGTTAGATAGTTTTTTGTGGTCAGTTTTTTTTGGGGGTTCTAAGTCGACAATATTTTTTTTGGTTGATTATTAGATAATTTTGTGTAATTTTTATAATGGAGGTTAATAGGCTTTCGGCAGATGAGCTGGCATATGAAATGCAGTGTAGGGGTTTAGACGTAGGGACGGTGGCTGAGATGCGGAAGTCATTCCGAGCCGCCTCGAATCTAGAACGTCGGGGGTCAGTCACATCATTGAGCACGGATTATCCCTTCGAATTTAACGAGGATAAGGAAGAAGTGGAGAGAAAAATAAGGGAAATAAAATCAATAATCGATTCGTCACCAGAACCTGATTCAGCTGAATTTAAAAAAGCTGTGGTTAAGATAGAGTGGTCACTATCAAGGATAGGTAGATCTCGTCCAACGACGGATGAAGAGGAGAAAGAAAAGATTAAGATTAGGACAGTGATCATGAATCTGTTGGGAGATTTAGAGGGGGACGAAGATGAAGATTCCGAGGATGAGAATGTCAGCATACTGCCACCGAAACAAAAACCGAGGCAAACGCATATAGAGCAGCAGCGAACTGAAACTAGCGCAGGTCAACCGTCAACCTCGTCAGTGGCATTGATGTCCGTTTCCACTATCAACACTGATGATCGCGTACTTATCGGTTCGGAGAAAAATGAAAATTTGGCTAAATGGAATATCTCATTCTCAGGAGAAAGATGTGGATCTTCGGTGAACTCATTTTTAGAGCGGGTCGAAGAACTTAGGGAAGCTAGGGGGATAAGCGAATCCCAACTGTTCAAGTGCTCAGTGGATCTTTTCGTAGGGAAGGCTCTTCTCTGGTTTAGGGCGGTTAGGAAGACAATCAATTCATGGCAGGAGTTGGTGAGGGAATTAAAACTTGAGTTTCTCCCTCCCAACTATGATGACCTTCTTTTGGAAGAGATTCGACATAGGACACAGGGGAAGGATGAGTCGATAGGGATTTATGCGGCCATCATGTCTAACATGTTTGGTAGGCTATCGGAGCCATTATCGGAAAAGAGGAAGTTAGGAATGGTTCAACGGAACTTAGCGCCTTTTTATCAAACCCAATTAGGTCTGGCAGACCCTAAATCTCTTGGAGATTTAGTATCATTGGGACGAAAATTAGAGATGGTTCGAGCCAATGTAGATTGTTTCGCACCACCTCCATCTCAACGATCGCGTAGTCTATTGGAACCCGACTTGGCTTATGTGGCAGTCGAGGAACCAGTTGTATCGGTTGTTAGCAGGGATTCTCGACCTAATCGACGGTTGAAGTGCTTCAACTGCAACAAGGAGGGTCATTTCTCTAACACATGTTCCGCTCCTAGGCGCTGTATAGGTTGTGGTCAAGTGGGGGTTATTAGGAGAGATTGCAGAAACTGTTCGGGAAATGGGCAACGGTCTCCGCTGACAGCAGGGCGAGAGCGCCGTTGATTTTGGATAGGTTGTCTGCTGGCAACCAGTTGGCCGCACAGAGAGAGAAGGTCGTTCATTTAGGTTTCGCGCTTGAGACACAGGAAGATGATGGGCGTCCATATTTAAGAGTTAGCGTTTATGGTATAGAGTTAGTAGGTCTTTTAGATTCAGGGGCATCGCGCACGATCATCTGTAGGGATGGGTGGAAAATTCTGAAGGATTTAGGTTTAAAGTTAGGCGAGGGTAACATTAGAAGAGTAGCTTTAGCAGATGGGGCAGGCATTGAGGTAGCGGGAGTAGTATCTGTACCAGTAGTAGTGCAGGGAAAATCGATATTGCTAGAGTGCCTTGTTATTCCAACTCTCCCACACGTCTTGATATTAGGTGCCGACTTTTGGGCACAAGCGGGTATCATCCCGGATTTGAGATCAAGCGAGTGGAGTTTTTCAAATCAAGCTACGATAGCTTCGATTTCGATGATCAAAGAGCGATCAGAGTTGGATGAGACACAGGATAGGCAGTTACAGCAATTCATAAAAAGGATTTTCGATTCAATGCCTGAAGGAATAGGGTGTACACATTTGGTGGAGCACAAGATTAGGACGACGTCTGAACCAATCAAGCAGCGGTATTATCCGGTTTCACCTACGGTTCAGCGTCATATAGATAAAGAATTAGAGGAAATGCTTAGCGAAGACATCATAGAAAAATCAAACAGTCCATGGGCTTCCCCCATAGTAATGATCAAAAAGAAAGATGGATCATTTAGATTTTGTGTTGATTACAGAAAGCTTAATAAAGTCACTGATCGAGATGCTTACCCTCTCCCTTACATATCGGCTACGTTAGACAAGTTGAGGAACGCCCAGTATTTATCCTCCTTGGACATTAAGTCCGCCTATTGGCAAATACCGGTAGAGGAACAGTCGCGGCAATATACCGCTTTTACCGTGCCTAATAGAGGATTATTTCAATTCAAACGGATGCCATTCGGGTTACACAATGCCCCTGCCACCTGGCAAAGATTCATCGATACCGTGCTGGGAGCCGACTTGGAACCGCACGTGTTCGTGTACCTGGATGACATCATCATAGTAACCAACACATTCCAACAACATATTCAGGTTTTAGAAGAAGTATTTTCCCGATTAAGGACAGCGGGGCTGAGGGTTAGCAAAGAGAAATGTAATTTTTGTAGATCGTCGTTAAAATTTTTAGGTTATGTAGTGGATAGGAATGGGTTGCATGTAGATCCAGAAAAAGTTGAAAGCATGATACAAATTCCGGCACCCAGAAATGTTAAAGAGGTTAGGAGTTTTGTGGGAACGGTTTCCTGGTACAGAAGATTTGTACCAAACTTCGCGAGTTTGGTAAAACCGTTAACAGACTTACTGAAGAAGAGTAATAGGTTCGTCTGGTCAGATGAGTGTGAGCGGAGTTTCAGGAAAGCAAAAGAGTGCTTGGTAACTGCCCCGATATTGACTTGTCCGGATTTTGAGCGTCCGTTTGTGGTGCAAACAGACGCATCAGACTATGGAATCGGAGCAGTGCTCACACAGACATTCGAGGAGGGAGAAAAAGTGATTTGTTACCTTAGTAGGGCGTTGAATAGGAACGAGCGAAACTATTCAACCACGGAGAAGGAGTGCTTGGCTGTGCTCTGGGCGGTGGAGAAGTTGCGACCATATATTGAAGGTGTTCGATTTACGGTCGTAACAGATCACTATTCCCTGGTATGGCTAAGCAACCTCAAAGATCCGTGTGGTAGGTTAGCGCGTTGGGCGGTTAGGCTACAGCAGTTTGATTTCGAAATCGTACACCGAAAGGGAAAAGACCACGTGGTTCCGGACATGCTCTCTAGGAATGTTGCAGGCGTAGCAGGATTAGTAGAGCAGAGCTCGGATCCTTGGATCCAAAAGAGGATCGCGAAAGTAGAGTCAGACCCCTTAGCTTACCCAGCTTGGAGGGTAGAAAATGGAGTTTTATTTAAATTTGTTAGGGCCAAACATGTAGTAGTACACGATAGTAATTTAGAATGGAAGGAAGTAGTCGCTAAAGCGGATAGGATTAGGGTTTTAAGGGAATGCCATGATAACCCATTAGCAGGGCACATGGGTGTTAGGAAAACTTTTTCAAGGGTAGGGACTAGATATTACTGGCCTAAGATGAGGTCAGATATTACTAAGTATGTTAGGAATTGCAAAGTGTGTCAAAGCGTGAAGCCGGTGAACGAAAGGCCAGCTGGGTTGATGACGGAGAGGAAAGGGGTAACCAATCCGTGGGAGATGGTATGTGTAGATTTGGTAGGTCCACTCCCTAAATCGAGTAGGGGTTATATTCACATTCTGACTGTTGTTGACTATTTCACGAAATTTCCACTTTTATTTCCCTTGAGATCGGCGACAGCCAACTCTGTCTGTAGGGAACTGGAAGATAATGTCTTTTTGCTTTTTGGGGTACCGAAGATTCTGGTGTGTGACAATGGTCCACAATTCAGGAGTAGGGAACTGAAGTCCTTGTGTGAAGGGTATGGGTCGTCGATAAAGTATACCGCGCATTATCATCCGCAAGCAAATCCGGCTGAACGGATAAATCAGATTTTGAAGACGACACTTAGAGCGTATGTGTCCGACAATCATCGGAACTGGGATTCCCAGTTGGCAAAAGTCGCGTGCAGTATTCGGACAGCCGAACATGAGGTTTTGGGGGTATCACCTTATTATGCCAATTTTGGTCGAGAGATGGTGACTTTCGGCAATACGTCCTTAACCACCATCCCGCGTGATAGGAGTGCTAATAAAGGCGACACCAGGGAACAGTTTAGGAAGCTTAGGGATGAGATAGGAAAGAAATTAGCCACGGCAACCAAGAAGGCTTCGCAATCCTATAATCTCCGGAGGCGGGATGTACAATACTTCGCTAACGAGCTCGTGTGGCGGAGAAACTTCATTCTCTCCGACGCGGCAAACTATTATACCGCTAAGCTGGCCCCGAAATATGTTGGCCCATTCCGAATAGGGAAACGAGTTTCCCCTTATACATATACGCTTTTAGACAGCGATGGCAAGGAACGCGGAACGTGGAACGTCAAAGATCTTAAGCCATATAACGAGGACCCTGAAGCACCAGATTAACTTAGTCGCGCAACGAACCAGGATGGTTGCGCTAAGAGGAACTGAGAGCATCATGCTCTGTGATGTTCATAACCTTGCCCTGAGCGGAGGTCACTAGATGTTTGTTATGTTTAGGACTTGTTAAGGTGGTGTTTCGTTCGTTACGATTACTTCGACTTTTCTTTCGAAAAGCCAATTTCGCCTCCTCTGGAAGGTAAAGGTGGAGTTGTTGCGTTATAAAACGCCACAAAGACCCAATCCCACTCCCATCCATCCTCTCCAGTCCACATCATTTTCTTTTACCCATTCTGTCATTCCCGTCACTTTCGAGGGACAAGAGGCCAAGGGGGGGTGTTCCTGAATTGGTCTCAATTCAGCGCTCTCGCTAGCCAGGCGTCCAGAGAAGGTGACAAAAACAGGTCGAGCCCAGACGGACGGTCGGGAAACTCGCAACGGTGAGGGGAGGACGATCCCTCAGGAAGACACCCCAACAACAAAACTTATCCGAGAGTAGGGATAATTACCCTGGTTTGCTCACCAAGAATGCGACTTCTATTGAGGACAGCGATACAAACAAACACAACATAAACTAGAAAGGCCGAGAGCCCACCATATCCACATTATTATGTTGTAAGGAATTGGCACGTTATCTGCAAGTCTCCTCACCCAAGACCTGCGCGGAGGTCCACGGAACAAAGTAGGGTACGCGAAATATTTAGCAAAGGTCACTCTTCGTCCTTCTCCAGACACTGCAAAAGGGCGAACAATAATATCAGCCGTCCCCAAGCTATCGCCTCTATGAACCTCTCCTACCCTTTTCAATATTTTTAATAATAGAAAACAATACAATAATTTGTACGATTCTCGGTTTTAAAGACTTTAAGGCAACTTGGCACTATCGAATCCAATAGGAATAACAAGAATTGTTCTGTACTCGTCCATCGAAACGTCAGGCACTGGAAATTTCCCGGCGACCTGGCGAATTCGGGTATGTGTGGGGTGAATGAGTGGATGCATTGGTGATCATTAACGGTCGTGTTCCATGGCGAAAAAGCTGTGAGAAACGCTCAAAATACCGTCAATAATCCCCGTTGCGGCTGAATGGTCGAATGCATGAGTGTGTGAGGTACGAGAAGGAACACAGGAAAGTGTGGGAAAACAATCACTTCTTGGTTGGCCAGTGATTCGAGAGGAGGTAGTGTCCGAGTTACCAATTTAGAGTTTTTTTAGATCGAGAAGTTTTTTTTATTTTCTTATTTTGAAAGTTCGAGAATTTTTTTTTGAAAAGTTAGGTCCGAAAGAAACGGACGCAATCACTAGGGTGGTGAAAATAAATTACAAGGAAAAGGAAGGAGAACGGGAGAAAGCAGGAGTAGTGGCAGGACTAGGCGAAGGAAATACAACACGCCAGGACGGCGGAACAGAGGAGAAGAAAGAAGAGAGACCCCGTAAAGAAAGATAAGTAGAGTGGAAAAAGTGATCGTTAGTTAGGTATTTCTCAGAAGTAGAGGTAATTCCGTTGACTTCCGTTACGTAAAGTTCCCGGGAAGAACGGGACGCGCGACCCTTTCCGTTGTTATCTTTAACGTTTCAGACGACGCGATAACGAGCCAATTCTAACGGCTAGAAAACCGTAATCGAACCCCAAAATTCAATTGGTCGCATCCGACAATTTTTTTTTCTTCTTAACGACCGTCTGGTCGCATCGCACACAAAACTTAAATTATTTCATTACTATCAATAAACAGCCGTGCTCATATCGAGCTTTTATAACGCAAAATATTTGTTTATTTTATTTTCTACCCTACAGCAATCATCGTCGGCCTATTCTTGAAAAGGTTTAACAATTCCTTTCAAAGATTGTTTGGCGCCCACCCTATTGTAGCTTTTCTGCATCTCATTTTTTTTGTACCCACCCCAGCTGAGTGGCCGAGAGTGGCAGCGACCAACGCGCTGCTTGTTGCACACGATTTTCCCTATTTGTTCGCCGTCGCCATTTGGTTTTTCGCCCATCTGTCATTCTCGACTTTTGACCGCCGGGTACGCAGCCGATTCTGCAATCGCGTTTTTTTATTGTTCAAAAGGAAAATTAATTTATGCAACAATCTGCTTCACTATTTGAAGTTGGGTCTTTTAGCTTCGGTTAAAGATTCCGGGAAAATAGCGTTGAAGTCAAATTTCACGTAATTAATTTAAGATAATAAAACGCATATTAAACAATTCTAATTTATATCTAAAGGGTCGTTTACATGTTTTCCATTTTTCCTGTCCTCATCCACAAACGGATTTATTTACTTTTAGAATGTTGAAGACACTTTTTTAGACAATTTTTATGCACATTAACAAACTTCTTTACTTCGGTTGTCAAATAATAAATGACGCCATCAAAAGCACTGCATTGAAAGGATTAAATTGTATTTTTACAATCAACCACTTTTGGTATTAATTTAACAAAATTTTTGTCAAATCTGCAAACAAAAATGTTCTATTTATGATCTGTATTTTGTTTGGCTAGCAAACATTTTGCATAAGTTTTGTCAATTTCACAAAAGTGATTTGTGGTTCTGTTTTAATGGATATAACAAAAACTTTGTTAATTCAACAATAAAATTGTTCAATTGATGCAATATAACTGAAAATTTTGTTTTGTTAATCTGACAAAGTAGTTTTGTAGTAAATGTTTTATCCGTTTAACAAAATATCATTCAAATTGACAAAACTTGAGTTGTATTAATAAATTTCATTTATCATTACAGTTTTTTTTCAGCTCAACAAAACTATTTTTGTTCAAAACTTAGAATCGAATTTTTTGAAATATACCCAGTTATACCTGGTATTTTATTTTCAGTGTATAACTGTCTTGAAAGAGATCCTTCATTCAGCCGGCATAAAATTGTAGATCCCTTCCATTCGTCCCAAAATTGAAAATCTCACTCTGAACGAATGGTTGTAGGAAGTTAGGTCTAGTGTCCCTAAGGACCTGTAGCGCCGACTACATATTTTTTTAATTTTTCTAAGAAAATCCAAAACCCTCATAATCTTAGTCCTTCTTCAAATAAGTTTCAATACCGACTCTGGAGAAGGGCGATTTAAGAGCGAAACTAATGCTAAGGCTGCACCGAAAAATCGGCCTGCTCGATAAAGTGCGAATCAGGGGACTTGGACGTATATAGATCGACTGGATACCTAACGTTCCGGCCACCTAAGTAAGTAAATGAATTTTTAATTTGTCGAACAGCGGTGAGCCGTCAATACCTCGGAAGGCCAAAGGAAAACATGACTTTAAACAAGAACAGACCACAACTCTGATTTATGGTTTAACCCATCAACAAAGACAGCGGTTCTTCGGTATAAGAATAACTCTTATCTATCTGGGCTGAGGGCAGCTGGTCTTCAAGTTTGGCAGGACGACCAGGATTAAAGTGCACTCAGTTTCATGTTTGAGAAAAGGTGGAACATGGTCTGGGATGGCGCTACTGAAACGGTTCACAGTGAATCCGACATGCTACTCGACCCAAATCCCCCATCTCCATCTCCAACTCTACATTTAAACAGTTCCGCGACAGACAGACAACGCAAAAGTCAAATAGCTGTCCTGAGACTCATGAAACTTTGATGGCGTAGATATTTCACTATCGCTGCGAATGGCACACTTTGCGAGGTATAGAGAAGAAAAATTATAAAAAGGGCTTTTTCGCCGTTTACCAAAGTGACCCCTCTACCCAGCCTCTCAAGGGGTAAACTATGACAAGTATGTATCTAATTTCCTGAGGGGCTTTAACTCTTTAGCCCTTAACCACTTCGCTGTGCTATATTGTTAGTCTAATAAAAGAGAATAGAAAATAATTGGGCACGTATTTGAGCGAATTTAGATTTTTGCCCAATAGCTTTTTTTAGGGGGCGACCACTCAAGTCAGTTGCCCTTTTACAGACTTCAACTTGGCAAACTTTGCATCGGGACTTGAGTCTACAAACTACAACCGTACAAGATCCAACTGACTAAGGAGCGCGAAATGAATGACCAGACCATTGAGAAAGCCGTCTGTTCGCTGACTGATGGTCTTCGGAGCGTTGGGAAGAGGACACTAATTTTAGTCGAAAAATCATCTTAAGCGGCGGGTCGTATTTTTGGAGGAATGGCTTTTTAAAGAAGCAAAATTGCTCACCAGGTGGCAATGCATCCACGAAAACTTACTGTTTGGTGAAGATTTTGTGCCTGCATTGGTCAGTCCTTTTTTGAAAATGGCGTTGGTGAGGCTATCACCATCAATGGCGAGCACTACAGCACAGTTCTAGCTGGCTTCCTTTGATCTAAATTGAACGATATGGAGGTAGACGAAAGGTGGTTCCAGCAGGACGGCACACGGCAGACGCCACGTTGACATTCTGCTCGGATCCGCGCTTTAAAATAAAATAAAGTGCACGACTGGGTCGAACGTAACTTTCTCGTTCATCAAAAGTTTGGTTGGTAGTTTTCTTATTTTATTAAGTAGGTAGGTAAAGATCTGAGAACCTAGATAAAAGAAATGGGTGCAAATGAAGTGGAAGTTTCTAATTGTGGGAAGTGGCTGCAATTATTTTAAGGCGCATATTCAACAAGGTTAAAAACAGGGTAATATTCGCTAAAATGAAGTTTTACGTAGCTGTTATTGCATTTTTATCGGAAGTGGAAGAGATTTTAACAAAAATTTAGCATAGATATGTGAAAATAGATTGGGAAGTATAAGTTATTAAAAAAAAATATTTTTTTCGCATTTTTTGGGAAAAACTAAGTACGTATCTCATTTCGAATACTGATTTTATCTTTAATCTATATTTGGATCGAAATCGTTAGAGCGGTTTTTGTAAAATTTCGCAGGGAAAATAGTACCAAATATTCCAATTGGTTTGGAAAATACTATTGCTTAACTATTTAGCTGAAAACCGAGTACCTACAAGTTATTGTGCGGGATGTAAGCATTACTTGGTTTTTAGGGTTTTATCGATATCGAGAATGGGGTTTTCGAGATATGAGCAGTTTTTAAAATGTGCGTTTTTGTTTCGAATTGAAAGTTAAGGACGCAATAATTTTGAAGAAATCAATTTTACTCTAAGCTTTACTAAATCATGCCGTTTTGAAGTAAACTAGGGAAAACTATATTTTTCAAAAATTCCTTTTTTTAAAAATCCATTTTACGATAATACAGAGAAAAAATGAGTTTTCCATTAAGTTAGAAATGACCATATTACCTTAGAAATGAATTTTTGTTACAATCGTAAGGACCGTTTTCGAGATATGTCCAAATTTCTAAAGTACTGTTACTCGATTTTTTAGCGGAAAACTGAGTATGCAGTTATGTTTACCTCACCTACTTAAGCTTAAATATAATTTTTTGCTGAAATCGTTATGGCCGTTTTGGAACAAATCAAACTGGTATGAAAATGTTGTATGGGAAGTAAAGGGTGATTTTTTAGCTGGTTTGGTTTTGGCAACACTGGTTTTGACAGCTGACGTGTGTTTAATACCTTGTGTCACTGTCAAACAGCTTCAGTTTGGTTTGCAATTTAACCATGGATCGTCTTACAAATGAACAACGCTTGCAAATTATTGAATTTTACTATCAAAATTCGTGCTCGGTTCGAAATGTTCATCGCGCGCTGCTTCCATTTTATGATCGGCATTCTCGACCTTCTGAGCAGTCTATTCGGAAGATTGTGACCAAATTTCGCACCAAATTTACTTTGTTGGACATTAAACCACCAACACGTTTACGTACTGTGCGTAGTGAAGAAAATATTGCGGCCGTATCAGCTAGTGTGACAGAAGACCGCGAAATGTCGATTCGGCGCCGTTCCCAGCAGTTAGGCCTTTGTTACAGCACTACGTGGAAAATTTTGCGGAAGGATTTGGGCGTAAAGCCTTTTAAGATACAGCTGGTGCAAGAACTAAAGCCAGCCGACCTACCACAACGCCGAATTTTTGGTGAATGGGCTCTTGGAAAGCTGGCCGAGGATCCGCTTTTTTATCGAAAAATTGTGTTCAGCGATGAGGCTCATTTTTGGTTGAATGGGTACGTAAATAAGCAAAATTGCCGCATTTGGAGTGAAGATCAGCCAGAAGCATTGCAACAGCTACCAATGCATCCCGAAAAAGCCACTGTTTGGTGCGGTTTATGGGCCGGCGGCATTATTGGGCCATATTTCTTCAAAGATGATGCGAATCGCAGCGTTACTGTCAATGGTGAACGCTACTAGAACGCCTAGATCGTGCGATTTGACACCATTAGATTATTTTTTTTGGGGGTATGCCAAGGCTAATGTGTATAGGGACAAGCCCGCTTCGATTGACGCACTGGAAGCCAACATCCATGCATTCATTCGTGAGATACCGGCCGATATGTGTGAAAGAGTATGCCAAAATTGGACTCAGCGGATGGGCTACCTGAGACGCAGCCGCGGTCAACATTTGCATGAAATTATCTTTAAACATTAAATTGCAAGGTTCAAACTATCGATTCAAATAAATATTTCATTCATTTTTTCGAATTTTTTGTGTTTTTTTTTTAAAAAAAGTTCTAAACCTCTTAAAAAATCACCCTTTACCATTAATATTGAGGTTACCATGCAAAAAGAAAAACGGCCCCGAACTGTAAGCCCCCAAACTTTAAATCCGAAGTTTGAACGAAATCCGTACATTTTGTACGAATACAATATCTTTCTCATACTACGTAATGGAGAAAGTTAAAAAGAATAATTGAAAAAAAATTACCGTCGTATTTAAGGCAGGGATATCCTGCTACGTGTAACCAACCAATTCTTCACAGACTTTCTCACATCTAAGGACACTTAACCGGCCGTGACAGTACTCATTTTACCAACCATCGTATTCCCTCGTCTTCCGAGTGGCTTCTCACCACCCCGTCTCTCCATTTGCTTGCGCAATAAAACAGGAAAGAGTTCGTCCTCATTGTAATAAAATCTCAAACATCAACTTGATTTCTATTTACAACTTGGATTTAATGTCCGTCATTCGTTTCGCATTAAGACGTCGAACAAAAGACACTAAAAAAAAACAGAAAAAAAAAATACCATTCCAATGCCTAAGCCGCTCCTAATTGAAATATTTCGTCCTGCTTTAAGGCCGCACCCAGATGAACTCTGACTCGGATTATAAATAAAAAAACAAAAAACCCACGGTCATTTAGGGAGTACGTAAAAGTATATTTCGATCGTTTCTTTTCTACAAACTGCACGCCCTCAGTATAGCCAGGACACTTTGTGTTGGTCAAACAGAGGGACCTACAGATACTAGTAACAACATCATAACAACAACAGGGGCAATAACAAAAATAATCTACTAAATTTAAACAAACAAAAAATTGTCCTAACAGCAAATGGAAGTCTTGAGGCATGTGTTTTTGTTTTCATCTCGCAGTTTGTACGGTCCTAGAACTTCTCTGGGACACCATATTCCTCGGATGGTTTCGGTGGTGGTGGTCCATATTCGAGGGCCGGCTTTGCGGCACTCTTGTACTTGATGAAGTAAACCTCTGGTTTGCTGGGCTCGGTTGGAGCTGGTGTTGGGACAATAAGTGGTGCTGGGGGTTCGGGTTTCTTGACAAGCACATAAACCAATGTCTTGTGTTCGTCCTGCGGTGGCGGTGCCAGAACTTGGGCAATTGGTGCTGGTGGGCTTGGTGCTTTGATGAAGATGATTTTGTAGTGCTTCTTTGGTGTTGCAGTTTGAATTGGGGCACTGATGGGGTACTCCTCTGGCTCCTCTGGTGGCACATGCACGTAAACGTTTTTGGTGATTACGCGCTCAGCAGGTGGGCCGTAGAATTCAGCTGGTGGTCCATAGATGGGTAGCGGTTGGGGTGTGGGTGGTGGGCCGTATTGTTGTGCCGGTGGTGGGCCGTAGTCCTTCTGTGGAGCCGGTGGGCCGTAATTCTGCTGCGGGGCTGGCGGCGGTCCATAGCGAGACTTTGGAGGCTCGGGCATGGCCATGGCTGCTGCCAAGGTGCAGGCGATTATCTGCAAGTGGAAAGAAAAGTTTTGTTTCAGAAGAGCTGGCTTAACTTTGTATAACCAAACTAAGTATTTTATATGAAGACTTTTTATACGCTTCGTTTGGTGGCTACAGCGCATGCAAAGCACTCGGTAGATTGACTTGAGCCTTGTCACGCTTCCTGCTTTAGATCGGTTCGAAAAACGTAGCTGGTTAGACTCCCAATCAGTTTGCTAAATGTCTTCATTCACAGAGACTTCTATATCGTGAACATTTTTTTGAGGGTTTTGAGTTTTGAGTTTTGAAGACTTACGACTTGCTTTGGCCCCAATATACTTTCCAAGCTTTGTAATCTTTTCTGAATATATTGCCTGAGAGACACAGTGGTTCAGTGATTCCAGGGCGACATAGAACACAAATGCAAGTGGAAAAGACTTCTTAAATGTTCAGAGAGAAATATGCGGCTCAAATTCTGCAAAGGGTGCCTTGGGAGGAAAAAATTGTTGCTGTTTGTGCCTGCTTTTGTATGAAGAATCGCCTATATCCCCTTTTTTAAACTAACCCAGCACAAGAATGCGAATTAGAGCCAAGTTTGCCGTAGCTCATTTTGCGAAAATCGGTCTAAGTGAGAGCCTCATAAGAGTGAACTCAGTAAAATCCAAAGTATGACACCTTTCGAGACGATCATCAGGGTTAGCCCCTGAGACACTGAACTTTGTAACTTTATAGCTCATAGGGAAGTATTACCAATTTTTTAAGTAGTATTTGTAGCAAAACGGATAAGCAACTTGCTTAATAAATTTCCTTTTAAATGCCCAAGCTTATGGAAAACCGGTCTTATGCAAGAGCCACCCACTTTAGTAAGCTGAACATTGGTAATCTTCTCGAGAGCAAGTACCTACATCAAAACGACCCTATCCTAAAGTTAACCAAGTGCTACTGGGGGTTTTCTATACAATCTAAGTTTTTTTTTAAAAGTATTTACTTTAAGAGAAAAAAAGTTCCTTTGCAAAAACATTTTGGTTGGAATTATGTCTCTGTCAAATGAAAGCGAAATGCAAGGGTCGCTTTTTGACAGGGAAAATAAAGTCATTTCAAAAGGAATATGCATACATTCAGAAAAATATCGCAATTTAAATTGAAGTCCTGAACGGACTTATTTTTAATTTTCTTTACTCTTACGTGAGATTGAGCTCAAAATAAATCGAATGATTCTTAAAACCATAACAAAAATCTAAAATCAAAATTTTTATTATTAAATCAAGCCTATGCAACATTAAAATCTGAATCATATCACCTGGAAAAAAAATTGTTTGCACACAAATACAGAATCGAACAAGAATTAAAGCTTGCATGATGGATTGATGTGCATACAACTTAAGATCTAAACGATCATCATATACGAAATTATATACTTCAATCATGAAAAACTTTCACGATGGATAAAAAAAGTTCACTCCTCCCCATTAATATCTACAGTTTTCGTGTTTCCGTAGTTAAGTGTTCTTTCGAAAAATAAAACAGTGGGAAATTGTAATAAAGTGCATGTGATAACTAAAATGGTGGAATTATTCATATTAATTTAATATAAATGCAATTGTAATAAAAAAATATGTCTGATTTCAATAGCCCACCCCTACATTTGTATCCATTAAATAATGAAAGCACATATTTTAGATTTAAGTCCATTTAAGCATTTTCGATTCAAAAATAAATTGTTTTATTTTTTTGAAAGTGACGGAGTTGATAATAAATTCGACAAATAAAACTGTGCAATCTTAAATAGGGATATGATATTCTTAAAGCATTCCGAAAAGAAATTAATATAAGGATAACTTGTTTTTGTTATTTAAATTTTTGTAAGTCTATTTCAAGAGTTATTATTCTGGGTTTTATTTCATTTCATTTCATTTCATTTATTCAATCTACGATTTATAATCCACAGATTTCCAAAACAATACTATTATCTAGTTATATAATAAATAAGTTAAACATGAATTTAATTGTTGATAAGCGAAATTAATCTATCTTTAAAAATATTTCTGGGCAAAAATATATCCAACTCGTAATAGAACAGATTAAACAATTTAATACAAATTGAGATAGGTTCGCGTTGCCCATACAATGTAGTGTGGCTGTTTTCTAATAAAAGTGGTCTTGATCTAAGAGATCTAGAAGGGGCATACAAATTCAAACACATAAGTAGATTCTCACAATCAATACTTCCAGATAAGATATCACGAATAAATAAAACATTATACATTTTTCTCCTCGATTCAAGAGTTTGGAATCCAAGTAAAAGACATTTTGAACGGTAAGAGTGATGAACCTCAACTCCATTATTACGAAACAAGTGCCGTAGAGCAAATTTTAAAAATTTCTTTTGAACGCTTTCAATTCTGCGTACATTTAAAGCAGTAGTGGAACTCCAGACAACGCAACAATATTCCAAAACGGGGCGCACAATACTGCAAAATAATGCCTTAAGAGTGTACGGATCTTTGAAGTCTGTAGCATTCCTTTTAATGAACCCTAATAGGGAATTCGCCCTGGAGACTATATAGTTAACGTGTAAATGAAAACTTAACTTGGCATCAAAAATTATACCAAGATCTTTAAAGTCATCAACTACTTTTATTCTATTACCATTCAAAGAATATTGTGGAAGAATAGAATGAAAAGTTCTATTAAAGCTAATACAAGCACATTTGTCGATGTTTAACATTAAATCGTTTGAACAGCACCACTCAATGAAAGTATTCAAGTCTTTTTGTAGAAGTAAACAATCGTTTATTGTTACAATTCTCTTAAAGAACTTTATATCATCTGCGTACATAAGGCAGGAGCAGTTTTTTATTATGTCCGGTAGATCATTAATAAAAAGTAAAAATAACAACGAACAACGTTTTAGGGAGCACTATTCTTAGTGCTAATAAATAGTTGAAAAATAAGATAATTTCGAGCTTAATTTAAGCTCACACATTCTTCATTGCGTTATATTTAGGAATAAATAATAAATAATAACGATTCAAAATCAAGCTGTTGCATTCTTCGGATGAATTGACTTTGGACTTAATTTAAGCTTACAGTTTCTTAGTACTGTCTTAAAACAATCTTAAAATGAGAATTAAATCAAAAAACATACTCAAAGTAAGATTTTTGTAGTTGGATTGAGAATTTCCGAGCTTAACAGACTTTCGTCAACCGATAGGCTTAATCTGACACTGATTATCTTGATTTTATCTCGTTTTTTTCCACAGTGGAGGGCTGTCAGAGTTTCCGTTTTCACTCAGCAAGAAGATTTTTTGCAAACACTTAGGTTGGAACTATTTTAAATTAATCAGGCTGTATTGAACTTTTGTCCGGATATTTAAACTCTTACAGTCAATTGTCGGTTCATCTTCCTCTTGAATAGATAGATATTCCAGGATATGTTTCTCAAGTCGGGCCAGTATTCTCCACCGTCAATAGGCTACCAATTGATAAACAAAGGGGAACTTTTCGTTCATATTGGTCGCATGACCGCGGAGTACGGGTTTCACTTTCTGACAAGGAAAAACGTGATTCTAAGAGGAATATTTGACTGTCAGGTGTTCATTGAACTATTATTATTTTTATTTTTAATTTTTCCCCTGCTAATTTGAAGAAAATTGTCAATCGGCGGACGGCAAGCTGTACTCAAAAAGCAATCAACCTCTTCATGAATTGAAAAGCCCAGTAAATATCAATCTCCTTGAGAAGTTCACCGCAATAGACGCAATATCTTTCGAAACGGGTCACATTATAAATACAAACCAGGGATGGAAAAGTCGATACAATTGTATCCAATTCGATACAAATGAGTTTGCTCGAGTACAAAAGTACAATTTGCTTTAATTCGATACAATTTATCCATCTGCATCTTTCAAATTCTCTTGCAATTTGTAAAGCTTTTCCTAAGAAAACAATTAAAATAATCGAGATGGTGATGTCGTTATGTCATTTTAAGCAAGAAAATTAATATTCAAAATCTCTTTCTATGTTTTCTGGAGTATTTTACATCAGAAGCAGTTGTATCAGGAAAATCTAATTCTATATTGAAATTTGTTTTTGAATTTGTTCCTAATGAAAAAAAATAATATTCAACAAATTTACAATGAATATAGAGCCGACTGCTAAGTAATTCAGCAATTTAAATATTATTCAATTTGAGAATTTTGGGTTGAAGTAAATTCAATTAAAAACGAGACTAATGAGCTAATGTTTGAAAATATTTACAAAATTGCTCAAGCCGTTCTCGCTATTGCTCACTCATCAGCAAATGTCGAAAGGATTTTTTCTTGCCAGACATTAATAAAGTCCAAATGTCGAAACCGACTTCAAGTCGACACTTGCTGGGCTTTGATTGAAACAAACAATTTTATTAGAAACTCATCCTGTTCTGGGTTTCAAGTTCAGGGCGACATTTTGAAGATGAATGTGCAAATTGAGAGTATAAAGCCTGAATATAAAGCTCATAGATTAAAAATATAAACTATTTTTTTGTAGGTATGGATAGTTTTGCTAGGAAATCATTAATGTTCTGTTAATTTATTTTTGTTTATGTTTTTGAAAATAAAATATTTTGAATTCACTTCTGTATACGAAAAAAAGTTTTCAATACACTGGCTCAATTTCAGTACCATCTTACAACCGTTTTCAGTACAAATCGAAAATGGCATTTTCCATCCCTGTTACTAACAAGAAAATGTGAAAATCTGAAAATCATTAGGAATGCCCGCCGTACTCGGACACGCTCCAATAATTCATACTTCAGGAAGGTGATGCTTCAAATTGAAGGGATTATTATTTTTTTATTTTTTTCCGCTAAACGCGTTTGTCAGTGAATTATTTATGAAACCAATTTGAGTTTTGGAAATGAATAAAAAATTAACCGACCTCAAATAAAGTTCAATTGTATCGCTGGCGCTTTGTAATGTCAGCAGAGTAAATATGTCAAAACTTATTCCAATCAAAACCGCAACCAATTCTCAGCTCCATTATTAATTCACTAGTTTACCGCACGAACAAAGGATGCCAATCATTTCCCATTTTCAGTTTTAACCTCTCCTTTGTTGTTACTGTAGCATACACCGCGTACATGTAGAATGCATAAGTGAACATTGAACATACATATGCGACTGTGAATTTTATTGCACATCCTTAATTCATTGTTTCATATTTCCCTCCCAACCGCAAACAAACGTTTTCATATTCACAACAGATAATGCATACATTAACAATTTTTTTTTTATTATTATCAGTCGCCAATATTGCTACTACAATTGGCAAATTAAATTCGAAAGAGTTTGTTTTAAATAAAAGAATCCTCCATAAAAATGGCTTATGGAAGGATGGGTGGTGGCAATCGAAACAAACAGAAAAAAAAACACACGCACACAAGTAAACTTCAATGAGCACTGACACAAAATTAATGTAATTCTTGTAAAATGAAAAGTCCTTTTCATTGCGAATCGTCGATGGGGATATTATTCCCATAGAGGGGATGTTCATCCCCGAAGCAGATACGACGGCCGCACAGTAGATGGATGGCATTAACTGATGACTTCATTTAAATATCGGGTAATGGATGACGACAATGATTTCATTCAGAAAATGTTACAGAAAAAAATAAAACCGCCGGAGTTTAAAAGATTTAAGTGCGGTATTGTCAATTGGATCCAATTGGGATCGTGTCAAAATCCCCCAAGACAAAACCTCGCACAAATAAATAATCCCAAGATGAAAGAAACGTCAATAAATTGTACGTACTGCTGTAGTGATACTGGGGGGGGGGGGTGGGTTCTGTTTTTTTGATTGCTTTATCTGGGGACGTTGTCTCGATGGGTTTTCAGTTTGAAACCCTTCGGTATAGTTGTACAATGGCAGGTTAAGTTGACAGTTAATGCATTTTCATGGACTGACAGGTTTAAGTCATTTGGGGTAGTTGCATTCGGGGGAGAATTTATTGAAAATGTTCAAAAGTGGCGCCCAACATGGGGCGGTCAATTTCAGAGCTAATTTAAATCAGCCGTCGAGTCGGATACAAAACTTTTATTGCGAAAAGTTTTTGAGTGGCTGTGTATCCAGTGCAGCGGTGATGCACTTTAAAGGGCAAGCGAGGGTAGTCGCCGTCGCTGGGCTACATCAAGCTGTCAAATTAGGTAGACCTTTAGACCGTGATCTGTCCCAAATGATGTGTACCAGAAGTTGGTCAATATCCGCGAATGTCACAAAGATCAGCGAAGGCGTCTGCTGTTGTTAGTCTGAGTGTGCTTCATTTTGACATACCCCGGGGGAGTCCACTCTTTACTCAGCCTGTATAGATAGGTAGCATAAAAAAAATCAATTTATAAGGCTGTCTGTTTGCATGATCTATGGGCTAACTGGACATCATCAAGCCTCCATATGAAAGGAACAATCGGAACAAAAGAAACTGTCGAACCCCAAAAACTGGCAAGAGTAGAATGTTAGTATTACTCAGGATAGTCCCGATCTTTCGATAGGCTGCTCCCTTTCTTATACATAACCAATGCGGGCCTGGGATGAACGCAAAATGGTATTCAATGGCAAGTCGGCCAAGATCAGAGAATTGAGTTCCGGTGACTTAGATGTCAAAGTCTCAGAGTCTCCTCAATTTACTGGTATAAAAAGTGACTTTTTTGACACATCAGCTCTCTTGATGCGTTCATGGAAATATTAGAGATTATCAGTCCTTAGGGTGACTTTTCAGGCCGATCGTCACAACTCTCTCGATCAGTGAGCTCGTTACCTTTAAATCTTGAACTGTCACCTCGTTGTTGCTTTTCTTACTGAGCAGCTGTTCCGATCAGAACATGTGAGAATACAGCCGACACGTGTATAAGCCGCCTTTTTTGATCAATCAAATTTGTAGATCAGTGATCTCACGTCCCAAGGGTAACTTTACAGACGGTTAAGTTCCAGAAACAGAGGTGTATATAGAAACTGTCTGCTCGTATACAAAGTAAATTTTCTGACTGATCGTCATCACGCTCGATCAATTTCTGACTCCCATAGGAACTCGGTACTTTTTTTTTTTAGTTTCCTTTTCCCCTATCGGAGGACCCTTTTGCGAATTTGAACATTAAACTTGGATTGATCTGTAGGTACCAACTATGAAACTGTTGGACTACCTCAAATCTGGGATTTTCTGTTACAATAATTTGTCGAAGATCAGTCAGTTTGAGTATGAAGCTACTTTGGATCGCTGATCAAATTTTATAAACACGATCGCACTCAATCAAATATGACATGGGTTGGCGGCTGATATAACCAACACATTCGATCAATCATGACCTTGTGTTTCAGCCAGGATTTTTCCCTTATTAACAGAGAAGATCGTCCCCCTGATTCCTTTCAATCGATCGAACACTGAGTGTATAGGGTCTATCTCTATGTTGGATCTGAAATCGGCCACCACTTGCCATACCTAAGTGCACTAAATGCAACTAAAGATCCTGTTTGCTGGCGCACTTTTCGCTAGCATGTAATGTTCCTCAAAAGGAACTATATTCTAGCTCAGCGTTTCCCAAATTCCGTGGAAGGGTCAAGGCGTTGCGTAAAAAAAACATAATCGTGCCGTCGCGTAATTCATTATCAATGGTTCTCCTTCCATTTGCAACAACTTACTGATGCGAGGCTGGGTTAAAAACAAATACAGAAACAAACTGGACGCAGCTCTAGACATTCCCATTCAGTTGTAGGACATTACGCCTATTTTTAAGGATATTTTAAGTAAATATGTGAAAAATTTTCATTCGTCACATTAAAAAGTTACAACATATTTTTTGTTGTATAATAAATGTTTTATAAAACTTAAAATAATTATTTTTATATCATTATCTGTCATTGTCAAACATTAAAATATCCAAACCGCACTTGAAGGAACGATGTTTTCTGTTAACATCAATATGGGGGTCCGCCAAAAAAATTGGGAACTTCGGATCTAGCTCGCTCTATAAATTTAAATTTCCAAACAGATTTACAAATATCTCGGAGGTCTCCTAAAGCTTTATAGGTTCGTCTTTCATAAAAAAAAGTTGATTGCAAAGTCTCTATCAAGAAAGTCAGCATCCAATTCGACTCTACCTAAGGCTAAATTAGAGTGCTACTGAAGTTTAGCTTGAATGATAAGGAACCTACAAGGAACCTCAGAGCAGCCTTATAAAACTATCGGATAGCGAGGCTGGAAATATTTTTCTGTTGTAACATTTCGTCTCTACTATACAGAGACAATTTTTGAGCGAGATTAACACCCTGCTGAAGGTAGCGCACCCAGTTAAAGTCGTAACAATCGATAAATAGCGGATAGCAGAGATATTCAAGGAAAAAACGAAACGATATCATTTTTCGTGGCCTTCTTTCTCTTACTCGATTTTACTGTTCAGTATTTTATGCAACATTTTGCTCAGTCAACATTTTGTTCAATATATCGTGCAGTCTTGCGTCGAGTTGCCAGCTTAATTCACTCTTCCTATGAAACCTCAGTGCAAGTGGCTTTATTTGGCTTACGGAAAAATATCCCAACCACTGTACATCTGTTATAAAATATAAAATATCGTCAACGAAATCCAAAGTCCTTGCATATAAAAAAAAAACATTCAGGAAGTCAACAACAAATGAAAATTAATACTCTCGCCCCGCCTCCCCTTCTACACACTTTTATTTACATTTTCAATATCCCTTGGCTTTCCGCAATCCCAACACAATAACCAAGCGCTCCGCTGTTGAACTCGCTTGACCCGCTTTTTATGCTGGCATAAATCTGAATAACTGACAATACAACTGTGATAACAAAAAAACGAAGCAAAAGTCCTCGTAAACATTACATCAATAGCAGAATTAACCATAATAATAATCATCATCGCAGTCAGCCGCCGTAGTCGTAGTCGATCGTTACTATATACAAAAACATGCGACAGGACACGAAAATTCAGCACACAGTATCCTACAGTTTGAATAGGCCCGTAAATAATATGTCACGATGCTCTTTTTACCGTATTACACAGAACAGGCAGTCGTCCAGGGTAAGGGGACAACAACAAAAAATAAGCACTTAAAAAAAACGGAGATCCTGGCAGCCAAAAATGTCATTTAACGTAAAAGGATATCAATTTTATCTCAATTCGAATTTTGCAACGGCAATAAAGTATCGATTTTCACCACCAACATTGGGGTTAAATCAGTAATGCAAATATATGATGGCTTTTCCTGCTACCAATCCGTTTCTGGGTGCGCTCTGTCCCCAATTTATGTCCGTCTGCTGGCCTCAATCTTGTTTTATTACCACATTGGATGAATAGAAGGTTGGGCGAGGCAGAGAATATCGGTCGTCGTTTTTTTGTTCCTTCTATACCACAGTGGAAATGTTTACAAATTGCATCTACACTTTGGGCGAGCAGATTTGAATGGGTGTTATGGCTCTCCGAATGTGGCATCAACAGATTGATGGGCGGTGGTTTTTTTTTTAATTGATTCTTAAAATGTTTTCAAGTCAGAACGGAAAGGACCGATTTTGCAGTTACAGAAGATCGCTGATACAAAGGACGAGGTAAAATTTGTTTTCCTTAATCGTACACTCAGAAAAAAAAAAGATTGTTAAGCGAAGAATTTTGAGATTTTCAAAAAATTGCAAGTTAAAAGTTCTTGGTCCAAATATTATTTTTGTTAACCAGAACTCGTGTTTAAGTTTTCAATAATTAGATATTCAGCGTAAGAATAATATACTCTCCATCATTGCCAACAATTTCATTCTTAAATCAAAGATTTTGATATTTGGGTTCATTTTAACCAACGAAAATTTTTGGCATTACAATCTTTTCTGTGAGTGAAGCTAAATGATAGTGTTTTTGAAATAAAGTAGGTTTAAGGGCGCATTGCATTGGGTTTTGGTCCAACCTTAAAGTCATTGGACCTTCGTTATTGCTATGGGAGCGTTGCCATTCAGAATTAAAATATTGAGGGCTATTCTGAGGGCCACTACCCTTCAGAGAAAAGTTTTCAAAAAAAATTAAAAAAAAACATAAATATAAAGTGACAGGTACAACACAAAAAATACGAAGTTGAATTACTATGACGGGAACAAACGAAAATGAAACGTCAGTCAGAATGAATGAATTCAATGTCGCTTTCAATATGTGAACTTGGTTATTGCTAATTTTTGTGATGAAATGAGAATGTGTGTGAAAAAGTACTCTATATCTGACTTAGTTTTTGTTTCATTGATTTACAACAGATGTCGTTGTAAAGATGACAGTGATGTACTAAAAAAGCATCTTTGACAGTTTTTCATTTGATTGATGTAGTTTCGTTTGCCCACGTGTCAAAAATGAACCCTTGCAAACAGAAAATACGCTACATTTAACAGCTTTTCTTCGATGAAGGCGAAAATGCAAGTCAGGTGACTGAAAATGTGAATAGTGTTTATGGTCCTGTTACTGTAACAGCCAACCATGCGCAATTTTGGTTTCGTCCATTCCATTCTGGTAATTTTAAGGTTTAAGATGAACCACGCTCCGAAAGGTCAATTGTCAAAAAAGTTGATGAAATTAAATCTTCTGACCAAGTCGGTCGATTGCGATGAAACTAGAACTATAAGTACCCCCTTTAAACTCTTTGCAAAGTCTGACAAGCTGATACAGATTGGGTGAGTCATCTTAGCAATCCACATGCAAACAGACAAATAATTTTATGAAGACTCGCATTTTTAAGTCGAGTATTTCCAATTCAACATCTTTTGGTGGACATAAGAAAACTCACTCTGAAAGTAAATTTTTTTTTGCCTTAACCATCCTTGGGATTGAATTTTTGTGAAAGTGAATTGAGAAAGCTGTTCAAATCGAACAAACAACAGATTTGAAAATTCCAATTTAAAATATTCTCATAAAGTTTATCAGTGGTCTCTGAATCGAATTAGCGGTGATAATTAGTGCAACCGATTTGGTCCAACGTGATAATAATGCATCAGGTTTTAGGTATCACCTACCAAATTGAGAGCTGTTGTTGGGATTCATCAACTTATATCTTTTGTCAAGCTAGAAGTAAGCGAACCTGATAGGAGGCTAATTTCGGTAGCTTAATGAGCGCGGAATTCCCGGTTCAGCCCCTTGAAAAATATAAATAATAGGTACCCCTAAGATGCTTTTAGCTGCGCACTGAGAAAGGTTGTAAGTCTAAACGTTGCTACTCGGCGTGCAAACTGTAGGCTACTCAGGCAAAGGAATGGTTGTGGGAAACTAGGCCTGGGCTTATACATAGGACTGTTCCGGCATATAGCTGCTTTTTTATCTCAGGAGCTAGGCGGCCAAAGGCAAATACGACCTTTTATGCTCAATTCGCAAAAGTTGAAATAGAAATAAGTTGTATTTATGAATTGATAAATTATGGATTGACAGTAGGTGGAACAAGAAATAATTAAAAAAAGGTTGTAAATATCAGTTCCACACAACCATTAATGATTTTGTGTTGCAATCTTAAAAGTGACCGAAACTTTACTAAGAGGGGGATCAAAAATAAAGGGTGATTTTTTAAGAGGTTTAGAACTTTTTTTTAAAAAAAAACACAAAAAATTCGAAAAAATGAATGAAATATTTATTTGAATCGATAGTTTGAACCTTGCAATTTAATGTTTAAAGATAATTTCATGCAAATGTTGACCGCGGCTGCGTCTCAGGTAGCCCATCCGCTGAGTCCAATTTTGGCATACTCTTTCACACATATCGGCCGGTATCTCACGAATGAATGCATGGATGTTGGCTTCCAGTGCGTCAATCGAAGCGGGCTTGTCCCTATACACATTAGCCTTGGCATACCCCCACAAAAAATAATCTAATGGTGTCAAATCGCACGATCTAGGCGGCCAATTGACCGGCCCGAAACGTGAAATTAACTGTTCACCAAACTCGCCTCGCAATTGCGCCATTGTTTCGCGTGCTGTGTGGCATGTGGCACCGTCTTGTTGAAACCACATATCATGCAAGTCAAGAACTTCCATTTCGGGCAAAAAAAAGTTTGTTATCATCGCTCGGTAGCGTTCACCATTGACAGTAACGCTGCGATTCGCATCATCTTTGAAGAAATATGGCCCAATAATGCCGCCGGCCCATAAACCGCACCAAACAGTGGCTTTTTCGGGATGCATTGGTAGCTGTTGCAATGCTTCTGGCTGATCTTCACTCCAAATGCGGCAATTTTGCTTATTTACGTACCCATTCAACCAAAAATGAGCCTCATCGCTGAACACAATTTTTCGATAAAAAAGCGGATCCTCGGCCAGCTTTCCAAGAGCCCATTCACCAAAAATTCGGCGTTGTGGTAGGTCGGCTGGCTTTAGTTCTTGCACCAGCTGTATCTTAAAAGGCTTTACGCCCAAATCCTTCCGCAAAATTTTCCACGTAGTGCTGTAACAAAGGCCTAACTGCTGGGAACGGCGCCGAATCGACATTTCGCGGTCTTCTGTCACACTAGCTGATACGGCCGCAATATTTTCTTCACTACGCACAGTACGTAAACGTGTTGGTGGTTTAATGTCCAACAAAGTAAATTTGGTGCGAAATTTGGTCACAATCTTCCGAATAGACTGCTCAGAAGGTCGAGAATGCCGATCATAAAATGGAAGCAGCGCGCGATGAACATTTCGAACCGAGCACGAATTTTGATAGTAAAATTCAATAATTTGCAAGCGTTGTTCATTTGTAAGACGATCCATGGTTAAATTGCAAACCAAACTGAAGCTGTTTGACAGTGACACAAGGTACTAAACACACGTCAGCTGTCAAAACCAGTGTTGCCAAAACCAAACCAGCTAAAAAATCACCCTTTATATACAGAAAAGGTTTCGGGTAGGGGTTGCGATAAAAAACTGAAGATTAAAGCCAAGCAGACATTGTCAAAGACCCCTAAACGGAAACATAGTCTGCCTGGTTTAGAAAAAACTACAAAATTATGTGTCTGTCTTTCTTTCTCTCTCGCTTAAAATTAATGAATTTATTCAATTTAGTCCTTCCATCCATTACATTTGGGAATAAAAAATGAAAAGGCGGAGCTCCTACCTTTACTAATAAAGAAGATGAAATGATTATGTTAATAGATTTATTAATATAAATTTGATTAATACAAATATTTTTAAAAATAAATAAAATAGTTGCAAATAATAAAATTGATGACGCAAGAGCTTGGATTTTGAAAATACTTTAATGACGATTCATTAGATATAAAAAATTATTATTTCTTATTAGGGTAATGAAAGATAATAAATGAATTTCTAATCTTACTCAAACTCTTCGCCATGAGCTAGCTAAAATAGGAATTATTGAGATCTTCTTAGATCTTCTCTTTAGCAACACAATAGTAGGTTAGGATAAGAATCCTCGAATGTCTGAATTCATTAGGTTTTTGAGATCGTTGTAGTAGTAGAAGGGTCCTGGATAGAGTTTTCGCAAAGAGCCGAGCAAGTACGGGGAAAGTGAAGAATGGTTTTCACACTTAAATGACCTCTGAAATAAATAAAAACAAAGGACTCTAGACCGTTTAAGATTTAACTTGGCCAAACAGTGCATGCCTGAAAGACCAAATACTTCTTATAAAATATTGCACTAAGCGCTCATGTCCACTTAAAATCTGAAGAACCATTAAAGACCCCATATATGATGGAAACGTGATTGCTCAAACTTACTTTGGCTAGACTCTACTTAAACATATGACATAAACAATTTCCATTTTTCCGTAATCGGGTGTCTCTTTTGGTCTATAGCAGCAGCGAAACTTTTATTTTTATACGGTGGGTGGGTGTCCCCCGCCGGTATTCGAACCTAGTGACTCTAGCCACTACTACTCAAATGGCACCAACGTTTTGTTTCTTTCGATTGTTGTCTTGGCGTGTCTTAAATATTTTTTGACTGCTTGCAAATGTATGACGTTTGAGCAAGACAAAATTACCACGAATACTACTGAAATATAAGTTTGTGAAAGTATCGAGCATTTTTGATCGGCACAATAAACTTTGGGCAACGCACATGGAGTTACTAGACTTGTAAACTGTACAAATATGTTAGAACCAGTGATAGCTGACTTTTCGGACTGAAAAAATACACAAAAATGCCCTTTTCGCCGATTCCGACGTTAAAAAACAACAAAACACACTTTTTTTTTGTTCTTTTAGCTTATTTGAAAGGTAACGAAATGGGTAACGACCCACGATCTGGCATCACTGGTTCGAACCGTGTCTCTGTCGTGTATAACTGGCTTTAGATAAAAGAGAAGAGGCAAAAAGAGGGGTGTTCCTTGACAATTTCCATAGAGAATTGGGTAGTTACCAACAACTAGGACATTTATTAATATTTGCATAACATAAACGGTATTTCCTATCGAGGATTTGTCCGAACTCAGTTGACCCGTCGAAGGGGGTGGACTGTGTCGGGCTGACTGATAAGAGCGTCTGTAGAAAACGCATTGTATTGATGTTGGCTTCCTGAATTCTGTTTACCATAATTCCGTTCTGAATGAATAAGTTTTATGGGAACTTAGCCATGTTCAGACTTCAGAGTGGACCATATTGGATGAAGTTGTGTAAGAATCCACCAATTTTTATATTCGGTTGCCGTAAATGGACTAACAAAAAGGAAAACTGAACAAGTAGGGGTGTGATTACTAATTACGGAATATTTGAATGAGCTGTGCAGGGATTTTTTCCCGCTGAATTGCAGATGCGCTCGCGATCACATAGTAGATATCGTACAAACTATTCCTAGATCAGGTATAACACTCATTTACACAGCTATTGGGATGAACGTTTTTAAATCGTTATTTCTTTCCCCAGAAGTTGCCCATTTTTCAAGATCACCTGGTCAAAGGTCAGTGCCAGCCAGAGCTATAAAGCATCGTGTATTGTACCCACATAATTAAACGGGACATATTGTTCTCTACTGTCAATCCGGCAGAGCAGAAGTTTTGCAAATGCCACATTTCAATCTGAAAAGGTTTTGAAGCCCAAATTTCATGCGTATTTTAAAAACACGCGTCCCTTGGGAATGACTAACCTACAGCACTTCAACGGTGCCCTGAGAAAATTGCATATGGGTGTTACTTCTTCACTTAAATCACAATAGGCCCAATAGTGGCCGCAGTGATATGGTAACTTGCTTCCACCTCCCACAAACAATCTACCTCCACTTAAATCGTTGTAAGCTGTAGTCTTCTCGAAATATGCTCGAGCTTCCAAGTTCGCTTTATAGTACCGGCCCTTTGAAACTTCCGTATTAGCTGTCGACGAATTTCTAATCACTATCTCGAATAGAACATCATAAAAAGCTACTAAAGTGTAACCTTAAATTCATTAAAGTCCCGCAGAAAGACTTCGTCCAAAGACGCTCCCTAGTCCGCAAACGTAAAAGCTTCTTTCTGTTAACTGTCAGCCGTTCCTTCACAATTCATTAACTCCATGCAATATTTCCTCAGGGATTTTTTTTTACCCATCGACCAATGAATGGGAACGAATATATCGTGGAAATTTTGTTGGTCAAATTTCACTTCGGAAAAACCGCCCAAACAGAAGCCCGCACCAGGCACTATCTGCACAGACAAATTCCAAATGGAATGGCGTTTACGCCAGCTCTATTTGTTCCTTCTGACAAATCCCCGCACTATATACTCGCGGTGTATTCAATCTGATCGCTGGCGTTGGCAGTGGTCTACTTAAAAAAAAAGGAACGCACCCCCAACGCTGAAGTGAACTAACGATGAAAAGAAAAATATCCAAAAGGGATACGTGAAAGCCAAACCGAAGGTCCCTTTTGCAAAATTTCATATCCTCTTCGTCTGTCTCTCTGACTGCGAAAGAATCTTATTCAATTTCATTTGATCTGTTTTTATTTTCGTTAGATACACATATGAAAATCGGATTTCGAGGGTGATTATCCTTACATTTAAGTTTCGTTTGGTGTACTCTTTTTTTAATTCCACCACGCCACCGTACAATTGAATAGTCTGCACACACTCACACACATGGAGACGACTTCCATACTAAAATGTAACGAAAATCCTAAGTCCTCGAGAGCAGTTTCCGTGGATGTTTATTTTGGGAGACGAAATAGTGAACTCCCCATTCTTATATTTAGCTACCGCCTCCCTCTATAGTTGAGTTATATTGTTGCTGGGTTTTTCTTTTTTCCTTTTTATTTGCAAGGACCAAAAAGTCGTTCGCTTAATCCTGTACTCATTCCGTTTATTTTTTCCTTTCTTGCCGATCGAAATAAGATTGATTGGAGGGAAAGAATAATGCGAAGGCGAACTTCGTATGGACGGTGGAGGAAAATGAGAGAGAGTGGGTATGTGTACTTTGAAACGGATGTGATGTCAGTGGCCTTTGCACTTACAATGGAAATAGGACGTGGGTTCCACTTGAAGTATGTAATCATGCATGATTGTATGTGGTAAATTGATATTGCTGCACACGTGATGTGTAGATTTTATCAATAAAACATGTTGAAGAATGACTTTGTCGTTAGTATCAGGTTGAGGGACATTTTTAGTGACATTTCCCAGTGAAGATATATTACATAGATGTATGGCATTGAACGTGGGTAACACACAACGTGTTTGTTTTGTTTGAAAATGATTTCCAGATTATGTGGTAGTTCGATTGATCCCCTAAATGTGGTTCAATTGACCCAGAAACATTTGAGGAAGCGACCAATATGCAGACAAACGGAGATTCGAGGTGCGATCGATTAATAATCTCTGTCGTTGTGCGAGGAGGCAAAAGATGTATTGGAAATTTGGGGCGCAACATAGCAAAACAGTTTTAAATCACACCCATACATGACACGAACACGTTGAACATATAAATATTTGTAGCACCACTCAAACAGATGGCACCAGTTGGCAGACGCTGCTTGTGACATTGGCCGGTCATTTGAGCACTCTTTGTAATAAAAATGGTTAGAGTTAATAATTTTTTAAACACAGAAAGTATTTGTCATGATAATAATAACGAAATAGGTTACCAAAACATGTTCGGAGCAAGAAAATACTAGTACTTTTGAGAGAGTCTGTGGGCTCACACAAAATTAACACATAAACCTTACCTTAAAACAAGTAAAAGTATTATCATCGGCCTGGCCGATACTTTGATACCCTCCACTGCATACAAGTCATGCAAAGTTTTAGGCATGTGAGGTAGTACGTAATTACATTGAACAACAGACAGAGAGGCACATGGGCCTGATATTGATTTTGTATGGGAGGTACCAGAACTACTTGAGCGACATAGCCCATTTTTAATACCAACTTGACGACAATAAAAATAAGTCCTCTCACAAAATTTCGCTAACCTAGGTAGATTCTTTTCGACGCTATCGTGCTTTAAATATGTGTTTTCTAATATTGGTTTTGTATGGGAGGTACCATAATTACTTGACCGACATAGCCCATTTTTAATACCAACCTAACGACGATAAGAAGAAGGCATATCACCAAATTTCATTCACCTATGTCAATTCCTTTGAGCGCTATCGTTCTTTCAGACAGACAGACAGACGGACATGGCTTAATCGATTCAGAATGTGATCCTGATTCAGAATATATATATACTCTAAGATGTCTCCGGTGCCTCCTTCTTGGCGTTACAAATGTAATGACAAAGTGAATATACCTTCCTGTGGAGGGTATAAAAAGGTTGAAAACGTCAGCCTACCAGAGGAGGTGGCTTACGTTTTTCCTCGATTTTTTAGCTGTCATCGATGACTTAAGGGTCAACCATGAATTGATTATTAGGGTTTCAGCTTCAGATCTCCCAAAGACCTGTCAAACACTTGAAATGTGCCACTTATCTCATAACAGTCACGACAGACAGTTTCACCGTAACCGTCCATTGGCTTAAGCTGAATTACTCCCACTCACGCACAGTGGCTTACTGCTTAGTATGTTCAACTACTAAGTGAGCGGTCGCTGGTTCGATCCCCGAAATAACAAAAGTTAAGGTATTTTCCTCTGCACCGCCTCTCGCCTCTGACAAACATCCGAAGGTATAACTGTCATGAAAAATCTTCTCAATTAGCCATTGGGAGTCGGCATAAAATTTTAGATCCCTTCCATTCGTCCCAAAAATGAAAAACTCACACAAAAACGAATGAGAACGGACCTGTTGCGTCAACTTTTTATTTATTCTTAACCAGGCTCTATATCGACTCGTGGAAGGTTAATATTTATTTTTTTTATCTATTTGCCAACGGCCCAGTAGAATTGGTGAAGACGGGCAGTCGGGGTTATAAGGTAAAGCTCGGTGTCAGAGCTCGATCTGTAATTCGATGTTTGTCTTGCTCTTACCTATCGTTCTCGAAACAAGTTGCCAAATGGAAAGTTCTTCGTTGCTGGCATAGCTCATGTGGGGCATATCAAAATATCTACTCGAAGGTCATGCAATCCACCCCATCTGGTTGGCATCGCGTGGCAAGATCTAAAACGAGTTGGTTGAAAGAAGTCCTGCTGACAATCTGACAAACGAGACTCAATCTCACTTGACCAATGGCCATCTCCTGGCCATTGAAAACCATTGCAAAGTTCATGTTTCCACGTGATTTGTGGCGATACATGAATAATGGACCTGTCCTTGGGCCATATGCAAATCAAGTACCAATTACCGTCCATTGAATTCTAATGCGCACAAGGCGAATACACATTTTCATTGTGCTCTGCAAAATATTGCCACAACAATAACGTTCACAAAATTGAATCGGCAACGAATAACCTACTGCAACCAGTGTAAAATATGAAAACTGATTACTGAATGCCGAATTAAAAAGTCAATTCACGTCAACCTTAAATGGTGAGTGAATGCAGAACTAACCCAAAGTGGAATCATGAACTGCCCTACTTTAATCGTTGACAGTTGTTATTGCCGATGAACGTGACCAGTGACACGTCACACTTTAGTGTTATGAAATCGGTGTTTTTCAAAACAGGCTAAGGCCTATGTTACATAATCAAAATGAAACCGTTATTGAGTGCAACACGATTGGGTATGCATACTGTCACTTTGCAATGACAAAGTTACACTGCAATTGGAGTGTTCTTCTCCCACTGCAATAAAGCAGCCATGATTGTTGCATGTGTCATCTTCTTCCAATGCAGATTTTGAATACCTTCGTTGTTCATTTTTAAGCAAGGTAGAAAATTGGGATTGATTCCTGCAAATGATCGTTTTTACTTCCGACTGTTAATCTATGTAGTTCACAATAGCTTTTAGCTATTGTGAGATTTTTTAAATAAAGAGTTGAGACTAGAAATTGTTATTAGAAAGGTTCATATACCAATCATAGCCTTACGGGTACAGATTAAATTCTTCAAAGTCACAATGGGGACTTTTTCATATGAAATTAGCTACTGTGATCTAGAAGAAATTTAACTTGGGGGTTAGAAATGGTTAGTGGTATGACCCATTGGGCCTTACTAATAATCATTTTTAAGCTTCGCAATAAATATTTTGTAGGTCACAATATGCAATTTTGTATGGAAAATTTCGCCATTGTGAGTTCGAAAAGTTTAAACTGGACACTGAACTGGTATCGCAGATTGACTGGTAAAGTAAACAAGTCGATAGGGTAAAACTTATTGCTCACAACTTTGAGGGATAGCACGATTTGCCCTTTCATACAAGTCCGGGGCTGGTAATATGATGAAAAATGCTCAAGTGCAGCGGATTGTGAACGACCTTTGGTCGGACAAATATTTGTTTATTATATTTTATATGCCTCTCAGTTATGTATAAAATGTATGTCTTCATAATTTCCACAGTTTTACTGAATTACATTCAAGAAAGATCACCTCAAATTTGCAACCACTCATCCCTAAACCGCTGAAATGGAGATCTTTCTTCGGACAATGTTCTCCGGTGCATACACAGGGTGTCGATTAACCAATTTTACAATCCTCCCAAGTAACCCTTAGTAACTTCTTTTATTATGTTAAACCATATTCCTCGATACTTATTATCATTTTTAGTGTCCAGGCTACATTTTTCGAACTCACAATGGCGAAATTTTCCATACAAAATTGCATATTGTGACCTACAAAATATGTAAGGTGAAGGTTTAAAATCATTATTAGTAAGGCCTATTGTTCCACAATAACTCTTTTATTACTACTTTGTTTGTCGAGCTGCACTTTGTGCGTTTTATTGAACATCCATCTCAGTAAAGTAAAGTAAATAAAAGCTTGGTAGACGAATGATCAATAAAACTAATAAAACGATTCAGAGTGGCATTTGTCATAAAGTACTTTCGACTTGTAGGTATATTTATTACGCCGTACTAATAACAAATTTTAGTCTCGACTTTAAGTTTACGGAAGCTCACAATTGCGAAATTGGTATGGAAAATATACTCTCTCCGCGATACTAATAATCATTTTTAGTGTCCAGGCTAGATTTTTCGAACAAAATTACCCATTGTGACCTACAAAATATTAAGTGTGAAGGTTAAAAATGATTATTAGCAAGGTCCACTTGCGATAACTTCCGAGTGTGACCTTGAATCTCAAAAGTGTTCATTATGGTGTAGCTGTTCTTCTGGTCCTGCTTTACTTTGCTTTAGTCAAGCAAAAAGTTCATTTAAACATGCCCTATGCGAGGACTTAATTGGGGAAGTGAGAATTTCAAAGATAATAGAGTCTTATGCAGAATTTACACGGTTACTAGAATGCTACTTTTGTGATTCTGCCGACAGCGATTAATTTGGCATGAACGAGCTACCCATATAACAAGACGTCATAGGTCTAACAATATGAACCAGATTGAAGACAATTTTTCCATCGACTATAATTTATTAAAATACCTTCGCTTATGGCAATCCCTTACGCACTTTAAGAGCGGGAATTTTTCTGAATTTATAAGCATCTTGAAGCCAAACTCATCAAAGGCTCCTTCTTTGTGGACAAGCAAATCTTGGAACTCGGTTTGTTGGGGCATATCTCCCCGAGGCCAGAACTTCCGGCAATTTAAGTGCAACAACAATGTCTATCTGCAGCATCTCGGAAAGCTCTAAAACTTTTGAAGACCAATCCGTCGAAGAGAGAAATCGTGCTGTCTGGAAAGAAATTTATGATCCCTAATCGAATCTCTAGGTATCAAAAGCGGGCACAATGGATCCAAATTGTTGATCTAAGTGAGCCCTGATAACCTTTATCCGTCACCTATACCTAGCTTCCAGATATACACAAAGTGTATAGCTCTTTCAAAAGTCCTTTGATTAATAAGAATGTAAACCCTATAAACATTTCAACATTCTTATCGTTTCCATAATTGTTACCATGCAAACGTCATGGACGATCAGACAACTTTTCGACAAGCCGGGTAAGGTTTGGGGCGGGATTCCGCTCAATCGGTTCCCTTCTCCTGAAGCATGTGACTTCGAAAACGAAGGGTATTTTTATTTTGTGCAAAAGATGAACTAAAACGAAAGCTATTTCTTTTTGCTTCATATACCTCCGGAAACGAAAGAAATTTTCGTTTCGTGGAAGGAAATATCTGTGTTAATTTTGGTTTATGTTTTTCCTTAAACGTTTGCGAAGAGTAAAGAAGAAGCCCAAAAGAGTTAAGCAAAATTTTTATTTCGCATCTTTTCTTTCGTTTTTTTTTGAAATGCGAAAGTGTTTTTCGTTTATGTTTTTCCTTAAACGTTTGCGAAGAGTAAAGAAGAAGCCGAAAAGAGTTAAGAACATTTTTTATTTCGCATCTTTTCTTTCGTTTTTTGAAATGCGAAAGTGTTTTCCGTTTTGTTTTTCCTTAAAGGTTTGCGAAGAGTAAAGAAGAAGCCCAAAAGAGTTAAGCAAAATTTTTATTTCTCATCTTTTCTTTCGTTTTTTGAAATGCGAAAGTGTTTTTCGTTTTGTTTTTCCTTAAACGTTTGCGAAGAGTAAAGAAGAAGCCGAAAAGAGTTAAGCAAATTTTTTATTTCGCATCTTTTCCTTCGTTTTTAGAAATGCGAAAGTGTTTTTCGTTTTGTTTTTCCTTAAAGGTTTGCGAAGAGTAAAGAAGAAGCCCAAAAGAGTTAAGCAAAATTTTTATTTCTCATATTTTCTTTCGTTTTTTGAAATGCGAAAGTGTTTTTCGTTTTGTTTTTCCTTAAACGTTTGCGAAGAGTAAAGAAGAAGCCGAAAAGAGTTAAGCAAATTTTTTATTTCGCATCTTTTCCTTCGTTTTTAGAAATGCGAAAGTGTTTTTCGTTTTGTTTTTCCTTAAACGTTTGCGAAGAGTAAAGAAGAAGCCCAAAAGAGTTAAGCAAAATTTTTATTTCGCAACTCTTCTTTCGTTTTCTGAAATGCGAAAGTGTTTTTCGTTTTGTTTTTCCTTAAACGCCGTACATGAATAAAATGTTCGCTTTCGCACATTTTCTTTCGTTTTTTTTAAATGCGAAAACGTTTTTCTTTTGTAACAGAATATCGTCACTTTCTATAAATTTCGAAAACGTGCAGTTGCAAGAAGCTACGTCTATTCTTTCGATAGGAAGCCGATCGCTTACAAACAAATTGTAGCTTTGATATTTAAGGACAAACAAATTGTACAAGGAGACCTTTAATATCATGAATAGTTTCAAGGATATGGGTACCTATCACACTGGATCAATATTTGAATTCAAATCAAAATGCCACGAGTCCTTGGTGGTAGGTATGTCCTACTAAAATGTCTTTCTATCTACAATTCGCTACCTAGAAACTTTTAATGCAACTCTCGGAGCGGTTCAAAAACACAACGCACACAAAACCCCCCGAGGGAGTGTGGACTACTACAAAAACAACCACTGCCGCAACACACTAAAAGGCCTTTTGAGATATCCACACGGCCTGTGGGGCACCGCACTTCTCTTTCCCAAATCACTGAGTTTCACTTTCAAATCCTTTTAATCCGTGATATCGTTCGAAGTACTCTTGGATTCCCTTTCACTTTCACTCGCACAACTTACCAACATGACTCTCATTGTGATAGACGAAACTTTTCTTAAAACACCGCAAAACGTGTCAAACTTGACTTGAACTCGGATTAAGTGCGAAACTACGATTGATACCTCTCCATCGATTGCATATCACTTTTATATCAATTCCACCGGACGTAGAGCTTTTTTTTTTGCATAATACTAAAAACTACGGCACGTATACGCCATCGGGCCATCCATGACATACCTGCACCGAAATGGCATAATTGTTGGCCCGAAATCCGCGCCATATGTATGGGGCACACGACGCACGTAATAATGACGACGCGACGCAACGATGGTGGCAAGAAGTCGCGCAGCAAATTACATTTGTTTTCAATTGCGGACCATGCCCATGCCCAGCCACAATATATGCATTTGTACTTTCGCTTGCGTTTTTCGGGAAGTGCTGGCTTCGGCAGTCAAAAGTCTGGCCGATGGTGGGTGCGGTGGGTCAAAACAAAGAGCACGTCCCGCAAAGCGAAGAGACACAATGGCAGAATGGGTTTAGCCTTGAACGGCTGGGTCGGGCGGGAGAAAAGTTCGTCATTCGGAAAATTTCAATAAATAATTTATTACATCCACGATGGGCAACGGGTCAGGGAGGTGGCATAGGTCCACGCTTCCAATGACGGAGATGGGTTTATTATTCGCCGACTGTGTGTCGTAGTGCTTAAGCGAGGATATTATTTACGCTTGCGATGTATCCTCAGGCTGGGAGTGAGCCGCAGCCGTGCTGTTGCTCTGGAGTGTGTGGTTAACCATAAGCCGCCCTGAAGAGTTTTGTTTTTTTCTTTTTCGCTTTCCAATTCGATTTTTGCCGTCGCATGGCTATGATAATTTCGGGTTTTTTTTTTCTGCTGACAGTTGGACAGTCTTCTCATCCACGGCAGGGGCTGCTGACATTGTCCTACTGATTTTATTTATTATGGAAATTAATTACCTCATGAAAATTACAATGATGACTATGCGGAGATGACGACAAGGACCGAAAGTTGTCAGCACATAAGTGGGGCGAACTATTAGTTAAATGTTGTGCCATTTAATTTAAGAAAATTTCCAAGTGGAAAGAGTGAAATGAGAAATTTAATTAAAACTTTTCGAGCCGCAACTGCGGGACGAGGCGGCCGGCCGGTGCGCGAGGGGCTACTACAAGTTGTAGGGATTTTTCTGGTTCCGGTGGGAAATTAATGTGTTTTTTATTTAAATTAAAATGACGAGGAGGCTTCGTCTGGCTGTTGTATATTTTGTATACAGTATACTATATAGTTTGTTGTTGGGAACCGATTACATTGGCAGTTGTGTGTGGTAAACATAATTTGGTAATTAACGCAGACCCCCGAGAAGGTTCAGTGGGTTGATGACAAAACTTCGAGAATGAATAATGGAGACATTTTGTTTTGAATTATTTTTTTTTTTCAAATTGAATACATTTTCGGGGCTTGATGGGATATTATTAAGTTTTGGGTGTGTCATTTCTCTCGTTCGGGGTAATTGAAATCTGGAATTAGAACGCAAATTAATTGTGATGGGGGGGAAAATTGAATTTTAAGGCCGTTTCAGGACTATTCCGGGACTTGAATGGTTCATTATGCGGCGGTTGCTTTTACGTTTGACTTTACGGGGGAACAATTGTCAGCGGACGCTTTATTAATGTCCTCATTAGTGTGTATTTCTATTTAATTGGCATAAATTCGTTGGTTGTTTATAGGGAGGAAATGGTTGGAGGCATCACTGAAAATAAAACCTTGGTATACTTGATAAAAATGAGGCGGCGACGAAATATCTGTTTAAAGCTTTGATACTCGAGGAAGGAGGTCGCAAATAGTACTCGTACCTCAATCTCGAGGACGAAATGGATGATTTTTCGACCAAAATCATAATGAGCGATGAGGCTCATTTCCACCTCAGCGGGTACGTGAACAAGCAAAACTATCGCTTCTGGGGCACCGAAAATCCACGAGTAATGCACGAGGGGCCATTACACCCGCCCAAAGTTACTGCATGGTGCGCTGTTCACGCTGGAGGAGTCATCGGGCCATTTTTTTTCGAGAATGCTGCTGGTCAAACGACACCAGTGGACGGTGCGCGCTATAGGGCCAGGTTAACCGAGTTTTTTCTGCCGCAATTGGACGAATTAGGACTGGAGGACATGTGGTTCCTACAGGACGGAGCTACGGCACACACTGCGCGAGCCACAACCGATATTCTAAAGGCGGCGTTCCCGGGTCGCCTCATCTCTCGTTTTGGCGATTTGCACTGGCCCGCAAGATCGCCCGATTTAACCGTTCCAGACTTTTTTTGAAGTCCCCTGTTTACGTGAACAGGCCCGAGACCCTAGAAGCCCTCAAGGACAACATTCGATACGAGTGCGAGAATCTGTCGCCCGAAGTTCTCCCCGAAGTGATGAAAAACGCCATAAAACGAGCCCGTATGGCAATCAATTGTGACGGCGCCCATATGGCCGATATCATCTTCTCGACTTGACCACTAAAATTCTAAAGGTTCAAATAAACATAATCAAAAAACAGAAGCGCCAAACAACATCGGATGACTTCTTTTGGCCCCCACCTTGTGTATAACAAGATGAACATTTTGGAACACAACTATGAGAAAAATCTCACTAGCTAATTAGATCTACAAGACCGAAAACGTAGGGCAAAAATATTTAAATTTGCCTCAGTCAAAATCGACTTAGAAAACGAATCCGAATGCGAATGCTCAATCAACACTGTCGACTGTCACACCTTTGAACTGCATTGCTCGAAACGGAACCGCAGATCTTTACCATCCATCCCTAGATGCTTGATAAAGAGGCGGATAAAATAAAAGCTATTTTTTGGCCAATATATAGGAAGCAGAAACACGAACAGGAATTGGGCAAGTTTGTCAATGTTTTTGAAATGGAAGTCGGCGGGTGAACACTGAACAATGGAGCCAGCGACTTTCAAATAATCGAAATCTTAGTCAGGTTTAGGTGTCGTAAGCGTGGTTGTCTCGGTCATACCCTTCACCGATTCTTGATTCTCTTCTGGCCTTCTTTCGTGTTTTTCTGCGCTTGCTTTATTTTCGGGATGCGTGCCCAAAAGAGAATTAAGAAGTGTCGTGGTAAGTAAATCCAGACTTAGCATTCAGGTACTCCTTTTAGTCAGCTACAGCTACAGTCAAAACTCAGCCACCTCGTCTATTCATCCATATAAAGCCCAAGCCCGGTACTTACAATGTATACAAAACCAAATATCGCCCCCCGCGCCGCAATACAAACAAACAAGCTTTATTCGATTTAAAATCAAAAAAATATTGATGTCATTGCATAGAGGAACAACTTTCCTTTGCCAAGCCGAAGCCGCACAACGTCATCCCTCTACTTTCACTCTATTCAGTTCGGCGCTTTAGCAATAACGATTCCCTTAATTGCATCCATGTAACACGACGGACTTCATGTCGGGCTGTGTTTATGCCAACCCATGTGGATTTTCTGTTTAACAACGAACAGTACCAGATAACCTGGTACTCCGAACTGCGATGAATGTCGATGCGTTCGCAAACAAATTCAATTCCGCCCGCGCTGCCTGTACGAGAGCAAACAAAACTTTTGAACAAATCACTGCCAATCCCGAATGTGTCTACTTTCGCTCGCGTTAGTGTTGATATCTTGTGCACAGTATTCCCGTCATGTACTTCCTAACCGCCCGAACAAACGATGGAACATTGTTTGGTGACATGTCATACCGTTGGTGGACGATGTTCCGCTCTCGGACACATACATAAAGCAGCAGTGTCATTATCATAAAGGATAACGGGCTCTAGAATGGCGCAAGGTTGGATGCACTCCTACATTTGGAGTGAGGCCTGGCATTTCTTTCCGGATGCGATGCGTTAAAATGGTCTAATTTAATGTTGGCTGTCAGTTGGGGCAACACAACAGCGAAACTTTGGTGCAGTGGACCTGTTTCCGTGGGTGAACTGGGTGAATGTAATTTTATCAGATTTTTGGCGGAACATGTCACACTGTGGCCTACTGTCACAGTGGGGTTATTTTTTCTCTTTTAAGAATGGTGTTGGGATACTCTTTTGAATGTTATTGTCAAGCAGTTTGAATAAATTGACAAAATGCCATCCAACTGGCATATTTAGTGAAACGCTTTCAATTGCCAATAGTTAACTATAAAATCCGAGAGAGGCTGACTGGCATTGACTGGTTTTTTTTGTTTTTTTGTTTCATATAGTGACCGACTTTTAAATTAAGCACTACGACATAACAAATGCTAACGAATACAGTCTGTAGATCTAGCATAGTCAACAAAATGACCGCCACAAATGAGTTTGTGGTAGGGAGAGTGAAACCTTAAAAATATTTGACCCTGTCGAGCAAAATCTCTTATTGAGGTCCAGTTTCCGGTGACAACTTTCGAAGGAGATATTTTTAAGACAAACTGTATTTCGGGCTTGATATGCACCAGCATCCACCTACGCTATGTAGTGAGCCAATCAACAGGGACGTTTCGTACCGCTGGATAAACACAGTAGAAGACGTCCCCACCAAAGGTGGCACACTTAATGCAGTTGGAGTAGGACTGGGCTAACTCAAGCACCTTGTTGGCTGAGGCTCATGTTCAAAGTCGAACTGTAATTCCGCTTATGGCGGTGAAAAGTACGGCTGACAAGAGTGGCCGAAGAAGTACACAGGGATGGGAGCAGCTAAAGGGATTGAGAAGGAAAGCATTTCTTGGGCATAGAGCGACGCTGATGAAGGTTTGCTAAATATATGAGCCAAAGGGGCTCAACATGCTGAAGAAGGGCAGCTTTAGACCTTCGCAACACCTCGTAGTAGTTTCAAAGGCTCAACATTCACAGAGCAACTGGCACGAACCAGGCGCCAATAACCAGTGGTCCCATTATAACACATCAACAAAGAGATACCCCAGACATGTAAATCAGAAGATGCTCAATACAGGGAAAAGAAAGCTGCAAGGCAAACGCACCAATTCTGAAAAACGTTGACAGCCTATGAAGTTTCTTAGCCCAAGGAGGATTCTCGCAACCGAAACAACATACAGTTTTAAAAGAACAAGTCTAACCCTCTAGGATGGCCACCGGGAAGTAACACCATCTTCACTAATGTCAGCCGCTGCTTCTTAGTTTTGGCAAAACAAATGGACTCAAAATCTTATACCATGTTCCCACCAACGTGATTTAGCCAAAGTGATTTATAAATCTCGAAAGGCGTCTCCACCGAACTTTACGTGTTTTAGTGCGACATTTTTGTCAACTTTGACAACGTCTTTTTTTTCAGTTGTTTCTGTTTTGATGCCATACCTGCCAAGAATAAAACAATTTTTGATTGTCTGTAATTAATAAAAATATCAAAAACTCACCGAAACCCGAACAAAATTAGAAAATTGAAATTGAAATAATTTGTTTGACAGTTTTTTTTTTTATTTTTTGTTTGCCGAATAAAGTGCTGAAGTTAATAACAGGTATGTTTGATTTTGTTTGCGTATGTTCGATTTTATTTTGTGTGGATTCGCGATGACAGATACGTAGCGGCTAGGTTTCCTTGAAAGAAAAATATATCAACAGATTTCGGTATTGTTTGCGAGAAGTATGAATGTAGGCGAACATACACAGACGAACTTTGTGAGCTGTAAACAGGTTCGTATGTAGAACTGGAAGCCCACAGGTTCAAGACAGATTTAACATATGACAGATTTAAAAATTAAACACGAAAAAGTCTTAAAAATAATACACATAATTTTTGCAACTCTGCCAAAGATATGCTCTTCATGTCTTCGTTGCCCTTCTCTTCTTTACTAAAAAAAGTATGCTATAAAATGTCCAACAAACGCAACTTGACAGCTGCTCTGCATGCTCTATAGCATATTCTGAATTTGACAGCTGCTATGCTACGTGCTTTTATTGTTTGCTGTTGATCTTTGCTTTGAACTCATCGCAAGTGGAGACAAAGTGTAACCTTTAAAAATGAAACTGAATCGCGTGTAGTTGTAGGTATCTGCGACTAAAAAAAGTTTTCATTTGAATGAACTGTCAGAAACTCCGAATCAGCGTTACCGATGGGCGATATTATCCGCCAATTTGTACACTTTTTACACCTCAGGGCCCCCGGCGACGACTTTTCAAAAATTCTTTGTTTTCAACACTTTCTACAACATTGGCGACTTTCGGGCCACTATTTCCATAAAAATTAGGCCCCTTTTTTAAACTCACGGCCACTTTTTTGGCGACTTTATCATTTTGGCCATCGGAAACGCTGCTACTAATATTCGCTTGTTCGCACCTTTCAATTCTCTCTCATGTGAATAGTCCTTAACTTAAACGTAAGAATGAATAAGCGGCTTAGAGATTCGCCGTTCTGTTCTGTCCACTACCAAATCATTCAAAATTAAACATGACAATCGAGGATGAAATAAATGTCCGTGTTGCTTTGAAATGCTGTAAAAAATCAATCGATTTTCCAGAGCTACATTTGCTAGTGAAAATGATTTCTCCTAACATCTTTCAACTATTTTCGTTTAAAAAACAAGTCTTTCAAAAAAAAAAAGCCAATGCCCGTGTCACTAAAGTCCGTATGACACTAAATTTTTTTTTCCATTTCTTCTGCTTTTAAAATGAAACTAGAGCAGTACGAAAAATTAGAGCGAAAATTGCCGATTGGAGTGAGTGCGTAACTTGGTGTGTTTTTATTAATGTAGAAACATTAAAAAAAATGCATTAAAAATGTATTCAAATCACATTTTTAAGCCGCTGGCAGCTTTTTCTGGCATTTCAAGATTATTTGAAAATAAATTCGATTAAAAATTGACGGTTGCTTTGCAAACAATTACTACCCCTTTCGAAATACACTTTTAGTCTCTTTTACACACCGCTGACTTTTCAACATTATAAAAATGAGGAAAAAATGTACCTAGTGTCATACACGGAAAGAATTGAAAATCATCAATTGCCAAATTTTGAGTTGCAATTTACGAATTATATATTTCTCACAAATCACAACGAAGTTTTCATGGATTGATACAAAACTTGGTAATTTGACATTGAAAACGGCGGAGAATACCAAATTCTGTTTTTTTGAAATTTACGATTAGAAGTATCAATTCGAGCTTCTTTTATTTTTAGTGATTTGCGAGATTGTTTGGCGCAATTTACCACTCTAGTAGGTCAATTTCTCAAACACCACTTCACAATCTCAAATTGCGAAAAATATTTGCTGATTTACCAACACTGAATGATGCATCAGTAAAATCTTGTAATAATTTAACACTTCAAACTGAAAACGTATATTGACGTAGAGAAGTCGTGAATTGCAAAATATTTTTTTGTAATTTCCATGGAATCAACTACCTGATGTGTGGAATCTTTTTATGCACAGTTCATAGTCTATGTACCTATCGAAATCGTTTTAAATCCTTTCTTTTTATGGATGCATGTATGTATGTGGTATTGCTAGACAGCCGCAATAATGAAGCCAAATCTTCATTGTGCACATTGCGTTGCGGTGCAGAGACAGGAAGTCGGTATTCAATGTTTGCTTAAAGCAGTCGAGTTAAAGTTGTAACTAATTCGTATTGATAGGTTGTGTACTTCTAATTATACAGCATTCTGGAATATATATTGTAAGTACCTACCTATTGAATAATTCCAAAAACGCCGAAGTATGCATATAGATCTGTATTATTTTCAGAATGTACATCTCGCAATTAGGAAGGAAGTATAAATTGGAATGGATTCTAAAATATTTAATCGAAAAGATTCGTATCAATGTCAAGTTCACCTAAATATTTTGTTTGTATTTCAAATTTTATCATAGACCGAAAAACCAGCCCAGACGAATCCCGCTGTCTCCGGACGATATGGCGCCGCATGATTTTCTTGGATATCAGGAGGAATACGACTATAAATATTACGCATTCGAAAATAACCTAAATAATACAACTATGAATTCTGATTTGTAAATTACAAGATATAAGTTGTAAATTAAGAATAAAGCTTTCTAATTTCACGACCAAACATTTTCAATTTAATACGGCGATGCCTCAAATCACTATACTCAAGAAACGTAAATTGCAAAATATGAATTGCAAATTGATAAAAATATACGATTGAAAATTTGTAAATTGCAACTTCTGAAGTAGTAAATCTACACCTGTTAGTTCGCAAATCAACACTATTGAGTTGCAATTCAAGACTAAATGGTTGTATTTTGCTAAGGGAGGAAATCGTAATTTACAACAGAAAAGTGGTAATTTACGAATTGTTTTTGCAATTTACAATCCATGTAATAACAAATTGATAACTATTTGTGTCAAATTGCGATCGGTTATTGCAATGTGTGTTTCTCATTTAATTGCATTATTGATAATGAAAAGTGTTGATTCACGACTTTTGAGGGGCAATATCTTCACTTCGCTCAATTTCTAGAATTGCGAATAAAAAGTCGTGAATTAGTAAATCCTTAGCTAAGCTCTAAAACTAGACAAACTTTTCGTGATTCTGCGCTTTTTTTTCTTGAATTGATCTTAAAATTCTTTCCGTGTACGGGCTTAAGAATGAGTTATACCTTTTTGGAAACATGCCCAAGTTCCTAGAAAATAATTTCAAAAATCAACAACGCGTTGACATTTTCATCGGTGGTACCTAGGTATTCTTTAATATGCTGCACACTTTTGCATTCGGAAGACCGAACCTCTCATATTCGCCTCTTAAGCTCAAAGTTCCTACTTTTTAGTTGTACCTACATTTATAAAAAAAGGTTCAAAAAATTTAGAAAACAAAAAACAGCAAAATGTGGATTTTTTTCATGTTGATCTGGGTGGAAACACTTGGACCGCCTGGCAAGTATTATGCAAGTATTTTTCTATTGCCGTTTGCTCCCAAGTATACCCAACCCATGCCGGTCGGTTATATTTTGCCCAATAATCCCAGCAGGACTTCGCAGCCCCCAATCACGCATTATTTCTGCCATTTCTTAGGCGCTCTCGTATCATTCCTGATTGGCTTGGCGAAACAATCGTCTACCGTCTGCCGCATAATCGAATTCTCGCTTCATTATATTCTCATCACATCATTAAGGATTATATTTCATGCATCGTGTAATTTCCAATCATAAAACGCGTAAGCGAGCTCATTTTCACATATCCCATTTGTTTTAACGGCCGACCCTTATCCCTGCGTTTATACTGGCAGGAACGAAGCAGCCATTCCGAACCGGGCTACGTTAAGTGGGTATTAATTTTCCCGGGCGCACCATCAAGTGAGATTAGGTTTTTAAGGCTCCCACAGTCATCGGCTTGGAGAGGGCGCCCCCCCTGCAATCACATGCCGAAATTTTTAATGCTTCCATTATGTCCAATTGCACCCCACACACGTACACAATGGATACTGGCACTCAATCAAAGGCATCGGCGTTACATCCCATTCCATCGCATCGTGCATCCTCATCGCCGCCGTCGTCGTCGTCGTCGGTCGTCGGTCGTCGGTCGTCGTAATGTGCTTAGCGGATTGGGAGCGAAATCAAAATAAAAGTCGTAAAATTTCTAAAAATCAACCAATAAAACGAATTCGCCATTCATCGCTCGTACGAGTATACCTATACCTGCGCGAGGGAATGGACGAAAACATATCCTTGCCATGGACGTCCATGCCATTGTCTTTGGTTACATCCATTTCTGTTTTCTATGATTTCTCCTTCGGTGGTTTGGTGTTTTCCCTTTTTTTTTGTTCGTTGGTCCGTGCGGAGAGAATCCTGCGGTGGATCGCAATAATAATTTGCCATAGCAAATAAGCAATGACTAGATGACGTGGATGGTGTTGGGTGGCTAAAGCTTTTTACGGCGTTTAGCTTAATGGCTCACATTTTGAGGGTATTCTTATTCACGTTCGTATTCCTTCGCCGATTTGTATCCTTCCTAATATGTGTGTCATGCCTAATATTATTTTTTTCCTTCCATTATGATAGACTGATCCGTTTTGAATTTAAATCACTTGGCGAGCTGATAGTCCAAGGACCTTCGCCCCTCTGAGTGGCTGTAAACAAATACGCCCAGCGGCAAGGCGACGCTGACATCCATTCTCATTTGCAACGTGTGTATAGTGTATGAGAGGACGCTAAGTAACATGAATATAAAGTGCAGGATATACACACGAAACGTAGACGCTACGATCTACGAATTACATTGCAAAATGAATCTCTCAATTTATTCGCTACGTGCTGTGACTGTGCAAAGGCGCTCCTGCGAGTGGCACCCTCTCATGATATCCTTTTAGTGCATCAACATCGTCCTTGCTGCGTAAATATATACGGTGTATCCTGCAACTGCTGTGACGATGGTGATGCTAATGATGCTGATGGTATCAGTTGATTTGTAAAATGCTCAATATTGAGCAGGCACTTAGTATCCGTGTATCTGTGCGAGGAAAAATTGCAGTTGGATGTGTCATAAAAGGTGCATGTATTTCGGGGCATTGAAATCGCATTAAATTTATTTAATTCTGTAATCAATACGGGCGGAGGTGGGTGTGCGAACTGCCAGCACCAAGACAGGCGGCCGGCGGCATATTCTTGTCACGATTCAGCTGAAATTGAAATTGTTTCGCGTAGTTGTGTTATGCGATATTTTTAGTGTTTGAAATCGCAAACGAATGTCATAATTAATTTTCAGCGAAATTGGGCGAAGGTGGCCAGAAGAGCCCGGTCGACACACGATCTGTGCGTTGATACAGCACTCGTATCCGAGGGAGCGGAACTAAGGTGGTTACTTCATTACGGATGACACGTCTGGTCATGTGTCTACTGTTGGAAATTTTATGATGCCCCTCCCCCGTTGGGTGTGTAGCGGGAAATGGTTTTCTTTTTATTGGCGAGAGTGGGAATTAACGTCGCTTCGTGTATCGTGTTCGGAATTTTGATGTTAAAATAATTAAAAGCGTGGCGCAACTGAAACGCTGAATTGGACTTGGGGAAGCTACGAAATGGGGGAAATAATATCACGGCTTGGTTCCTTAGAAAACACTTTGCAAGGGAAACTGTTTCATGTCTGGAAGATGACCTGGCAATGATTGGAAATGCCATCTGAAGCAACGAGAAGCCTGGAATGGAATGCAACTCAGAGAAAGGAAAAACGACAGCATGCTGAGTGAGGGTGAGTGTGAGTTTCTACAAACGGCTGACCTCCGGTGTCGACACGATAAGTTTGTGGGGGGTTTACCCTGATATATAGAAAAAAAAATAATACAGAAAACCATAATTTAGAAAAATAAAATCTCGAAAAAAAAAAATCTAGAATGAAAAAAATCTCGCAACCAAAATCTCAAAAAAAAAAAAATTCCGAATAGCAAAAATCTAGAATTAATATCAATTCAAGATTTACTCATATGGAAAGCTATTTGAATTGCAACAACAATTTGAGTCACTGTTCATGCAAACAATTGAGTCAGCTAAAAAACAACATGGTCATGTGCTGAACAAGTACAACTAAGCTTACGAAGAACGCAAAATAAAGTTGAGTCTTGGCACGGACGACTAAAAGTTTTGGTGGGAAGGCCACATATTGGCCTATATAAATTAATTGAAGTTTTAAGTAAGGAGACTGTTGATGTATATTGCATACTTCAATCCATATAGAGTGGTCAACAAGTGAAGAAAACAAGGCGAGAGTAGGTAGGGTCATGTCTCCAGTAGTCGAACATTTAGTGGTTCATTGTAAAATAATCACTAACTGTGAGAGAGCCGTTGAATTTAATATGCCAAGAAAAATTATTGAGCTGTCATAACTCAAACATTTTAAAATAAAGTTAAGTTTTTCAATAAAAAAATAAAAACTAAAAAAAAACATTATTCCCCAGTAGTCGAACACTAGCTTCCTAAACCCGATCATAAAGTTTCCTTACTTCGAACGCTAGATCTCGTGTATATTTTCAATTAAGAAAATGAGAAAAATCCATATTTTTGTTTTTATTTAAAACATAAAAAACAGTAACAAAACAACTTAGAAGGAAATAAATAAATAGAATTCACAAGCAATTAAAAATAAAATTTGTACTTTAATTCAGTCTTGAACACACTAGTGTTCGAACAGGAAACTCGAAGAAGTTTGGTTCCCTATGATCGAACGGTCAAAAAATAATAAAATTATTATGTTTTCAGATAAAAACTTTACTAAAAATACATTAAACAGATATAAACTAATGAAACAAGCGTTGAAAATAAACATTTACCTGAATTTTCAAACAAAAAAACGCACTTTCCTCCGACAATCGCACAAGTTGTTTTTTTTCTACTGAACACGCACTCAAACGCATTCCCTAAAGACTCAATTTAAACTGCAATTTTGAAACGTTAACAATAATATTGTACCAGTTGATATTGCAAAAACGATTAAAGGTAATACCACAATGTAGCATTTTGCGTTTGTAGGAGTTGAAAATCTTAAAAATATACAGCTATGTAGCTTTTTACAAAAAGTGTTCGACTACTGGGGGTGTTCGGAATTAGGCGACCCTACCCTACTATACAAAGGAGAAAAATATATTAAAAATAATGAACGAAAAAGAAGAAAGAAGTTTTATGAGATATTTAAGAGGCATTGCCTATAACTTGAGCTTGTAAATATATCAGTACCTAATCACTTTTTTTTGTATAGGTATTTGTACATATTTGTTATTGAAAAATGAGTTTGTTGACGTTTAGACAATCAATCGAATATGTAAATTTATTTTCTGTTGAATAGTTATAGTTTTCAAAATAATGTATTTTGTTATGAGTATTTGTTAAAAATTCATTATTTTCAATAAAAAAGCTATAGAATGTTCATTCTAGACTTATTTTCATTACTTTCGGACTAAATTTAAGAAACTATAAAAATCTCGAAAGCAGTTTTATTTTCTAGATTTTTTTTCGAGATAGAGTCTTTCGAGATTTTTGTTCTTTGTAGATTTTGACCCATTCGAGATTTATCAAATTCACTTTCTTTTTAACCATTCTAGATTTTAGTCGTTCTAGTTAATGTAATGATCCCGTTTGTGGGCCCGGTAACAGTGACGTTTGTTCAAAGGTGCGCAGGCGTTCTCTGCACACGCCATCCAAACCTATTATTATAAAGCTCTGAACTTAAGTTCATTATGAAACACATTTCAGTTTCTTTCGAAAAATTTTTATTTTAACAAATCACTATCTGTAAATGAGTCGTTGAAATCAACATAAGATGTTGAAAAAATTGTATCAAATCAAAATCCAAAACTCCCTGTATCGATAATTCCAATTCACATTCAAAGTTACTTGCTGGTAATGAAACTCAGCCATTGGGGTGTTCTTTTCGATTTAGAGCATTGTAAACCAGTGAGCCCAGGATTTTCCGACTAAATTGCCCACGACGATTATCAAAAATACGCAAAAATGCCCTTTTTGCCAAAATAAACTATTTGTTTGTTCTGGGAGATAAAAAAATGCCCTTTTTCGCCCTTTTAGCTTACTTTGAAAGGAAGAATGCCCAAGAAATGGGTAATTACCCACGATCTTTCATCGCTGACGTGAACAGGAAAAATAACACACAAACAAAAAGACAAAATAAAAAAAAAGACCTTTTTCCCAATAAAGCTGTTCTCCTACATCAAGCGCACCTTTTGAAGTTCGCTTCGCACTTCTTGTAGTCTCATATTCGTCTTCGTTCCACTCTGGCAAACATAGAGTTGTTGTGCTTGTGCTGTGCGGTGTGCCACACTGCCAACTGCCTGCCTACCAGGGATACCACATTGAGGGATTTTTCCCGTTCTTCGGGATTTTTTGACCCTAAAGGGAAAAAGCGAAAGGAAAACTAATCCAGAAAAGGGAAAAAATAGTCACTTGAAAAGATTTCACGTTTCAATACCTACCAAAACTTCTCTGTACAACATTAAAAAAAACAAACATTAATGAACATAGCCCTTGTCATGCGCTTCCAACTTAATTTTTACACTGGATGGAAACCAAAGATAATGGAATACAGAGATGGATATCTTTCCAGTGGAAAGGCGGCTGCCTACAAGCTGTTTTCCCGAAAAATGCATGAAGTCACGCATACATTCTCATTTATATACTAGTATAAGTGAGTTCGTGAATTCACCCGGAAGATGGCGGAAAGTTGGTGAATTCACCACCGAAATTCATAAAATGTTCAAATATCCTGGAAAACTGGTTTGGGCATGTTCACTATGAAAATTTGAATTTTGACGGTTGACAGTTAATTTGCTTGCAGTGAATATATTTATAATTAATATGTTTCTAACACTTTGACACTGCTTTTTATCAAAAATGGTTAATATAGTTACGAATAACAATTCAAATTCCATTTTTATTAACAGAGTAATGAAAAAAGTTTTCTTGTTAAATTGAACACAAGCAGGCTGTATAAATTAAAATTATTTACAATTTACCAATCAATTTGCATATAATTTTTGCAAAATCCAACATTTTAGTCACGTACTAATCTATCAAGGTCATCTACTATAATTCGGCATGAAAAGTTTTTATTGTTATTAATATGTACATTTTAATACTGCACGTAGAATTATATTATAACTTTAATAGATTTAATAAACAAGAATAGATAATTGCCATACAAGTAAATATCGCAATTTATCCGATAGATAGCACATAATGCTTTCGTAATGTTTCTTTTAAAAGTTCTTATAATTTGAACCCTAGTACACCAACCACTCTTTTAAATATATAAATTCATCCGCGTATAAAATTAAATAGTCAGTTAGGTAATAATTTCACATATAAAATAAGTTGTTCCTTCCAGTCGGATTAATTCAATGGGGTGATTCTGGAGGTAACCGAAAAATCGTATATCTAACGAACCGACCTATCTAAAAGAGAGTGCCACCATATGGTGAATACAAAATTATGCTGTTTTATGACATCCGGCCGGCCGTTCTGAATTTTGATTGGTGGTCTGTCATTAGTAACTTTTTTCGTAGCTCACACGTATTCACAGACAGGGATTGAAATTACAAAAACAACAATGTAAACAAATGGGTTTTGGGGGGATAGACGTACGAAAGATATCCATCTCTTTTATTCATTCATCTCTGATGGAAACCTCTGCTCCTCTCTCCGCTTATAAAAAAATATTTCCAGCTTCCAGTCTATTTGCCTTTGAGTTTGACAGATTTGTCATGGTGGAAAAAATTTGTCATGGTGGAAAAAAATCGAGTCTCGTTTTAGTTGTTTTATTTTACTAGTATTGGATTAGAAATTAGATACTTATTTGTGATACAAATTTATTGAGGCTAGTTCTAAGATATTTTTGTTTTCATGAATACAATTTTTTTTTATGCTTAAAAATTGTTTTTTTTTTCTCTTTTTGAGAACAAAAAAAAACATTGTGTGGTATTATGAAACCAAGAAGCAAGTGAAACATTTTAAGGGATGTAACTTAAAATATTCGGAAAATTATTCGATTTAGAGTGTTAAAATTGCGTCTTAATCTTAGGACTTGACGCTAGACCCCTACTAGTACTCGGCATGGCATTAAGATACTGATAACAGTATCAGTCTACTATTTTTATTCCGGCGGAGAGTGTAGATGACTTCGACTTGTGAAGATGACTGGAGGACTAAATAAAATTAAATATATTGAATGGACAGGATGAAAATGAAAATACTTCGTCAAAAATATTCATATGGAATGAGTTAAAATAAATTCAAGCACTCAAAATTAAAATTTATTGACTGGTAACAGATCATTTTAAATAGTAAGAAATATTACAAACTATCTCACCAAGAACCTTTTTCCTTTCCCTAAGCACGAACTCTCTCAGCATTCTGTCCCTAACGGCGTGAAATGAATTCATCTTCGGGTTAGGAACTTTCATGAAAAAAATGATGAATTCAAGCTTTTATTGCGTGCAGTGTTGCCAGATAGAAAATCTGAAAATTTTGTTTTTCCGAAAAAAAAAATCTTTTTTTCAAGATTTTGTTCAAAATATAAAAAGAACGAAATTTAAAATACAATTTTGAAGTACTTTACTACTAATACATAAATCACCTAAATATCTATAAAACAACCTTTGGTTATAAATTAATGTTAATGCTTTTTTAAATTTTGGAACATATTTTAATTAAATTGAGTTAGAATTGTATTGCTTACCTATGTCAAGTTCATAGAATTTCGGTTCATTAAAGCTCAACAAATCCTTTGTAAAGATACAAGTTTCAACAACCTTTTCAGAACATAATTCGTTAAAATGCATGTTTCCTTAGAGTTGATGAAAACGTTAGTGAGACAGAAATTGTGCATGGACTCTGTTCGACTCACATTATTATAATAATGGAATTAATAGAAAACATTTTTCCCAATAGAAAAGATTCTTTTAATGTGCTGGATTTAAAAAGTTCTTGATATCAAAAATCTTGAAATTTCATGATTTCGAGGTAAAAAGTCTTGTACATATTTTGGAGCTCAAAAATCTTGAAAAAAATATATATCTTGTAAAATGGCATCACTGTTTGCGTGGTTGCCATTCTATAAGCAAAGTTTTCTGTTGGCCTTGCCAGCTTTTTTTCAAATAATGTGATCAGTTTAGAGTTGAGATGGGATCGTTGTCTATCACGTCCTCGTAGGGTCCTGGAATAGGCCAAAAAATACACTTTCTTACTACGGTAGAATATACAGTGAACTACTGAAAGCACCACGGCACGTCACTGGTGTACCTCAATCATCCAACAAAAACAAGAGTGCAGTTATAAATCTGTTACCGAACAAATGCGGTGTCGATCTAGTCACTGCCTGCTCCTGGCACTCACCGATGTGACGATTGTCGAAACTATGTAAGTCCGCAATAAAATAAATTAAACTTGCAATCCATTTGCTCCGACAAGCAGCGGTGTCGCTATAAGCAACTTTGTATCAGCAGATGTTATATATCTCACCTCAATGTGGCATCATGCCAACTTAAGGCTTCCCGTCGACTGACATGCTTACCAGACATATTGTATCCAGTAGGAGTAGGGCAAGTTGCATTACATTGACTTGTTCGCACGTATATTGCATACAATTTCGCTGAGAAGTTATAGGCAGGTGCAGAGAGGCGCCTCTTCCGTTGCATTGTTTCCCAACTCAATAAGACCTCAGTTCGATCCGCATTGTCCTGTTCCGCATATGGGACTCGAGAGCAAGGCAGCACAAAAGGTGTGTAGGTATATCCCCGATGGCAGTCCCAGCTGTGTGTCAGTATGTCACAGCCAGTGTGCGCATTGTTGGCGCTCCCCAAAGGGGTTGCTTGGCTGTCTTCGAGTATCCCTTTCATATCCTGAAGAACAGATTTATTGCTCTTTGTCATTGCACCAAATTCAATTTCTTAACCTGGTTGCCATAGGTAAACTATACGGAGTCCCTATCGATGGCAGTCCTAAAGTGGCGGAAATAAGAGTGCAATAAGTTGTCAATTGGCGTTGATGTTTTGAGCGACTTCAGGGGTGAGGTTGAAATGTAAACTTTGCCTCAAATTAGGGAGGTATTAAAAGGAACCAAATTTACACAAAGATACGAATACATATAGCTAGGACATGTTGAAGACTCCGTTAATCGGCAAAAAATATGTTTTACTCGAACGGCACAGGTCGGAGATTTTTTTTTCAATAAATCCTATGCCCCGTTGGCTGACACTGCCGCCTGAAAGATTTATACATTTTTAACAAAATCGGCCACAAAAAGGAGGCGTGGCATTGAACGACTAGCGAAGAATTTGGGCAACCTGCTTACCTAGGCTAGGTAATTTAGTTTGACAAATGGCCTCGCTAAATTTTGACAGATACATCAAGTACATTCTGAAACAAAAGTTTGATTTTTCAGCTCGAGCTGCGTACCACTCGGCTAAAGGGATTCGCTTATATTTAACTCAGCTAAATTTTGGAGAGAATTTTGTATGGGAGCTAAAATCTAGCTCCAGCAGCGTACTACGCTTTAAGATCAATAGCTTCAGAACTGAAGCTGAGCCAGTATCAGCATTTCCCTTTAGGAATAAAAAGAACCACCCCGAACCCTTTTCATTGAAAAATACAAAAAAAAAAAAAAAAACACTAACAGATGAAACATAAACTCAGCCGTTTGTGCTTCCTTTTATTGGCGCTAATATTAACGATGCTAATCGATGTTTTTTTTGCGCTTTCAAACGACCATTCGTATAGGTATACCAGCCCAAAGGCAACCACCGCTTTTCCCACAGGACAACCGCACACCGAAACCACATCAGATTGTAGTTTTATGATTTTTCATTCATTTCTCCTTTGGTAGAGTTGTCAAAACATTAAACATCCAAGCGACACTTCCAGCGGAAGCGCTGCTGTTGCTGCGCTGGTATTCTGCTTTGCTATGCCAAATGCCACCCTCACTCTGTGGCTGTTGCTGTATATACGGAACGTGCGCAAAAAAAAATTGTATGAATTCAAACTAAAATGGAAAAGTTTTTGAAGCCCGCCCCTGTGTTTTTCGTTTGAAGGTGACGGGGGGACGCACCGCGAAAATGACAAATTCTCAAAGTTCACGAGCTGAAGTGGTTTTCGGTTTTTGCGTTTTCAGTAGAGCGACAACAAAAAAAATATATTCGTTCTGTTCACGCTAACATTATGACGGTAAAATAGATTAAAACGGTAGTATTGTGCAGATGGGATGTGGTTCGGTTCTGAGTGAAGAGATTGGGGGGTCGTACTTTCCAGCCTGCCCCTCTGGGTGGGGGTGAAGTTTTAATTACCACATGGAAAGTGCACAACTATTCATTTGCTGGAAAGTTATCTTAACTTTTATTGCCGTTGGTTGGAGGCAAACGCAACAAAAAAAAAAAAACAACAACACTCAATAGAAATAGTTTGTTTAAGTATTATTGAAGCAGTAAAATGCTGTTTGTTGCTGCTTGCTAATAGAGGATAATTGAAGACACTTTAAATGGGCAGAGTTGGAGTTTCATTTACTTTTTTGTCTTAGCCAAGGGTTTGTGTCTTGAGCTGTTTTTTCAGTGGGGTGTCGCGGGACCTTGAACTTTTTCTGCGGTCAATTGCAATCTGTCTACGTTTGTGGAAGTGTTGTTACTGTCGCCTTTTCTTGGAAGCGTTGTATTCCAATTAAAAATGGTTTGCACATGTCTGCCCACCACTATCAATGACTTACGGCCATGTTATTCACTCAATTTAATCCGGGCTAAAATTTGCACCCGGATTTAAGTGAGTTTAACCCAAAAACTAAACCCAAGTCCATAATATTCAGTCGTTAAACCCGAACATAAACCCAGTTTTTTAAACTTGACAGGGCACAGGAAATAACACGTAGAAAAGTGAAATAGAAAATAAATAAAAAAAATTTATTTAAAAATAAACCCGACTGACTTCAAAAAAAAAGAATTAAAAAGACGTGAACAAGACGCATTTAAGTACCTACCTATACCTAACTAATTGATAATCGGAGACTATATACCTACACAGTCTATGAAATATATTTATGAGTATTGAGTACCCTCCGACTGCCAAATAAATAGGTAGTTATAGGTACTTAAATTCGTCTTGTTCACATCTTTTTAATTCTTTTTTTTTACAGTCCGTCGGGCTTTATGGTTTTTTAAATTAACTTTTTTAATTTTTACGTTTTTTGCCTATGACACTTCGGGGAAGAATACGAATATTACGATACCTCACTCTTCAAAATCGGTCATGACGGTTAGACTACAGGGCGTCATGTAGGAAAGTACAAAGGATACGCGCGATACACAACCCTCCCTGTGTCCAGTCGGGTAAAAAACCGTTTCTTTTGTGAATAGTCTGCATTACATTTATTTGTCAGCGTTTTAGAAGTGTAGCTGGGCACTTTATTTAAATCTTTAAAGCACTTCTATTTGATAAAAATAAAGTGTCGAACACTCTATGCTTAGCAGAAATGCAGACACTCTACAAGACCTCTATTGTGAATAGGTTAGAACGTAATTTATTTCACAGTTCAGTGTATTCCACATCATGACATTTCTCACTGACATTTGTGTGACAATTGGGTTTTTTTTTCGTTTTTCTTTAAATTTCGATTTAAATATTTTTTGCTCAGCCTGTGACACTCCGGGGAAGAATAAGAATATTACGACACTTCACACTTAAAAATCGGTCAAGACGGTTAGGCTACAGGGCGTCATGCAGGAACGTTTATAAGATACGTGCGAAACACATAGCCCTCCCTGTGTTCAGTCGGGTAAAAATAGCAAGAAGGTAAAAAAATGGACGTCACGTATGGACGTGAAATGTCGTCCTCGTCGTCGAATATAGGTATGCGTCGACGGTTACGGGGTGGGGGTTTCATTTTCATTTCACGTTTATTTATATTTTTCGGCATAATTAATGCATCTAAAAAAAGTGGACACATCATATCAAATCAAATCAAGTGAAATTTGACATTACGTAAGTTTAAAACAGGTTAAAACCGGGCGGGTTGAATGCATGTTCTTGAGTCAATATTATGGATATAGATTTAAATTGTCGGGTTTAAAATTAGCTTAAACCTGATTTACACCCGGAGTGAATAACATGGCCGTTATACTCTCTTTTACGGAATACTTAGATCATTTTTAGGAATCAGTCCGGCCTTGGCTTATATACCTTGGTTAAGTAAACGCTTTTTTTTATTCGAGCTTCAAATGATATCTCCAGGGGCCTAACGATTTTATAAAAATACCAGCCTCGGTATTGCCTAATTCAAACTCCTGTATCTTTATAAACAAATAGTGGGTATGAACGTTGCATTACTCATACTTACTCATAAAAACCAGCCTACACTCTTCCGGTTTAAACCGGATGTCGGTAGCCTAAGGTGGGCTTTCATTTCGTTATCGTGTTGCGGCTGTGTTGGGCAAATAACAATTGTTCTTATGTCGTTTTCGATTTCGCTTTTCAGATTTCTGCTGCCAAATCGAACATAAAATCCGAATTTTATTGATTCGTGTTTGTATTGAGTTGGCCGCAAAAAATATTTGTTTTCACTTGCACTGGAAATTCATTTGAATTGATTTGTACACATTTATAATAACTCATTTCGAAATAATTTAATATAAAAATCGTTTCCATTCTCGAAAAATTAATAATTCAGTTAAAAAAGCAATCCTTCCAACGATAAACAATTCGTAACCGCCAGTTAAAGTATGTGTAAATATAAGAAAAAATCGCGATTTCTCAAATGTTCCTGAGATAAAAAAGGATGATTTTTTTGGCAAATCGAACATGAAAAGCAATCTCGACAAAAAAATCTAAAACGACATAAGAGTTTATAAAGTTTAGGAACTTTATAAAATGAACTAACACGTTTTTTTTTACTTTTGTTAAAGAGATTTTGTAACTTAAAGTTTTTTTTGTATATTTTAAAGAAAACACACTTTTTTGTTGATTTTAATGCTTTATGTTTCTATATCATATTGAAACAAAATGTTTTAACACCGTTTAGGGAAAACATTTCTTTGTAGTTTTAGCATAATTTATAATCTGAATTAGTAAGTACGTAAAATGAATACTTGCACATTAATATATGTAAGTACATATGCATTTGTTAAATTAAAATTAAAAGAAAATGAATTCTATATTTTTATTGTTTATAATATTGCTGTCAAATTTGTATGCGCTTGGTTTTTTCTTGTAAAGGCCATAATACAAAAATCCTCGTAGATCGCCCTATGTTTATGTGAAATACTCGGAACAGTTAAAATATGATGTTTTGATCACTTTTTCTATTCCCAAAGCACGAAGTGCACTTGTTTTTGTTAATTAATTAATAGCATTTGCATTTTTACTGTTCAGTAACATTATTCAACACTGTTCAGTGTTATTAAACGACAGAATTTCCAATCATATTTTCGTGAAAATTTTCTAAAATTCACTTATGCCCTAGTGGAAGCTTGGGTTCAACTTGCATGTTGCTAACTCATTTTTTGAACAACCCCCACGGATTTCATTTATGAAGCTGCATGAATTTTGCTGTCAACAATAGAATTCATACAAATAAAACTAAAAAACAACTGAAATTTGAATGGATGAACAGTTTTTGGTGCAGAATATGGGTAGAGAACAAGTTATGCTACCTAAAAAATCCATAATCAACATGTTTTTTGAACATTTATTGTTATAAATCTATTTAGAATTTCTTTGTTATTGAAAGAGTGCCACCCGGCGGCCATTCATACACGTATTCACAGACAGGAAAAAGAAGAGAGCGCGAGAGAGAGCCTCTCATTCGAAATTTGCGGGGAAAATCGGGGCACGGAAGCTGTCAGTCTATTTAGTAGTTAGCAGAGACAATACTGAGACCACCAACTCCGGCCGATTTCCCGTTACTTAGCCTACAAGCTATATTTTTATGGAGTGTTCACGTTTGGTGCGCTCGTATTCTTACATAGAAAATCGTATTGACAAATGTCACGAAACTTCAAAAATTCTGCTCACCAACCCACTCCCAGGAGATATGAGACACTTCCGCTGTGGGCAAAGTTGCTTGCAGAGTTCATAGAATTTTATCCGTTTAATTTGAAATTGTTCGTTATGTGTGGATAATATTTTTTTTTAGGCGTTCAGTAATGAAAAAATGTGGTATTCCCGAACTCTTTCTCATTTCCCCACGGTTGCCGAGGTTGGCAGCATTTATTTTTGTAGTTTTTGTGTGTTTTTGCATGTCACACGGATTCTTTTTTGACATAACACCGATAGGAAAACAAAATGGCGAATTTGAAAAATAATTGAGGGGCCCAGCGGCAAGAGGATTGTGGGTTGGGGGTCTCAGTATGGTTTGTCTATGGTAGTTAGTTTATGGTATAGACTTTGTGTGTGCGATTGCGATCGATGTAAACCGCGTATATGTTTATATTTTTTACCTACATAAATATTTTTATTTCAAATCGAGTTTTTTCTTTTCTTACAGGTAAGCGTCACATTGCCAGACGAGTATTACAGTTACAATTTGTGTAAGTTTTTTCGAAACAAAATTAAATACGTACCTACCTAATTCTCATTGCCGCATTATTCGTCTTATTGCCTGCCAACTGTCTGGGGTTTACTAAGCGTTTTGACTTTGTCTCGTACCAATGTTAGTCAAGTATACAGGACGTCCCAACATATTTTATTATACTACTATCGGAAGTTGCCATAACAGCTGTCAGTTTAATTCTGACGTTACACGTCGACATCTAATGGACTACTCGTTACTATTTTTTACAGAACACTCTGTCAAGAATGTGAATTTCGGCACAGATTTCCCGCCCGTCATACGCCAACTGGTCAAACGCTTTAGCTGCTCGCCTTGAACAGAGTGGAACAACACGTTCAAGAACAGAAGAGGCGCCGAAATCCCAGACAAAGCTTGAACCTTCAGTTTAAAACCAACGAGTCTAAAAATACCGCAAATTGACGAGTTGGAATTCAAGTTTATGTGGCTGCAACATACAAGCGCGAGTGACAATTGACATTTCGACGTATGCCCTCTAGGTTGCCTAATGTTATGTTTTTGTCATGATTTGCACTGGCCGATCGTCAGATTCAACCAACCGCCTAGAATTCTTTCTTTGGTGTGCTTTTTAAGTCACGGATCTATGAGCATAAGCCAGAGACTAGAAATCCTCAAACGGAATATACGACAAGGGACTGAGAACTTATCGTCCGTTCTCGCCAAAACGATTGAAAAGGTGTAAAATAAAAATAATGGAGACACCCACTTGACCGACACCATCTTAAAAAAGTAATGAAAACTAACTTAAGAGATCCAAATAAACATTCACCTTAAAAAAATGGAAGCCAACTAAAAAGATCCATTCACAACAAAAAAAATCAAAACTACGTTGTTTCAATTTAAAGATATAGCCAAACAATATCGGGTGAGTTTTTTTGGGCCACCCTGTACTAGCTGATCTTCTAGGGATTGCTGCGTCGCTTGTATTGCTGATTTTTCGCCATAGTTGGGCGTTAAATTGACCGCCTCTTCACTGTTGAATTCAATGTCGATATTCCAAAGGCCCAAACGCGTCTTTGTCGAGAATTGTGTTTTTGTTGGTTTACACGCGCCGCCATATCTAATATTTGTCGATCTTGAATATAGCCGCTGGTTTTCTGTCCAGCGCGCAAGGCCGTGCTACCTAGAAATGTTATATATTTGGCAGACCTTAAATATTCTTTGATGTACGCGTTTTTCATGCCAATCTTCACTGGGCTATGTGATGCTTCAAACTTTCAAGGTCTGGCGACATTTTACAACCGAAAATCAACAGCCGACACACAAAACTTTAGTGCTGGATGGGGCCTCGGCTTGTAACTTTGTTCTAAAAAGTAACAACAACTCAAAACCACGACCTTGTAAAGTCAGAGTAAAGATGTGTGGAAAATTGTTGTCGAACGGCCGTTTACGACCACGAACGAGAATAAAATTGGCCTTCTTGAGAAAACTTTAAATACCTTCTGAAAGAGTGGGCCGATTTCTCAGAAAGAAAATCCAAATGTTGCTCCCTGAACCCTTATATTACATCTGACAAATCCATACGAATTGTAAGCCGTTTTAAGAACAAACCTAAACTCACATCACACACACAGACAAAAGATTTTATTAGATACATTATAAGTAGAGAATAAATTTCACAGACTTGAAGTGCTCTGCCACATTGAGAGTAGACTTTTTTGGAATAAGAACTTGCGGTCCGAAAACTCGTAGTTGTTTAACTTGTTAACTAAGAATCACTCAGTGCAGCTCCCTCATACTCCCTATAATTGTCCAGTCGAGTCGTGTGGAATGAGGTACGTACGTACCTTTCGGGTAGCTGTTTATTTATTTCCGAATGAAATTGCAATTTTCGAAAATGTTAACCAAGTGATTTATTAAAGAACTTCGTTGTTTTTTTGCCAATCCAAACAGTTGTAACTTGTTAGATTTTCGCAACGAAAACTGAAAGCCACGTACGGTATTGGGGTAATCTATAGTTGTATCTGACAGTTCAAGTTCATTCCGCCATAAATCACAAAAGCGTACCCTTGCACAAAATTGAATTTTGAAAATCAATAAATTATATTTTTTGCTCCCCAAGTTTGAAAACTTTAATTGTGTTCAGGCTTCGGTTCGGAAAGTTCTTGGGCAAACAAAAAGTAAAATAAATATTTTTTTTCCTTTTCATGGAATCAGTATAGATAAAAGTATGTTACACTCACACTTGAACATGCTCTTCAACTAGACGACTTTAAATGGTGAGTTTATATGAGGGGCGGTATGAGTGGCAGTATGAGTGGCAATTGGGTTTTGTTTTTTCGAGTTCATATAAGTAAGGTTCGCCAAGTACTGTTTATGGACTTGTTGTTGGTTACATTTTGTTAAACTAATTAAATGTTGACGGCGAAATTTGGGTATTTATGCATGTGGCTTTCACCACATGTTTCGTGACAGTATTCTCTATCCTAACTAGAAAAGGAGATCTGCCAAGTTACGGCCGCCCACATAAAAGTCAAAAGAGTTTTTATACCCAATACAAGTAGGATCCATCAATTCGTAAACCAAGAACGGAGTTTACACTTATCCAGGGGAACCGGGGGCAGCCTTTGTATTGCTCAATGACATGTTCTTTTGCAGTTCACGGAAAGTCTACTTTCCACCACAATTTGTTAACCACAATGAAGCTTTAAAGCACAATCAACGTCTTTTGCCAAAGATCTCGTGACAAAGCAAATAAAAATATTCAAAATCTCGAAATACCGAGACAAATAAATTCAAAAGGATTCACCAAAAGATTTGTCCCCATTTCCATGTGTAAGCCGCACAATGGAACCAATATCACAAGTCTCCCACATTTATTCAACAGCATATTCATCTTAAGTACTCTCTGTCATTGAACGAAATTCAAAGTGGTTGCAGGAGGGGCTTTCCGCTACCATATGTGTAGGATGTAGGTGTAGGCAGCTTCTCCGTCAAAACTCACATGGTTATCTCTAAGAACGAGCACACAAAAGATTCCACTTCTTGGAAGCAACCTCCTTCACCGCAACACTCAAGCATTCGAAATCATTTCAAAATCAAATTATGTCACCCGCATGATTCATGTCCCAGGAGCGCGTCTCGTTCAATGGGAATATATTATCATACCAATTCCGCGCACTCAACTTAATGTTGCTGTACATTTCAGACTGTCAAACCGGCAACGGTAATATTTTGCATGTTTCGTGTGAGAAAGTGTTCTCCTTGAACCCATTGTGAGTGTCGTCAACCCTTCAACAGTTTCCTTCAATTGCTATTCGTACAAGGAGCGCGTCATATATGTAGTACAACTGTCAAGCACGTTGTGTGTGTATGACTTGAAACGTCAATTTGGTTGTCATTGCGGTTTTTCCTTCTAATGGAAATTCATCAAACATATGACAAGAATGTGAAATGCAGTCATAAATTCATAAAACGTCAATCGACAGAGTTTATGTGTCACCACAAAAATGAAAGCCACAAGCTGAGTTCCAGATGTAGCCAGTCTGTTTTCGATTTCCAGAGTTTCATGCTGTTGTTTGTACCAAAAAAGAAATTTGTTCAGCAGTGCATAGTAGATACCTGTTTCAAAGAGGCGCCAAAACAGTCGCTTCTAAGCTTCTTGTAGTAGCGACATGATATAGTTTGTAGCGCCTTGAAATTCATAAGCTACATTTTCCGGCCATGATCGCTTAAGCAACTTCAAAATAAAACGTTTGGTTTCGGTAACAGACTAACAAAAATTCAACCAGACCAAATTGGCACATGTGTCATGCTACAAATCGCCACCGCAATTTGGACCTACACTTGATGTAGACTGTAGAGCATTAATCAAAGTTTTTATTCGGGAGTTTCTTCTGATTTGATTGCATAAATTACACCATCCTCGGGCATAACTGAACGTGGCATCAAAAGTGTTTCTTAAGTTTCCCATGTAGCCAGCTACAAAGCCACTAAAGGAATATCAAAAGTACAAGGGTCATTTTATATAAACATATACATAAACATTATGTCTCTATTATATAATGGTCACGTCTGTATCATGTGGCAAAACAAAGTGCTGCGACTTTTAGTCGTCTCTATGTGGCTTTTATAGTAAAGCAAAAGAATGGAGTTAAAACACAAAACATTCTCTTTACCACAAAACATACGGCGACAATTATAAAATCGGTCATTTTGCGCAAAGGCGCTATGGATATTTAAATGAGCAACAACTTGTTACGCTGTCACTCATGTTTTTGAATGTAGTTAGTTTTGACAGCGCCACGCGACAAACTACTACTGACTCAATTTCTATTCCGTGGTGCTTTTAACCTGCAAACATTAAATTCATTGATCTGATCGGATACTAAATAAATCAGTTTGTATACTAAATTCGAACAGATCGGTAAATTATGCGGAACCAAAGCCGCCACAAGTGTCATGCCACAAATCGTGCTGAGCATGCAGATGTGCGCTTTGAACTAGTCATCAATCGTCATAAGCAACGGCCGGATCTGCGTTTGAGTTTCTTCGTTTTTCGAATTTCTTTCGTCACTTTCGGATACGCAAGTAATTTTGCGTATTTCTTAATCGCGTCAAACAAAAGAAAATGTCGCTATACTTAATGTAGTGCGCTACACTGAGCGGTAATTTGTTTAAAGCAAAAACCCATCAAACCATGAACATTGCATCCATTTCGCTTCGGTATTCTGAAACAAAATAAATGTAGTCACTTACTTCTAGCCGGGTTGTAGTAGCCACAAACTCTTAAGCGTACCGATTGTAGTACCCTCTTAAGGACCATTTTGTTCTGTGGTTCTACTATGAGTAGTATAAAAAAAAAATGTGTATTTGGTCAGGTATTTGGAGTCTGTAGCACGACATGTGCTACAATTCGCCAACATTACCCATAGTGTCTGTACCTTCGTGTTGATGGATGCTCAAAGATGTCATAAGCAACGGCTATGTCTGTATGTTTCTTAAAGAAGCCACAAGTCGAGATTTCGTTTAATAAATCATACAATTTTGTCCAATTATGAAACTAACTGTAACGCCACAAAGAGGCTGCCGAATAAGAGCATGTAGCCACATAGTCAGTACCTATATCAGAATTTCTTGGACTTCTATACAACAAATTTTGCTACTACGGCCAGTTACTCTTAGTATTTCGTGTATACCAAACTGTGGCGCCACCTAGTGGGCTTCAGTTAGAACGAGTGGTTGCGTATATCGCTTCACAGAAATAACTGGGTTTACTTTTTTCTATTGTGCTATTTTCTATGTAGCGCAAAAAAAAAACATTCAAGTAGCAGTGGCTACATGCGTCACGCCACAAATCTGCAGCTTCAACCTGCGGAACATGTAGGATGGTTATAAATCATGCTTAGCTAAGTTTCTTTACCAAGGTGTCCATTTTAATGCTTAATTGTGACCGTTTAGCAGACTCTTGCAAATATTGCCGCGCCGCTTTGTCGCCTGTCAGCAGCTGCAAAAAGTGGAACGTTCAGAAATCGCATTAGCAACATTTAGTTCAACTCTCTTCTTCTAAAGTACAACAACTTTTGTTTGGAAAAGCTTGACACAATTTTGACATTTTAACACTTTATAGACAGCCGAACGACGAAGAACGCCGTTTGACAACTTAAAAGTTCTCGCAAAATGTCAAATCATTGTTTGCTGTTAAAAACTGTCAAAAACGTTGACAGGGACAAGTGACAACCAGCCAGTTTGTAAATGGTGGGAGTCAAATATTTGTCAATGTCAGCATTGTAGACTGAAACTTCCAGAATATTGAATACGAGGTGTGTACCCACTCGCAGCGTGTCCCGTTCCCACTCGCATCTATATTGCGAACGCCATTCACATTTAAGGCTCATTTATCATGTTTCCTTTTTGATGAGACACCTCAATTGCAAGTAAAATCGCCGGCTAGCCGTAGAAACGCCACTTTATATGAACTATCATCATCAGTACAGCAGTACACACAGTGTCGTCATCGTAAAACCAGCGTTCCGTCCATTCATCTACGTATCTGCTGTATCCATGGTCAAACGAAGTGCGGCTATGAAATATATCGCCAAACAAATATGTGTATGCATGCCCAGGAGAGCAGCCACTGACACAATGCGAAATGAGCTGGCTTACTTAAGGCTGGTCACGTTCCCGACACAGTGTACGCTCATTTTACGAATTTCATTTCGATGAAAGTGAATATTGACTTAATTATTGCGTAGATATACCGATGTACGTGTAGCTTCTGTCTGCGATATGCGTGGATTGGTTGGCAGCAATCTCTTGATGGACGTTCGAAATGACTATGCCCATATTGGTTGGGTCGTGGGTGCCTTCCTAGATACCGGAAGCCATTGCAAAATACTAATTAAACGAGCGGAATAACTCCGTCTTGTGTACAGATGGAACTGGCAGTGGCTTCAGTTTAATATGGACTATCCGCATGGGGGAGATGGATTTTTAATTATTGTTTTGTGCAAATGTCTTACGGATACAATATAATATCCTTTTTGGTGAAACATTGACACAGCGCGAGTGAGGAGCTCGTTCGCCTTTTGATGTTGGGATATAACTTTTCCTTTTTGATAAACAGTTCTTTCAGTAAGAGACGGCAGAGAGATTGTAACCGAGTATGGGGTTGGGTTTAGTTAAACGCTAAGGCCCCTCTGTTGCTCAGTTGGTTGCATTCTTTTGGGGGAGTATCTGTAGATAGTTGATTATTTCGGGAAATTTTTAGTCTTTTATTGACTGGACCGTTGAGACCCAGATACTGTGTCTTTAGACTGGGGGTGCATTAAAATGCTGGAGGTATTTCTTCTATAAAAAGAAAAAACGAAGGGTTTTTTTTAAATATTTTCAGAATGGTTTTTGTGTAGGCTAGGTTAGGTTTGGTTGCTTTAATCATATAAATTCCGAATGATTCACTAAGGCTTAAGTAGATTTATTGTAAACAGTCAAAGCCGGTTATGACCGGTTTTCTTTTGCTGCTTTATTGGTATCGTCGGGATGGAAAATGCCATTTTCGATTTGTACTGAAAACTGTTGTAAGATCGTACTGAAATGGAGCCAGTTGTATTGAAAACTTTTTTTCGTAAACAGAAGTTAATTCAAAATATTTTATTTTCAAAAGCATAAACAAAAATAAATTAACAAAACATTAATGACTTCATAGCAAAACTATACAAACCTACAAAAAATAGTTTATATTTTTAATCTATGAGCTCTTCAGGTTTTATACTCTCAATGTGCACATTCATCTTCAAAATGTCGCCCTGAACTTGAAACTCAGAACAGGATGAGTTTCTAATCAAATTTTTTGTGTCAATCAAAGCTCAGCAAGTGTCGACTTGAAGTCGGTTTTGACATTTGAACTTTATTAATGTAAAGGTAAGAAACAATACTTTCGGCAGTTGAGGAATAGCGAGAACGGCTTGAGCAATTTTGTAAATATTTTCAAACATTAGCTCATTAGACTCGTTTTTAATTGTATTTACTTCAGCCCAAAAGTCTCAAATTGAATAATATTTAAATTGCTGAATTATTTAGCAGTCGGCTCTGTATTCATTGTAAATTTGTTGAATATTATTTTTTTTGATTAGGAACAAATTCAAAAACAAATTTCAATATAAAATTAGATTTTTCTGATACAAGTGCTTCTGGTGTAAAATACTCCAGAAAATTTAGAAAGGAATTTTGAATATTAATTTTCTTGTTTATGTCTTCCAAAATGGCATAAAAACATCATCATCTGGATTATTTTAATTGTTTTCTTAGGAAAAGCTTTACAAATTGCAAGAGAATTTGAAAGATACAGATGGATAAATTGTATCGAATTAAGGCAAATCGTACTTTTGTACTCGAGCAAACTCATTTGTATCGAATTGGATACAATTGTATCGACTTTTCCATCCCTGATCGTCTTTCGTCAATATCTACAAGTCGCTCGAAGAAGTACTCTCCAAGAGGTTGGCAGTTACAAAGCAAGTGGAAAGGTGGTTACTCCTTCTCGTCATCCATGCAACACGACAAAGATTACTTGCGACGACTCGTAGCCTCCGAATATATATAGAGACCTTTGAGTACCCCGAAAAGAGTTCCGGTATATGCTCTTTTTGACATGTGGCAGGCTCTTTGTCACATTCAGCAGTTCAGTGGCCTCTGGTTATCGTTCCAACTACTGCGGCACTGACATATTTAACCGGTGCATTGTCCCAAGAACCTCCACCCTTATGCATAGCTTTAATTTCCAGTTTAGCTTCCTATCCAGCAACAGACCTAGACGTTTGACGCTGTCAGGGGAGACGGGACAGCTTTTTTTTGTTTAGGTGGATCGATTGCAAGGCCCGACTCTATCAAGCTACAGAATACGAATACAAATAAAGTGCACGACTGTAGAACTTTGTCGTTTATCAAAAGTTGGGTTGGTGCAAATGAAGTGGAAGTTTTTGATTGTGTAAGCTCCAATTGGCTAGAATTATTTTGAGGTCCATATTCAAAATGGTTGAAAAAAAAGGAAAAGCGAGTAATATTTGCTAAAAATAAGTTTTGCGTGGTTGTTATTGAGAGATTATTACAAAAATAGACCATAGATATTGTTAATAGAGATCGGGACTTGGATAAGCATTATTGAGAAATAATAAAAAAAACTAATTTATTCAAATTATTTTGAAGAAAAAAAAAAAAACTTTATTTGGAGTGCTTTAATTATCTTTAATATTCATTTTGATCAAAATCGTTTGAGCGGTTTTCCTAAATTAAGCAGACAAAACAGTAACAAATATCACTGTTTCGTTTAGAAAATACTATTGCTTAGAATGTAGCTGAAAACTCATCATTAGATATTGTTCGGGATGTAAGCATTACTTAGTTTTCAATGTTTTAATCAAGCAGTTTATAAAACTTCCGTTTTCGGTCAACAGAATTGAAAATTAATCAATTTTACTCTATGTTTGCATTTTGGTCAAAATCATGCCGTTTTGAGGTAAACTAAGGGAAAACCCTGCGCTACCCCACTTAGGTCCTTGTGGACCCTTTGTGATGCCCTTGTTGGGGTCGACCGTTGGTGTTGAATCGGTGCTCTTCATCCCTCCTCCTTGTGGTTAATAGACGCTGTCTAGCCATCCCGATGTCCTCAAAAACCTATAAAGATCAGACAGTGAGACATCAGAAAGTTCTTGTAAGTCATGGAAGTAATAGCTTCCAAGTGTTCTGTTCCTCAAGTGACATAGACTCGGGCAATGACAGAGGAAGTGAGGTGTGTCCTCGTGGACCTCCTCGTCTCCGCAGCCTCTACATATGTCGTCATCTTTGAGATTTAGTTTCATTGCGTGGTTTCTAAGGAAGTTATGACTACTAACTTTGATAGCGATGACCTGTCAAACTGTAATAGCTTGTTGGTCCGGCTACTGTTATATTCTGGCCAAAGCTTCCGTGATATTTCGCAGGTAGTGAGTTCTTTCCACCTGTTGTTGGTTTTCGTTCGAATTTTGTTTTCCACCCGCTCTCTGAGATTGCAAAGTGGTGGCTTGATCGATTGAAGTGCTCTATCAAGATCCATTGCGGACCCCTTTCTCGCCAGCTCAGCCGCCCTCTCATTACCGGTTTTGTCTCTGTGTCCAGGGACCCAGCAGAGATTCGTGATATGCTGCGAGCAAAGAACCTTGAGCTTGAGCTCTTCGCGGCAGCGGTGAACTAGTTTGGATTTTATTTCATTAGCAGAGACTGCCTTTATAGCCGCCTGACTGTCAATGAAGATGGTAATATCGCTGCGGGGTATTGCCAGTATTGACGCCTTACGGGCCGCTTCAGCGATAGCCAGAACCTCCGCCTGGAAGACACTACTGCTATCAGGTAGTCTGATGGAGCAATGTATATTTAATTCTTCAGAGAATATGCCGGCACCGGTTCCACAGTCCATCTTTGAACCATCTGTGTAGATGGATATTGATTTCCTTTTTGTGGGTTCATTGGTGTTCCATTCTTCCCTACTCGGAAAGGAGCAGGTGAATGGTCTATCATAGTTCAGATGTGGAGCCTTATAGTCAGAAGCGACAACGTTCCCTACGTATTTACCTAATATCTGTGCATGCCCAAAATTGCAAGGGTTCCAAGTTTTAGTTTGGCTGATTTTTAGCAGCAGATTCTTCCATGTATAGGTCTAGAGGTGTCAGATTAAGAATAGCCTCTAGTCCAGCTGTAGGCGTGGTTCTTAATGCGCTGGTTGTCCCTATATATGTCTTTGTATTTTAGTCATTGACTTAAGATTGGTTGCCTTGCTGGCGGCTTGCCACCACACAGTATTGGTCACATATTGCCGTATGTCAGTATTGGTCGCACGATCGCAGTATACATCCAGAGGATAATTTTGGAGTTTGGTCCCCAACTCATGCCAAAGATGCGGTTGCATGCGTAGAAAACATTCGCTGCTTTCGTGATCCTTGACATTCGGCTTCCAATTAAGTTTCCTATCAAGGATGATTCCCAAATATCTCGCACTATCCGTTACCCTTAGGGGTACTCCATGAAGAGTTGGTGGCTCGAACTGCGGTATTATTCTTTTATTCGTGAACAAGACAAGTTCGGTTTCCTGCGGATTGACCCCAAGTCCGCATTGTTTTGTCCACGTACTTAACACCCTAAGTGAGTTTCCTAACAAATCGCTTATGGTAGGTAAAAACTTTCCCTTAGTAAGTATAACTACATCATCTGCATACGCGGTTACTTTGACTCCCAAGTTGTTGAATTTCATAAGTATTTCATTGATGACAAGGACCCAGAGTAAGGGGATATGACACCTCCTTGGAGTGCCTCTCGAAGCAGTTACTCGGAGGTCAGTGTCACCTAATTTCGCGTTGATATACCTTTCCCTGAGCAAGCTCAAGGTCACATTAGTGAGAGATTGATCAGCATTCGAGTTCTGAAGTGCTCTCTTCACTGCGCAAATCTTGACATTATTGCAGGCTCCTTCAATGTCAAGGAACGCAGCTAATGTATATTCTTTGTCATTTAATGACTTCTCAATAGTATTAAGGACCTCATGCAATGCAGTTTCCACCCCTTTGCCTTTAGTACTAGGTGGCGCAAAAGTAATCCACCTATCAGAAAATGCTATACATTTTGCGATTGGCTCCTAATGTCAGTTCTGTTTTGACATTTGTGTAGTAAACACATGCGAAATACACGTTAATAAACAATGTTACGCTACACTGCTCCAGAACGCTCAAGCTCAAGCCATCCTTAATCACCACCAAGAGGAAGATGATTTTTCATCAAAAATAATCATGAGTGATGAGGCCCATTTCCATCTTAGCGGGTACGTAAATAAGCAATTTACGCTTCTGGGGCACTGAAAATCCGCGTGTAACCCACGAAGAGCCATTACACCCGCTCAAAGTCACTGTATGGTGTGCTGTTTTCGCTGGAGGAGTCATCGGACCTTTTTTCTTCGAAGACGTCGCGGGCCAAACGGTTACTGTGAATGGTGAGCGCTACAGAGCAATGATCAACGAGTTCTTTATGCCGCAACTTGATGAATTGGGATTGGAAAACATGTGGTTCCAACAGGACGGTGCAACGGCACACACTGCACGTGCCACAACCGATATGCTGAAGGATGCATTTCCCGGGCGCCTAATCTCCCGTTTTGGCGATTTGCACTGGCCAGCAAGATCGCCTGATTTGACCGCTCCAGACTTCTTTTTGTGGGGCTTTTTGAAGTCGTGGGTTTATGTCAACAAGCCTCAGACTGACTCTTGCAGCTCTTAAAGACAATATCCGTCAAGAATGTGAGGACCTATCGCCGGAAGTTTTGGCCAAAGTGATGGAAAATGCCATAAAAAGGGCTCAAATGATAATCAACTGTGGCGGCGGCCATTTACATGACATCATATTCTCGACTTGATGTAAAAAAAATTAAAAGACCAAATAAAAATAATCCACAAGAAGAATCAAAGTTTTTCATTTTTTTTTTTTTTAATTACAGCCAAAAAACATCGGAAGGTTATTTTTGCGCCACCTTGTAAATATAAGCATGTTGAACCGTGGATATTACATTGTCATCTAGCCGATTACGTATAAAGACGTTTATTAGTTTTTCAAAGGTTTTAAGAATGAACGATGTCAGACTTATAGGCCTGAAGTCTTTGGCAGTAGTGTGGCTGGAAGAAGACTCTCAGTCTGTAATAACAGACTGAGAGTCTCTTCGCTAGATTGTGTCCATGTTCCGTTATGGTCTTTGAGATAACCTGGGACCGCAGATTCTCTGCAAAGGATTTTCCTGAGCCTAGCTGATTCTGTGGTTGATTCAATATCACTACAAAACGAACGTCATGTTGCGCGTTTAGCACTGGTTATGGCCCTTTTGAATTTCCTCTGACCGACTTTATATGCGTCCCAGTCAGTCTGGGAATTTGTGGCCTTGGCCAAGTTAAAGAGAGCTCTGGTTCTCCTTCTGATATCGACGAGATCCCTCGTCCACCATGGTGGAGATTTCCTATTCTTTATTGTCCGTAAGGGACAGGCTTTTTCGTATGCCTTGCTCAGAATCTCGTTCAACATTTTTGATGCTGCCTCGATATCTTCTGGCGTGTCTGTGTTTTAATATTGAGAATGAGTTATGAGCCCCCAAACTTTAAATCCGAAGTTTGAACGAAGTCCGTTCAGCCGCTTAGGCTGTAGGCCTCGGGACATACAGACAGACAGACGGACAGACGGACAGAATTTTCCGACCCACTTTTTTGCGTTCTCCTATCATCGTAATGTCAGAATTGATTAACACCTCGAGTTCGAAATTTTGTACGAATGCAATATCTTTCTCTTACTACGTAATGGAGAAAGTTAAAGAACTAAGCCCCAGCTTATTGTTTTGGGCAATCGAATTTCAAATTGAGGGGGAACTCACAGGTAGGCTTAGGATAGGTTGAGTAGGGTTGTGGAATCGTCACAACAGACTAGGCACCAAAGCGGGCCTACTTTCAACAAATTTGAGCGCCTCCAGTGAGCTCCCAGTGGGGTAGACTAAATGATTTCTAACTGTTGCCCACACTGAAAGAGAGACGACAAATGTCAATACGACAGTAAACACTTTGAGATGACTTAACTCGCCCGTCTTTGTGAATGTTCGCTTCCATTTGTACGAATCAATTAGAAACGAATGGCCAAAGGAATTCGCCAATCCATGCGGAAAGAAATGCAACGAAAATCAATTAGAAAAGTGCAAAGTGCAAAGGTATGGTCGGATTGGAAGAGCTGAAATCGTAAAAATGCAGCGAACCAAATCCGCACCCAACCGGCAAGAGCATTAAGCTCCACGAGAGGGTGGTTTTGCAGCCCATTTTGACGACTCTATACTTCCAGCTGCACACCGAGATGTGCTGCAAATTTAATTCGATTCTGCATAGATATAGACAGAGCATCTATGTCCTTTCGCTGGCGAACCAAGTCAGCGTCAGGCGCCTTCAGCACCAGCTCATCATTGATTTTATTGGCCATTGCCTGGGTTCTCTTTGTCTTTTCTTTCATTATTCAAACACAATCCGGGCGAAAACTCGCTCATACCCACACACAGACACACACGCGGAGCAACCAGCAAAAAGGGCTGCTATGCCGGACGGTGATGCTGAACGGAGAATCATTAGAGAAAAATTTCCCAGGCAGCTTAAGAGCTTTTGAGAAACATCACCTCGGGATAACTAATTGATTGATTAAAGGAATTAGGGGATTCGGCTTTGATGGAAGGCGGTGGCGTCCTACAAATAAGATGCACGATGTGGCGACCAACTGTTTCAGTGGGTGGTGGTGCTGGTGCTCCGTCGACAAAGCAACACGAAACAACTCGATTGTCTGCAAATAATTACAAATTACCAAAGCTTACTGGTCGTGGAGAGTTGGCAGGTTCCCTAACCGAACCACAATCATCATTACCACCAGCAGTTGCCTTATGGTGTAGCGGGCATTGACGGAGCGTCAGTCGTTTTCTTCCCACAAAACCGCATCAGGCAATGATCCGTGGCATATCCGGATGTAGCAAATTTAATCGAATTGCAAAGCGGGATTCTATCACTCGTCCAACGATGACTGGTATAGATGAAGAGAATAATTCTATCTGATGTGATTGTAGGCGGCCAATAAGTGGTTGAAGATAATTCGACTGAGAATGATTTAATGCGTGGGCAGCGGAATTAAGAACTTGAAGCGGAAGTTTAGGCCTTCACCGGTACTAGTATTGTTGGGACCGTTCCGTGGCTCTGACGGAGCTTCCATTGAGAAGAGTCGGAGCTGAGACTTTGGCGAAAGTTCCATCTTTGTCGATGAGCGGTATCTGCGGAGCTTAGAATGAGTCCGTCCATATGAGAAATAACTTAAATCATCTCCGAAGCCGAAGTAAAGGGTTTTCCAATAAGAGGTGTTATTTTGGTATTCAAAGAAAAATGTCATTTTTTGAGATAAATGATCGGATGTTTATTTCATAATAAAGAGGAAGGTATGCCGTTAATAATGAAAAACAAAATCAGCCAAATGGCCACCACGAGCACGCATACAGGACCATATCCTTTTCATGAAATTTTCCATAACCAAATCGTTAAGTGGCTGCCCTATGTCCTCGATAGCCTCACGAATTTTATCTTTGAAGTCTTGGAGCGACGCTGGGCTGTTGGCGGAGACCTTATCTTTCACGTGGCCCCAAAGGAAGAAGTCGCAAGGTGTTAAATCACAAGATCTCGGTGGCCAATTGTGATCACCTCTTCGAGAGATAACACGGTCCGCAAACTTTTCCCGTAAAAGATCAATGGTTTTGTTGCTTGTATGGAACGTAGCGCCGTCTTGTTGAAAGTAAACGTTGTCCAGAAAAAATCATTAATCATCTCTCGATAGCGCAATCCATTCACCGTAACTGTTGATCCAACTTCATTTTCGAAAAAGTAAGGTGCAATGACCCCGCCGGACCATAAACCGCACCGAACAGTCACACGTTGAGGATGGAGAGGCTTCTCAACAATAACTCTTGGGTTTTCCGAGCCCCAGATGCGACAATTTTGCTTGTTGACGTATAGCCACCGAGGTGGAAATGGGCCTCATCAGTCAACATGAAGGATTTTCACTATTTTTGTAGTGAATTTTAATAATTTCAATGCGTTGTTGAAGCGTGTATCGTTCCATTTTTAGTAATGGCGTAGTTTCTAATTGTCAAATGTCGAAGAATAAAAGCTTCAAAAGTGACAGCTACCGAAATAGCGGGTCATTGAAAATAACACCTCTTATTGGAAAACCCTTTACTAACAGATCTGAAACCTTTATTGATGCTAGGTACTCGTTGAGCTCAGACCTTCGGATTGGTGTACTCCTCGAGCCTCGTAGGTCAATCATTGAAGCCGTGTCTTAGATCTTCGCCGAAGCCTGGTACTAGTGTACTTTTAACTTTTATCGATCAGTGGTTTAAAAGAGTCGGCGCACGGGCTTCCGAAGGATTAGAACATTCACTGATGACTTGTTTAAGCTTAGGCTTCGCCCTTTGTCAAAACCACAAACTATTAAAGGAAAATATCGTCTAGCATGGCTAAAACCTTCGTTGGTTAGTGATACTCGCTAAGATTGTCTCTGTGCACAGTTCAAGCAGCAGCTTAGACTTTCGCCTAAGCCATGGAGCCTTATCGACAGAAATGGTTCTCCCGGAGCTAAGACGGAGTCAATGAACGGTTTAAACATAAGCTTAGACTTTCACCGAAATATTATACTTTCGCTTAGCTGGATACTTCCATTGATGCTTAGCACTTTTAGAGCTCAGGTACTCGTTGACGTGTGATTCTGTCAGAGATTCCTGTTATGTCAATCATGACGACTTTCAGCACCTGTTCAGGTCAGCAAAATTTGTTGTTTTGTACACCGCAAGTATTTGTTCAGCTGAGTCCAGAAGCAGCCTGGAAGACTGTCGAGTGAATGAAGACTTATTCTCACAAAAAAAAACTCATACAGTCGGTTTGTTGTAAAGAGCGTTATAGAGTTATACGAATTACTCACTGCATCAGCTCAACGATTGCATTTCAGTGGTTATCAAAGCAGCAGAGACAGCTTATTGATGCCGGATTGCTCTCTTAACATACTCCACTTTCAATAGAAGGATTTGTCAGTAGTGGCAATGGCAAATAATTCTGCTTGTAAATCAGTTGTTGTCTAGCTAAGGCGACAGTTTGTGGAATCTGACTGTCGCTAAAAGTGACATAAGGGGACCAACTCTGACCGTTTCATTCTATGCGACTCCGAGGAGCTCCAAGAGAGCAAGACACAGTAGCACTTGCAAGGCATTAGTTGCAATTCCGCAAACAGGCAGCTTGCTGTTTAGTCAGTTCGTCAACCGTAACGTAAAAAAATAAATAAATAAATAGTTGGCGCAACAGGTCTGCAGGGACCCTAGGCCTAGCTTCTCACAATCATTTGTTTCGTGTGAGTTTTTCATTTTTTGAGACAAATGGAAGAGATCTACAATTTTATGCCGGGTCCAAACGGCTAATTGAGAAGCTCCTTCATGACAGTTATACCCTCGGATGTTTGTCAGGCGTTCGCGAGAGGTGGCGCAGCGGAAAAAACCATTAGTTGGAATTTGGGCATTTTCGGGATTCGAACCTGGGACCCCTCGCTTAGTAGTCCAACACACTAACCACTGCCACTGCGCCTACGTGCACGTTAAGGCTCTTTTATTAAGGACTTGACAACTTTTTTTTTAAATAAAATTCAAACTACTTGAGTTAAGTATTTAAAAAACCAGTGTGCCTTAGACCACACGACTGAAGTAGAACTTCTTTAGCTCCATCTATATGTATGTACTCACAAACGAACTACTGACTGAGATATATACATATTTCATGCACTGGCTATAAGAGGAAGGGAGAAAGAAAATGTGCGCTCGCTCACACCTCTCTCTCTTGCCCCTACAGTAAGTAATATACGAAACGAAACGTAACTCTCTCTCTTTCTATCTTCACTAACTTATATCTCCCTCTCAACTCCCGTTCGCAATTTCCGTAACGCTTTCCTGACGCATTCACCAGCTTACCCCCCAAGTCAAGCGTGCCTAAAGAAGTTTTACTTCAAAAAATTGTATTGGCTTGAATTACTATCAAAACATTTATGAATGGAATTCGACTTCGGTCATATTAACACCAAACATATGCAGCGGTCGAAACGTTGAACCAAATTTTCGATTACTCGGCTGCACATTTCGACCGACAAAACCGCTTTTTCTCGTTCAATATTGGCTTTGAGCTCCTCTAACGTCGCCGGATTGTTGGAGTGGACCAATGATTTAATGTAGCCCCGTAAAACAAAAGTCTAGAGGCGCGAAATCCCACGATCTCGAAGGCTAATAGATGGTTTCGTTTTTCGAGATAACACGTTCACCGAACTAAGACTTCAATAAGTCGATTGTTCCACCCGCTGTGTGGCTTGTGGCACCGTCTCCTTGGAACCACATATCACTGATGTCCAATTCAGGCAGTTGCTCAAAGAAAAAACGTTCCAACATGTCTCTGTTGCGATTACCATTCACCGTGACGTTACGGTCATTTTCGTCGACGAAAAATATAAACGGTCCAATGACGCCACCGGCATGAAAACCGCACCAAACACTTACTTTTTGTGGGTGAAGTGCTGTTTCATGAAGCACCTGAGGGTTCTCACCTACCCAGTAACGCATTTTTTGCTTATTGACGAAGCCGTTTAACCAGAAATGCGCTCCATAGCTGAAGATGATTTTGGGATGAAATTCATCATGTCCAGACCCCAATTCGAGAACGTACGTCGCTTCATATGATCAAGTGCCTTTCGTTCTTAAGTCAACTTGCTCTTGTTAGGGTGTAGGCAAAGATCCTTATGCAAAATTCGCCATAATGTGGTCTGGGAGAGGTCCGATTCTTGAGAACGCCGTGAAATTGACTGACTTGGGTCGTTTGTGACGGACGCCTGTACGACAGCAAATTTTCTCCACACTTCGGGCAAAGCGTAGTCTCAACATCAAGCAGCGAATAGTCTGACTCAAATTTTATCACTAGACTATGAATTGCTTGTAGAGAATTACTTTTTTCTAAAAATAAAGTGAGAAGATCATTTATGAAGACTTTATTTTAATAAAAAAAACATTTTGTTAGATCTTAAGACGTTTTATATTTGCAACTAATATGGAATTTTGTAGGCGCAGTGGCTTAGTGGTTAGTGTGGACTACTAAGCGAGGGGTCCCGGGTTCGAATCCCGAAAAAATCCAAATTCCAACTTATGGCTTTTTTCCGCTGCGCCACCTCTCGCGAACGTCTGACAAACATCCGAGAGTATAACTGTCATGAAGGAGCTTCTCAATTAGCCGTTTGGACCCGGCATAAAATTGTAGATCTCTTCCATTTGTCTCAAAAAATGAAAAACTCACACGAAACAAATGATTGGGAGAAGCTAGGCCTAGGGTCCCTGCAGACCTGTTGCGCCAACTATTTATTTATTTAATATGGAATTTAATATATCACTTTAACTATGACTTTGAAATCTACTTTCCTTTTCTTGAATCTACTTCACTTTCTGGGTCAAATCTACTTCGATTTATTTTTTTGAAGTGGTAACGCTGCCACCGACTCGGAATTTCTTTAGTAATTCTTAATTATTTGTAAATGTTGTTATTTCGCGTACTTCACCATGATGAAAATGTTCATTTTACTGAATATTTTGACGTTGACAGTTCGGTAATCGGTTTGAGGGTGCGTTCACACTGAAAGTTTGATGCTGACAAGTCGCTAATGAAAGACCCTTTATGTATGAAATGTAACGATAAGACACAAATTAACCGGCTAAATTTAACGTAGCTCCTGGGTCGAAGATAAATCTGATAAGCTTTAAGGTAGCGAGTCTAACTTCACATGGAATATCACTCTCCTTGTTTTGACCAGCATCATCCCAGTTTTGGCTAGGTCAGCGTTGCCAGACTTTTGCCATGTGGATTCCCTTTTTTTCATCCAAAATTATTCTTTTTCCCTTTTTTGATACCTGTTTTTTCCGTTTGTTCCCCTTTTTTTTGTCCTCAGAAAGGAAAAAGTAGAAAAAATTTTATGATACGCATACATACTTACAACATTAAAATCCATGTATACTTACCCATTTCGCATGACAATAATTTATTTAATTAATTAATTTTGAAAAATATCAAAAATATTTAGAACCACAAACAAGAGACAAGCTTTTACTTTCGACTTTTTTCCACCCACAAATGACAAATCTGTTAAACTCAAAGGCAAAAAGACTGGAAACTGCAAAAAAAAATTATAACCATGGGGAGAGGTTTCCACCCAGTGTAAAAATTAAGTTGGTAGCGCATGTCAAGACTGAGGGCTATGTTCATCAAGTGTTTTTTTATCATGATTTTTCTGGTTGTAAAAATACGTTTTTTTATTGAAACGTGAAAGTATTTGGGGTGACTTACTTTTCCGTTTTCTGGGTTAGTTTTCCCATTTTCCGTTTATGGTCAAATAATCCCGAAAAACGGGAAAAATCTCTCAATCTGGCATCCCTGGCTAGGTCATCTAAAAGAATCTTGCTCACACATTACTTGGATCGTAAGTCCTCCAACATCTCATCCTATTAAGTGAACTCCCTCTTCAGACCCTTTCTCTAAATTTCATCAGTGATTCACGGTTCTCCATTTTTTACAACCTCTCATTTCTAATGCAATTGTTGACACATTTGTCTTGCCTACGCGTTTCTTTTACTTTCCAGCTTCATGCCAAAGTCACCCGCAGAAGGCTACCATCTTAAGGTAACATAAATCCCTGCAAATAAACACAGCCGTAGAGTTTGTTCATCCTCATGTGGGCCATATATACACAGGCAAACTCCAGTGCAATGGAAATATATTCCTCGAGATTTATTCCTACTTTCGGTCGTAAACACTTGAAAGTCCCCACACATGTCTGCGCCCACTAAAGGACTCCATTTTAGGAAAAACTTAATGAATTAAGGAACACACCCGAACTAAGTTCCTCCTTTTAATGAAGTGAGGACACTCTTCAAATATAATTTGTCTAATGTCCCCCTAAGGCCGTCCGGCGAGGACAAAGTAAATTAAATCCTCCCTCTCTGTCGCAAGGCGAAATCGTTTCGGGAATTTGCACTCGCCTTCATACTCGGAATGAATTTATTATTCAATTTATTTAAACAAAGGAAAAAGAAAAGAAAAAAAACAATAGAAAGACAAACTTTCTTATGCAAGCTCACAAGAGCCCAGCGACAACTTACAGGACAGACCGAGACCCTTTTCATTTAAGCGACAAACTATTTGCCCGAAATAGTTTTTAGATTCATTAAACCAGAAGAAGGTCGACCGATCTCGTGCCCTCATCATCCGGCAAACGGTACAACACAAAACACTGACACGAATGTCAACCCTTTGAGTCAAATCAAAATGAGTCCCTCCGCATAATATGCTACAGCGTTTTCTATTCTCTTCTTCAACGAAAGGCAAACATCCACTCACAAAACATGTCCTCAAATATGTTGAACAAACAGCGCGGGGAGACGACGCGGGCAGGAAAAGCCAACAAAAATCCCATCGGACATCAGGAGCGCACACAAAGTCAAACTGTGTTCCCAAGGAACAAGGAACAAGGGAAGAAATGCCAAAAATCCATCCCCAATGCTCATTTTGACAAATGTCGACCAATTCATGATGACTGCCGTCTAAACACCCATAAAACCTGATATAAAATATTTATGAGCGAACACACCTTCTGGATTAGGTACTATACACTGCTGGTAAAGAACACGACGCCTTCGTCTATCCACCCACTTGAACGTGTTCCCCAACCATCAGGCGGCGCACCCCCTTCCTTATGTAGTCAACGACTCACACTTTTACTGAAGAGTTTTCTAGCTCTGAGGATTTCACTCTCGGTCCCATTCCTCGCGTGAAGCTCTTTAACCATTGTGCCGTAAAATTCGTATACGCCGCCCCAGGCGGCAGTCAAGAAATGTCGAAAACAACACGACACAAAAAAAGCAGGAAGACGCATATTATACATCCTTCGTAGATGCGATGAGATAGAGAGTAAAATCAGAGATAGTACAACAGCACAAGGACAAGGATCCTTTTTCAAATTGTTGGCCATAATATATAAAGCGTGTGACCTTTGAAAAACAAAAAACAAAAAAAAACCAACTGAACGCCAAACATGCGGTGAACTGAGAAGTGAAGTCGCTCACGTGTAAACGTAATTCGCATCGCTCTGTGCGAAAGCCCTTTAAGCGTTTACATCAAACTAGATTGAAATCTATGCGACAGCGCTCCTCCCCCATATCTAATAATTATAGTTTAGGATTACCCCGAGGCTTTTTGGCGGAACGAATATTGAGCTGGTTTCCTAGCAACTTCAGTTGACAAGTACTGGTATCCGTTACATTGCATCGCGTTACGGTCTTCGTTGTGATGAGAGTTATGATATGAATTGCTCATTGTTAAGGGGTGAAATGTGGCTCCTAGCCTACCATTTGCGCCTTTTGAAGTAAAACACAAATACAAAGTCGTAGAAGAAATTACTCGCAGTGGAGATGGCTACGAAGACGAATCACTTTGACTGACACATCAGTTAGGGGTGAGCATCATCGGAGTGTGTACATCAGCCCCAAGGCGGGGCTGGGAGAATGACTTGTTAAAAAATTATAGGCGGCCCATTGTAAGCCACCGGCTACGACCCTCAATGGGAAGTGACTTTTAACCCCAAATGCGATATAAGTTGGACTTTTGACAGTTGAATCTTGGAATGATATTGCCGGCGCTTCAGAAATGATTAACGACCGCCAGAAATATTGGATATTTTTGGACAGAAAACCATTTTCCAGCTAAATGTGATTCTGCTGCAGTGTTGTTATATCGTGGGATTTATCCCTTTTTGTGGGAATTTCGAAAAGCCTTCCGTGGGATAAAGGGAAAAAGCACCAAATCGTGGGATTTTCAAAAATCTGACAAAAAAACATTCAAACTTTACATTTTTGTTGAAATTCTATCATAGTATTTCACTATGATTATCAACACACTGAATGTCCATAAAAAAACAGCTCACGTATAAATCGTTTTTTATCAAAATTTTCTAGTACCAAAAAATAATAATCGTATTGTTACAAACTCCGGTTTTTATACTAAAGGTTAATTTACGTGATTTTCTTTCCGTGTAATATAAATTTTACTTTTAAAAACTGGATTTTGACGCAAAAAAGATTCGTGGATTTTTAAAAGGGAATTTGAGTGAGGTGAAAAGGGAAAAATGACCACGCTTCGTGGGATAAATGAAGAGAGAGTGCTAACAACACTGTTCTGCAGTTATTGACGGAGTATTGCGATGGAAACTTTCCCAAAGGCTTAGGTAGGCTTGTCGTGTCTAAGGCTGCCTCCAAAATAATATCAATCTTTTGGTCGGTATGGTTCTCTGGTCATCGAACTCTCTCAAAATACTAGCAAAAATGCTAAACAAGATTTTCTGCAAAAGACTTGTGACAACGTTATATGAATAATTTGATGTAGGTCCGCTAAGCTAGACCCGCCAAGCGTACTAAGGGTAAAACTTCAGACCGAACAAATCCGAGTACAGAAAATTTTGTTTTAAAATCTCTGAAACTTTGGAAACGAAAGAAGAAAAACGTATATTCAGGTGCTACCGTTGGAAAAAAAGTTCCTAGAACTGTTAAAATGGCTCCCAAAGTATTTTTCAGTATTCAGTATTCAGTATTTATTTATTTTCAGTATTATTTCGTCATACAACAACAATTTTACAAAACAATTGAGCTTGGCTTTGCCGTCTGCCAGATTGACAATTATGATTCAGTTGGATACACCACTTTAAAAATTCCCACTCAAAATTCTTTCTCTATAAGGTAAAGCTGTTTTTGCAAATCTAAATATTTTATGCACATCAAGTTCGTTTAACACATTTATGCTTCCTTCATCTGTAAGATAATTTTTCGCAAGTGCATGCATTCTTGTGTCCTGAAGCACTGGACATTTTCCCACAAAGTGCAAGACATCTTCTCGTTCCCTCAAGTTACATAATTCACAGACGCATGACAGATCCTCCCTATGCGGTATGTAGTTTAGGTTCACCAGTTCACCACGTAGCCTTAACATCATTGATACTTCCTGCACACTGTTTTTATGATGGAAATAACTTTTCTCCGATAAATTATGATTCAAACGACTATAAATAGATCTATAAACTGATGATGATCGGCTTCCTCTCTGTATTTCGACGCAAAAGGTTTTTCCAAATTTTCCATCAGCCCATATAAGACTGGTTTCCAGTTTGCCACATTTCCAATACTCAAATCGACTTCTATGCCACATTGAATTGCGAGGCGACCTGCAGTTTTAGGGTTTTAATGAATAAGGGTGAAAGTCCAATTTCGACCATTAACAAATAGTTTGGTGCATCGTACGGAATGCACTTAATATAAAACCTTAGAAGTTTCTCCACCTCTTTGTATTGCTTACATCCCCATACTTGAGCCGCATAAAACAAAACCGATTCTGCTGCTGATTCAAATACTTTATACTTGCTGCTATGGGAAATAAAACGATTAGCAAAACATCTTTTCCAAGTGAATCGGTGATTGCTAAAACAACATAAGTGACATTTTTATTTTTTTACAGGAGAAAAAAAAATGGTAGAAGAGTCAGGTTGTCTTAGTACAAAATGCCGATTTTGCGATCGAATTTCTGTGTGTTTTAGGTATCAAATTATGTTGCTTTTGTTCACAACGCAGTGTCTACACATAAACTGTGTAAAAACGTAGTAAAACTGTTTGAAAAATCTGTTACTTGAGTTGTTTTAACAATCATCGATTCAAGTTGCGTTGATTGCGCATTTAGCATTTGCCAATTTCTCCTGTAGGTGTCTCTGCAAGGTTAATCTCTTTGTTAGGATTACACCCAGGTACTTATATTCAACCACTACGTCTAGGCCCACACCATTGTAATGCCATTTTTCCTTTCTGCAACGTCTCCACTCTCTCACTTGCGGGTGTTTTCTTTCGTTTTTTTAAAGCGAAAGTGGTTTTCGTATAAATCCGTTCACTGTCTTGTTTTTTTAGGCTAGAATATTACTATTTTGCATATACAAGATATATGCTATCGTTTGGTAGCAGATTACAAGGCAATGTACACATCTGTCATCGTGAACCATTTACTGGTTGCGACCACGTAAACGAAACGTTTAGGAATGGTACGCTCATGGGGAAAGTGGCTCCGTGGTAAGGCTGCTGTTTGTTTGGGCGAGCTATCTTCGGATCAACAACCTAAAAAAAAAAATCACACATTACAACTTTAGGATTTAATGCCAGCCACTGTTGTAATTTGCCACTAGATGGCGCTGCAGTACCAACTTATATGCTGTTCAAATCGTTGAAATTACTGTTGCACCCTGCCAGCAAAATCTCATTTCCGTAGTAGTTGGTAAATGTAAACAGCACCACTTACTTACAACGTCGAATATGTGTACCAAAAGTGCCGTTATATATAACTGTTTTTTTTTTTAGAGGCCAGAATCATCCAGTTTTACTGTGGAAAAGGATCAACTCTATTCAAAATAGATATAAATCGGTGCAGTCCACATGTGAACGGTATTAGCCAAAAGGGCGTGGCACCTCTTACACAAAAAAAAAGTATTCAAATTTTTATTGTGCGACATTAGCCTTGCTTCTTGGAGCTTCGATCTTTGCGAAGCATAGTAAAGTAGGACTTTCAGCACGCAATTACAAAGACTACGCATTGCTTGACACATCGAGGAATCACAGTTGTTGTTGTAATTGCGTACTGAAAATCGTACTTTACTTTGCTTTGCTGAAAAAAACACGCCTATTATTAAATGCCTTATTTATAAAATCCGGAGCAGCGTTTGCATAAAGCACTTCGCAAAACAAAAGTGTAGCCGAACTAGACAACAGGGCTAGCCATGCAAAAAATCGTTAAAAACACATGTAATGACCAGTGTTGCCATTCTCACCGGATTCGGGTCATATCGAATCCGGTCTAACGAACACGCTCACAATTTCATACAGAAACCAATTTATTGTGAATAATCGTAGAATGCAGCGGCTGCTCGCGGCAGTCTCCTTTAAATGCTCCCACTGGGTGTGTGCATTCAAACAAGACTGAAGTGAAGACGATTTAGCATATTTTGCAATTTCGGGGTTGGTTTTACCAAATTTAAACGTGGAGTGGAAAGTTCCTTTTTCTGCAAAACGTTGTGATGCAAAGCTTTTCAAGGAATTGGTTGTTTTTTTTTTTTTGTTTTATTAGATTTAAGATTAGTTTTGAAAAATAAAGAAACTATATCATTTTAGTTCTACATTTTTATTTAAATCATATGACTATATTCCATTTTTGGCCGGACTTCTGGTTAAAAATTCTTATTTTATCTTTTGACCGAATTTGGAGAAATAAAAATCGGTCATTCGGTCAGATTTGACCGGATTAATTTTTTTAGTGGCAACACTGATAATGACATTTATGGCAGTTTTGGCCTTAAAATTTCTAAAGTGAGCATTGCTCGTTGAGAGTATTTCCCAAAATGCGGTAAGAAAACAGGGCGTGGCACCAAACTCATTTAAATTCATTTAAAACTCTACGTCTAAACATTTATGGCAGATTCATCTTTAAAATTGTGTAAACGAGTGTATATTGACTTTCTAATATGTTTTGCTAAAGGTGGGCCCTATTTGACAAGGAGGCGTGACAGCTACTTGTAAAGGAAAGGTCTGCAACACCATCTACAGCCCATTGATAGCATTACTGACATTGGCAGCATAAAAGTGTATTTGAATCGGTGACTGTTAAAACATCATAAGTACCTAACAGATTTTTCGAAATCAGTTTTATTACGTTTTTATTTAGCTTATGTGTAGACATTGCGTTGTGAACGAAACCAAAAAACTTTGATACATAAAACACACAGAAATTCGATCGCGAAATCGGCATTTTGTACCAAGACAGCCTTAGAAAAACTCGCGATCGAATTTCTTTGTGTTTTAGGTATCAAATCTACTCTCTGCTACTACCATTTTTTGTTTCTTATTTATGTTGTTTTAGCAATCACCGATTCAGTTAATATGCCAAGAACTTTACGAAATGTGCGTGCCATCGAATATAGGGCGTGGCACCGTCCAAAAAGATTAAGCTATAGGTATAGAAAAACTTTTCTGATGCAGACGTGATAAACAGCGCAATTTCAAAACGCCGTAGGATTTCTCTGGCCTATCGATCTAAAGCAGTGCACTCGGTCATAAGCTACCAATAAGTTTAGCAGTTTCGAGTGCACCCCGTTATTCAAATGTGATTGCATTATAAAGGGTCTTTCATTAGCGACTTGAAAACTTCAAACTTTCAGTGTGAACGTACCCTTAAACCGATTACCGAACTGTCAAAATATTCAGTAAAATCAACATCTTCATTTATGGTGCCCAAGCAGCCTATATCCCCATCCATTCCTCATGATAGCTTAGTTGATTGGGTGAGGATAAGCTTTCGCTCAACACTTAGGCCTTCAAACAAAAAGCAGGGAAGGCTTTAAAATCATGGATGACAGCGAAATATGTCAGTTCCTTTGGCGAACCGATCTTTATATTTATCAGAAAGAGAGAGCCAGCTGAAAGCCCCTGTCAGTGATGCCAGATTACAGTATATTTGTATCTTTTCTTTCAAGATTTTTTAGCTCCAAAATATGTACAAGGCTTTTTACCTTAAATTCATCATATTTCAAGATTTTGATATCAAGAACTTTTTAAATCTAACAAAATAACAGATCCTTTTCTATTAAAGAAAAACGTTTTCGATTAATTCCATTATTATGTATAATGTGGGTCGCACAGAGCCCATACACAATTTGTGTTTCACTAACGTTTCCATCAACTCTAAACATGAATTTTAACGGATTTTATCGAAAGTTCAGCTGGTGAGAGAATGGACTGTAAAGTTATTACTACTTTACCTTTTGTTTCTTAAATGGCATCATAAAAACGCAGTCTTTATTTTATATATTTAATTATTTTTTTCCTTTGAATATTTTTTGTGTGTTTTTCAAACGAATTAAAATAAAAATCTTTAAGTCTCTAAAACAATGAAAACATTTTCAACGAAAAGAAAAATAGAAAAAAAGCTTAACAAGTAATAAGTATAGGAAGTATAAAACTAAACGTTGCTTCTTTATACCGTGGCACATACATAACTGCACGTTGCATCACTCCATTCTCGTGTCTTGCCACATTCCACAGTATGAGTGTGCTGGTCAAATCGCTCTTTTGTAAGAGATACCGCTGCCGTTTCGACACAAATTTGATAAAATAACTGATGTAACGTGTTTTTTAAAAATATTTCAGGAGTAAAAACAGCGGATGGAAACTTCGCATAACCAGTAAAGATTTTATTTTCAATATTTTATCTCTTCCACATTCCTCTTAGAAATGTTGAAATAATATTTTCTGGTGTAAATTTAAATAAAACAAAAATTCGTAATCGTTTGAGTACTGAAACAGTTGCTGAAATATTAATCCTTATAAAGGATTTGTTGCACTTTAATGAACCGAAATTCTATGAGCTCGATATAAGCCATGAAATTCTAAGTCAATTTAATTGAAATATGTTGCAAAATTTCATTAATTTATGAGCAAATTTTTTTATAGATATTTAGGTGATTTATGTATTAATAGTAAAGTACTTCAATTGTATTGTATTTTGCTCATTTTTATATTTTGAACAAAATCTTGAAGAAAATATTTTTTACCTCCGAAAAACAAGATTTTCAGATTTTTTTTTATCTGAAAACACTGGCCTCTGTAGCTAGTGCTGTAATTTATTTCTATTATTATTGTAAATTAATTTTACTTGTTAATAAATATTATTAATAATAATAAAAATAATATTTCCAAGACTTTCACGGTCTTCTGTAAGTATGTAGCAGCTGCATCTAACTCTCCGATGATGTTCGCAATCCGGTGAAGCAGGAAAAGTTTTCAACGAGTGAGTATAAGTAACATCAGTACCGCACCGGGAGCAGGTAACACTTTAGTGAAAATCTAAAATTTGGAAGGTCTTAATCAGAAAAGAGAACTTTTGAAGATTTTCTATTCGAACATCGAACTTTCTAATGGAGCTAGGCGTGCAATTCAAAAATGTCTATCAATTGACCTTAAGGTTATTCAATTTCGAATGATTTGCACCGAAATGAGCAGGTTGACGAGTGTTCAAGAAAACTAAGGTTCTATTTACAAATCAGTTCTAAACTATTACTTGTGATTGCCCATCTGGCAACTCCATGTTCTAAATTTGGCTAATAAAATAAAATCATGTACGCCCTTCCGGCAATACCAAGTGAAAGAGTTGTAGCATATTTTATATTGTCTCTTTCTTTTAAAGGGTGATTTTTTAGCTGGTTTGGTTTTGGCAACACTGGTTTTGACAGCTGACGTGTGTTTAGTACCTTGTGTCACTGTCAAACAGCTGCAGTTTGGTTTGCAATTTAACCATGGATCGTCTTACAAATGAACACCGCTTGCAAATTATTGAATTTTACTATCAAAATTCGTGCTCGGTTCGAAATGTTCATCGCGCGCTGCTTCCATTTTATGATCGGCATTCTCGACCTTCTGAGCAGTCTATTCGGAAGATTGTGACCAAATTTCGCACCAAATTTACTTTGTTGGACATTAAACCACCAACACGTTTACGTACTGTGCGTAGTGAAGAAAATATTGCGGCCGTATCAGCTAGTGTGACAGAAGACCGCGAAATGTCGATTCGGCGCCGTTCCCAGCAGTTAGGCCTTTGTTACAGCACTACGTGGAAAATTTTGCGGAAGGATTTGGGCGTAAAGCCTTTTAAGATACAGCTGGTGCAAGAACTAAAGCCAGCCGACCTACCACAACGCCGAATTTTTGGTGAATGGGCTCTTGGAAAGCTGGCCGAGGATCCGCTTTTTTATCGAAAAATTGTGTTCAGCGATGAGGCTCATTTTTGGTTGAATGGGTACGTAAATAAGCAAAATTGCCGCATTTGGAGTGAAGATCAGCCAGAAGCATTGCAACAGCTACCAATGCATCCCGAAAAAGCCACTGTTTGGTGCGGTTTATGGGCCGGCGGCATTATTGGGCCATATTTCTTCAAAGATGATGCGAATCGCAGCGTTACTGTCAATGGTGAACGCTACCGAGCGATGATAACAAACTTTTTTTTTGCCCGAAATGGAAGTTCTTGACTTGCATGATATGTGGTTTCAACAAGACGGTGCCACATGCCACACAGCACGCGAAACAATGGCGCAATTGCGAGGCGAGTTTGGTGAACAGTTAATTTCACGTTTCGGGCCTGTCAATTGGCCGCCTAGATCGTGCGATTTGACACCATTAGATTATTTTTTGTGGGGGTATGCCAAGGCTAATGTGTATAGGGACAAGCCCGCTTCGATTGACGCACTGGAAGCCAACATCCATGCATTCATTCGTGAGATACCGGCCGATATGTGTGAAAGAGTATGCCAAAATTGGACTCAGCAGATGGGCTACCTGAGACGCAGCCGCGGTCAACATTTGCATGAAATTATCTTTAAACATTAAATTGCAAGGTTCAAACTATCGATTCAAATAAATATTTCATTCATTTTTTCGAATTTTTTGTGTTTTTTTTTTTAAAAAAGTTCTAAACCTCTTAAAAAATCACCCTTTAGAATAAAATCACTTTTCCTATTGACTTCATATTCGCTGGTTCTGGCTTATTTATTATCGCAATTAACACAATTGCGAACAACGAGTGTTCCCATTAAAGTGCTGCATAAATTGATCGCCCATCTGGCAGTAGAATTCACGAATAGAGCCGCGGGGCAACAGCTACTTTGGTTTATAAAACTGTGGGCCCTTCCACGTCTGTCCCAAGAATAAAAGCCGGATTTATCTGGAGCCTTATTGTAACCTAATCTTCAACGAATTCGGTTTCTATTTTTTATGATGCAGCCGGTTTCAAAACGTCCTCATCACAACTTTGAAAACAATCAGGTCAACTGCAGAGAATCCTAAATGAGTCCACATTTGTATCCCATGGCACAGGAGGGTCTAGCTCTAGATTATTGTCAAATAGTACCACCTCCAACTTCATGGGGAGCTGCATGCCAACCAATTTTTTGAGTATTATCAAGGACTTGCCAAATCCCGCCCCGAACTACATCGTGCAATTGATTTCACACAAAGTATGCTGCAGTTGATATTCCGCACTTAAGTGCTAAACACTGTTACATCCATATACGACCTTCCCCTGCACAAGTCTCACCGAAAACAAACGACAAATACATCATAATCCGAAAATGGACAATGATCGTTATGGTATGCGGCGGCCACGAGGAACACGCACTCAAAGAGAAGACCGAAAACTGGCCCAGTTCTGTCATAGGAACCATCTGCTCATATCGAATGTTGCGGTTGTGATGTCTAACAGATTCCAAGGCAAATAGTCCCCTTCTCGTGTACTTCGGTACTCATTGCTGCTGCGAGAACGGATTAGAAGAAAAACACACATGGGTCTTTCGGTAAATCTTCCATAGCTTTCGAAGAACAGTCCTGGGATGGGGGGATATGGAGACTCCATGGGGGTGCAGCGATAGATGGCCAAATTTGCTGGCTGGCAAGAAAGATGTGACGCGGCACCGACAAGCTTAGGATGCTCCATGCTCCATTGTATCTTCATAGAGTTAGGGTTTTCATTAAAAGCATTGAATGTAGATTTTGTGGATGTAGCAGGGTATTGCAGTTATATTCCGAATGTCCATTCTCGGTGTGCGATTGGGTGAGATTGGAGTGGAAGGCTTTTGCCTCACCATAAATCGTCGGTCAATGTTTGGGTGAATGTCTCAATTGAATACAGCTCGGAGAGGGGGGAAGTGGAACAACCCTTGAGATGAGTGCTCATTCGAATGATTATTATGGGTGTTGTTGCATTTGAGTTGGGTTTGGGTCCTTGGACAAAGCAGCATGTGACATCAAAGCCGATATTTATGACGGGGGAATATAAACGGGTTGTAATCCTTGCATAGTTGCGGCCGTGAGACTGTTAAAGGTTTTCTCCAGAAGTGAAATAGTTTCCGGGTGATGTCGGACTAGAATAGGGCATGTGTTTTCGACTTCAGAAGTCCGTAGTGAAGTGTGTTTAAGAATTTAATGAAACTCGGCTTCCTGTGGTGGTAATGAGGGGTGAATTAACCGATTATGGACACGCTGGCTTATTCAGCTGTTTGCGGCAGCTTGGATGTCCATGCCTCTAAGCCTCTGGAGGATTATCTAAAGGTGTCGCTATTTCTTGAAAATCTATTATGAACATGTACATACAAAATTAAAACATCAATGGTACAAGGATAATAGATAAGAAAAATGAGACATTCTGCATTTTATAAATTGAATAATAGGAAAATAGTGATGAATGCCACTTCAAACTGCTTAACAGTACAAGATAAAATTATGTGGATAGGGTGACCCTATAGTGAAAACAATATAGAAATACAAGTTTAAAACAGACAGGAACAAAATTAAAATTAAAGTTACAGTTACTTAAGCTAAATTAGCCATTAAGAAAATAAACAAAAATTTAATAAAGTAAAAATTAGACCAGAATATCAGTAATTAAACCATGAAATCGGCAATAAGTGATTCTAAATCAACATACTGAAAGTTGTTGCGTTTTACATTTTTAATGAACAAACCAGGTATTGATATAGTCCTGATCGACAACGGAAGTTTGTTAAATAAGCGATAAGAAGAAACAGTATAAAAATTACGAAAGGCAGTGGTACGAAAATTGGGTACTGTTAACATATTAGAAAATTATCCACGTAAGGGGAGATGGGGTACATTGATCCATGGGGCACATAGATACAATCGACATTATTTGAAAACAAAACGCAGCAGACCACTCAACGAAGCACACAGCGCAACATGTCTGGATGTCATATCTGGATGACATCACTTTTCAGTCAGCGCTTTGGGCACAACATGCACAAAAGTGTTTCGCACGTCTGAAAGTAAATTTTTGTCATTTCTTTCGAGTGAGTCTTTTTTTTCGTATATTTGTGCTTACAGTTTCTTATGAAGTTATTTGGTAGTATAATGTCCTTCATAATGTGATATTTGCTTAAAATTTTGTTATAAAACGTTGCTCTAACTGCATTTAATATTTATTTTCTTTGAAGTAAGTTGGGGCACATTGATACACACGACCCCTGTGTAGTTTGATGCGTATCAATGTGCCCCACAAATTTTCTCTGTGTAAAATACAACGTAATATTTGAATTTTTTCAAAGGAAAATGGTGCGAACGTACAAAAGAATAACTGATAGAACTTACATCGATGAAGTTGCAGTTTCTTCATCAATGTATCAATGTACCCCGTGAGTGGGGCAGTTTGATACAAATTTCATTTTTTAGTAAATAGCTCTTAATTTTTTTTTGCAGCTGAATTTAAGACTACATTCGTCTACAATAAGATAGTCAGAACGACATTGAGCACAATATATCTTTTACTTTGTTATTATTGTCAATACGCAGACTTTTTTCTGAGTTCCAATGAAAATCGTATCAAGGTGCCCCATCTCCCCCTAAATTATGCGTTGAAATTAGACGAAAATTACGATTACCAGACTTCATAAAGAAGGTCTTCAACACTTTGAAGCAATATAAATGACGAACAGACATACAGACAACAGAAGACGTATTTTTTCAAAATTAGTAAAGGTTGTATCTTATTAAAATATGAACCTCCCCAACAAGCAATACCGTATTGCAACTTAGAGTGAAAAATTCCATATTATATAGTTTTTAGAAGTATTTTTGTATTTTATTTTGGAGCGCAAGTAGAAGAAATGCCTAAGTGTATAGCGAAAGTACTGCTTTAAGGTTACCACATGATTATAGAAACTCATCCTGGAATCAATAGTTAGGCCCATAAATATTAAAAAGCATCCACTTGCTTAATTGCAAAACACTTATCACTACAGATTATGTTGCTACAAAAGGACGAAGAAGAACAACTAGATACACAATTACAACTATACAATTTATATCTTTGGCATTCAGGTGCATGAAAATAAACATTGGCTTCCATCTTTGGTATCGAAGACAAACCAACTGTAAACCATAATTTTAGTTTTGGAGCTTATTACTAAATTGTGTTCAGCGAACCATTTTCACAATAGGTTGAGATCCCAGTTTATGTCCGAGATTAAATCTAAAGGACAACTGCAACCATAGGAAAACCAACATCATCCGCAAAAGCAGTAGGTGTACCTTTAAAATGAAGTGAAAATACGCTTTTTTATTTCAAATTCACATTCGTTTATATCCGCGGCAGATTAATAATTGACCATTTAATAACCTCACCTACAGTCCTCACTTACTCTTTTATTTTTATAGTGGCTATAATTATCTTGACGATTTATCATTTAATTATCATTAACAATCATATTTACATTTGATCTCTTCGATTTCTGACAGTGTTGCCACACAATAAAATTTATTTTGACCCTCCAGGATTTTGGGCAGTAGTAGCTCAGCTTTTGGATGAAGCAGAGAGCTAATTGAGAGCTTCAAATAATTATGAAAGTTTCCGATCCCATAAGAATTTTTTTTATGATTTTTGTATTTTTGTATGGATTAAACATTTAAGTAATAGCCAGCTAGGGGTAGTAAAGTCGTAGAAAAAAAGCTCCCAAAAAGTAGGCGTGGAAATAAACAACATGGACATAGGTGTATAACCTTTTTGGGGTCTCAGGCTATATTTATAAAAAGTTTCGTTAAAATCGGTTCAGTGGTTTTCACGTAAGCTCCCAACAAACTGACAAAAGCGATGAATATTTTGACACCGATTTTAAAATTTTAGCGTCCCTAGTCTCCACTTCGTTTCTCCACTCCAAAGATAAATGCTCGCTAAATTATTAAACACCATATAGATGGGACAAAATCCATATGTTCATATGGCAGATGTCAGCAAAAGCAATTTTAATTATACGCATAATCAGATTTTCGAAATTCAGACTGCAGACTGAATTCATCGCTATATTTGAATATCTCCAAAACAATGGATACAATAAAAGTATTATCAATGCTGCAGCAGCTTAAATAATTTCTGTGGAGGAAAGTAGAAGACGACACGTTCCTTCGTGACGGGTAAATCGCTATATGCAGTGAAATTTTCCTGCAATTTCCATATTGCTGATCGTTCCTCTACAAGCCTCGTAATTTTTTTGTTGTTTTTTTCATCGCATGAAAAGGAATTTTTGCTTTTGCGTTTTCTTTTATTTATCATTTATCAGGCAAGTGTTTTCTGCTTCCTCCAAAAAAATCCAAAGTAAACACAACACAAACTTTTTCCTTCGTTTTTTATGTGCAAATTTATCTTCGATTTAATGTACCAGACATTTATTTCTCGAGCTAAATGAGTGGAGACTTTTCATCGGCCCATCTATATAAAGTTAAGAGTTTAGCGTGCGAACAGGATACTGCTTTGGTAAATTTTATCTTTGTAGACATTTTTGTATGGGAGATAAAATTTAACGCGAGCAGGATACTAAGCTAAAGAGTCAAATGTCCAAGGGAGGCAATTTCGTCCAATGCAGCGCAAGGTCAGCTCTCTCTCTAAAGCAGACAAGCCTGTCTAGGCTGCAAGGGTTCTGTCTGTTCAGCATGCTTTTTGTCCGTCAGTTCAGAAGTATTGAACAAATTTGTCCACAACAAAGAGGCAGTGGTCCCAGACTGAAGGGAAAGGCGCTAATTTTGGCGCTTTTTCGTACAGCGGCTAATAAATTTAGCTTTAACTGCGTACTGCTTTGCTTAATTTTATCTTTGGAGACATTTTTGTATGGGGGCTTAATTTAAGCGCGAGCAGCATACTAGGCTTTACTAATAAATTTCAAAATTTACTCATTTATTGTTCACACTAAATATGAAAGAAAACAGCCCATCGAACGTCTACGTAAGAATTGTGTATCTGAATGCATTCACTCGATTTGACGTTTTGTCTAATAGAAAAGAAAATGGGGACGTTCCAGTCAGAGACAATACTGAGACCACCAACTTCGGCCGATTTCCCGTTACTTGCCTACAAGCTATATTTTCATCGGGTGGCAAACGCTAAGTGCGTTAGTATTGTTACATAGAAATTCGTATTGACAAATTTCACGCAACTTCAAAAATTGCGGCTCACCAACACACTCGCACCTTGCATATGCCACTTCCGCTGTGGGCAAAGCTGCTGACAGCGTTCGTAAAATATTGTCCGTTAAATTTGAAATTATTTATATAGTATTTTTTTTAGGAATAAGTGTACATTTGCTTAGATTATTTATGAAAAATTGTCAATGCAGAATGGTTGCATGAAAATAAAAACATTTTGAGCAAGTTTTCTTCAGTTATTAAAGAAAAATTCACACAATAAATCGATCTTAATGATATCGAAAAGAGGTAAAAATTAAAAATTCATTAAAAAACTATCGATAGTATCGATACTATCGATATTTTTTTCAAATTCACACATCAAACACATTTAGGCAACGAAACGGAACCAATTTCTATTATATTTAGTTAAGCACCCATTAGAGATCAATAAAAATCCAACCAAATAACATATTTAGGTATTATTTATTTAAAACAACAAAAACAAAAATTAGAATTCATAAAAAAAACTTAATGAAAATAAACAATTATTGCTGCTATACTCATTGGATAAATAGGTACTATCTTATGGCAGTCTCAAAAGTAAAAACTTCAAGTCAAAGGAACAAAAAGTTTATCAGAATAAAAGAAAATAATAATAATGAAAACACTAATCTAAGTTAAACAAAGCGCAGTTATGTTTTAAAAACAAAATGTTATTTAAATGTTTGTCTTTCAGTCTGTTGCGAGTTTGGGTCAAAACTTGTCCAGCTTTGGAAAACATTCGTTCGCAAGGAACAGAGCTAGCCGGAATACACAAATATTTAAAAGCAATTTGACGAAGCATGTTGCTTGAACTTTCCCAAAAAGCTGTTGAACAATCTGTTCTGTTGACAATAGGCTTCTCCAAATACTGACGAATGTCTATGATTGAATCACTCATGGGAGTTGCTACCTTTTCATGTCTTATATTTGATGGAAAAAGCAATTCATCTATTTTGGACGTGCTAGATGTAGTTACTTCCGATAAGGCTCTGTTTGCGTCAGTGAGGGTAGAACTTGTGGCATAGCTTTGTTGCTGCTTCGAATTCGAGGAAATATACGTTGCATACTCTTTTTGTAGAGCTTGAACAGCACTGTCAGCTTCTTGAGAAGTTCTAAAACCAGTTTTTTTGAACCTAGGGTCCAATAATGTGGACAGCATGAGAGGCTTCCTTAAGAAATAAGGTTTGAGTCTTTTATTCACAGAGTCTGTCAGAGATTTCAGAATGTTTTGGCCTTCGATAGTCTTAATTTTTGTTTCTAAGGCTATCAACTTAGCGGAAATCCCTCTGGTAAGCGGTATAATTAAAGAGGATGTTACGTACGTTTCACCGGAAATTGTGGTGGTGGCGATCTCAAAAGGTTCAAGAAGCAGCAGTATCTCTTCGATTATTTCAAAGTTTTCTGCAGTTAAAGGAGAAGGAGCTCTTGCACACTCACTCATTGCTATAGCGAGCTCACAACGAACCTCTGATAAGCGGCTTAACATAAAATACGAGCTATTCCAACGGGTTTCTGTTTCCTGAATAATTTTTAGCTCACTTTTATTGTTTCTTCTCTGCACTTTACGCAACGTATCACTTGCCAAAGTACTGCTCCGAAAAAAAGTTGCAATGTTCTTCGCTTTTAATAAAATTATAGCAAACGACTCCAATTTAAAACAATCTCGAACGACAAGGTTGAGCGTATGAGCGAAGCAAGGTAAATGACGGATCATTAAAATCTCTGCTGTTCTTATCATACATTGTGCATTATCTGTTACCATAGTAACAATCTTTTTACGTATGTTGAATTCCACCAGTATTGCATATATAGCCTAAAGTAAAGCAATAAAATGACCAATTTGTGTTTTATATATTTTTTTCTACCTCCGCCATTGCTTCTGCCGTATGACGACCTTCAATTTTCATTACTTTCAGTAAAGGTGATTTAAGCTGCCCCTTATGTACGAAGTGACAAGTCACTGCTATAATGCCTTCATTTGCCACACTTGTCCACATATCAGTTGTGATTGCACAGTAACGAATATCAGCAATAATTGCTTTGATTTTGTCCTCAATACCCTTGCAATACGATGGAATTAATGTCGATTTCAAGACGGGGCTATTCGGTATCTCATATTTGCTATTAAGACCACGAACAAAATTCCGGAATCCCTGATGCCCCGATGTACGAAAGGGCAACAAATCAGTGGTAATCATCTCCACATACAGTTTATCTAAGTCCCTCTTATCTTTCGAATTTTGACCATATAGCTTGTCTCTACCAAAATAAGTTTTTATAGTGTTATGTTTTGGGCGTTTGGAGCATGATGGTGTTTGTTCTTCCTCAGCGAGTGTGAAGTCTTCTTCTTCTTCTTCTACATCTTCTGTCAGCCCCCTTGCAGTTGCATTTGTTGTTAATTTCTGTGCTGTGCTTCCGTTTTAAGTGGTCACTTAAGTTGCTGGTATTTCCAGAGTGTTTGTACTCCTTTTTGCACAGGGAACATCTAACAAATTTGCTATTTTCACTCCCGACCGGCTCGAAAAACTGCCAAACAGAAGATTTTTTCCGTATCACTGACATAAAAGATTTATATTTCTGGGTCTTTTTATATCTATAAATGCAAACAATGAAACGTGTCACGTATTACTCCAAACTGCACAAACCAGAAACGAATCGTAAAAAGATACTTAAACAACCACAAAACAACCCAAATTGCGCGCACACTCATTTACCACCCATGCATTTTTTACATATATTTACTACTTCACAAATCATGAATAGTTTGATACATCAGCTTGTTCAGCAAAGGAAGTTTAGTATCTTCGAAAACAATATCTCCTGCTACATGAACGTGTGTGTATTTGAAAAGCTCTCGCTTTAAGCTGACATCATTTCTAGTCAATAGGGACTGTTGCTTTTAATTTATAGTTGTAATAACAATGGCTTTAGGTGCGAATGAATTTCAGGGAATACTATCGATAGTTTTATTAAGACTATCGATGTATTCGATAGTTTTTTACTATCGATACTATCGATGTTTAAGCAACCCTATCGTTAGGTTGGCGTTGGAATTTGGATACGTTTGTTGAATGATGCTGAGAGTTTTGGGTTTTAATAAATACAAAAATAATAATATTTCTTGTCCTTTATTTTGCTTTGAAAAATATGGTCACCGTAGCTATAAGTAACGGGAAATCGGCCGGAGTTGGTGGTCTCAGTATTGTCTCTGTTTGCGATCGATTTATATCGATTGCGTTCGATTCAAACCGCGTACGCGAACCAACCTTAAATTTCAAATTAGGGGAAAAAAAGGGGAAAACAGTCTTCACAGTCTGGGACTGGGACCACTGCAAAGAGGTGACAAGTGAGCAAAAATTTAACTGGCAGGATGCAGAATGTCATATGGCCTGCCATAAATTGAACAGCCATCTAACTGGTCTCGTTCTTTTTCCAACCCACCCTTAAAATAAATCCTCTCGAAGTAAACTTGCAAAACAACACACAAGCAAAATCCGATACCCGAATATCTTAACACCTCTTGGCAGGATGTTCTGTTTGTGCGATCAAGTAAAAAGCTGCAAATGAAATGGCGCCAATTATTAAATTGGAAAATGTCCTAAGTCATTAACGACAAAAAATAATAATAAGCAAACTGTGCAAGTGTGTGCTCTGTTTCCATTCGAGTCGAGCCAACAATTCCATCTGAAAACGTTCAATTCACATTTCAAGGATACCCAGCACAATACCAATGAACTCCGTCTGACAATGGCACACAATACACTCGTAAGCCAGCAGAAATAAGACACACATTTCTATACAGCAATATTTTCCTCTCGTATGGAAGAGGTACAATTCGTTTAAGTGGAATTTTATCCACAACAATATAGGAATAGGTATACCGTATACGGTATACCGTATACACATAGCTCGAGGAGTAATACTTTCAACCGAGAACAAGAAAAGGGAATAGACAATGTGAAATGTGGTTAGCAGAAATGTTGCACAGAGCAAATATATATATACCAAGAATGAATTTAATTGCAAGCAAACAAAATTAGTTGTACAATGAATTTAATGCTGGGACGTATATCACTCAAATGCCGTGCTCTGCATCATCTACACCATTCGCCTACCCTCTCCGACAGATAGTCGGATACTCGGTGATAATTCTCCTTCGCAACGAGAACTCAATTAAGCGCGTTTGCTTGTAATGAGTGCAGCGTTTCTCTGTAAGGACGCTTAATTACTTTCCCATTTAGGGTGCTTAATTTATCTGCAAGTGCATATGTCTGGTCTGGTCTGGTCTGGCAGAGTGCGAGGAATTTATATGAGTTTTGAAAGAACGGCATGAGTAAGGAGTAAGTGCCGTTTGCCATTTGGATTGGGACTTTCGACGAAATCCATCCCAAGACAGTGATGGCAGATTATGCATTAACTTCTGTGCAAGTTCACTCACTCTTTTCACAAACGTCGCGTCGTTTGTATCCCGACCGAGGGAACAAATCATCCACCGCACCATAAAACAAAAACAAGGATAACTGGACCCAAAATCCGCATCCTTCTCACCACTGCTGTAGGCCAGCAATTCGGAGCGTGACTCGTTCTATTGGATTTTCCCTTAGACGCAGATCAACCACCATCATGGTGCTGCCAGCATGCACCTAGCATATCAATTAAACTGTTTTTACTGCCTGGTCCTGCAAACTGTCATGCATAGCCAGGGAATCGCTGCTGTGCAAGAAAAAAGCACACGTCTGATACATTGCCTCTGGGACGGATTGAATAATCAATGTTGCCCCAAACATGTCTGCCACATTCACATATTTTCTGTTTTTTCCTTGCATTCGATTTCGGTTCTCCCCCAAAAGAATCAGCAGTATTATCCGTCTGATACCGCCACGAAAAGGCACATTTCCAAAAATAAACAGAAGACCTACACAGAGCGGTTGAACTTTATGATGCCCATTTGAATTTGGATAGTCCTGGCATTGATTTAATGCGGCACTTGAAATGTGTTGTCGAATAGTGTAAGTCGTGCAAATAGTTGGCACCGAAAGTCCGTAAAAGTTCCTTAGTCAAACTTGTCGTTTGTGTGAGTTCTATTTTTAGGATGAGCGAAGGACCTACACCTTTCTGGTCTCTCATTACAAGTTTCACTTCGCAATAAAATGTGAACGCATAATCACCAACAAGCTTGGACAGTCAAACGTTGACCAAATATTTACCTATACAGTTCTTGGAAACAACTTTTTTTCAAATCAGCGGTTCAAACCTCTTCGTCACAGTATAAGCTATCAGTCATGTAGCCCTTGTTACCATTATTTAAGAATTCCAAATAATGAAAAATAGCACAAGAAAAAAAATTCAAAACAATTTTTATTTTGATAAATAGGTATAATTTATAAAAAAAAAATAGATATCTAGTTAAAACACATTTTTTAGAACTAGATTAATTGTTCCCTCGTTCAGCAAGTTATATTACTCAAACATTATCATTTTGCTTAAGCCCGTGTGACACTACATTTTTTTTGCATTTTTTGTGCTTTTAAAATGAAACTAGAGCAGTACGAAAAATTAGAACGAAAATTCCCAATGGGAGTGAGTGCGTACACACCAACTTTATAAATGTAGACTCGTCAAAAAAAGATGCATTAAAAATGTATTCAAATCACATTTTTCAGCTGCTGGCAGCTTTTTTTTTACATTTCAAGATTATTTGAAAATAAATTCTATTACAAATTTGCGGTTGCTTTGCAAACAATTGCTACCCCTTTCGTAATAGACTAAAAGTCTCTTTTACACACCTCTGACTTTTCAGCATTATAAAAATGAGGAAAAAATGAATTTTGGTTTTCTAAAAAAACAACTCTTAGTTTAAATTATAAGAAATAAAGCATTCAATTTAATTTAAGGTAGGAAATAGTGAGACACCGATCCGGGACAATTTTCAGAAATCTCAACATTTTCGCAGATTTTCATGCAACATGATTTACTTTCACTAATAACAATTACGCGTATGAAAAAGAGTTTCAATTACAATGGATTTATAACAATGCAAGTAAACAAAAAGTGTTTTTTTGTGGCCAACTTAATACACACAAGAACCAATAAAATTCGGTTTTAATGTTTGATTTAGCAGCAGAAATCTGAAATTTCAGCTCAAAATATGAAATACCAAAAATTCGAAAACCACGTAGGTCAAATCTAAAGTGGCATCCGTCAAATCCAATTAGTTGAAATTCACACTGGGGCGAGTTCCAAGTTCCAAATTAGTAAAGTAAATTAATATTTACTTTGCGAACTAAGGGCTTGTGCATGCATATGAATTTATCTGAATATTTCATTTAATTTCAATTCATTTATTAGGGCGGTCGAATAGCGGTAGGGTTGTATGTATTAACAACTAAAAGTTACACAAATCACATGAGTTTTCCCTTTTTCAAATTTCTCATTGCAATTTAAAAGAATTTTGGTTCATATGGTTCACAACAGCGACAACTTGAAGGTTGAAGCTCACCTCTGGTGGAACAACAAAACTTAGTCACAATAGCTAACAGAAGTTGGCTACTACCAAATTTTGTGACTATTTTTTTTATTTTCGATTTTGTATAGTTTTTAACTAGTTTTAAGTTTTGGTAACCTTTTCAACAAGAGAATTCGGAGAACCACTGCAGCAACAATTATTCACTCGAACTACGTGCAGCCTACAGTGAATTTTTTTCATTTTGACATTTCGGCTTGAAAAAATGGTACTAACATTGGACTTCACGTGAAGAGCATACTAGGCTTAAACATAGGTACATTTTTCCACTACCATGACATTTTTTAACTTTCTCCATTACGTAGTAAGAGAAAAATATTGTATTCGTAGAAAATTTCGAACTCGAGATGTTAATCAATTCTTACACTACGATGATAGGAGAACTCAAAGAAGTGGGTCGCAAAATTCTGCCCGTCTGTCTGTCTGTCTGTATGTCCCGAGGCCTACAGCGTAAGCGGCTGAACGGATTTCGTTTAAACTTCGGATTTAAAGTTTGGGGGCTAACAGTTCGGGGCCGTTTTTTTGCATTGTAACCTCAATATCAATGGTACTTCCCATACAAAATGTTCATACCAGTTTGATTTGTTCGAAAACGGCTCTAACGATTTTAATAAAAATTGATATTTAAGCTTAAGTAGGTGAGGTAAACACAACTACATACTCAGTTTTCCGGTAAAAAATCGAGTAACGGTACTTTTGAAATTTGGACATATCTCGAAAACGTTCCATACGATTGTGACAAAAATTCATTTCTAAGGTAATATGGCCATATATAACTTAATGGAAAAATCAGTTTTTCTCTGTATTATCGTAAAATGGATTTTTGAAAAAAGTCATTTTCGAAAAATGTAGTTTTCTTCAGTTTACCCGAAAACGGCAATAACGATTTTGACCAAAATGCAAACTTAGAGTAAAATTGATGTTTTCAAAATTATTGCGTCCTTAATTTTCAATTCGAATCACTGGAAACGCTCACTTTAAAAACTGCTCATATCTCGAAAACCCCCATTTTCGATTTCGATAAAACCCTAAAAACCAAGTAATGCTTACATCAATAACAATAACTTGTTTATATTTATGTACAGCCTATCAGGTGAATAACTACAAATTCATTTTCCTATATTCTATGCACCGTTTCTTTTATCTAACATCGGTTCTCAGATTTTTACCCACCTACTTAATAAAGTAAGAAAACAACCAATCAAGCTTTTGATGAACGAGAATGTTTCGTTCGACCCAGTCGTGCACTTTATTTTATATCAAGTTCGTAGATCAGAGAAAAGTCAAAGGATAGTGATAAGTCATATTCATATTTTCTCACAACGCTTGTATGAATTTTTTCGTGTTTTATCAACTTTCCAGATTTTTGGTAGCTACCTTTTTTTTTAATTTTGGTTGCTAATTTTTTTTGCAAGTGACTCAGTTGAGTTGTTTTCTATTTAAATATATACAAATGAAAGAAGGTAAACCTGGTGGAGGGTATATTAATAGTAATATTTAAAAGGCAGATCTGGATTTTTAAAACGCTTACCATGATTTATTTCTGACTTTGCGAACTCTTAGCGGTTCTTTATTAACTGGGATGGGAAGCTGAGAGCTTTTTCGGGGTAATTACGGAATCGCCTGGTTGAGAATTGAAGTAGAAAAAAAAACTCTAGAGCTGTAGAAATCGTGGTGGTGATTTTTGAAGGATATTGGATTTTTTTTAACAGAACAGGCTATTGAGTCTAAGAAAGTCTCAGGAAAGTGAAGGAAGAGGTATTGTTGACGATTGGATCGGTTTAGAAGAAACCTTAAGCGAAGATTTCAACGATTTTCTGTAAAGGAAACAGCAGACAAAGGCAAATACAACAAATTAATTATAATCTTTATTATAGTTATACGATACCAGATTTTAGACGAAATTGTGCGTGCTGCGCTGCGACCATAAACTAAGTATTAAATAGACCGTCAGCTCCCGCGCACCTACCCGATTCGCCCCGCAAATTTTGAAAAGAAAATTCTCTCTTAAATTTCATATCTTTGAATACGTGAGAAGCAGCAAAAAAAGAATTTCTAAAAGGTGGGAGGAGTAATAAAATACTGACACTCAGCAGTGTTCCTGCATTGTGGTATCTCTACCGTTTTGTGGGAATTTAAATTTTTGAAATCTTAATTGTTGGACTATCAATAATCTGACAGAAAAACAGTCAAACTACATTTCACTACGAATATCAACGCACTAAATGTACATAAAAAAGAGATTTGGCTTAAGCAAAAATTTCCATTATCAAAAAATGATCATCAATATACTGAAGATTAATTTAATATGATATTCTCACTGAACAATACAAATTTTACTTTTAAAAGTATGTTTTTTCCATAAATAAAACTAAGGGAATTTTAGTTTAGTGAAAAGGGAAAAATTAACACGCTTCGTGTGAAAAATAAAGAGAGAGTGCTTAGAACACTGACTGAGAGTTAGTGTATTTGGTGAGTTTCTGTCAGCTGATGGATGCGTTCTGAGAGTTTAAGTTCGTTGTATTATTTCACCACGAAAACATGTAGATATTCTACGAAATGTATAATAGCGAATGTAATCAACATAAATAAACAAATGAATGATGTGTGAAATAAAATAAGATATTTTTGTTCCTATAATTATTGTGTCTGTTTTCGTTTGCTGTTGTTGGAGAAAAATTATTTCACCGTGAATGTCCACAGAAAAACGGCAAAGAATTTAAAGAGAAGAATTGATTACGAATATTAAGATTTGAAATAATATGAGTTTTTAGTTATAATCTTTTCATGAAGATTCCGTTTATTAAAAAAAAAAAAATAATTTATTAGAAATTTTGGAACAATTGACATAATTAATGAAATTACATTTGAAATCAATTGCGTCAGCCGAGAATATGAATAATGTTCATTTATAACAAAGAGAAAAAGTCTAATAAACACAATCAACGAAAATGTATTTTCTTTACAATGTACGGGAAAAAAGCAAAACTCAAAATGTATGCAAGCAAAATTGGAAATAAACATGTTTACTTATTTGTGCATTGATATTTCTCACGCATTTAAGTTTTGCTGCTTACAATTTTCCTTAATTTCATACGATTCATAATCATTAGTAGTCAGATATTTTTTACATTAATAAGCGGTTTTTTTAATTTTTCAATGATTCATATAGTTTATCGATTTCCATTGTTTACAACATAATTGTAAACATCCCGTACTATAAAGATTATCTAGGTTAAATGAAAGAAATCCTAATACGTATTCATACCTATGCGTTTTAATATAATTTGGTACTAAATTCACCACACCATACCCACCGTTTTCTTAACACGTCCCGATAACGGGCAATTATTTGAATTATTTGAATTTATTCCAATGTTACCACAGAATGAACTGTCAGGCATCTGTCAGGTTCCTATGTGCGAGTGTATGCGTGCGGCTAATCTACTTTAACATGGCACACATACTTTGCCACATAGCAACACGGAAAACAGCCAGTGTTGCCAGATTGGGCGCTTTGTCGTATTTTGGGCTATCGTTTTTCTTAAAAAACGATAGAAATTTCTTCAATGAGCGCCCAACACAAAATTGGGCTACATATTGTTTAACAAGTTTTGTGTAAATTTTTTTTGTTTTATTTCTTCACAAAACTACAAAAAGATATATTTTCGAACAAGCCCGAAATTTTAAAACTTGGCAGCACTTTTGCAGTCAAGTGATATCGAACAGTCGGAACTTGCAGGCACACCAATTTCTTTTGTTGGCCTTTTGATTTGACACAAGCACACAAGCCACAAAGGCCAGTTGCAGAAGGTATAGTGGGAAAAATACAAACATTTTCAACGATTTTTGGGCTTCTTCCTGGGCAACGACTTTGGGCTACATTTTTTTAAGGTTTGGGCGCTTAAAGCAAATAAAATTCTGGCAGCCCTGAAAACAGCTTGTAGGCAAATTCTCTTAAGTTGAAAGAGCTGACGGTACAGTGAGGCAAAAGATAGTTTTTTTTACAGAAATGTTAACAAGTAAAAAATTAATAAACAATAAATGAATAACAAAAATAAATTGAAATTAACAACAAATCAGTAACAAAAAATTTATTATTTCTCAACAGGTATTTTCTGAAATAATCTGCACTACGAAGTAAGCCGTCGGAACGGAAAATTCTCAAATTTTATACGATTCAGAGGATCTTCCTTCGATGTGTTCCTTCGAACAGCTGTGTGAGGCAGAACTCTGTCTCTAAAGAAGACTTTCTTTTCCTGAAATGAGCTGAGTTCCGACGATTGCTAACCATATGCGGTTGGTTTTTCAGAATTTTCAGTTTTTACTGCCCTTTAATGCTATTTGCATATTGCGTGTGTGGTCTTAGATTGATGCTCATACCGATCAATGGTTTACCATCCTATGGTCACCTGGTATTATCCTTGATCGTGGGTCATATCGGTCAATTTGTAAAATAAGGCCTTGAATGGTTGCCTGTAATCCCAAATATTTTTTTAACACGTGCGCTTTTCAATAGATGTGATCTTGGGTCTGTGTAAAATGATGAATTTCTGACTCTTTTTTTTTCTCCGGATAGAGAAGGTTCCGACAACGACATTCGAACAAAAAAAAAAGTGTCAATATCAAACTTGTAGGGAAACAAACCAGATTTTGTTTTTTTTTTTGGCTCGAGAATGGTTTTCTTAAAAAGTTTCTGACAAGGATGAATAAAAAAGCTTGCCAAACTGAAGTTTATTGTTTCACAAACGTACCTATTTCCAGCTAAAAAGTTTAAGTATTGGGAATTACGCGGTGTTAAACAATGTTTGAAAAAAAAATAGTACGCTGGCCATTTAAAATCGAATTTCATTTGTTACCTTACAAGTTTAAGGCACCTGTCTTTGGCCGACACCATAGAGTTTTCAAGCCCATTTAGCATACCTCTTGATGACATGCTACCGGAATATGGCTTCCATAAAAACTTCTCCATAATTATGCCCCCTAGGGATGACTGGGAAATATATAAACTCGTTCCATCACGATTTGACATCATCTGGTACAGGGTTGATACGGAGCTTCGACTCCGAATCCGATATGTCGGAACCTCCGGTTTAAATTACACCTCCGAATCCGGCTTCGGTTCCGATATAATCACATCGGAGGTTTTTCGTTCGGAATCGGTGACGACCGATAAACATGAACGACAAAGAATTATCGAGTTGCGACATGTTACACTTACAATACAATACGGCTGTCTTTTCACTCTTTTATTTACTTTAAATGAGTAGGCGAGATTTGCATTGAAGTTAAGAGTGCGTGCGTCAGACGTGTGAGTTAGTTAATGATTAGTTGATTTAGTAAACAGATAATTTGCCGTTTATTAACTATGAAGCCTAAAACAAGTGTATTATGGAGCTATTTCAGTGAAATTGATTCGGATACGGCGAAGTGCAATATTTGTAAAAAAAAATACTCCAGGAAAGGTGGCACCACGTCTGCGTGCGACCTCCGCCTCCGACTCCGATTCAACTCCGACTCCGCGGAGGTCGGTATGAGGCTTCCGACTCCGACTCCGACTCCGGTAAAACCACCTCCGTAACATCCCTGATCTGGTACACAGACGGTTCTAAGATGGAGTCAGGGATTGGCTCTGGAATCTTCGGTGAGTCGCATCAGGTGGGAAAAACTTATCCATATTTCAGGCTGAAATCCTCGCATCATCAACCATTGCGCTAGAATAAATCTAAGTTCAAACACACGTGGAAAAACCATATTTATCTTTTCAGATAGCCAAGCAGCTCTCAAAGCCCTTGACTTATCTGTCATGAAATCTAAACTTGTCTTAGAAACATTCACAACAATCTATGAACTTTCTAGTTCTAGAAAAACCTAGTCCAGTTCCAGCCCACAGAGGATTTGAGGGTAACGAATCAGCTGACACACTTGCAAAAATCGGACCAACCACTCCACTCATCGGACCTGAACCCTTCTGCGGAGTCAGCAAAAAACATTTCAGGAACTACATTAAAATCCTATCTCGCATCGAGTCAAATGAGATCTTGCACCGTACAGGTGGGCAAAACTGCACCAGACAATTTTTCCCCGAATTCTCCCCCAGAAAATCTCTCTTCCTGATTACTATCTGGACAAAAATAACCTGAGAATCCTAACAGGAATAATTACCGGCCATGGTCTCGTGAAAAAACATCTCCACCGCATTGGCGTCTCACCGGATCCTATCTGCAGACTTTGCTTGGAGAGTGACGAGTCCTCTCTTCACATACTCACAGAATGTCCGGCTCTATATCGTCTCAGAAAAACCATCCTTGGCTATGAACTTGTCAATTCAGCATCCCTTTCGGACATACACCCAGAGAAGATTCTTGTCTTCCTGACTGCCTCTGGAGTGAAAAGATTGCTCTAGGAATTTACCAGGGCAGGTACAATAGGCTCCTGTAAGAAGCGGCAGTGCCTGAGCCCCTGGTAGGCTCTCCCGCTCTTCAATGTCTACTTTACAAGTTTCTAAGACGTTTATACAAGAAAGATAAGGCGACGGGCTTCTCGAAAGACGCTTTTGAGGCGTAGTGGAAGGCAGTTTTTTTGACTGGATGCAGACCAAGTGAAATGCGAATGCAGCCTTCCTGTTAACAGCGCTTAGGTGTGGATCAAACTTAAATGGCTTTTAGAAATTGCCTCCGATTGTAATTTTGGTTGACGCAGTGATGATCGGTCAGGTGGCTGAGTTTCCCGGGTTTTTCCTCTAATAAGTGGTTCGGTAGTTTTGCTTTGTATGCCTGGTGGCGCTTGAAATGCTTCTTGACGTGGTGCTGTTAATACTAAACTTTAGAGAACATGATGTGTTATCAGCACGGAAGTCGCAATATGCTACTATTGGTGGCGAAGTTCGGTGATAACATAAGCTGACAAAATGAAACACTTAAAAACCGTTCCATTTGACAATAATCACCTATCAACTGAGCGTATATTCGAAGTCGCTCATCTATCCAGACAAACCAACAACGATTGTCACCAGCTACTTGACGAAGTGCTGCCCTTCCGAGTGCACTTTTTCTTTGAATTGTCTTCGAAAAAAAAAATGTCCCCCATACTGAACGCAAAAATTGAGACGCCAAATAAAGACCTCTTCACCAAAAGTAAAGGTTACTGTACCTAAAAGATCATCGGACAAGTTTCGGTTCTACTTGTTGAACCGAAACATGTCCAACAATTGTCTAAATTTAATTAAACAATTTGCCCGACCGCATGACAACTTTCAAACAACGTTGTATCATACGTACCTACTATTGGCGGATTATGGACTCCTGCAAACTTTGCCTAATTGGATTTTATACCCCATCGATGTATGGAAATATGGAATATGCAAAATATTCAACAATTTAGATTTTAAGTGAATCAAAATGAAAAGTGAAACCATTCACCGAAAAATAATGGCCCCGTGTCCATTGAAACAGACAGCTACCGTCAACAAAATTTTGCATCTTTCCCTGCCACCACTCGTATAGATGCAGCGTAATTGTATTTTGTTGCTAAATAGAAGTGAGTGAGAAAAGCGCTATTTCCGCCGCACACATGTGCGATGTGCACTTGTGTATTACACTTTAAAATCACCGAAACAAATTGATATGCCAAGCACAGCATTTTGTCTGGTATATTGGTAGACCATCTACCGCCAGGTAGATACTTGTGTGTGTGTTCCGGCCTCTGCGAACGTGCCTTGCATAAAAGCCGCCGTTTATTTATTTTTATTTTTTATTTAGTATTTCGGACAAAACTTTCATAACAAAAAGACAGTGGAAGTGCTATAGTCCGATAGTCCGACAGGGAGAGGAAAAGGTATGTTCAATCCGCATACCTTTTGTTTTGCAGATCGATATGGTATGGGATTTGATTGTGGGAAACGTCCGAAAAATGGCCAAGCGAAATAATGGGCCGCATCAAAAAGCATTTTTTATATTTTCAGTTCGTGTGTACATTTTTAATCCGTTTACGTAAATGATTTCGAAGATATGTCATCGGGAGTAAGAGGCGGTATGGGTGCGTATGGGGACGGGGAGCTCGGGAGCTCCGCCTCGATTGGAGAACTATGGACAAAAAAAATTTGGGGGGAGGAAGTTTTGCATCCGTCACTGAATGAACCATTTAATGGGGACGTTCAAGTATCTATAGTTTAGTAAGTGGGGACGTTCAAGTATCTAGTTTAGTAAGTCTGACAGCTCTCTCACTAGATGAAACTCGGCTCTGATTGGGGGAAATCAGTCGTGAGAGCAGATGTTTCAGTTGACGTTTATGGAGGGGTAGCCGACGAATCTAGTCGAGAAAATCGTGACTGAGTACTAAGTTGACAGTTCTCATATGTGGCTGACGTAGAAAACGTGACGTTCCCGACCAATCTAGTTTTTGCGTTCAGGTTACATCTCATCCAGACCAATCTAGTCGACTTAAGATAACTAGATTCTTGAATGTGCCCAATTTTTGCCATCCAAAGTCTTTGCGGACTCTGCACTACACTATGGGTCACATTATGACGGAACACGAAGGATATTGACTGGTGTGAACGTCTCTCAAACGCATCGCAGGCTTGTGTTCTGTCGTCCTGCAATAGAATATTATGTATTTGGAGTCAGTTGGAGGTACGGAAATAAGCTCAAATGTGTTCCATTGGAAGATGATTAAAGTCTGCCTGGGAGTGACTTATTTCGATAACTGTCATTATGGAAACATTCGCAGAGGTATACCAAACGAATGGTTAACTCGGACCCAACGTGGGGTCAACCAACGAAAACGTCAAATTTACCAAAGTGGGCGTGAAATGGCGAGTTAAAACATGCGCGTGGAGCTGAACGAACTAAGGGTGGGTAAAAATATCGGACAATCTTCTGACAACAAAAGTTGAAAAGAAGCCTTCAGCTCTGAGATGAAACTGCGGAGAAAGAACAATGGAGAGTTACTGCTTAAGTGGTTGAATAGAATATAGAAGTTGAAACACTGTAGGAGCTCAAAAGCTATAGAAACTGGTATAGGCGAAAATTGTCCAAGTGAGGTTTTAAACATAAAATGCAGTTTGCGGAAGTGAGATGCACGCAATACTTACAAAGGAAAGCCTTTGCAAAAAAGCAAACTGTGCTGACGGCTAAAAAGTTCTCACAAATAAAAATCGAGTCAACGTTTTCAGATGTCTAAGCTTCTAACAGCCTATGAAGAAAAAATGGCGACGCCTTCTAATGTGTCTTCTAATGGTGAAAGAAGTCTGTTACCCCCATAAGAAAACAAACTTTACAGCGCTGCACGTACTTATTCGTTGCAAGTTTGTTGATAGACATCAGGTACCTTAATAATTTTACATGCTTTTGTATTAGTACAGCCCACGTCGAGGCAAAAGACTATGGAAGCCAAGACCGCGTAAAAGCGCACAAGTAGTGGAGCACAAACCAAGTCGAAGGGAAGTGCCAACGAACCGATACTTCAGTCGAAAGAACTAGTAATACAGGTCAAATCGGAGCGGACAGAAGACAGGCAATGAGACATAAGGTAGCTTTCAAAATCTATCTAAACTGTGGTTAAGAGGCCTTATTATCTATCGTATACAGGTCACTGACTGTGTGAGGGAAATAGATCACCAGTGATGCTCAGTGTCAAATGGCCATGCACGTACTAAGATATCACAATGACCAATAGCCAAGTCTTATTTTGTCTACAGCTTACTAAAGGGAAGCGGGCCCTCAACTTCACGTTGAGGTGGGTACTCAGTTATCAAAATGTACACAGCGCGACCATCTGTTTACTAATCCAGGAAGACTGACCCAGAAGTCTATAGAACAATAACCACTTCAGCTTTAGTGTCCAAAGTTTTAAGTCGCAATGAAACCGACTACAGATGCCAATTGATAAGGCCGGTGGATTCTTAAACCATCGCTTTAAGTTCATGTTATGTAAATGGTAGTCACACAGCGCAACAAAGCTGCAGATACAGGCAAGTGAACGAAAAGGGAGGCGTCAAAAATGCAACTCTGCAAACTGCTGGGGTATTTTACTCAAAATGGTTTCGGTACCGATGATGTTACTCCGTCACAGTATTGGGTAGAGTTCCAGAATAATCGGTAGTAGGTGTATATTTCAGGCCTTAAGATCTCGAGCGAATCAATCTATCCCAAACTTTGACAATGCTGAGAGATGGAGTAAATAGGTATAGTGATTCCAAAAAGTGAAGCAGCAGTTGGGCTATAGCCAACAGGACGTACTAGAGAAGCCCAAGCAGTCCTAAGTTGCACTAACCACCTAATCGGAAGATCATTTTTTTAAATAACGCCAAGAGTCGGATATATTGTAGTCCAAATATTTTTTTAATTTTTTGATTCAACATACTGACTTTTCGTTTTTTTAAACATTCTTAAAAGGTCTTGGCCACAAAGAATTTTGTATGTAACCTCGGTCTAAGGGAATGTGTTTCCAGCTTCAAACTCTGCCCATTTTCCGAACACTTTATCTGTCATTCTAAAAATAGTTCCAGCTTCCACTTCCAGGGTGTGGTATGAAATTGGAAACAAATTTTGAAAGCTGTTTGTTGTTTTTTGTTCGTTACTCTGCTACGGCTGCGCCTTTTGTATTCAAGAAACAGTCTGTTGTTAAATAAAGGAAGTAAGTAAATTATAAGCTCACCCCCATATTAATAAACACATTCTTAAATGGATGAAATTATTATAGGCATTATTTTATTGAAAGAGGCGTATTTTTTCAAGTTGGGCATTTTTTCGTCAAAAGTGGCTGGCAACGCTGCTTGCAAGCAACACCGCGTAAAACGGAGGACAAAGCTGCTGGAGTGACCAGCCTGAGAGTGTAAAACATTGCAAAGCGGGGCCCCAGACACGACTTATACTACGTTTCCACCGGATACTAATCGCGAGATTTAGGGCAAGAGATTACAAAAAAAAACTAATTTGACGTTTCACCAGATATTGTCAACTACTGTCAAATCGAACAATCCGAAATTGTGATAATTGAAAAAAATTGAAAAAAATTCAAAATTTTAAAGTAATAAAGCATGAGTTCCAGAAATTTTAAAATATTATTGGCTCATAATTTAATTCTACAAAATAAAATGAAAATGTTGATGGTTGCATTGGGGACGTTCAAGTATCTTGTTTAGTATATATATATATTTCGAGAGATAATCGAATCAGACCACCATTGTCGGGTCTCTTTTCGTCTCTCTACCACTGTAAATCTTACTCAGAGAGACTCTCTGGATTTCTCCACAGTTCTTCTCTGGGCTCAATTCCTAGTGTTAACGCTAGCATCTGTTTATGGGAGATCCGTTTCATCGACTGGGTCTCGACCCATTGATGTCCCAAGATCCTCATTCTTCTGCCAGCCAATGCCGGGCATTGACACAGTATATGTGCCGCTGTCTCAGATTCCTCCAGGCATAGTCTACAAGTATCATCCTCTATAAGGCCCATTTTCCTTAAGTGATACCTGAAATTACCATGTCCTGTAGACAAAGCCACCACCCATTTCAATGTTCCTCGACTCATGCTTAGAACTCTTCTTTGAGTGGAGCAGGTAGGCCACTTTATTGCCATTTTAGCTTGTCTACATTGTTCCACGGTTGACCACCTTCTCAGGTGTTCTGCCGTGATCCATTTGTGGACAAGCTGTTCAACCATTCCTCTGCCAATTGAAGAGAATGGTTCTGGTCCCAGCAACTTTTCAGTTGACCCCTGTTTTGCAAGGGAGTCCGCCTTTTCATTGCCTTCGATCCCTATGTGTCCTCGTACCCAAGTCAGTGTTACTTCATTTTTAGATGAACACTTATTGAGTTTAAGTACGCATTCCAGTGCCAGTGATGTTGTGATGTTTGTTTGTTCCATGCATCTGATCACCGCCTGATTGTCCAGTGCTATGAGGATATTTCTTCCTTCCACCTGACACTCAAGCAAGTAGTCCAACGCATAAAGCAAGGCAATCATCTCAGCCTGGTATACTGAAGTGTATTTCCCGAGGCTAATGTGACGGGCAAGTTCCAGCTCTTCTGAATAGATACCGGCCCCCGCCCCGCCATCCATCATGGATCCATCCGTGAAAATCACTATTTCACCATTTCTTTTTTCTGGAAGTAATCCGTTCTCAATACGAGTTTTGTGATTTCTTTCCATAATACGCACCCTTGTTATTCGATCCATAGGCATGTTTAGCTCCCTAATCTCGTCTTTAACAAGTTCCAGGATCTTCCTATGTCCATAGATCGTACCACGATGGTGCCATTTCGCATCTCGATGCAAGCGAAGTGCCGTTTGGGCCGCTGTTTTCTTAATAAATAAGTCTAGCGGTAATATCCCCATGATGACTTCCAATGCGCATGTTGGGGTTGTACGTATTGCACCTGTAATTCCCATACATGCTAAACGCTGAACCCTATCCAGGTGCTTCCTCACAGTTTTCTGAGAGGCTTTCGCCCACCATACAACCGAGGCGTACGTGATAATGGGTCTAGTTATCATCGTATACATCCAGTATGCTGACCTAGGCGAGAGTCCCCACCTCTGTCCACATACACGTTTGCACTGATGTAGTACCCTCTTTGCCTTCCGGACCTTCTCCTCAACATGGTAATTCCAAGTAAGTCCAGTATCTAGATAGACTCCCAGATACTTAACCTTCTTAGTCATTGTTAGTTCCGATCCGAAAAGTGTTAAGGGCCGAAATTCCAGATTTTTCCTCTTCCTAGTGAAGACTATTAGATCTGTTTTCGCCGCATTAATGGAGAGCCCTTGTTCCAGACACCACCGCTCAACCACTCTGAGTGCATTCCTCATGATATCTGCTGTGACGTCCATGAATTTGCCTCTGGCCATTATTGCTATGTCGTCGGCATATCCCACTGTGTGAATGCCCGTCGCCTCGAGTCTGTCGAGAAGAGAGTCCACAGTGATATTCCACAGTGTAGGTGAGAGAACACCTCCTTGTGGGCAACCTCTGCTAACCCTTCCTCTGAGTTTTGAGGTTCCCGTCTGAATATTAATCGCCCTCGTATTCAACATATTGTCCACCCATCTTACCACCAGTGGGTTAACCCTACGTTTTTCCAAGGCTTGTTTCAGACTTTCAAAGCATATCTTATCGAAGGCACCTTCAATGTCCATTATAGTGGTCATCGCAATGCCCCCGGTATTTAGCTCTTCCTCCGCAACGCGTACTACTTGGTGTAGCGCTGTTTCTGTAGACATACCTACCCTGTATGCATGCTGTCTACTATTTAAAGGATACATCTTAAGCGCAGTACTCTCCATATAGTCCACCATCACCCTTTCCATTATTTTTAACAGGAAGGATGTTAGGCTGACTGGTCTGAATGACTTTGCCTCGGTGTAGTCCTTTTTTCCCGGTTTTGGAAGGAAGACCACATTTGCTTCCCTCCATGTTATCGGGATATAGCCTATTGCTAGGCATGCAACGTATATATTCCTGAGCCTTGGTGCAATTAGGTCTATACCCCATTGCATTAGACCTGGAAATATACCATCCGGCCCCGCAGTTTTGAAGGGTGAGAATGTTGCTATCGCACCCTTGACCGCTTTTGGTGTCACGATCCGTTCTGCTTCCGTCCTATCCATCCTGTTCGCTCCTTGTTTCCTTGGAGCCCAGGGCTGAGCTGACTTATAGCTTCCTGGAAAGTGTACCTCCATTAGGACCTCATTTGTGTGATCCAGTGTTTCCACCATCTCCCCCGCTCTATTACGAATGAGTCCGATCTTAGAAACTGGATCTCTCGAGACAATCTTTTGTAGTCTACTGACTTCAGATGTACTCCTCATACTCGAGCAAAAGTCCCTCCATGACTCCCTTTTACGTCGTCGCAGAGTAACGTTTAGCTCTTTCTTTTTCGCCTTATATTCATCCCATGCTTCGGGTTCTCCCCTCCTCATGGCGTGATTGAAGGCCTTCCTCGCAGCCTTTTTTAGCTTTTCAAGTTCCCGGCACCACCAAGGCGCAGGATCTTGTTTTTCCACTAAAGTAGGTGTACAAGCCACTCGGTACGCAACTTCAACAGCTGATTGCAGATGCTTCAACTGTGATTCTACATGCCAAGTGTTTTTCGGTATTCCGAATGTCATTACATTCAGTTTTTCCTCCAACACTTCAAGGTATTTTATCCTATCTGTGTTCTTCGGAATTCTGATGTATTTCCGATCTTTTTTCCTTTTAGATCCATAGCGAACATCAAATGAAATGGCTCTGTGATCCGACAATGTAGCCTGATCCATTACCCTCCAATTTGATATTCTTTCAATTATCTGGCTACTGCACAGGGTAACATCGATCACTTCCATTCGTCTCACATCGACGAAGGTTGGCTCTGTTCCCCGGTTTAAGATAGCTAGATCCTTGCATGATACAAATTCGAATAAGGCTTCTCCTCTGTAATTATCGTTGGTGCTGCCCCACACTGTATTATGTGCATTGGCATCACAACCAATTATTAGATCCTCGTTCCTGTTCCTGCATGCATTCACCAAAGACTCTAACTCTCTTGTCGGAGGAGGTTCTGGAGAATCATACGGCAGGTATGCAGATGCTATGACAAAACTTCCCGCACCTGATCCTACTCGTACTGTTGCAAGGTCTGGGGCACACAGATCCGGCAATTTATATGCTTGAACTCCGTGCCTCACCAAGATACAGGACCTAATTCTTCCGCTAGTTTGTGCATAATGCAACTCAGCCATGCTATTTGGGAGTCCTCTAATCTTTCCTCTAAAGATCCAAGGCTCCTGTATCAGGGCTATATCAAACGAATCCTCATCTTGTTTAGTAAGTCTAACAGCTGTCTGACTAGATTTATCTCGGTTTTGATTGGTCGAAATCGGTCATGTGAGCAGCTGTTTCAGTTGACGTTTATGTAGAGGTAGCCGACGAATCTAGTCAAGAAATTCGTGACTGAGTACTAAGTTGACAGTTCTCATATGTGGCTGACGCAGAAAAAGTGACGTTTCCGACCGATCTAGTTTTTGCGTTCAGGTTACATCTCATCCAGACCAATCTAGTCGACTTAAGATAACTAGATTCTTGAATGTGGCCATTGGCTAGGAGAAGTCTCTCAGAAACAAATTCGTTTTTTTGTATGACACAATTTCTGTTTGCTTTGTATTTTTGACATCTCGAGCTGTGGAAAGTGTGTTCACAAACTGGACTGTACATGCAAACCTGGTTGATAATCGAGATATATTTCTAATCTACCTTTTCATGAGATTAACTTTTGTATGATAAATCCCAAGATTTATGCGGTATTTACAGAAGTTTTTCCTAAATCTTACAGTCAATCTCCGGTGGAAACGTTTACTTAGCTTACCTAACAGTCTTCACATTTTAAGCCGTCCCCAGTCGAATGCACTCAATCTTCCTCAGTAAGCACACCCTTTGGCTGCCCTTGTTTTTACTCCAGAATATTTATCGAAAAACGGTCTACTCACGTCCATGGCAAATATAGAAATAAAACCTGTGGCTATAAAGGTATGCACTCAGGCAAAAGTTATTCAGCAGCAAACCCAATAACCGACTCCAATATCGCCGTCAATTAAAACCCGAGAACAATACGCCAGGTATGCGAAACTAAGACCAACTTCGACGTCCATTAAGCAGATATTAATAATTTTATTCGTATCCGTTCAACAGACCTTCAATGTGATCCCATTGCAAATGCACATGCATCCCTATACATTCGGAAGCAATGCACATTGCTCGGTTACCTGCGTGTGTAGTTGGCTTAAGTCCGGTCAAGTAAAGTTTGCCAATTTTTAATCACTCTCCAGGTCGAATCGAAATCGAATCAACCTCCAAACTTTTGTGGATAATTGCTGGTATGTTGGCATGTGCGCACTCGGAAGCTTGAGTCAAGTGCTGCCTACGGATAAGTGGAGTGTGTATTGCCCCAGATATATCGGAAAAGTTCCACGCACCTTGAGTGTATTCGGTGCTTTTGTTTGCATGGATTTTGTTAATTTGTTTTTCATTTTTCGTGACTTTTTCGAAGTCCTGTTCAACTGACAATTATGTCCGTAGGTTGGATGTGTTACCGTAAGCCTCACGTTCGAATTTCATAGCAGTGCATATACAAAGTTCAAGTATGCCTGGAGCCTGGAGATTAAAAATATTCTTCTCCCTCAAAGCATGGGGCATTACAAAGGATATTGTTTGCCAATGTACGAGTAGGTGTGTCAGAAATGTACTCTCTTCTGTTTAACGATACTCAGAGGCAGAACGCTAACGTTCAGTAAGCGATACGTTCCAACTTGTTGAATGAAATCTGAAATTAAAGAATATAACCAGTCGGGTAAAAAGAGAGGAAGTTCAAGTTTTGTAAGCTTTCCAAAAATGGTTCTCTTTCGTATTGACATAAGAAGAAAAGAGCTCAAGCATGTGTTGCAAGCTTAATACTTTAATTCTTTATTTTATCCCAGTGGCGGCTGCAGGGTGGTGCAATTTGGGTGGTTACCTGGGGCGCCGCTGTCCCCAAAAAAATTTCATCACTCTTAAGCCAACAGTTTTGGACGATTATCTATCAAGGAGAACATTTTCCTCGGCTTTGATTAGTTGACTACAACATCTGCATAAAAAAATATATGCCGCTGAAGAAAATGCCGCTCGCGCCCCCCTGAATGGCTAAGGTCGAAGCTTTATATTTAATTGAATACAAAACTTGTTAAAAATTAAGGGAAGACTCGGAGCACTTCCAGCTCAAAGGGGTATACAAGAAATGTTACAAAGTTCTCAAATCCCTTTTATTAGCACTGAGTTCAAATTCAAATAAAACTCTCGGGAGCTTGGATAGTTTGATTTAAATTAAAACCACTTAAATACGGATAGCCTTGTTCATTTGATAAGTCGCTTGAGAACGAGGTGTATCAATGTGAAAGCGATATTTTTGGTTAAATTCAAACCTCTCGTATAGCTGGCATTTTAAATGCTAGCAGGACTTAACAGATAGAGACAGACAAGCAACTATAGAGTTGGTGCATTTACAAATAAACGACTCAACCCTGATTTGAATCAGCTTCATTCAAGTAGCCCTGTAGATCTTCTTGGACTTGGACGCAACCCTACTGTTGCTATCGCAAGATAGACCTGTCATTTCTCAATGTTGCTGAGCGTCGGACATGTTGTTTTTTCGTGACTGTATAATAAGTTCGACCTTTCGTTCTTGGGACTATCGCTAGACGAATCTGCAGTGTTTCGTGATACTAAATTTTCACTTGTCACTGTATCCCATTTTGTCATTTCTCATAATCATAATCTCACCTTCAGTCAAAACCAATTGATGAGTGGAAAAGTTTTCCTGCGACACCTGGTGGATAAAAAAGGAATATGTAGAGACCTATAGAATTTTGGCGTCTGTTTGTTTTGCAAAGGACTTGGATAAGGAATACGTGTGTTTTCGTGTAAGAAAATTAATTATTTATCTATTAAAAAGTTAACCAACTAATTGAAAACAAACATAATTAAGTACTACTTGTCCGAAATTTGTATAGTCTGAGTCAATTCATCTGGTAAAACTACCACAAAAGTCTGTTCAAAATAGTGTTGAATGTAATGTAAACAAATAATAAATTTGCTCTTGTTTATTATTTTGGTTGCTTTTTATCTTATAAAAAGTATAAAAATTAGCCTAGCAAAATCAGCGATAGATACTGATACTGACTTGCTCCTGTAAAGTTGGAAATGGCAGAAAATGCAAGCACATAGAACGCCACAATGCTGAGCTCCTATTGTTTTCTGCATTTGCTACAAAAAATATCACTTTTATATCAACACTTATCGCACTCACTTTTAAGACATTATTTTTCTATTATAAAATGAGTTTATTTCTTATATTAAATGTATATTTTGAATTGAGTTCTAACTTCTTGAATTTTCATAGAAATACATACCAGCTGTCAAAATCTATAGCAACCTACCGATGCGAAAATTTACCGCCAGGGGTTAGCCTCCATTCGTCAATAGATAAGGAACGTATTTCGAAAGAAAGTGCATTCACGCACATAAATAAACAGTCAGCACAACAAAGCGCTTGCAAAACAAAAGCGCTAGGTTTGGGTGAACACAGTCACTCTGAACGCATACAAGTTCAGTGGCGACTATACAATTTTTCTTTTGCTTGTCACTTTTCCCTCGTCTCAGGTCAGGTATCTAACGAAAAGAACTTGCTGCAGCAAATGGGGACGTTCCGATTTCTAGGCTGACAGTGACAGCTGACTCTTCAGTCAGAATTTTCAGTTTTTTTTGGTCAAGTGGATAGTTTTTTCAGTTGACGTTTATTGAAGGGTAGCCGACAAACGTATAGTCAAAAAACAACTCAGTTGACATTTGGAAGTGTAAAAATTCAAAATAAACCGCGAGAATATAAAAACAATTCAAGTTTCAAGCTAACTAGTCAACACGTTCGTTTACCTAGTCCAGTTAATTCTAGTTGACGTTTTACATGAACTAGGAATCCGAAAGCACCCAATGTCTCATTATCTTTTCCTTAATTTTTGTAGTTAGTTTTGCAGTTAAATTAAATTTTTAAAAGAGTTAGAAATAATTTGTTTCGCGAGATACTAAAATGTCCACAAAGGATATACATCTTTCCCTCAACCGGCTGGCTTAACAAATTCAGCTCCCGATGCGAATAACATTTTTTCACGCGCAGAGCGCAGTTAGATAAATACGATTTTAAGTAAGCTCTTCAAAACAGCGCAACAGCGATCCATTGGACCGGCGTTATTAATGAATGGTGATCTAGCATCCACCCCATATCGGTTGCTGGTCTGTTCTAAAGAGAAGATCCTCCATGTACTCCTACTCACGGTTGCCACTTTGGTTATTATTTTTTTTTGTTTTTTGAGTTTTGGTAATTTTTATCTGGTTATGGTAACTTTTTGAGCAGGAGCACCAAAAACACGAACTAGCACCTCCTAAAAATCCTGTCTTACTGTTTCTGATTGAATTGCATTTGCAAATTCAAAAAATTACTGAATTCACTCATTTTCATGCTTTTGGTCAGTAAAAGTATTTAAAGTAGATATTACTATTCCATTGATAAGTAAAGTCTTATTTATTTTATTTCATAAAGTAGCCGTTGTTTAACTACTTAAAGACTGACTAAGTTCCTACAAACCTAATGTACCTAATTGAATATATTAAAAGAATTTATTTTTGTTATGTTTTAAAAATATGTGTATAATAAATAGAAATAAATGGCTATGAATTCTACACTTTTCTTTTAGTTTCTCTGAAGACTTTCGCTTTTGTCCGTCCGAACCCAGTAGACCAATTTTTTTATATTATGTTCGTAAATCAGAGAAGAGTCTTAAGATAGTGATAAGGCATTTTTACATATGCTATTTTTTCTCTTTGTATTTTATCAACGTCTCCAGATTTTTGGTAAATTTTATCTTGGTTTGGTAACTTTTTTTTTCAATTTTGGTAGCAAATTTTTTTTGCAAGTGGCAACCATTCTCCTACTCCCTATTTCTAGTTGCAGTTACCGGTCTGTAGGAAGTAATACCCTTTTGGAACCAGCTCCGCAATCCCTTTTAGGCGATACCCCATTTGACAGGATTTGAGAGTAAAGAACTAGACCAGACCCTCTTACTTGTAGACGATTAACCCAACCTTTAAGCCTTAACTAACTAACTCTTTTAAATTCGACCAAAACTTAATTCAAGGTTCACTAGATACCTCTTTTGAGGCTATACAGTGGTGCTGAGGCGAACAAAATTGGTTTTAAGTGTCAAATTCGCCTCAGAGGTTAGAGAGAGGTAGCTTTACACTTTATACGATGCAAATTAATTGTAAAAAATAATTTCAGCGGTCTTGATTGGATATAAGTATAGCTTCATTCACGAAAGGGTTTCTCACTCTGGTCTAGACTCACAGCATCCCCTGCACAACCTAACAGAACACCGTGTTGAACTTTCCAACTTTAAATCCCTTGCCATATTTTTTTATTGAAGGGAAATGAAAACTCCTAAACAAAGCATTTTCGATACACAAATAGTTTTAATTGAATTCAAATTTAAAAGCTGCAACGGTCCACATGCGGTCGAATTATGCAATTCACACCTTGCTACTTTTTTTTGCACAAATACCTCAATGTTATTCCTGCATAAATTGTAGAGACGTAAGGACCAACAAAAAAGAACCCCCCATCACACCATTAACGTTTAGCGAAGTATCCATGTAGGGTGAACACTACACACACAACCTAAAAACTAAAAAAAAAATTAAACGGATAGGGGATACCACCTGAAAAGACTTTGTGCAAAAAATGGAAATAACTTGCGTCAACTTTCCCGTCGACGTACGTAGTTTAGTTGAATTTTTTTTTACTTTCGTTCCTCCCATTCGCCGAGTCGTCAATAGCTGGCACAAAGGCTCCTATAGCCACCCGCTCGTACCTCACATAAAGATGTAGGAGACTAGCTATTAGTTGATCTCCTCGCACATGCACACAGCACATGTAGGTATACGGACGCTTGAATTTGATGCATTGCAAATTTGAATTTAAAATATCCCTCGCTGTTTTTATTGAGACGGTTAGAGGATCTGTGCTATACGAGTACTCGTACCGCTGGCAAAGTCTCTGTAAACACACAAGGTGTATAACCTGAAATGGGTGTCACTTGTTACAAGACAAGATGCTGGCGCGATATCAATGCTCCGGTGTAGTCGAAGTACCTGCTCCGTTTTTTACTGTATTTTTTTTCTTTTTTGTTGTGCTACTCTCATGTCTGGAGCTAGGTTTCATTTCAATGACGGCCACCCACAAGTGCCTATGAGAAGGATACCATGATGGATATGATGTGCTGACGAAACTGAGAACATCCTGCAGGAAGTTTTGACACCAAAACGCGCACGGCGAACGAAAGGAAAATAATCAATTTCGCTGTAGTGACATCGCTCTACATTGTTTATGGTGTCAGTTTGTAAATTTAAATTATAAGTACGAAGAGCTCCGGTGTGAACTGCTTGATGGTGTTTGGGAAGCTTTAAGACGCGATTGATGTCCGTTTACATTAAAGGGACGCATTGATCGCGATTATTCATATTTCGAATATTTTGAGTTGCAACTTGCAAGTGGGAATCTATTGCAGTGGAGCTGGTAGCCCACTTTGTGATGGGAGGCGGGTTCCCACTGTCAATTCATGTAACAGGGTAGTAACCGATGCTACTACTAAAAAGAAATATAAAATTTGCAAGATTTGGCAAAACAAAACTCACAGAATCAGTAATGTCATGTTCCCACCAAACGAAACCCCGAGGTTTCGTAAAATTTTTCGAAACCTCCGAGGTTTTGCCATATATTTTTGAGGTTTCGAAACCTCGGGTTTTCAGCTAAACCTATTTGAAACCCCTCTGAGTTCATCCGTCCGATAGAGGTTATCAAACCGAACAAGCCTACAGCGTGAACTTTGGTTTATTTTGTGTTCATTTGTTGATGTCAAAATATTAAACGCCAAAGCAATTGTGACAATCAAAAAAATATTAAAAAGAAGAAGAAAAGAATCTGAATCAAAAAATATTTTTCAGAGAAATATTTATAAATGCTGCAATTATTTCCTTAATTTGTTCAGAATTAATTTTTAGTAATTCTTCTTCCCAACACTATAGGTCTGTTCCTTTACTTTGAAATCTTAAGAATTTTTACTAATTCTTACGAATTTTTACGAATTTTTACTCAATGCCGTTCCTTAACTCGAAAGATTCGTAAAAGAGAGCGTCATCGAGAGAGCAAGAACCCCTCCACTGAGAATCTTACGAATTTTTACTCAACAAATTTCTTGGTGTAAGAATTGAAAAAGCTGTCAATTAACAGCTGATTTGAAATTTGTTGTCCTATTTGACATTTGTTTTGATTTCTTGTATATTAAAATGGTATCAACAGGCGGACAAATAAAATTCAATGTTCTCCTTAGATTCTTTTTGTGGCGACGAAATTCTTCCTCGCTGTAAGGAGTAAGAAAGGACAATCTCCTCCACGGGAATTTTAATGCCGTGTCGTTTTGTCCTCTTTTCGAATGCTTGTAGTTCAATCAGTAGAAACTCTTCCATTACTCGGATGCATGAATTCGATTAATTCTGAATCACTTGCATCGCTAGGTAGATGAATCAACTAATTTTGTTTGTAAATTAGCAAATTCTTCGAGTTTATCAGATATTTTAACGACTTTTCGTACCGCTTTTTTGAATTTTTGAATTATAAATCTGTCGTTTTTCATAGATTACTACAAAAGCGTTCCCTAACTTTTTCGTAAGTGTCTCTCTCTGTGAGAGAATTTATCCCCACCACTGGCATTTTGACAGTCTTTTCCATTCTTCCTACAAAAATAAAGGAACAGACCTTATTTTTTTGCGTCAACAAACAGCTGTTTTGCCAGCCACTTCAAAATTGACAGCTTATGACTTTTGAACTCACTTCAACTTGGTGGGAACGAATTACGAGGTTTCGGTAAAAGTTAAAAAAAGCGATTTCAGTTCAGGTGGGAACGTGGCATAAATCTACAGACCGCATTCGGAAAGAAAGAAATCATCCCCATACTGCTTGTCTCTTAACACACGGTCTGCATTAACAATAATTGAACACTTACGTCGACAATTAGTTGACTTTCAGCTTTAATTAAAATCCACGGCATGTTAGGAGACGTTTCCCTTTCGTCGCAACAAAACAGCACAACATGCGATTCCTCTTCTGTGCGAAGCCATCTGGAACACAGACACCATTATTACACAATTATAGGTACACTGCAACCCTATCGGGGGACAAATATTATAACGAAATTTCTTGGTGTCAGTCGCTAATAGTTTCAAGTCAAATCAAGTGAAACCTACCTACACTGAAGGTCGTTAGAAAATGTTATTGCTTAGCAACTTTTTAAACACAAATTCATTCGAGAAACTTAGAAACCAAAAAATTCTCAATGTCCTTGCCCTTGGGTACAAGGACTGAAATAAATAGCTGCAGCAGTTTTTTTTTTTCCTTTAAAAACTCGCTTATATCCGTGAAATTAGCTCTAGAAGTGAAATTGATCTTCAATTGTTCTTCCGCGATTGTTTTTTTGAATCGGCTGCAATTCTAACATCACATTTGCCGCGGTTTAAACTATTTCTTTCGTGAAACCATCTTACAATTTGGATATGGCAAGTTGCAACAATTTCATAGAATAAATGCGTCAATTTGCAACTTTCCTAAAAATTGTTGCTGATACAAGCGTAGCAGTTTTTTTAATAGTCTGCACTTTTCTGCAGCAGGCGAAAGAGCAGTTCAACAAATCTTAGTAAAAGGTTTTAGGTTTATTTATTTAAAATTGAAAAAATGCTTATAATCTTGTAAATATTATCATTTGTTAAGCCGCCACTATCCTCTAGGCCTAGTTCAATCTCCCCTAATGTGGAGTCTTGTAGTGGACGAGCTACTTGAGAAATTGAAGCGTTTAGAATGAGAAGGTGTTAAGTGACAAATTTAAAGTTCCGAGTAAAAAACGTTTAAAGTTGTTTGCCCATAAATCCCCCTGTGAAAGCAGTTGAGTTCGGTAATACGATATAAAAGTAAATAAAGAAAATATTATTTTAGACAACGTGACTCCAATTATTAAATTTTATAATAAGTGGTATTCTTATACAAATTAATGCCCTTAACGCCTTTATTTTAGCACTTTTTTACGCTACGAAACCTGACAAAATTTTGTGTATTTATCACCTTTAACCATATCCAACTCTCTATTAAGTACAGTAGAGCATCGGCGAATAGACCAAAATTTAAGTTGTCACATAACACCTTTATCGGATAAAAAACATCAAAAGTTTCAAAAATGTCACTTAACCCCTTCTCATTCTTAACGCTTCAATTGTCAAGCCACGGCATAAACTGTCAAGCATATGCTGATGACATAGTTATTATCGCCAGGGGTAAATTTGAGCTAACCTGATGTGATATCATACAAGGGGGACTCGAAATAACTCGGGATTGGTGCGCGACGGCTGTGCTTAGCCTAAATCCGGCAAAAACTACAATAATACCATTCACGAGAAAAAGAAAACTCGAAGGGCTGAGACCGATAAGGTTGTCGGGTACTACACTGACATCAGTCAACGAAGTTAAATATCTGGGACTAACCCTAGACAGCAAACTCCTCTGGAAAAAACATACAGATGAGATAAACAGGAAGGCAACGCGGGCTCTAATGAATTGCCGGAGCCTAGCGGGCAAATCCTGGGGATGTATCCCGACCATCCTTAGATCGACGTATATTGCCATTGTGAGACCAATGAACACATATGGAGCGATTGCATGGGTAAGAAGAACCAGTCTATCCACTACAAGGAAGACACTCAATAAAGTGCAAAGACTGGCGTGCCTATGTATTACAGGGGCCATGAGAACTTGCTCAACTACAGCTATAGATAGATGTGTCCAAATCAACCTCGACAGAAACATAACCAACTGTGATATAGCTATTATGTCAGACAGCCAGGCTGCAATTATGGCACTCAATTCCTACATCATCCAATCCAAACTTGTATGGGAATGCCTACAAAAATTTAATGAATTGGGTAGGAGAAACAAAATAACCATCTGCTGGGTACCTGGCCACATGGGAATAGAGGGTAATGAAATGTCCGACTCCCTAGCAAGAAAGGGAGCATCTGAAGCTTTCATAGGTCCTGAACCATTCTGCGGAATTGGGGATCACACCCTCAAAGAAGAATTTAGGAAACTAGAGAAAGAAAACAGGGCAAGAACTTGGCACAACACTCAAGGCATGAGGCAGGCTAAAAAACTTCTGGGACTATACAACCGGAAAAGATTCCAAGCTTGCATCGGCATGAGTAAAAATAACCTCCGTATCCTAACGGGCTTCCTAATGGGGTATTGTAGACTCAAGGAACACCTCAGGAAACTGGGTATATCTGAAGAAGGTCTCTGCGATGAGTCCAGTGAAATCCCAGAACACGTGCTGGGATCGTGTGGGGCATTGACCCACAAAAGACTGAAATACTTGTGCAAGTACCAACTATCTGATGAGGAAATACGGTCACTGGAGCCAACTCTCATCCTAAGATTCTTAAAGGAAACTGGACTAGAGAGAGTGCTATAGGACGGATTTCTTCCGCCAAGGAGAAACGAGAGTACAAGAACCTCTAAAATGGTTCCGAAAGGAATTATAATGTGAGCGGAACTCGTATGCGAGCATATACCTCACTGAGGCGTTAGCAGGGGGTACAATAGACCAAAAGGTCGCAGTACAACAATCCCTCTCACATAATAAAATAATAATCCCCTAGGAGGAGAACTCACACGTCACACTTGCACTTTGCACAGAAAGTTTTTGGGACTGCGAAAATCGGTCAATAAATATTTTACTTGACGACAGGACATTTTTTTCTTTCTGTGTGTTCCTTTATTTTGTGTAGATGCATTTGAAAATAATGAAACGTTTAACTTTTTCCTGAAAATGATTAATAAATACATAATTTAAGCCCTCAGTGTATTTAAATTTGCACCTAGTACTATTTTCGATACTCTTGTTGCGGTAGTCAAGGCAACCCTTCTCGTCAAAATGAGGTTAGAGAGGATGTAACGCCCGAGATAAATGTTGACTTTCCCAGCAACAACATCCGACCCTACAATTAGAGATTTTCTGACAAATAATTTTTTTAATTGGTGCAGAACTTTTTTTTAAGTGATGCCACACTTTGGTTTAGCCTTAGCCGATTGTCTTGTGCTGTACCCATAACCGCCAGGTGTTCTTTCATTCGGATTAGTCAAGTCGGACCAGCTGATTTTTCTTTTCTTTTTAGGAATGAGTTGAACAGAAATTATTACTTTTGCAGTGGGTGGTGAACGCTTCGCGATTCAGTAACTCTACTCTCTATATGATGACGCACAGATAGACATCACCTACAATCAATTTTGACAGCTGACAGCTGTGCTTTGTTACATAATCTTCGTATCTTCGGGCATTGAAGCCATCATCATTCCGCGATACTAATAATCATATTTACGTACTCACAATGGCGAAATATTCTATATAAGATTACCCTTTGTGAACTACCAAATATTAAGCCTGAAGGCTAAAAACGATTATAAGTATGGCCCATTGAGTTTAATTAGCAGCAGCTCATTGCCGACAATGGGGATAAAGTACCTCTCATAGGGAAGATCCTTCGGGCGTCTTTTGACATCGAGTTTGGTTCTGATGGCCATAGTGGGGTTTCATTTGTTTGTATCTTATGAGTTGTCTAGTTCTATGTATTTGGAAACCTCTGTATATCTCGGAGAATTCAGGGGTAAAATTACATGCAAAAAACAATAGAAAATCCTGTAACGCAGTCAGGATGCGATAAAAAAATCCTTCAATATCGGGCAAGCAACCAAGTGTTATCCCCCAGTCTCTGAAAGCGATCTAATAAGAGAGATTAAATATATTCAGGAGAATGAAATCATTCTGGATTTAAGAAAATATTAATCCGGAATGTAATAAATTCTAACAAGAAATTTTTTCCAAGTTGTCATTGACCGAAGAAATGATTTAATTGACTCAAAAACTTTCTTCTTACATTAATCAAGTTTTTCTTCTTAAATCCAGAAAACTTTGTTCGTAAATTGAGAAATGATTTCAGCTTCCAAGGAAAAGTTGCTCCAATTCAGCTGTTACTTTATTAGTCTGCACTTTTCTGAAGCAGACGAAAGAACAGTTCAACAAATATTACTAAAAGGTTTTAGTTTTATTTATTTAAAAATGAAAAACTACTTAGAATCTTGTAAATAATATCATTTGTTAAGCCGCCAATATCCCCTACGAGGAGAACTCACACGTCACACTTGCACTCTGCACAGAAAGTTTTTGCGAGTTTTTTTTTTCTTAAATTAAGAAGCCATTTTTTCTGTCAGGAAAAATGGATATGCGTGCATAAATCTGACCCGCGAAGAGTTTGTGGACTAAGAAAAAAGGGAACCTAGGCCTAGCTTCTCACAACGAATGGCAGGGATGTACAATTTGATGCCGATTCTATGCGGCTGAATTAAGAAGCTCTTTCATGACAGTTATACTCTCGAAGAAAAACTTCGAACCGGGGACCCCTAGTAGTTCATCACACTAACCACGAAGTCCTTAGAAACTTCATACTGCTATTTGAAGCAGCCTGTTTCCAGTTTTCTATTCAAAGCGCCCTTTTTATGAGGCCAAGGCTTGAATACTGAAATGGAGGCTTGGCTTTCCTTTTCGTCACTGATTTGGAGACTTAAATTCAATATTTTGTCTATTATGTAGATCGACGGTCGACGGATTTTGGACCACATGCACATGAAGAGTTCATATCAGCTAAAACTTTCTTTAAAACGTCCTTTTCGTCTCACTTATTGGGTGTCTTAAGCCCTTCGGTCAAACTTAGCTTTAGGACAACTCACCCATGGACACTTCATACAGATTTGTATGATTGGAGAAAGTCCTGTCCTGTTTGACGTTCGTAAATGATATACGTACTATAGTTTGAAAACTTTGCCGCGAAAACAGTCCCGTAAATGAAAATGGATGAAATGTCCAATAGATAGATTTGCCGGGAGTTCAGCTGTCTAATAGGTGAGTTGTATTAGTATGAGATGACCATGGATGAGTTGTAAAAAACAAGGGATGGAAAAGTCGATACAATTGTATCGAATTCAAAGCTCGAGTACAAAAGTACAATTTGCTTTAATTCGATACAATTTATCCATCTGCATCTTTCAAATTCTCTTGCGATTTGTAAAGTCTTTCCTAAGAAAACAATTAAAATAATCCAGATGATGATGTCTTTATGTCATTTTGAAAGACATAAGCAAGAAAATTAATATTCAAAATCTCTTTCTATGTTTTCTGGAGTATTTTACATCAGAAGCAGTTATATCAGGAAAATCTAATTCTATATTGAAATTTGTTTTTGAATTTGTTCCTAATGAAAAAAAATAATATTCAACAAATTTACAATGAATATAGAGCCGACTGCCAAATAATTCAGCAATTTAAATATTATTCAATTTGAGAATTTTGGGCTGAAGTAAATTGAATTAAAAACGAGTCTAACGAGTTGAGAAAATTGCTCAAGCCGTTCTCGCTATTGCTCACTCATCAGAAAATGTCGAAAGGATTTTTTCTTACCAGACATTTGTAAAGTCCAAATGTCGAAACCGACTTCAAGTCGACACTTTGTGGGCTTTGATTGAAACACAAAACTTTTTATTAGAAACTCATCCTGTTCTGAGTTTCAAATTCAGGGCGACATTTTGAAGATGAATGTGCACATTGAGAGTATAAAGCCTGAAGAGCTCATAGATTAAAAATATAAACTATTTTTTTGTAGGTTAATATAGTTTTTCTAGGAAGTCATTAATGTTATGTTAATTTATTTTTGTTTATGTTTTTGAAAATAAAATATTTTGAATTCACTTCTGTATACGAAAAAAAGTTTTCAATACAACCGGCTCCATTTCAGTAAGATCTTACAACAGTTTTCAGTACAAATCGAAATTGGCATTTTCCATCCCTGGTACTCATCATGCCTCACCATCTGACTGTGTCTCCTGAATTGCATTTCAAGTTTTTGAGTAACTTTTGATTTCAGACACTCATGCAACCAGCTGTCTTCTGGAGGCATCGGCCTATTTTCGCAGTCCCAATCGGCGTTTACTACATCAATAGACATATCAGACTGTGACTCCCAAAATGAGGTGAAAGTCAGTTTTGCGACGAATAGATCTGCTGCATCATTTCCAGTGCTCTCAGAGCGTTACGTAAGAAAACATATACAGGTATACCTACGTTAAAAGTCAATGCAACTTATACTGTGCCACGGTTTTCACTGAGCTCTCTCCACCAACTTCAATAAATCACATCCGATGATGCAGATAAGGATAACAATTTAACTGAAACCTCATCCAAAGTTTTCAATTACACATACTCGTGCATAAACCAAAACTTTACATGACTGAGTCTGAGTATATCCTAAACAACTAATACGATAGAGACGATAATCGCATCCTCAGCCCTCTTAATAGATATTTAAAACTTAATCAAATGAAATTTACTGCTTGTACGATACTCCGGCGAATCCTCATATATCCTGTCATCGGCACCGCACACACACCGCCCATTCAAGGTAGTTGTGCAGCAGCCCCCCGCCGCACCCACATCCCACAGTTAAATCATTCAATCTGTGAAACTATGTTCCTTAGACAAACTTTCGAAAATTCTCACGAATCCAAAATAAACTTTGCGCACTCGTAACTCTGGCGTATGTAAGTTTTTGTGTTGTTTTTTCGTGCACTTAACCAACTTTCCGAAGTATCTATAGCATGCAGTTTCTGGTTGTATGGTAACCACAACCGCATTCCAACTCTCTTCGAGTCTTTTCGGGAGTCCTGCCGCCAAGGTGCATGAGCGCTGCTGCTAATGTGTAATCGCATGAAGTGCTACGATTAAATTTCCATTTGAGGAAATCGTTTTATACAAGTTTCGGCCCAGAGTTCTCCACCTCGACCTGTTTTGATTTACAAAAGCGAAAAGATAACAGAGGAGCAGGCAAAGAAAAGCAGAACTCTCTCTTGAAAGGACCCTCAAAAGGGCTCAACGAATGCTTGCGAGTTAGTTCCCAGAATGTACCTACACAAGTTCAAAGCGTTTATGTGTGAACACTCCCTAGGTTAGACGTCATCCCCTTTTCTTCTTTTTTTGTTGGTAAAGGACCGAATCAGAGATAAATCTTCGAAATTAACTGAAAGTGTCAGAGGCGGAAGGTTTTTTGTTTTTTTTTTCATCCTTCCCACTGGCCTGTGACAGAAATGGGATATTGGTTACTTGACGAAAGACAGTATGTTGGAGGCGGGCGGCCGTGAACGATAATTAATTCTGCTTTCGAAGATAAACAGGCAGAAGTGGGTGATGATATTTTCGTTATGCTTTAGAAGAGCAAAGGGCAAAGTACGGCTTTGGGCAGCTTCGAGACAAACTGCACGCTGGGGATTTGCGTTTCCATTTGTTTAGAGGAAAGCTGTTTGAGTATTGCTCAGGTGGACATTCACTTCTGCCCTTGAGGAGATGGAAACATTAAAGTAGCTTTAGATAATTTCCGGGAACGGGTGTCTTTTAAATGTGCGATAACACAGATTTTATTGAGCAAAGCGCACTTTTAGTGCGACTGAATGTGTGTCTTCTGAATGGTTCCAGTCGATTACTTCAATCAGAAGGAGAGGAGAAGATTGAACGATAAACACTAATGACGTGGTGGACTTTTTAACAAGTCACTATTGCAGGTTAATGATCGGTCTCAGAGGAGTGTCTGACCAAGAACCTAGAGAAGAGACAAATACTGAGAAATTAAGCCAGAAGACGCCAGCGTAGGTCTTGGCCATTATTTTTTCTTAAAGCGGAGAGAAATAGTTTCCCGAAAGAGGCTTGTTTGTTGTCCGTTTTAAATGGCGCCAACAGACTTAATCGAAAGAAGACGGACACCGGCTTAACGTCTTAAACCTCGGGGGAGGAAAATAGAACATCGCAAACCCAACTATGCCAGAGTTATGAGAATCTTTTAAGAACCCACTGTCTACCTACTTTTAGCTCATGTCGTTACTGGCGCACTGCTTGGTATCTGCCTAGTGTGGTCTTTGTGTTGTGCTTTTTGTCTTTTATACTGAGAGGCACTACTCTCAGTTGGGTCTTACCTTTTAAGTGTTCACTGTAAGTCCAAAGAAAAGTACGAACTTGATGTGTTTCTATTGTGCCAAAAAGAAAAGTAAAACAAAACACTGACACTCTATTTTCTTTATACGGTATTTTATTATAATTAGCTTAATTATATTATTAATGTCTATTGATATTTATATTACTTTAATCTTATATAGTTACACGATTTAGAAGATTAATATTCGGGTGAGTTGGTATACGATGTACATAGTAGTCGAGTTAATACAGGAATTGGTTGACGATATAGGAGATTTAATAAACGGTTGAGTTGGGTGACTCCCAAGAACTTGAGTTGCGAGAATTTAGAAACCGAATCGGGCGAACTAACGGAACGGAATGCCGCGTCATGGCACAGTCACCAATATAAATAGCCTCGATTGAATCATTCAATTCGAGGTTCGATGAACGAAAAAGAAAAGCAAAAAGAATTGGGAAATCCGGAAAGGGATTCCCTGATTAGTCAAATGGCTCATGTTACTTTGTCGCGCATACGATCGATACATAAAGCGATCGTTCGTATGGAAAGTGAAGTGCGACATCAGCACAACGAGTTGATTGACTTGGGCACTTAGTTGCGCAAGGGAGAAATAAAGAAAGACCATAATTAAGCATTATTTATTTAGGTCGGAAGTGTTGGACATTGACGCTGCAAGTGGCAAGCTGAAATAGCAAGTTGAGAGGATGTTTATTTGGGACAATCAATATGTTGTTACAAAGTTGCAACATTGATAGTAGGGTTAAACATCTTGCATACAATGAAGAAGTTGTAAAGTGCTTGGTATGCGTCAAGTGGTGCACTTTACAACATTTGTCAAAATCAAATCGTAACTTCTTTTTCTATGCTGCTGCTAAAACACCTCTTTTCGAACTCGGGCCAGTGTCACTTAAGGACCTATCGCTCAAGGCGTTTCATTATAAAGGGGCAGGTTTTGGCATCATTTATTCAAATATTTATTTGGGCTTTCCTGACCAGCGTTGCCAGTTTGGGGCACGGAAAGAATTTTAAGATCAAATCAAGAAAAATAAGCGCAGAATCACGAAAAGTTTGTCTAGTTTTTGAGTTTAGCTAAGGATTTACTAATTCACGACTTTTTATTCGCAATTCTAGAAATTGAGCGAAGTGAAGATATTGACCCTCAAAAGTCGTGAATCAACACTTTTCATTATCAATAATGAGATCGAATGAGAAGTACATATTGCAATAACCGATCGCAATTTGACACAAATAGTTATCAATTTGAATTGTAAATTGCAAAAACAATTCGTAAATTACCACTTTTCTGTTGTAAATTACGATTTCCTCCCTTTGCAAATTACAACCATTTAGTCTTGAATTGCAACTCAATTGTGTTGATTTGCGAACTAAGAGGGGTGGATTTACTACTTCAGTAGTTGCAATTTATAAATTCTTAGTCGTAAATTGAAACTTCTTTTTATCAATTTGCAATTCGTTTTTGCAATTTACGTTTCTTGATTAGTGATTTGAGGCATCACCGTATTAAATTGAAAATGTTTTATCGTGAAATTAGAAAACTTTATTCTCAATTTGCAACTTATATCCTGTGATTTACAAATCAGAATTAATAGTTGTATTATTTAGGTTATTTTCGAATGCATGATATTTATAGTCGAATTCCTCCTGATATCCAAGAAAATCATGCGGCGCCATATCGTCCGGAAACAACGGGATTTGTCTGGGGTGGTTTTTCGGTCAATGCTGAAATTAAAAATACAAACAAAATATTTAGATGAACTTGTCATTGATACGAACCTTTTCAATTCTTTTCGATTAGGTACATATTTTACAATCCATTCCAATGTACTTCTTTTCGAATAGCGAGATGTAGGTTCTGAAAAAAATACAGATTTATATGCATACTTCAGCGTTTTCGGAATTATTCAATAGGTACTTACAAAATATATTCCAGTCACATGAGGCGTTCTGTAACTGTGTAAATAGAAAACTATATCACATAGAACATTTCGATATGAAACCCCTGGAAATTTGTGATATATTCAGGTTCCATATCTATCAAGAGCGATCAAATATTCAATTCAACTGTCGAATTTTATCACGAAACTCAAAGCTTGCGGTTATAGAGTTTAAAGGTTTAGAGGTTAAAACAAAAAATTCATTTCATAGCGCTGTTCTAATAGTGCGTTTATTTGTGATGCTTCCCACACGTATGCATCATGAGCAGCTCCACCAAACCTTGCAAATCCTCCTAAAATCTTTAGCTTCTAATCACATATTTATCCGAAATGTGGGTATACGAACATAATTTTCATTGTTAAATTATCAGAAATGTCACATTACAATTACCAATTGTACATTCATTGAATGGTAGCCCTTACGGCTCAAGGTAGCAATCTACTGCTGCAATAATCCCTGGGTATCCGGTCATTTCATTAAATCTAATTGAATTTCGTGAACAATTGATTGATAAAAGATGTAAGCCGTGTACATTGTACAAGCCTTCGGTTTATCTCATTGTATTCTTGAGGGGTTGGAAACTTGATGTATTTGGACATCATTTTGTTTTGCAAAACATCAGCCACTCGAGAAACCATAGTCCTACTAATAGCCACCGAAAAATAATGGCCCACAACTCTCTGAAAGGGACCTAGTTGCAAAAAAATGTAATGCAGCACAGACCCGAATCGGGATTGGAATAAATGTATTCCTTCGCCCTTTGCACAAATGTGGACTTAGCTCGTCAATAAGTATCCGAGCTGAACCACGGGAAAAACGATACAACTCCCGAAATCTTGCTTCCGGCATTTCAAAAGGGTTTGTGCTATCTCTTAGTACATGCCTTTGAATCCGTAACATGCTACGCCTATCGTATTCTTCACCCAAAATTACTGAAAAGCTAAACATTTTTTAACACAACGATACTGAAAATCCCTGTGAAATAATTTTTCATTTTTATTGTTTTGTTTTGCAGTAATTTGACAGCTTTGGGAAATCTTTCCAAAATTCCCATGAAATTAAAAGTTACTACAGAATACTTTTCGCATAGAGTTAGAGAACTTCAATATTTTCCAGATGCGATAAACAGCGGAATGCGCTGTTCCTAAGTTTTCGATGCGAAAAGTTATCGCATGAGTTACAGAACATGGGCACAGGATGCTTTATAATTAGAAGTACATAACCTATCAATGCGAATTAGTTACAACTTTAACTCGACTGCTTTAAGCAACGATTGAATACCGACTGCCTGTCTCTGCACCGACACGGAATGTGCACAATGAAGATTTGGCTTCATGATTGCAGCTGTCTAGCAATACCACATAAAGGGTGTTTTTTTAGAGGTATAGAACTTCGAATTGAAATAAAACACAAACAAATTGTTTTAATGTCCATCAATTTGGATTTATTGGAAGGATAATTTTATGCCATTAATGTTTAAATATGATTTCGGGCATATGGCCGTCGCGGCTGCTTCGAATAAAGCCAAGTCTAGAGGTCCAATTTCCAACCACTTTTTCGAGCATTTGGGGCTGTATGTCGGCAATAACGCCACGAATGTTGGCTTCCAAGTCCCCTAACGTTTCTGGTTTGTTGGCGTAGGCGAGCGACTTCACATATCCCCAAAGAAAATAACCCAATGGTGTCAAATCACACGATCTTGGTGGCCAATTGACAGGTCCATTCCGCGAAATTATGCGCTCATCGAATGTTCCCTTCAATAAATCGATTGTGACGTGCGCTGTGTGGCATGCAGCGCCGTCTTGTTGGAACCACATCTCATCCACATTCATGCCATCCAATTCGGGAACAAAATAGTCGGTTATCATGGCTCTATACCGGTCTCCATTAACGGTAACTGACTCTCCAGCATCATTTCGGAAGAAGTATGGCCCAATGACTCTACCAGCCCCTAGAGCACACCAAACTGTCAGTTTTTGTGGATGTAATGGCGTCTCAAGGGTCTCATGTGGATTGTCTTCACTCCAAATGCGGCAATTTTGCTTGTTGACGTAGCCATTCAACCAAAAATGAGCCTCATCACTGAACAAAATTTTGCCGTAAACTTCGCGAACTGAACCATTATTTTCGAAATAAATTTGCGCGATTTGCAAGCGTTGTTCATTTGTCAACTTGTTCATGATGAAATGGCAAACCAAACTAAAAATAAATCACTTGACAGCTGACAAAATGGCCGCCAGTTAAAATAGTGTTGCCAACTTAAATTCTATACCTCTAAATAAAACACCCTGTACATACATGCATCTATAAAAAGAAAGGATTTAAAAGGATTTCGATAGGTATATGGACTATGGACTGTGCATAAACAAATTCCACACATTAGTTAGTAAATTTGCAATTTACGACTTCTCTACGTCAATATACGTTTTCAATTTCATGTGTTAAATTATTACAAGATTTTATTGATTCATCATTCAGTGTTGGTAAATCACCAAATATTTTTCGCAATTTGAGATTGTGAATTGGTGTTTGAGAAATTGACCTTTTGGAGTGGCAAATTGCGCCAAACAATCTCGCAAATCACTAAAAATAAAAGAAGCTCGAATTGATACTTCTAATCGTAAATTTCAACAAACAGAATTTGGTATTCTCCGCCGTTTTCAATGTCAAATTACCAAGTTTTGTATCAATCCATGAAAACTTCGTTGTGATTTGCGACAAATATATAAATCGTAAATTGCAACTCAAAATTTTGCAATTGGTGATTTTTAATTCTTTCCGTGGAGTTTTCCCCCCAGATCTAGGGGTTTTTTTGACCGACGCACGGGGGGAGAAATTATTTAGGGGGAAATCTGGGGGTTTTTTTTTTTTGTAATAGCGTTCAATTATTATTTTTTTTTCCCACTAAAAAGTATCGTAAGTGAACATTAAAAGCTATAAAGCAACACCAACAAACCAAATAAATTCATGTTCCATTTATGCCAATTCCATTCCAACGCATTCCAATATTCATTGGTGCAAGGATATTGATAAACCCCTATCTAAAGCTACATACATCACACACTATTGCATTTGCGGAAAGTTCACAATCATATGAGAAGCAATAAATAGAGCGAGACTTTCTTTGTATTTTGTCTCTTGCCAAAACCAATTTGTGATTGTTCCTGGATCGGGATGTATCAATTTTACCCCTTCCGATCAAATGATCAAAGTGTTCATGAGCAGATGTACAAAAACAAAGATTAAGACAACGAGAACTATATTTTAGGACTTATTTATGAAAGTTGATTATTTTTACTTATTAGCTAAGTTTTTCTTATTAAATCTCGAATTCTGAATTCAATTTATTTTTTTTATATTTTATCTTATACATTAAAAAATATACCCGTAGTGGTGAATATTAAAAAAGCATATTTATAAAAAAAAAATTAAAAAATGTTTTTAATTCTTTAAATTCGTGTCTTTGTATTTAGTCTTAAATTTACATACATAATTTGAAAAAAAAATTATTTGGGGTTTTTTTTTAGAAAATAGCTAAATCTGGGGTTTTTTAGATTTGTCTGGGGGGGGAAATATTTCAACCGTCTGGCTGCAAGACAAATATTTTTTCAATGAACCGACAACTTGTGTGGGTATTCGACATTGATCTCCTTTCTTCTGGCATTTTTTGCATTTTAAGACAAACAAAACAACTTCCTCGTTTTATGTCAACACCAGTAATGAGTTGCCCTATTTAATTCAATTTTTCCGCTAAGCTTCTGTATCGACCTGTATTTTAAACTTACAGCCTACGATTCGCAATTTTGTCCCATCAGGCGTGTCGAAATAGGAGTTTCTAATTAACTTCCACTTCTGATTTTGTGTCCCATATCGCGTCAGTGGATCTCCAATTTCGTTAAGGGGCACATTTCGAAACACGAAAGAAGAAGAACTTTGGTCTGTCAAAAAGTTAAAGCAAACTTGTGATGATGAGAGGAAAATCCGAGACCGGTAGTTCCTCCCCTAGTGAGCACGTATGCATGCATTTGTACATCATTTCACAGGGGATGTAGTCCACCACCGCTGCCAATAGATTCAAATTCATGGGCGCAATTTCAAAAAGCAAAATTAAGGAGCGACTTTTCTCAGATTGAAATCACAGCCTCGTTATTTTTTTAATGCACTCCGAGAGTAAGCGAAACAGAAAAAAAAAAAAAAAAAAACATAAAACAAGCCTTCATTAAATTTCTGCGGAGTTTATGTACACGTAGAAGGATATTGCAGAATATCCCTGCAACTGCAACTTTATATTTAGTTGCTATTAATGCAAGGCGTGCAGAAGCTTCTGCTCACACAGTTGTACACAAAATTGCAACAAAAATAAACTGTAATCACGGCGTGCACAGAACACACTGTATGTGTGTGTAGGTATGTATGCACAGAGGTGCGGCATTGGTATAGGTATAGTTCCTATAGAAACTGGAGCATTATCCTTATATTTGCAAGCAGAAAAAAAAAATAGAAGACGCCATAAACTCGGAAAGGAATGAACTTCCTAGGTTCATAAGATGTTTCTCTTCATATATGTACGTGTCTGGTTCCCGTTCCTCCCGATTTTCATTACTCTGCACTACACTACGGAGAGCAGTTTAAGGTTGCAGGAACCCGAGGAGGAATACACATTTATACACAGCCAAGGATGTCGTAGATATCACGTAAAATCCGGATGTTGAAGGAGCATAATTCCTGTGCACCTATATTGCGACTCTGTTAACACAAGCATCCAGAAAATCCCCTGCACAACAAAAAACACTTTAGGGGATCTCGTCTCATTGCAAAAACGGCAGAAGGGGTGGGGCTATTTTTCTGTTGCTGACGTCTTCTAGTGAAAATATATTTCTGCATCCCGAAGCCAGAGGATTGGGTTACAATTTCCATCGATAGCATACGCGTACTCTGCAGCGAACTCAATCCGCTTTACATGTTTTGTTGCAACTATTTGTTCATTAAATTGTGTTTTGTGTACGTGGGAGAGAGAATGTTTGTAACAATTATTTTCCTTGCAGGTCGGCACCGAGAATACCGTTCTACATCAAGCTCTCGAGAGCTTATACTGGGCATCGCGGGATCTGACAATACAAGTGAGTATCAGCTATTAGGTCCTTCCACTTGCGGACAATTGGAAGTAGATTAATTTATTGCTCTCTTCGTGTAGTTGCTGCCTTCTCATTACCACAACGGTCAATTGACGTTGCGCTGCACAGCGGAGGTTGGTCAAATGTATGCCGAGAGTACCGAGGCGCCACTCTGGAGTTCGAGAAAGGAACCAGTGCCAGAAAGAGGTGAGTTCTTTTTCCATTTTTCGCTTTTTTCTCGTCGCCAGGATGATGGTTAAGGGAGAAGTCATTCCGACGGGGGAAAAGCTGGTCAAATTTATTGGAGCATAGCATTGGAACGGCTAATTTACATTTTTTAATCGGTTTTGGTTTTGGTTTCGACCGAGATTTACACCCCTAATCGAAACGGAGAATGATTTGTTTTTATGATGACATAAAAGGATTCGGATGGAGCCGGATTATGGGTAATTCGCCTTGTTCATGTGGAGAGGGCAATAATTTCTCTCTCTGCAGCCAGAGGTGTGTATGAAGTGGGAATTGTAACGTTGCCAAACGGGGATCTCCCACCTTTTTTTTTATCGAAATTGGTTGGGGTTATTTATGGAGCCATAGTCGGTTTTTGTTTGCCCCATCTATAAGGACTTTATCGCTGATAATTTGCAAAGGAATTCAGTTCATTTTGATTACGGATTTTATTTTCATTGGTTGGTTGTTGTTGGTTTATCGGAATTTAATTTTGAATTGCTTCATGAAAGTGACTGAAGTGAATAATAAAAAAATTAAAATTAACGGCTCCTTTAAGTACAGTTCTCGTTACTTATAGTTGAGTGACTATTTGCCCTAGTGCTACCATATTGTTGTGCATGAGTTATCATACAATTGGCTCCGAATTATCTTACGAGGCAGCAAATTATCATACACAGTTTTGTAATGACCGGCCGGCGCGGGGGGATTAGTGAGAGGAAAAAAATATGTATACAGTCAAAATCGCTTACAACGACATCGGTTATAACGACCAAAGGCTGAGGTTTCCAATATGCGCACTAAGTAAATTCATTTTTTTTATTTTTTTATTTTTTTATTTAAATTGAGTTATTCTAAGATGTACTGTAGAAGAATTTTTCTGCGGAAACTTTTTTTTCTATTTTTTTTTAATTTTTAAAGTTTTCAATTTTCACTGAAAAGTGCATGTAAACAAACTGCACAAATGGACACGTTCACTTTGCATAACGTTTGTGCCAAGTGTTTTCTGTTGCTGTGGAGGGGGATGTGTGGGTTGGTGAATGTTGGAAAATATTATAGATATTGCCATATGTCAAAAAGTTAAAACAATTTAGGTTAATTTTATCTTCTTTTTTTTTGACTGAAAATATTATACATACTGCTAAAAACCCCAAAGTAAATATATATATATAAACTTTAACTCCAGGCGCCTGCCTGACAGTTGTTGACATACCCTTAGCGGAGCGACAAAGTCGCGTGAGCGGCTAAACCCTGCGAAAAAAAGGGTTAAAATCCTGTTAGCGAGCGAAGCGAGCCACGCACCTCATACTTTAAATACAACATACTTTCTTACAGTCTGACAGTTTTTGGTATACACTTATTCAACTACTTAACATAAATAACATAAACATGGTTTCATTAAAAAAAAGAAAAATTATTAAAATTTAATAAAAAAAAAAATTAAAAAAAAAATAAAAATAAATAAAAAAAAAATTTCATTTCCTCAAAAAAAAAATATTATATTTATGTTTTTTAGGACATTTTAAGCTGGAAAAAAAATAAAAAAAAATGTTTGCTTAGTGCGCATATTGGAAACCCGCCCCCTTACAACGACCGATTTCTTCCTTGTTTTGAAATAAAATATTGGTTATAACGACTAAGATCGGCGCAGCTGTTGGTGCGACTGCATTTTTTCTGAAACGGTAAACTATTTATGGGTCTGTACATGCGATGTATCTGTCTAGACACATGTTACAGCTCACCGTTTGTTGAGATATTATTATTCTTTATGTTTTGCGTTTATTATTGGTTTTGAGTTTGTTCAATAGTAGGTGGGGAAAGTAATTAGTGTAAATTTGTCTGTGTGACGAGTGGTCGAAGAGTTTTGATGTTATTCGGTTTGCATAAAGTTAATTGGAAAATGAGTAAGAAACGAAAAATTTTTAGATTGCTAAAGAGTATTCCGTTTTACACAAATTTTGTTTGTACCGTACCTGGTACAAATAAAAACTATAAAAATAAATAAAAAAATTGAAAACAGATTAATTTACGTATGCACTTTGATATCGGTTACAGCGACCTATCGCTTATAACGACCAAAATCGTCAGTCCCATGAAGGTCGCTATAACCGATTTTGACTGTATATACAAACAATTTTTTTTACAAATTTTTTATTCATCAGATATTGTACATTTAAATAATTACAGCCTTATTTATTAGAATTTGCTAAAGGCGCCTAAACACATGTATAGTAATATAGTGTATAAGTATTTATGCAGCCTTATTTTTATTTATTCTTATTTAGAAATCATTTTTCCATACATACTCACCTCTATTCGGAGATTCGAATCGAGTCGAAAGTTATTCGATATCCTCCAACTGACATTCCTACTTTCGATTTCGATAGAGATTCATTTTTTGTTCATTTCTCCCCGCATTCTCAGATTCGATTGCATTGAGTTAAATGTCAAAATTTATTCGAGCGGAAATTTGTGGCCGAAAGCTGTATTTAAAAATGTAAGTTGAATTGTTTTTAAATAAATCGAATGGAATGTTGCTTAATTTTATCACAAAATGTATATAAAAGCTAAGAATCAACATTTGTTCGTTTTATGAAAAAAAATTAATTAATTGAAATAATCGCAGGTCGCAACGCAATCCAAATGGACGAACCACTGGCAGATATTATTCAACGCTGCATAGACATTCGCTATTTGAGCCGCCTTTTCAGGAGTATAGTGGAACTCTTTGAGGCAGCATCTGAAACGATTTTTATACAATCCAATTATTGTTCTCTCAACAATATTTCGTGCCTTTGAATGCTGTATATTATATTTGCAAACCAAATAATTTACAATCTGACAGCTAAAACTTTAAGCAGCTGATTTCGAAAATCAAGTTCATCCGGTGAAATCATTCGATAATGAATTCCTTTCCCTCGAAACTTAGAATGTGAGGAGTTCATTCGAGTGAATGTCTTAAATTCGAGGAATATTCGATTCGATCGAATCTCAGAATTAGCGTTACTAGTTATTCATGACTTGCGTCACGGAAGGTACTGGAAAAGAGAAATCTATTACAATTATCTGTCCGAAAAGATAAAAGAAAAACTAAGCAGATTGTGAGAAATGCAAAATTCAAATACAAATAGAAAAAGGAATTAAAAAATTGAAAAGTAAAAAGATGTTCGATTTGCCAAAAGAAATCAATCTTTTTTGGGATCTGACTCTCTTTAGAGAAATCTTTCACACATACTTTCACTAATACCAATGTGTATGACACACAGCTGGCGGTTACGAATTGTTTATCGTTGGAAGGGTTGCTTTTTTAACTGAATTATTAATTTTTCGAGAATGGAAACGATTTTTTATATAAAATTATTTCGAAATGAGTTATTATAAATGTGTAAAAATCAATTGAAATGGATTTCCAGTGTGAAGTAAAACAATTTATTTTTTTGCGGCCAACTCAATACACACAAGAACCAATAAAATTCGGATTTTATATTCGATTTGGCTGCAGAAAATCTGAAATCTCAGATCTAAATCAGAAAAGCCAAATCGAAAACGAAATTATACAAATTAAAACGAATTTTTAAAACAATTTCAAATATCTCATTTCTGCACATATTTCTTATCTTGCACACATCTTGTAGAATCTTGAAAATTTGCAAATAAAAATGTCGATACAATCTATCCAATTTAATTTTGATTTCATTTAAAATAAAATGTGATAGATTTTTGTAAGTCAAAATGACATTACGATACTATTCCACCTCTATACAAGCTCTAAGCAACGTCCAAGCGCGTTTAGCTTATAGTACAAGCTCTATACAACGTCGAAAAATGTTTATAAATAAGGTTTATGCGTTTAGAGACATTTTAAAGGGTGCATAATTTTATACACTCTTTATAATACGCTTATAATTAAGCCTCTCTTTATAATACGTTTATAAATAAGGCCGTGTAACTTTTAAAAAGTTTTACAAAAGGTAGGTACAAGATTGGTAAGTGATGACATGTTTCACTTTTATTGAAAAGTGTAATTTTTATACCTTTGATGAGTAACGTAATAGATTTTTTTGTGAGATTAAAAACAAACTGCTCCATACTTGAAATTCTTATGAGAATTGCAAAATTATCCTACTTTTTTATAAAATGTGCAAATTATCATACATTTTGCGTATGGGTTGCTATCATCTATATACATAAAAGAGAAGTGTGATTGAGTTAACAGACATCGTACAGGCCAAACCGCTAATTTTAGGTTCATGAAACTCTCAGGATATGTTCCACTAGCTGTGTAGACGCGCACTAAGAAGGGATTTTTCGATGCGACCCTCCCTGCCCTTTTTAGACAGGTATTTCTGTTACTCGCGATACGTTAATCGTATAAACTTGAAATTTTGTAAGTTTATAGAAAATACAGAACCATAATACCTATTTGGCCTTTTTTTCAAAATTCGCCTTTTAAAGGTTGAAAAAGAGGATGAAAACTTTTTTCATTTTAACCTTACTTCACTCAACCTGCTATTACATTCATAAAGCTTTGTCCAATCCAAAAAAAGCTTAAAATGCTCTTTAGTCAATACTTCCCCGAGTATTCTAAGCCATCATTTATCTTTTTGCGCTGTGCGTTTGGTGTTGGCTGTTTGGTGAAGTCTGAGTGAGAATGTGTTTATCGATTTATCTCATCCTCATGGCGTCTTCTATGGATATGTAGAATGTAGCGTAAGTAGCATTTGCGCGAGCGACCTCATGCTGTTTGGTGTGTTCCTTTTCGTTCTGCAAAACGTAGACGCTGTTTGCAATGAAGATGAAGCCGTTAACTATCTGAGTTCTTAAATTCCCTTAAGCCATCGGGTATTCCATACCATAGACTAACGCTTCGGAAGGGCACACCCGTAATGCTCCTTCGGAACTTAAAACCACCCAAACTATGTTATGGCTATGTAATGTAAGACTCAAAGCTTTGCATACAAATTTAATTGAAGCTAATATATTGACCGGGATTGCTCAAGGGGAAAAAGTATTCGCGCCGCGCATTCCTCTGATACCTAATGACCTCTCATTTAACTTTAAAAGATTACAATTTCCCCTTAAAGTGTGCTTCGCCATGACGATCAATAAGTCTCAGGGCCAATCATTGAAATACGCTGGTATAGCTTTAAGGGAAGATTGCTTTACGCACGGTCAGTTTTACGTAGCTTGCTCTCGTGTAAGTTCTGGTAATATTACTGCCGCCCGATAAAAAAACATTGTCTATAAATAAAAAGAAACTATTTCAGTAACAATTTTTCTAAAAAAGTACATTTTAACAGAGTCCCGCGCGGACGACTGCTAGAGCTAGTACATCATACAAGACCTGAAATTATCATACGGTTGGTAGCGCTGATCTGCAGTTTCCTTTTCGCATTTGACCAGGTCATTCATTGGAAAATTGTTGTTTACATCAAAAACGCTACAAGTTCTGTACGATAGGTGGCGCCAGGGTTGGTTCTTTGAGTGGATGCCGAGTTTTAGCTAGTTTTCAGTGACATTTACCATTTCAGAGAGCGAATCCTTTAGGGTCATAGGGGGCTACTTCAGATTTTGTTGCAGTGGCTTGATTTGCTCTTCTGGAACCTTCCAGCCTTTGGTCATGTTAAGAGTCATATTTTCAATCAATCATCGTTGTGACGAGAATTTCGCTGAGTCTCGAAGTGTCAAGTAGAGCGTAGTTGTTGTAATTGCGTGATGAAAATCCTACTTTACTTTACTTTGCTTTGCTAAGATCGAAGCTCAAAAAAGCACGGCTTATAACAGCTTTCGGGCAAATGTTTCTTACAGAGACAAAAATTGCTCAACAAGGAGGACTTCCCAACTAATAACTTTGGACGTTTCAGTAACAGTGACGTAAGCAGAATGAATGTTGAAAATGCAGGCGGTTGCATTGCAGCAAGGGCTGCAAGATGGCAATTTTAGGGACAAGTGCATAGAGATTCTCGCGGAATTTTTCAAATTTCTGTATCTCAAGGGTTTTCCAATTGGGACGGGGCGATGTTGACAGTCTGTGGCGGCCATCTTGTTTTGGTGGCGTCTTTCCAATCGGATGTTTATGGTTCAGTCACTGATGGCAAGTAACAAGTTCCAAATGATAGAACTTTATTATCTAAATGAGTGGTCGTCAGGGCAGACGTTGTTGGCGTTGCGACCATTTTTGGGGCAGACGCGAATTCGAGACAACCGTTTCGGTAAACAACCAGCCAACACCCGTACGTCAGAGGAACGTCAGATCGGACCAGAATATTGCCGCGGTCGGTGGAAATGTATAGGAGACTCCGAAGCTGTAAACTACCGATTTCTTTTGGCCCAAATTCAACGATGTTGTGGTAGACGACATGTGGTAACAGCTGATGTCACAATGGACGAAGGAGACCCTGTAAGAGACCCCAAGTCCGATCTCACTCAATGGCTGCTTGGAAATTATTTCAAGGGGGTAAATGCGTCGTTGGTTGTTTTAATGGTCGACGTCAAACCACACGAGGTTCGCCAGGCGGCAATGCATCCACGAAAACTTAAGAGCCCAACCCATGGAAGTCCAACTTGTGGAAGCTGACCCATAAGCAGCGCACATGCCGGAAGTGATGGATAAAGTAGGTTTACTTTCTACTTTTCTGCACCCTCTCGCTCTTGATACGCTACCTTCAAGTTAAACCATTCATCCAACAGATAGCAGATAGTAATAGCTCTTTGTATAGACTGGGTTACTCCTTAATCTGCTGTGGCAGATAACAAAAAAAAAATTTACTGTGCATTACCTGCCGAGTGTAGAAGCTTTTAAGCAGACTCACAAACAATCTCTCTTTCTTATACGTAACTCTAAATGAATACTGTGACAAATCCCCTCTACCAAGGGAAGAGAAGACATCAACAACATACACCATAAGAGCAGCTGCTCTGCCTCTACCCAACTGGATAAGATACTTATCCTTTTAATTAGCCATAGCCATCCGCACTGTAGTATTGTACTGTGCCGCCGACGACGACGACGACGACGACGACGTCTCCATTGTAACCACCACCTAAATCCCTGTCATTCGTTCACTTTTCTCTTCCACTTTATCCCCTTTGATAAGCAAATCGCATAGCTGTAAAATGTTAATCTCTCTCTCTATATCCTTATGGGACACAACATCACCAACCCAGCACCGCCCTCGCCCCACCTTCACCGGTCATGTATCCTCGTATCTCAGCATGCTTGTGCAACGCTGCTGCCTCCTTTTGCGCGTGGCAGTTGGATCGGTTTTCTTTGTCAAAGCATTTAATGTTCATTGCTTCTGTGTTTGTGTCGCGTTCTTAAGGATTTGCATGCATAAACTGTTTCTCGGGGAATTATCGTGATAGCTTCTGTTTTGGGGACGAAGCGATATTGACCTAGAGACCAGTGGAACAAAAGCCAGCCCCTCCTCCCGTCCCCATCAAGGATAAACGAAATCTATCCCCCGCGCCTCGTGTGTCCTGTCTATATACACAGAAATCAGGTCACAAATGAATAAATAAACTGCGGATTGTTTCCATAGTGGCTGCGGATCGAACCGGAACCACGAGACCGATACAATGGCAGTGGTGACAAGGTCGCTGGATAAATTTAAACCACCACCAAGAGTGAGAGATATCACAAAGAGAGAGAGCGCACTCCACCGCTCACTCAACTGAATTAAATTTCGGTTCAGCTTCAGCGATTTGCATGAGAAACTTTTCGCCAAACGGAACTGCTGCTCACCATTTTAAGGATCTCTGTTCCCTGCCTGTGCGGGCTTTTAAACTTCTCTAATTAATTGAAAATTTCCTTCCGTCGACCCACTTACAGTGGGAAACTTTTAAACCTGACAAGCCTCTTCATTACACATTGGATGTGAACTACAGCCCTGTTGGACAGAAAAGCGGTACCTAACAGGCGGAGGGAAAATGCATAAAGCGTTCAATTTACATGCGAAACATATGAATACGCTCGCGAGGATGTGTGGGAAACTTGTACCGTAATTTATGGCAAACCTTCTCTCGGTAATCAGCGTAACAATCCAGCAGCTGGAATGCGAAAAGTTTGTCCTTTTGCACGTGAGATATTTTGCGGTTCGCCGGGCGGCACTGTTTCGAGATGTTTTCGCCGCAACTCCGCGCTCTCATCGTGGGGCTTGTTAGTTCTAAAGGGTTCACCAGCCACCACCAGCTGGCTTAACGGTGAGGAACAGTTTTCTTTGCGAAAGTTTGCCCTGTCGTTTTCGATCTGCCTTCAAGTTTGGCAGAGTTGGTATTTGTTGGGCGCCACTTTAGTCAGGCACCTGTCAGCCGGATAAGTCTTTGCGGATTTATTGTTTATTTATTCAATTGCGCTAATAAAAGGGAAATTTGAAATTTATCGATAGATTACCTACGCATACGGGTCGAGTCTAATGGGAAAGTTTTGGTGAAACATGACGGCAACCGCAACAGGAAATCGTTCTTGTTTAAGATATACCTGCCTATACGGGGATCGTAAAGTGTGGAATGAGATGGTAAGACCATTCGGAAGGAGTCGTAAACTGGCTCTGACTCGTGATTGGAAGAGGTGTCGCAACAGAAATTGATTTATGTTCGAGTAATAAATGTGCGAACTGAGTTTTATTTTCTGTATGAATGGTAATAGTTTTATTAAAGGCCGGCCGACAAGGGAAACCCCACATTTTCGACCTTTTTTTCGCAGAGAAGGCCGTTTTCAGGACAGGGTTTCTGTAGGGTTCCTTTTGTGCTTCGAGTGAGGAATTTAAAGCACTGTTTCGACCAGGGATGAAAAATGAATGATTTGGACAGTAAGCAAATCTTAGTTCCGATTGTATTTTTTCGAGCTTAATTGTATTTTTTTTATTTTCGTAACCGTACGAAAAATTTTATTTCGTACAAAATTTCGAATGATTTCGAGATGTTTATTAATTTTATATAATATCACGCAATTCCGTCTGTCAGCTAACTTTAGAGGTCTACAGCTAGGCGGATTTATTGTTAGTTTTTAGAGTTTTTCGGCTGAAAGTTCGGAGCCATTTTGGATTTTGCACGGCAATTTAAAAACTTGGATTTTTCTCGAAAACGATATCGATTAAAAATGTATTTTAAAGGTAATATGGTCAAATTAATTCAATTCAATTCAATTTTATACATTGGTTTTCTAAAGGTTATCTACATAAAATCAAAAATCTTGTAGATAAGATACAAAAGTTACAAAAATATGTACTCCTATTATCTTTATCATTATATGTACAGAACCTGTAAGCTCATATAAAAAAAGTGTATTAAATAATATGCTAAATGCATATAGAAAAAGGAAATCGAATCCAAAGTCCTCTAACATTCCATAGAAATAAAATAAATTTAATAAAAGCCAACTTTAACTAGCTATTGTGACTCTATTTTGTAGTTCCAACAGAGGCACGCTTCAACCTTCAAATTCAAAATTCAAATGCAAGCACATAGAGTGGCTACTAATTTGGAACTTGGAACTCGCCCAGTGTGAATTTCAACAACATAATTAGATTTGACAGATGCCACTTTAGATTTGACTTTTTTCAATTTGGTATTTCCGATTTTGATCTGAGATTTTAGATTTCTACTGCCAAATCAAACATTAAATCTTAATTTTATTGGTCCTTGTGTGTATTGAGTTGGCCGCAAAAACACTTTTTGTGTACTTGCACTGGTTACTAGTATAAGTCTATTGTAATTGAAACCCTTTTCCATGCCCGTAATTGTTATAAGTGAAAGTAAATTATGTCACATGCAAATCTGCGAAAATGTTGAGATTTCCGAAAACTGTCCCGGATCGGTGACTCCAATGTAACCATTTCCGAACTTAAAGTCAAATTTAATGCTTTATTTCTTACAATTCTAAAAATCTAAAAAATCTATCTAAAATGTTTTATTGCTAACGGTCAATAAGTATAAAAAAAATTCAAAATTCAGAGTTTTGCAGTGATCGGTTGTGTTAATTATATTTCTCTTATTTCTCTTAAAATGGTTGTTACTAATTGCGCCAAAGGCGGTAATGAAGTAATTGATTGCAATTTTGTGAAATGTGATTCCTTTTGCAATTTAATTTTTTACAAGAAATGTGCCAATATCTCTGATTTAGTTCATAAACTTTTAACTAATGATTCGAGCATTATGTGGAGATGCACTTCGTGCATTGTGTCTCACGAATCTAATAATTTGCTTATCGAAACTGTTAAACAACTTGCATGTGAAATATATGATCTCAAAAATCAATTTCATAAAAAATTCTTAGTGGATTTACCAAACGGAGACCAAAAATCATCGGAAGGAGTTTCCCACACAAACTTAATAAATAAGGGTATATGTGTACATAGATCTAAGAGTGCCTCGGATTTTCCTCAAGATATTCTCTCGCCGACGGCAATTGAATCTAATGCGGATCTAAATTCTGCTGCTGCTAAAACGGTTGCATTTGGAAGTGAACTGCCGTCTCCCCATGATGGTCCTTTTGTACCTGTTGCTGCGCCTCCCAGCTCGGGGCAGCCACTCGAAGACTTAAACACTACTCGCCGTCCGGGTGAAATCTATCAAACTGCTGCTGGTCCTAGTGGTAGTTCCTCAACTGCTCCTGCTGCACAAAATCAACGTTCTTCATCTAATAAAATTCATAATTTGCTTAAAAAGCGCGTCGTGGGAACCAATACATCGACTGAAGACAACAACATTGCCGTCATTCCGTCCTACAAATGGTTGCACCTCTGGCGTTTCTCCTCATCTACTACAGCTGATTCTATCAAAAATTACTGCTCACATAGACTTAAAATTCCATCCGATCATCTGTTATGCATGCCCCTCATTACAAGAGGTACCGATCAAACCACTCTTAAATTTGTCAACTTTAAGCTTGCTGTACCCGCTACTTCTCTTCATTGCGCACTTGATGCTGATAATTGGCCGTTAAATGTTCGTGTGAGGTTATTCAACTTTCATCCAAAAAACGAAGAAGCGGCGACAGTCCCAACGCAACGGCAACTGTAGAAAGTGAAGTGATTCGTCGCTCTCATTCTCATCAGCACAGTTTTTCGTCCCCGCTAAATACATCATTGCTTAATCCAGTTCCGCCTCGTACTACCTTCCTTCGTCCGTGTTTCTCTGTATACTATCAAAACGCTAGTGGTTTACGCACAAAAACTAATCATCTCTACATTGCTGCCTCTTCCCACGATTATGACGTCATCATTATCACAGAGACCTGGTTGAATGCTAATTTCTTGTCGTCAGAACTATTCGACTCGCACTATGTGGTCTTCAGACGTGACCGCTCTCTTTCGACTGGCTTTACAAGAGGAGGTGGAGTTCTCTTGGCTGTGCGTGCATCTCTCGCCGCAAAACAAATTGCTCTTCCCATGTGCAGTGATGACATCGAACAACTCTGCGTCTGTGTTGCTGTTGCTGAACTTGGATTTGATTTTTATTTCTTAATTAGCTACATTCCTCCATGTAGTTCTTTTATTGTTTATGATGCTCACATCTCTAATATCACCTATATATCTAATTTATTAAATTCTAATCAATCGCCAGTTATTCTTGGTGATTTTAATATTGGTAATATCGATTGGAGACCGACAGGAAGCGAACAATTATTGACGGCTTACAATATAAGAAATGATATTGAGTCGCTAGTGGTTGATTCGTTATCCTCACTTTCTCTTTATCAAATCAATAATGTTATGAATGATTTAGATAGAATTCTTGATCTCGTGTTTGTTGTTGTAAATGAGTTCATCATAAGTTTAGATAATGATTTTTCACCTTTGCTTGCAAATTCGATTCATCATAAAGCCATTCAAATTCGTTTTGAATCTTATAATTTTTATAACGTCAATTGTGATAATAATGTTAAAGTCTTTAACTTAAAAAAAGCTAATTACGAAGGTTTAAATAATGTTTTCCGTTCAGTTAATTGGCACAATCGCTTTTTGGGGTTAAATCTCAGTGACATTTATAACACCTTTAAACTTATTCTGTTACATGCGTTCGAGATGTATGTGCCTATTGGTAAAAATAAATCCGTCTCTAAGCTTCCTTGGTTTAATGCTCGACTTAGCCATTTAAAGAACTTAAAAACTAAATCTTTTAAGAAAATGAGAATTTCTGGTTCTTCTGCTGATAGGGAAAACTTTCTTCGCCTTAGAAAGGAATACGGGTTCTTGAATAGATTTCTCTATCGAAGCTATATTTCATCTATTGAATCTCGTATTAGAGCCAATAGTAGGTGTTTTTGGATTCATTATAACTCGAAACGAAAATCGTCTGGTTTTCCAAAAGAATTGTTGTTTCAGAACGAGATATCGAACGGCTTCGAATCTACCAGCGAACTGTTTGCTAAATTCTTCGCCTCTAACTTTAAACCTGCTAGTAATGCGAACAACTTCAGCTCTAGCCATATCACTACCATTACTGATATTGGCGATCTGGAGCTCTCTGATGAGGATCTTCTTCTTGCTCTAAATAATTTAGATATTAACAAAGGTGCTGGCCCTGATCTACTTCATCCCACTCTCTTAAAGAACTGCTCGTCTACTCTTTTTCTCCCACTAAAATTGATTTTTAATCTTCCACATTCTTCAGGGGTCTTTCTGGATGATTGGAAGATTGCTTATATAACGCCCATTCATAAGAGCGGCCATAAACACCTAGTAGAAAACTACAGGCCTATTAGCAAACTATCAGTTATCCCAAAACTCTTTGAAAAAATCGTTAAAGACAAATTATACTTTATTGTGAAGGAGCATATATCGCCTATGCAGCATGGCTTCGTGACCGGTCGCTCTACAGTGACTAACTTAGCCCTTTTTTCCAAATTTTGTTTGGATTCTATGGAAAGTGGTGTGCAGGTCGATGTGTTATTTACTGACTTTGTAAAAGCGTTCGACAGAATCAATCACTTTTTATTGATACGAAAGTTGGCGAAACTTGGGTTTCATTCAAATATCTTAAATTGGCTTTCTTCTTACCTTCTCAATAGGAAACTCATCGTTGAAGTCGATGGTTCTCTTGCGAATGTGGTAACCGCAACTTCTGGTGTTCCTCAGGGAAGCCATTTAGGTCCATTGCTATTTTTACTATATGTGAATGAAATCCCTAAGTTTTTCAAAAAGTGTGAATGTCTTTTATTTGCAGATGATTTTAAAATGTTTTTTAAAGTCTCCAACCTCTCGGATTGCTTATTGTTTCAACACGAGATTGACCTATTTTTGCGATGGTGTTCTGAAAACGACTTGGAGCTCAGTCTGTCTAAATGTAAAGTTTGCTCGATTTCTCGTTCACTCAGTCCTTTGATTCATTCGTATGTGGCTGGGAATGTTCCTTTTACTAGAGCATATGAGATTAAAGATCTTGGAGTTATTTTTGATAGCAAGTTAAGCTTCAATTTACACATTGACTACATCGTCTCTAAGTCCTTTTCACTACTTGCTTTTATTAAAAGGAACTCAGAAGATTTCCGTGATCCATTTGTTCTTAAAACTCTCTACTGTTCTTTAATTAGATCCAGATTAGAATACTGTTGTGTTATTTGGGATCCTTTTTATGGTGTTCACTCTTCCCGAGTTGAACGGGTTCAAAAACGCTTCACTCGCCTTGCTCTGAGGAGATTCAATAGAGATTCTGAACTGCCCTCGTATAAAGCTCGCTGTTTATTGCTAGGCCTAAATTCTCTCGTTGTAAGGAGAAAGATGCAGTCCTTAGTGTTTTTAAAGGATATTGTCTCTTATAGAATTCATTGTAGTGAACTACTTTTTAGTTTACCATTCTATGCGCCAAGCAGAACGCTTAGAGAAAGAAATTTATTTTTACCTCCTGCTCATAGAACTAATTATGGATTGTCTGAACCGATTACTCGGTGCATATATTTGTTCAACTCGGTCGATAATATCTTGGATTTAACCTCAAATCGCGATTGCTTTAAACGCAATGCTCTTGATGTATTAACTTCTAATTTCATGTAATTATGCCAACTTATTGATTTTTTTGTTCTTTTCTTCTTTTTTAATAAAAAAGAAAAAAATATTTTTGGATTACTATACTTATCTACAATATGTATATTATTATTATTGCGAAATCTGTGAAGGTTATTTGCCTTGTAGATGAAAAAAAAAATAAAAAAAAATAAATAAATAAATAAAAAGAAATACTCTTGTTTCGACTATCTGTAAAAGGGGGACTTTGCTAGATTGTCGCTCGCGGAGTTTGAGGTGGAAAACCGTAAACACTTTAAATACACCACCAAGTTTTGAGAGCAACGTTGTGTCCCAGGCAGCGGACAGATGTTTATTGATCTGATCTGTTTACTTAACAACTTCACTTGCTTTTCAATCGCCATAAAGGTCCCTAACACGGCACCCTTCGCACAGTCAATGTTATGGAAGTCATGCCTAAACGAATGTAGACAGTGCAATCTGTGTGGACGTCTAGTGATCACTATCTACCGAATGGAACAAGGCTGATGAAGCCACCCTAAGCGCATGTCCTTGGAATAATTAGGAAGAGCTACACTTCCAACCAAGTTGGCAGTTTGCCAGCGTGTTATTCAGCGTTGGATCAGTTTTACCTGGATCCCGAGTTCTGCCACCTCCTGACGATGAATGCGGCCTTAAAATTAACGAAATTTGCGGCGCATCTCGATTTTAAATTGGTTTTTCTTTTTCAGGAATTGCCTAGGCTTATAAATTGGGTTGGGTGGTTAAATTAGTGCGTTGAATAAAATTTTGTATCAGCCTGGACCGTAAAGCAGAATTGCCTTTTATTATAGATGGGGTATATATTCTAGTCCTCGGGCATCTTTTCTTCCAGACATAGAAAATCACCCAAACCATTACGTCCGCGTTTAAGGACCCCCGCTTGATGATCATCGTACCTGAAGCTTTTAAAAGAGAAGTAAATGCTTTCGTTTAAACAAGGCTCCTAAGACACCTTAGGAAAAAACTTTTCTTAAATGCACGATCCTGCTGTAGCGAACATCCGACAAAGATTCCAGCTGTGCGCGAAGGCTTAATTCAGCCGTCCGGATAGAGCTACAAACGGCTGGTCAGTTATGCGCCAAAATAAAATGAAACGTTGCCAAAATGAGGGTCGTACTTAGTAGACCTTTTGGATTTATAGTGTTTGAAATATAACATTGGAACAGTGCTTTGAGGTAGAAATATCTCTCATCGATCCGCCGGCTTATTTGGCAAAAGACTTCTTGACAAGAAAGTGCATAAATCCACGATCCACTCTTCTGACTTTCGGACTAACAGATTTCATAAAAACCACCAAAATGGCGGTCCAAATGAGTCCCATCTGTCGTCGTAAGATTCCGATTAAACACTATGTACTCGCATAGCACATACCAAAGGACACGCATCACCACGCCGCACAAGCCCATTCAAGTTAACCTCACTAAAGTGTATCTTAAATCAGGTCACGTCCATTCGGTTAATTACTAAGTTTACCCTCCGACTTAACTGTCCAATAAACCATTGTGTGTGTATGTGTAACTCGTGTTTATATGCCCGTTTTATGTGATGGGGTTAGACATGAAAATTCATGTTCCCAATATGATTTGCATCTCTTCTCGGGTATTAATTACTTAAGTCCTTTGCCTCATAAGTTTGCTCATCAAATTTATGTGAGCCGGGTCGGGTGGAACCCCTATCCCGACAGGGGATATATGCGAAACCAAACACTCGAGAAAAAAAAATGCCCCAGTCAAAGCCCAGCAAGACTGTATCCTTGCCGCTGGCATTTTCAACTAGATGACGTGAATTAATTCACCCATCGTTATAATTGAGTGCAGTTCTTAATTTTGTAGTATCACCAATTAGACCCTTCTTCCCATAAAAAAGGGTCAACTTTTTGATTAAAATTCTTGATTTCTTGTCTACAAAGAAACTGAAATAGAAAACACAGAGCCCCAAACAACGTCCAAGGGTTTAATCGAAATTGGCCAAATCCACTTCTCATCTTTTCGAGGGATCAGCCCAGACCACAAGCATCGGCCGCCAAAGGGACAGAAACCAAACTCAACTCGCTGGGGGATTACTTAAGGCCAACACGTCTGGGTTCTCTGATTTTGGGATAATTACTTCATCAAATTAGCATTACATCCCTTCGTCGTCGTTGTTGGTCGGGCACAATTTTCATTTTCGCACACCCTTTCGTTCACTTTTTTACATTTCAATTTTCTTCAGTCCTCGTCGACGTCTGAGACAAAGTCATGTGGTCATAAATATATACGGAAAAAGGACAGCGTCTCCGTAACTAAATTAGCTAAAGTCTTTGCTTGCGGTGCGAAGGCAATGTCATCGGCAACGGCAACGGTCACTGGCGGAAGGATGGAAGCTAATCATGGGCTAAAGTTTTGAAAGACCCCAAGATGAAGAAACGCTTTGACTGTATAAACAGGCAAAGTTTACATGGATGTCAACGGCGATGGCGACCTGGTTATGAAGAGAGTTTCAATGCGTTTTCTTTAAGTCCGTAGGGTTTTTTTTTAATTTTTTTTATTAGCATTTAGCATATTGACAACAAGGTTACATCTATGCAAATATTTCCAAACCCTGATACTTAGCTTTGCCAGCAGGTAGAGCGAGAAAATTGTCATAGGTCACGGCGCGGCGGGGGATTCTGTATTTCGTTGTAAAGAGGACCGATTCGGTTTCCGTATTGCTAAAGGAATTGAATTCACAATTCGAACAAGTTCAATTGGAGTCCTTGGGAATTTAATCCATAACTGGCTCTGACAGTTGCAGAGGTTTTCAAGACTTGGAAAACCCGCAGTGCTATGCGTTCTGATACTGAGTATATCTATTCTTTGATTTGTATTTAAATGCAACTGCTATCCGAATTTATTTTTACTTGAAACAACGCGTCTTTTGTAAATTCCTTTAAATTGAATAAAACTTATTTTACTTTTGCTACTCTAAAACATTTATTCCACTTCAGGTTTCAATGTTGCGAACACAATCGTTCTGCAACTGGAAGAGTTGATTATGATTTACATTGAACTCGTGCCGCTACGGCATGAAAAATTTACTTTGATATCAATTTAAGCATCCAAATCCATGGTTTCTTGCCTTTCAGATATTATGGATGGGAATTGCTTTTGCCATATACATTGTTTGGTGTTCCACGTGTATGGAAAAAAAAAGGAGGTGGGACACAAGTCAAAAAGTAGAGTTTTACGTTAATTAGCGTAGCTTGTTGGTGTTGGATGATTGTTTACCGAAACGGCTGTCTCCAAATTGGCCACCAAACGTTGGAGAGTCAACCTTGATGCGCCACCAAAACCACAATTCTGGGCTAAAGATAACAGTTTGAAAGCATCATCCAGTTTAGTCGGCACGGGTATAATAGAATCAACTGATAAGGTATCCAACTTACAACGGTTGTCAAAAATTCGGAAACGGTCTCGTATAAGGGATCATCATCATACATGACCTGCCGCCAGACTCTTTCCCATCTAAAGCCGCTTGCCTCCAAAGACCTCTCACCATCCTGCTGGGGTAATCTCCCCTCCACAGGCCTTACAGTTTTTGGTATAGAAAACAGGACATTATATTCTTTTACTGTTACGGAAACAGTTCTGAAATGTAGTAACAGCGCTGCAACTTTAACGAATAATTTCCACTTGGGTGGGGCCCATTGTGGGTTAAAAAAAAATGGCTGTCAGAAATAGACGACTTTACCCAAAACCGCACCAGTACAGATTCAGGCGTTCACAACTCCACCCCACTGAAAATATTCACAAAATTCGATTCTAAAATTTCAACAAAAATAATTTTGTTGAACTGAAAAAAGTTGCTGTATAAGTGTTGCCGGAGAGAAATATTATAAGGTAGTACTACAGCCAAAACTGGGGAGTGTTTTGAAAAAAATAGTAGTACAGACATTTTTAAATCTTAAAAAATAAATGTGAGCAGAAACATTTTTTTTAGAGTCAACAGCCAAACCGTAAACTCGAGTTTAACTAATTTCGAAACTAACTATAGTGTTTTTCGGTTGTTCAATGTCCGCTTCTTCTTGATTGCATTATTCCATTGCACGTTAACCTGATCAGTATGCACATCAGTGTTGGCACTCGATAGAGGGTCATTGACATTAAGAGAACCAACAGACGGTTTATCATGGGCAGTGAAATTCACACAGAATTTGAGACACATTAACGGAGCCATCAGATAATTTTTCAGGGGCTGTGGTATTGTTTTGCCGTTTATTTTTATCATTGTTTTTATGAATTATTTTTTTTTGTTGATGTGGGCATTGAAGACATTGGCTCACATGCACTGGCTTTATTATTGTTCTTAAGCAATTTAATTTCGTCACACAGACTTTGAACAGTTCTACTTAGTTCAGCAATCTTACACATTAAGCCAAGTATAGGCACACTTGAGCATACATTACACTTCCAAGAGAAATTTATGCTTGACTTTAAAATGTTCAAGGCACTATCCGATACAATGGCACATTTATCGTGGAACTTCTGTCCACAAATACCGCCACAAACAATAAAGTCATTACTTATTACTTTATCACACTTGTTACAATTTTCAGTCATAGTGATAAGATAAAAATTACTTTAATGAAGAGCAAATCGAAAGCACGTCTGCTTGCGTCGACAAGTAAGTGTCGTCTCTCCATGAAAAGATTATAACTAAAAAATCATACTTCAAATCTTAATATTCGTAGTCAATTCTTCTCAAACGAAAACAGACGTAATAATAATGAGAACAAAAATAGCTTATTTTGTTTCAACGAATGAATTTTTCACACTTTATTGGATTATTTATTTATGTTGTTTACATTCGCTATTAAACATTTTGTAGAATACATGTTTTCGCGTTGAAATAAAACAACGAATTTAAACTCCCAGAACGCATCCATCAGGTGACAGAAACTCACCAAATACACTAACTCTCAGTCAGTGTTCTCAGCACTCTCTCTTTATTTTTCACACGAAGCGTGTTCATTTTTACCTTTTCACTAAACTCAAATTCCCTTAGTTTTTTTATGGAAAAAACATACATATATTGAATTAATCTTCAGTATAAAAATCGCAATTTGCTAGCATTGTAATGATTTTTTTTTTTGGTACAAGAAATTGTTGCTCAAGGCAAATCTCCTTTTTATGTACATTTAGTGCGTTGATATTCATGGCGAAATGTTGTGTGAATGTTTTTCTGTCAGATTATTGATATTCCCACAATTTTGATGTTTTTTTCTTCGACGCACGTTTATCGAAAATTGAAATTCCCACAAAAAGGTAGAGATACCACGATATAGAAACACTGCTGAGTGTCAGTACCAGTACTCAGTAGTATATTACACCTCCCGCGTCCCGCCTTTAGAATTTTTTTTTTTCACGGTTCACACGTATTCAAAGACAGTACAATATTAAAGGCGGAAGGGAGGGGCTGATATTGAAAGAATTGCGGGGGAATTCGGGGAGACGTAGGAAAGCTGTCAGTCTATTTCATACTTAGTTTATGATAAATAGGTACTACAAACATTCTGTTTAAAAGAACATTTTTGTTTGCAGATTTGACACAAATTTTGTTAAATTAATAACACAAGTGTTGAATTTAAAAAAATACAATTTAAGCGGGGTAATCAGTGCTTTTTATGGCGTCATTTATTATTTGACGCCCGAATTAAATTAGTTTCTTAATGTGCATAAAAATTGCCTAAAAAAGTGACTTCAACATTCTAAAAGTAAATAGATCCGTTTATGAATGAAGACAGGAAAAATGGAAAACTTGTAAATGACCCTTTAGATATAAATTGGCAAGAATTGCAATTTGGTATTATAGGATTATTGAATATGCGTTTTATTATCTTAAATTAATTACGTCAAATTTGACTTCAACGATATGTTCCCGAGATCTTTAACCGAAGCTAAAAGACGCAACTTCAAATAGTGAAGCAGATGACTACATCTACATCGTTGCCGGTGTTTAAGGTATAGGTATAGCGGATCTTTTTATTTTATTTTTTAATTTTAGAAACATATGTATATATATGATATTTTCTATGTGTCCAGTAGGAATGATGTAAAGTAATTTCTATAGTTCCTTTTTTTAATAACTCTAATTGCTAAACTTATTATGCTATCCACATAACAATTTATTTGTTGAATCAACAAATTAAAATTGTGGAACAGAGATAATAATTATATATAGGCAGCAATATTGTTCTAGATTCAACAAAAGACAACTGTAGTACTGGCAGATTATTTCTGTAAAATCAACAGCAACAGCAATCTGTCAGTACTACAGTTGTCTGTTATTTGCTGTTGATCTTACAGAAACAATCTGTCAGTACTACAGTTGTCTTTTGTTCAAAACAATTTCGATTGTACTAACAACTTTTTTTGTTAATTTAACAAAACCATTAAGGTCAAATTGATAAATTTCTTCGAAAAATCAACAACATTTTGGTAAATTTAACAAAAAAATTTCATACGCACAAATAAACAAATTTTGTTACCACAACAATTTTTTTTTATCACAACAAAAGCTTTCAGACAAGATAAAACTTATTAAAATGTTGTCAATTTGATTGAAACATTTTGTTGGACGTATTTTGACAAAAAAAATTGTTGAATCAAGACCCTAATTTTTATCAAATATACCAGGGTTTTATTTTCAGTGCACCTTTAAGTCTTTCTTTCTTTTTTTCAAAGCAGTTCTTCTATACTGGATATAACCTAACCTACTGAGACCCCCAACTCACAATCCTCTTGCCGCTGGCCCCCTCAGTTTTTTTTTCAAATTCACACCTATCGGTGTTACGTCAAAAAAGAATCCGTGTGACATGCAAAAACATACAAAAAAATGCGAAAATAAATGCTGCCAACCTCGGCAACCGTGGGGAAATGTGAAAGAGTTCGGGAATTCCACATTTTTATATTACTGAATGCCATTGGTTAGTTATTATAAATTGTTAAAAGGCGAATAATTTGATTTGGTTGGTTAGTAAAATTATCTAAAGTTGATGTTCTGTATACTAGAAACATATTAGGACAAACATGGTTGTGTATTTTCCGCTCTTGGATATCATTAACTTCGATTTGGTGTGTAAATTTTTCTTAAATAATGAAGAAAATTTGCTCAAAATGTTTTTATTTTTCCTCAACTAATCTATAGTGTTAATAATTGTTCATGAACATTTTAAGCAAATGCGCACTTATTCCTAAAAAAATAATATTATCCACACGTAACGAACAATTTCAAATTAAACGGATAAAATTCTATGAACTCTGCCAGCAACTTTGCCCACAGCGGAAGTGTCTCATATCTCCTGGGAGCGTGTTGGTGAGCAGAATTTTTGAAGTTTCGTGACATTTGTCAATACGATTTTCTATGTAAGAATACTAGCGCACCAAACGTGAACACTCCATAAAAATATAGCTTGTAGGCTAAGTAACGGGAAATCGGCCGGAGTTGGTGGTCTCAGTATTGTCTCTGGTTCCAATATTGGAAACTTAGCTTTTTTTTATATGTTCTTATTGAAAACTGAGTTTATTTTTTTTATATGGTTCAACTATTACATTTGTTTTAAGCGGTTCAATGCGAATGAAACCGGTGCCCTGCTCCACAAAAATCACACTTCCAGATTCAGAACAGACCGACGACCGACCCCTCTCTCTCGAACATCCGAACTATGTCACCCCCATTGAGCTATGAGTTTAAGGGTCCTACAAAGCCTCTTCCAAAACGACATCAATATCAAGAGCGAAAAAAAACGATATAATTCCGAAAAACCCTATCTATTATAAAATAGGAGCGGAAGAAGTACCTACTTCCACTAGTGTGCCACCCGATGCACGGGCTTTCTTTGAAGCGAAATGTTCGCTTTCACGTCGGATAATTTATTTCATCAGAAAAATATGCAGTTTTCTCCCCCAACATATCCTCTATTACATTTCTACACTCAGCGATGTGTAGTGTATACACACACAAGCACGAAAACAAATTCACTTATTTACATATGAATAGTAGTTGCGTTCCCCCTGGACGACTGCATCATTGAATTTCCTTTTACGTTCTTTCATTCTTATTCCACCATGTACAACATATACATATACAGTGTAAGCGCACATTTCCGTTGGTGCCGATACATATTATTAACCTAGAGCCTTAGACGGGTTCGAGTACACATTTAACCGACGACGATGTGAAATCACATCGGAATTCGTTTGCCCTAGTGGCAGCATTTCAACACGTTGTCCTCCTTTTGAATCCCTCCTATGAAGTTTGAAAAAATTTTATAAGAACACAAGGATACAAATCGTATGTAGGGTCCAAAGGATGCGATGATTTCGCCGAGAATTCCATCGAATCATGAAGAGATTCTGAAATATGTTCCAAGAGAAGTGAAACTTTTTAAGTACAGCCTGTGTGGCAAGAAAGTCTTGGGTTTATCATCAAAAAAAAAATGCACGACTGGGTCGAACGTAACTTTCTCGTTCATCAAAAGTTTGGTTGGTTGTTTTCTTATTTTATTAAGTTGGTAGGTAAAGATCTGAGAACCAATGCTAGATAAAAGAAATGGGTGCAAATGAAGTGGGAGTTTCTAATTGTGAAAGGAAGCGGCTGCAATTATTTTAAGGTGCATATTCAACAAGGTTGAAAACAGGGTAATATTTGCTAAAATTAAGTTTTGCGTAGTTTTTAGAGTGAGCGTTTCCAGTTGAAAATTGAGGACGCAATAATTTTGAAAACATCAATTTTACTCTAAGTTTGCATTTTGGTCAAAATCTAAGTTTGCCGTTTTGAGGTAAATTAGGGAAAACTATATTTTTCAAAAAAGACTTTTTTGAAAAATCCATTTTACGATAATACAGATAAAAACTGAGTTTTGCATTAAGTTAGAAATGACCATATTACCTTAGAAATTAATTTTTGTTGCAATCGTATGGACCGTTTTCGAGATATGTCCAAATTTCAAAAGTACCGTTACTCGATTTTTTTATCGCAAAACTGAGTATGCAGTTATGTTAACTTCACCTACTCAAGCTTAAATATCAATTTTTGTTGAAATCGTCAGAGCCGTTTTCGAACAAATCAAACTGGTATGAAAATGTTGTATGGGAAGTACCATTAATATTGAGGTTACCATGCAAAAAAAAAAAACGGCCCCGAACTGTAAGCCCCCAAACGTAAAATCCGAAGTTTGAACGAAATCCGTTCAGCCGCTTAGGCTGTAGGCCTCGGGACATACAGACAGACAGACAGACGGACATAATTGTGCGACCCACTTCCTTGAGTTAGCCTATCATCGTAATATCAGAATTGATTAACATCTCGAGTTCGAAATTTTCTACGAATACAATATCTTCCTCTTTCTACGTAATGGAGAAAGTTAAAAAAAGATTTACGGAAACATTTTGGGGCGCAAAGAAATTATTTTTAAAAATCGACAACTAAAGACCCAAATTGAACCTTAGCACTTGTCTTTTATTTTGAGCGGGCCTTTTAAGGTTCGACTCCTTGGCACACCAGTAGCAATGATCGCGGAACGGATTATTTACTTTCAGAAAAGATTTTTTTGTAAAGTATGTCTTTTTTTTTCGTTTGAGGTTTATAGACAGGGGCACCCTAGATTAAGGAAAAGAACTCCTACCTCTGGATATATAGCCCAAGCCAATAAGCCTCCGCCATGGCTTGTAACGGCAATGCAAGACGCGTTGCACAAGAAAACGAGAGCGGCTCGTGAGCTCTACAAGAAAGCTTTACGAAAATGAGAGATGCTACTTTCGAATCGATATTCGGACGTTTTATTGTGAAAAGGCAGTGTCAAGGCCACATGATCCGAACTAAAGCTGCTAGAAGTGAACAAGTCGACCAATTTGAGGGTATGAAGAATATACTTCTACTAACTGTTAAACGACAAGGGCGGCCCGAAAGAACCATTTAGATAGACGAAGAAAATCGAGACTTCCGATAGTTTCAATCAAAGGATTTGAGTCAGCAATGTATATACCGAAGTCGAACAAGTCTGTTGGAACGGACGGTCTGTCTGGTTTCACACAGTTGGAAATGGCCTAGTTTTGAGCGGAAACAGTTGAATTTTCAAGATTTATCTTAAACTCATCTTGCGAGTAGAAATGGCTCAATCACATGTGCAATCTTCCGCTTTATGTATTGAAAGATCGGCGTTGTTAGACTTCACAATTTCCAGCTTCGTCTCAAATCGTAGGCTCTAGGGTTTAGGCCTATTCGGTATTTATCCTCGGTAAGAGGATGCTGATTTTAAAGGACTCAGTTGGGATTTTTATTTCGACGGAACTGCTTCTGAAATCAAAGACATTTGTCAACCTAAGCGTGCTACTTTTATAAAATCTGCCTTAAAATCCATATCATCCTAGTCCTAGCACCTCGAACGGTGGAAGTTTGCCGCGAGGATACCGCGGTAGCTAGATAGCACAAGCAGACTGTCTGCCAAGGACCCGATCACTGTATCAAGCCAGGGACAAAATAGCTAGGACATTCACTTCTGCCACTAAAAAACAAAACAACCAATAAACCAACAACTTCCTTGACAAATATTTCCTTCGCCAGCGAGCTCATCTGCGATAAATGTATCGTGTTAAGTAGTTGATGTCGCTGCTGATTCAATGGAAGAATCGCCAAAAACCCACGCGAAGGCGCAAAATGCGAACATCTGGAAGAAGTTTCTGCGAATTTGGAAACGATATGCAAATCCACTAGGGTTTTAAGAAGAATTTGCGGAAAGTGAGACTTTTTTTTTATAATGTTCCCCTTTCACCATTTGAAAAAACTCGCTCGTTCCGAGAAATTGCTCACCCGGTCACGCATATTCAAGATTTGAGTATAACAACAATTTATTTTACTGTAATGCCCCACAAAGATGCACACATATAGACTGTCGGGGTCTAGCTAAGTTCAAAACCTGCATCAAAATGTATCAACGTCTCCTAGGTTGCTTGCGCCATTGTCGAGCACAGGATCTTAGGCGGAAGTACCACCAATGTGGGAGTCGCAGTGATAAAGTGAGAGAGGGAACCATTACCCACTTTTTATGGACCCTCCCTAGCAGCGATACCACTTTACTTCAATTTTGGAAAAAAATATTAAAATCTGCTCCCTACTTCGCACTATTGTTAAATTCTTTATATCTACTTCACTTTAGAAATCCCTTTTCAATTTTAATAAAAAAAAACCTTAAATCTACTTCCAAAAAAAACTTATTTAAAAAATGTTTTACACTCTTTCGCTCAAGCCCAGATTCAACTTCAAAAAGAATAAATTGCATCAAACTTCACTTTAAACACAAAATTTATTAAAATTTTCTGAAGTTTTGTTCTCCTTTTAATTTTCTGTCAAAGAGGTGAAATGTTTGGTATGGTTTTGGTTCCTGCCTGTTCCGAAAAGCTTAACGAAATACACGTGAAAGAATTATTACAAACGTGATGAAAATATATCAAGAATGTGAATAAGGATTGGTACGCAAAATTATAATTTAATGAACATGTCGTTGTGCACCACTTATAATATTATATATTTTTCTAAAAAAAACTTGCAAAAAATAGTAAAAATTAAGTTTTTTTAAAAAAATTTAGGTAGACTTTATATTAACAAAAAAAAATATTTTGTATATCTTAAAACGTTGTTTTGGACATGTTTGGAATTAAATATATCATTAAAACTATGACTTTGGAATCTACCTCCCTTTTCTTGAATCTACTTGGCTTTTTTGGTCAAATCTACTTCGCTTTATTTTTTTGAAGTGGTAACGCTGCTGCCTAGTTCTTGGAAAAATGCAATACTTTCTCAATGGCTTCACCAGCACCGCCGGCCGCCATTATCAGCTCTGTCGGGAAATAGCCGTAACTTCTAGCGGTGTTCACAATGGCCCGATCACCGCCCTTGGTGATTTCGCATCGAGAGCCACTTTGCCTATCTAACAACAGTAAGTCTGCTATATGAGCCTCCTTTAACCGCGCTACTGCTACGGAATGTTTGCAGCACGCCTGTGTTGGTTTTAAAAATGGACCGATCGCCTCTTTTGTCCTCCACACTGTGTGCTTCCCTTGCAACCGTCACAACCACCAACATCAGCGGCACCATCAAATGCAATTTGTTCCAAAAGGACTACGTTAACAGTGCGCACCATTTGGGGAGCACGAGACACGGGAAACAGCGCGCACACAATTGAGCGAGCAAACACTCGTTGTCGTCCCTGGCTTGCTCTGCCAGCTAGGCACCTACCACCTACTAAGGGAATACTTAAAAATCGAATAAATTTCATTTCACTGAGTTTTCGGTAGCGGAAAAAGGGTCTCTGCCGCTCTTCACACAAACACAAAAACCCAGGCCAGCACAGGATACACGCGCCCGTGTGAATCAGTTCTGCTGAGGGAAAGGATTTTTGCATCCCCCCATTCAGAATGGTGTGGCGGCAGCAGCAGCTTCATGGCTTTTTAGCACACTTCACTCTCCAATTGAATTGGTGCAATGAAATTAAATTGTATTTCCATCGCGCGTCGTCCTTGGGTGGTGTGGTGGCGCTTTTATGCACAAGAATGCAAGCAGCCAGCCTTCCCTTGCACTGGACCTTAAAATATTTCCATAAGCTCAGCTAAGAATGCCGTATACACAGACACACCCGAGAAAGAAGGAAAAAAGTTTGACGCGCAGTAATTGCTGTGCTTAGTAGTCCTAACGCCAGATAAGTGGTTGTGTTTAGAACTCTGGTGGTTTTTTAAGGAAATATCCAAGGGATAGGGCATAAGAAAAAAGGAAAACAACATTTTTATATCGTTCCTGAAGGGAACCTGAGCATTACAAGGATGACCACATCAAAGGAGGAAATTGCATTATGAGGGGTTTGCCAAAGAAAGTCAGGATTTCAAAGAAAAGACGCAATGGCGATGGAGTGCACTAACTCGAAGGAAGAGCGACTTTACTAAAGTGCTTATTAGCAGTGTAATCGAAAGGATTTCGCATCGCATAAAAGAGAAATAATACTTTGTCGCAGTTATCATTAATGGATAAATTGAAGTGCCTGAGTTGTTGGATCTTTGAAGGACATTCCTCCTCCTTGGGCAGTCACTATAGGTACGCGTATAGTTCGTAGAGAATGTTCTTAGGACTCGCAGATTGAGTTTACAAGCACTGAGCAAGAGGAACAAAGGCAAGTTAAGGAAAATGAGTTTCGCCGGAGGACATTTTCAATGCAAATTGCATCGCATGATGTTTTGGTATTTAATTAATTTTAAAGTGCTCTCTTTCAATTGGATTGCATGTCCGACTGATGATGATGGCAAGGATATACTTTAACTAACGAGTTGTCGTCACAATATTGACTTGTTAATGGGGACGTGCAAGAATGTGTCTGTCGCGAGTCCTTACCGGGAGTGATGGAAATGAAATTTATTGCAATTCCGTCAGGTTTCTCACTTCAAGAGTGAAGGTGTTGTAAGGATCCTTAAACTCCGCCTTCATACCAGCACAAGGAAGCAGAAAAACTCATAGAAACTGCTAAGGGTATGAGTCTCCATTTTTCAATCCATCTTACTTTTGGTGGCACTTACAGTCCGGGGTGGACCAAGGACTCAACCAACAGGCCAGCTCGGTCCCTAGCCAGCTGCCTCCAGTTACGCACACCAAGTTGGTTGAGGTCGCCCTCCAATTGTGCGGGCCACCTAAGGTGGGGTCGCCCTCTGCCTCGTTGTCCCTCAGGGGTGGACTCAAAGACTCAACATGTCCCAGCCATGGCTATAAATCCAAAATTTATGCAAATTTCTAACACTCAAAGTCGGAAGCCCGACTATTGAGATGAACTAGCTTTGACATTTAAAGGCTCGTTAGATATCTTGATGTCGAAATTCTCTATCTGGCTGGTTTTGATTTTTAATTTTACAATCCTATTCGTTGTAAATATAAGGATTCGAGGTATTTTAAAACTCAGTAATGGCAATGGTAAAAAATTTGGCTACAATTTACGCCAAAAGCTGTAGCCATGAAGTCGGTTACTGATGACCCCCCCCTGCCAAAGGGACCCTTAAGAAAACTATTTTAAAACGTACCTACATTTAAATCGTGTTAAGGTGAGACTTGGCTTTGATACAAAAGTAGAACTTATTTAATGGCTTTTTAAAATGACCCCCCTCTACTCCCTTGTTGAGGGGTAAAATATTGAATGTATTTACTTTTGTTAGGGGCTATTATTTGCTTCCTAAGCAATTACCACAGCGATATGAAATTTTACGACACGATAGAAAAGAATTGCATACTTGTTTCAGGGGTTTTGATTTTTATTTGAGGGGCAATCCACACAAGGGCTATAATTTGTTTAGCGGGCTTATTAGAAACTCAGTTTATTCTAAAATAGTAATAAAAATTAATCAAGTATTTCAGCATTTTCAAAAAATGTTTCCTTAAGCGGAACCCCCGTTTTTAGGGTGCATTTCAATGTTTATGAAAAAAAAAATTAGTCATACCTGTTGATTTGAAAGTCCACACTTTGCAAAAGAAGAAAAGTTACTACACGGTTAAAAATCCTGGAGTTAAATTTAATATTTTTGGGTTGTATATAGGACAACGCCGAGAAAATATTGAAATTTAATATTTTGTTTGTATTCAAAGTAAACAACTAATAAAAGATTTATTGATTTTAAATAATGCCTGCTCTTAAAAAATATGTCTGAAATATTTAATTTTAATATTGAGGAAGAAGGGTTTGAATGTAAAAGTATTTAAATCAAACCCTTATTTATATTTAAAAATTAAAGAATTTTAATACATTCGTATTCGAATTAAATAAAATGCAGATTAAAATATAATACTTTCACCTCAAATTCAATAAATTCTTTTGCTTTTATAAACCCATGAAATATTAAAAAATAATACTGACTGAGATATTATATACGCTGGCTATGAGAGGAAGTGAAAAAGAAAATGTGTGCGCGCACTGCTGTCTCTTGCTCCTACAGTGTGATACAGACAATAGGCCACAAAAAAAAAACTCAAATTATTTTTTTTAATTTTTAAATAATTTTTTTTCAATTCAATAAGGAACGTAGTAGGAACTTTGTCAGTCTTTAAACAATTAAACAACGTTCTGCATAAACTTACCAGCTGCTAGAAGGCATGGGATCATCTACCATTTTCGATCCTTTTATCTTTTAACAAAACTTTAACAAATTACAGTTTTATGTCTGTATATAAATAATATGATTAATTAACCTATCCATATCTCAAAGAAGTTATAAACAGAAACAGAAAATATTTCGAAGTTTACCATCTGTCATAAGAAGAAACTGAGTGCATTCGGTAAATTTTTGAATAATGAATAAAACAGGTTTATTGGATGGTGATGACGCATATGCAAATAATGCAATGCGTTCGCTCAGAAACAGTAAGGTTGCATTTAAATGAAGTGAAATCAAGTTCGCATTCTTGGTACATCTTCTCAAAAAGTTACCATAACCAGATAAAAATTACCAAATTACCGAAACTCAAAAAGCAAAAAAAAAAACATTACCAAATTTGGATAAAAAAAATTCCAAAGTGGCAACCGTGCAAAGGCGTGACCTGTGTCTATATATACACGAAAAATAACTGGTTATGAAAAAAAGAGAGAAAGAAAATGTTTGTGGTGCGCAGTGGCGGCTCCAGCCAAACTAGCGGCCTGTGCAAGATTTACGGAAAGCGCCCTTTTTTCATATTTGCACACATGAATAAGTCTTTTCCACATCACCCAGGAGGTACACTTTCAATGGGGTTTTTTTTATTGAGGTATTTTTTATTTTGAGATTTTTGAACTAGATACTTTTGTTAAATGTAATGGATGTGCAAGGAATATACCTACATGAACAGGGTGGAATATTTTGAGATTATGTAGGTAAGAAGTGAACTTGCATATGTCTAGTGGGATTTTTTATTTTGCGATATTTTGAGTTAGATTCTACTTGAAGTTGCAACATTGCAAGTGATGTGAGTTAATGTGCAAGAAATAATTGAGCACAGGTGTGATGGATGTTGTTATTTTGGGCTTATTTGATCAAGCTTTTTCTTTAAAATGCAAATGGCAGTATTTGTTCACGCAATATAAAATTAATTTTTCTTTCCTAGCAATGCGCCCCAGAACTTGGCGCCCTGTGCATTTGCACATCTTGCACATATGGTTGGTCGGGCCCTGGCGGTGAGACTCTCCTACAGTGTAATACAGACAATATGCCTGCCCTGCAGTGATCCCAGACTTTAGAGGCAGGTTATCCCACGGTTATACCCAAAAAAAAATCCCTTAATTAAAAAATAGAAATTTAGGTACATCTTACACATTTTTAAAACGTTACAAAAAGAAACATAAAATTACATTCGGCATTAAAATGACAATAATATTCAACATAAAATAAATGTCTTATGAATTATTTGAAACTTTATCTCGGTTTCAAGTCTCATTATTCTTGATTTTTCATACAAAAATGACACAGAAATTTGATTTGAGAATGAGGAAAGGCTTTTTTGCATACATTCCAATGCTTACAAAATAAATTTCGAATGACATTTTTCTATACATGAAATTTAATTTGATCGTAGGTTGACTAGTTCGTTTTATTCTCAATGAAATGAGCAATTGGGAACAAAATTTTATCAACAAGTAAAATCCCTTTCTTTTTGTACGATGAGGTTTGAAAAAATCTTTGTCCCTTTTAGCTTATTATAAGTGAGAAAATCCCGCAAAAAGAGATAAATACCCCGATATTGGATCACTGCTGCACTGTGGGCTGTGGCTTAGATATATGAAACTCTCTCTCTCTCTTTCTATCTTCACTAACTCATATCTGCCTCTCAAGTCCCGTTTGCAATTTCCGTAACGTTTTCGTGACGCGTTCACCAGCTTACCCCCCAAGTCAAGCCCGCCTAAAGAAGTTATACTTCAAAAACTTTATCCAAAATCATCCACTTCATCGAGTAGGAAGCTCAAACTAACACTTAATTCTTAGCCAAGCGACAAAAAAATGTATTTAGGTTCAAAAGTAATACCGATATATTTAAATCTAATAACTTGGTTCATATTCTTTACTAGAACCAAATGCAAATGTTTTGAAGTTGATGGCTTTAATAAGTTCGTATTAAAATGTAATCAGCGTAGATGCTATATTTCAGGTCAACTAAAAATTAATTCTAATAAGTTCTTGATTGAAATATTATTTCAATATAGACCGGGTTAGATTGTGGAACAAAAATACTGGATTTTAATCTTAAGAGATTAAAGTTCAGAAAATTCCTATTTAAATGAGCATTTTAATGAAAAAATTATTAAATTTGAATATAAATGTATTACAGAAAAATTTTAATAAGAAATATTGAAAACCTTGGTAGACCTGTAATACTGCGGATGTATTAAAAAACACCCCCATATTTTTAACTGTGTAGGCATGTCTTTCGCCACTTTGCAAATGACCCCTCTATCACCATTTTTAAGGGGCACTTTCTAAGGGCATAGAAACGAATTACCGCTCATCACAGTGGTGTGCAGGTTCAGACGATCGTTGATAGTTGACAACAGGTACAAGTAGATTTTGGTTGTTCCTCAATAGCCCCTTTCAAGGGGCAGCCGCTAAAGGGGTACGTGAAGGAGAGTATATATTTTTTGGTCAGATTTATTTTACATTTTGATAGTAATCTGATCAGCAAAATGCAACCCCTTACCATTTTGGACGACATTCTTACAATTTAAGGCTTTGTTGATCGAAAACTAAAAATTCTTCAAGACGTGACCCCCTTTAAAGGGTTAATCATAATCACCCCAAAAGATATGACTTCAGTATCAGGTTCGGTTCCTGGACACTTAAACTCGCGAACATCTGACAAACATCCGAGAGTAAAACTGTCTTGAAAGAGCGTATCTAAACTTAGACGTTCGGACTCGGCATTGAATTGTAGGTTTCCTTTCCAGTCGTCCGAAATCTTCATATAAAAAAATTGTATAAAAATTGAGCCTTAAAATTGTGTTCGTTTGTCGCCGATTCACGCCTTAACGCATTTACCGATTTTAACCAAACATTCACACATCCTTAGAATCGGTCTATATATGGTTTTTGTAAAGTTTGGTTGAAATCGGAAAACGTATTTGTGTTTTGTGTGTATGTGAAAAAACACATGAATTTCCATACATTTTGTTCGACGGCTCGACGGATTTGATTGATTTTTTTTTATTTTGCTTGTCTTGAATCAGATATGGTTTGGTAAAAATGAAAATTCGGAAAATTCTCCGCAGGTGGCGCTGTAGGCACATTTCGTGTTTCATCTATCTCCTTCTAAATATATATTATTAAAGGGTGATTTTTTAGCTGGTTTGGTTTTGGCAACACTGGTTTTGACAGCTGACGTGTGTTTAGTACCTTGTGTCACTGTCAAACAGCTTCAGTTTGGTTTGCAATTTAACCATGGATCGTCTTACAAATGAACAACGCTTGCAAATTATTGAATTTTACTATCAAAATTCGTGCTTTTTTATGATCGGAATTCTCGACCTTCTGAGCAGTCTATTGGAAGATTGTGACCAAATTTCGCACCAAATTTACTTTGTTGGACATTAAACCACCGACACGTTTACGTACTGTGCGTAGTGAAGAAAATATTGCGGCCGTATCAGCTAGTGTGACAGAAGACCGCGAAATGTCGATTCGGCGCCGTTCCCAGCAGTTAGGCCTTTGTTACAGCACTACGTGGAAAATTTTGCGGAAGGATTTGGGCGTAAAGCCTTTTAAGATACAGCTGGTGCAAGAACTAAAGCCAGCCGACCTACCACAACGCCGAATTTTTGGTGAATGGGCTCTTGGAAAGCTGGCCGAGGATCCGCTTTTTTATCGAAAAATTGTGTTCAGCGATGAGGCTCATTTTTTGTTGAATGGGTACGTAAATAAGCAAAATTGCCGCATTTGGAGTGAAGATCAGCCAGAAGCATTGCAACAGCTACCAATGCATCCCGAAAAAGCCACTGTTTGGTGCGGTTTATGGGCCGGCGGCATTATTGGGCCATATTTCTTCAAAGATGATGCGAATCGCAGCGTTACTGTCAATGGTGAACGCTACCGAGCGATGATAACAAACTTTTTTTTGCCCGAAATGGAAGTTCTTGACTTGCATGATATGTGGTTTCAACAAGACGGTGCCACATGCCACACAGCACGCGAAACAATGGCGCAATTGCGAGGCGAGTTTGGTGAACAGTTAATTTCACGTTTCGGGCCGGTCAATTGGCCGCCTAGATCGTGCGATTTGACACCATTAGATTATTTTTTGTGGGGGTATGCCAAGGCTAATGTGTATAGGGACAAGCCCGCTTCGATTGACGCACTGGAAGCCAACATCCATGCATTCATTCGTGAGATACCGGCCGATATGTGTGAAAGAGTATGCCAAAATTGGACTCAGCGGATGGGCTACCTGAGACGCAGCCGCGGTCAACATTTGCATGAAATTATCTTTAAACATTAAATTGCAAGGTTTAAACTATCGATTCAAATAAATATTTCATTCATTTTTTCGAATTTTTTGTGTTTTTTTTTAAAAAAAAGTTCTAAACCTCTTAAAAAATCACCCTTTATATACAAAATATGTCAGATTGTGTTTGAATTGATGTTCTCTTAATGAGTGAACCGATTTTTTTTCTGGAAACTTTAAATGGAAGGTGACGTCAATACTAATGTTTGTATGTATATACGGTCTTTTTATGTGTATTAGTTATAGCCATTTTAGTGAACATACATGCGTTGTCGACCTCAGAAAGCCCTTAACCACTTTAAATGAAATTTTGAGGATATGTATGGTTGGTTACAGTTTAAAAGATAGGATAGTTTTGGTGGCCACCCGACAGGTGGCGCTGTAGTCAATCTCCGAAACCACTCAACTGATTTCAATGTAATTTTTTGGATGTGTATGGTTGGTTGCAGCTTAAAGGACAAGATAGTTTTGGACCTGATAGGTAGTGGTCTGAATGTTGAAACTTACTTTCCGGGCTTCTTCGAGCGACCAACATGAAATCACCACACGATTCTTCAAAGAAAAACTAAAAGCGATCATGGGCTTCATCGTTAAGCACAATGTTTTCGGACAATCGCGTTTGTGGATGTACACGGTCGAATGGCAGAAGCGGGGATTGCCGATTGCCCACATTCTTCTTTGGTTGATTTGTTTGATTGAGAGAATCTGACCGGGCCAACTCTATTCAATCATTAGCGTGGAAAAAAAAACGATCGAGAAGCCGACCCGGAAATCTATAAAGTCGTTTCTAAGCATTGAATTCAATTTACTTCCAAGGAAGTTTCTTTCCTTCAACTATCAAAAGGGATATTAATAATTTAATCAATTTTAGGCGGTACGAAGTTCACCGGGTCAGCTAGTACAATAAATGCAACAAAAAAAAAAGTGAGAAGCTTTATTAGTTTTATAAAACGGCCTTGGGAGACCTCTAGTACTCAAACCCGTGTTCCCGAACCCTTCACATGGATTTAAGTGTCTGAGCCTTACCAATAAACATTTTAAGTTTCGACTTCAAATTTTAGTAGCTCGCATACAAATTTCTGTCAGTTTCCGTAGAGACTAAAATTTGTTATAAACACGGCGCTCTGAATAAAAATGTTCCTACTCTCAAGTCCAAAAGGGGACATAAACTTATTTATTCGAGATGGAAACCTCAACTACAAAAAACGGTCGATTGGAGACAAAAACAAAACAAAGCAAAAACCAAAAGGGGCTTAACAAATTCTCCACCAGCTACTTGCGTGAGGTAAATCCTTGAAATCTTCCCTCGGATATGTAGCCCACCTCACTCAATAGATGGCAATGAAAATAAATTGTAATCGCTTTTCGTTTATAGCACCTCATTTGCGTATACGAACCCTCTGTGTCTAGTTGTTGCTCGGCGTGGAACCAGATTGTCCCGACCATTTAAGGGGAATTTATTTTATTGATTTCTATTGAGACAACGGCAGCAAGAAAAAAGACAAATCCGTGTGACGCTGCCTCCATACAAAATAAGATGGAAAAAAAATATTATCTCAATGTAGGAGGGGATGCCAAGCAGAATGAAGAAAGGAGTGTCAACCTAAAAATTGGATCCTTGCATTAGACAGGATATGAGCAGAGAAAGAAGAAAACCGGTACACAGTTGGTAATAGCTCGAAGGGTAGAGAAACAAAATCAGGATTAAGGTGTTTCACATACAAGTACCGCACCACTTCAGGTTCGGGCCTTCCCATATGTGCGCCTGTCGTCTGCTGCCTGCGGGGGAAAGGTTCTCGTCCAGCAACGACTGTAGGCGATTGGTATCGCATTTGTATGCGCCACGAAAACTGTTGGCAATTTTTCACCAAGGAAAATACAAATAAAAGAATAAAGGAAGCTGAAACATAATTTCTCTCATGGGGGTAGTTGCGAGCGAAGCGAGAACCCGTAAGTGGTGGTGCCGTGTACGGTGGCGGTGGGTCGGGGCTGAGGCTGACGTCAAGATTACGTATACGTTATTTGTTCCTTTTGTTGCTGCGTGTCCGTTCACACAAAAGCCTAAACAATAATTATATCAATAGTCCGAAAGGGCCTAACAAAAAGACGGAAAAAAAGGTTAAATCCTTGCCCCGGGCTTATTGTTTGTGCGTGAAATTTAAGAGGGGCCAGCTGGAGGCTAGGTGCAGACACACCGGGTCTTTAAGGAAACGGTTTTATTAGGTCGATTTAAATTTTATTGCAGCGTATTGTGTTTAATATAGCTAATGGAGTCGTTATAAAATATTTTATGCGATGGGCGGTTGTGATGGGTGACTTTTGTTATTTTTATTTTTATTGCGCGGGGGTGAATTCACGAGGTGATTATCGCAATCATTGTGCGGTTTGTTTCTGCATTTCTTTTATGTCATTGTAATTACAATTAATCAGTTGTGGTTAATTTATTATATTTTATTGTTGATTTTCTCTGTTATTTGCGCGGTCAATAGAATGTGCTCTTTATGAAATGTAAATTGAGTTAATTGAATGTCAGCATATGTGCGGGTGATAATGGAACCTTAAATTATGACACTTTTTGCCTGGGTTATTTTACTGCTCAATGTTATTGTTGGTAGAAAAACCGGACAGCACTGTAATTGCAAAGAATCGTAGAACAAAGAGACGCCCCTTGGTTTGTCGGTTATTTTTAGAGTCTCAGTTTCACAGTTACCTCTTTTTTTTTCTTATATTCTTGTTTTCCCTTGGTTGCTTAGCTTTTTAAAAATTCTAAGGGGTGCCGCATGCAGAATATAAATTTCGCGGTTAAGTGCTGCCAATGTAAAAAAGACAGCCGACACCTGACAATTCACGGTGGTTGAAACTGCACGAGTTTTTTTTATTAAAAATAATGAATATTCGGCAGAAACTTTTACTCATATTCATTTTCATCTTGATGGCTTTGAGAGTAAAGTTGTTGTATTTGGGGTTCCGAAAATACAAGAGTAATCTTTGAGTGACAAATACATTCTCGTTTAAAATGTTTCAATGTTTGGTGCGGAGTTTTAGCTGAAAGCATCTTCGGAACATTCTTCATTGAAAGAGCAGCTCAGGCATGCTTTGCGACGGGATAATCTAGTACTATAGTTGTTTGCATATAAATTGCGAGGCATCAATGTGGACGATAAAGAGTCGATAGCACATGCCATATACAGCCTAAGAAACAATTTAATTACCGGACGAGTCATTTCCGTTTGGTGATCAAAACCAACCCAGATATGCGATTTAACTGCGTTGGACAGTCTTTTTAAGGGGCCTTTGAAGCCAGGGATTTATGCCTACAATCGCATGAACTGTCACGCTTAAAAGGAACGGATTAGGCAGTGCATCAGCGATTTTTGCAAAAGGGTCATTGGAAAACTCCGAAAAAAGAGTGTGTATCAGTGATGCCAGACTTTTCGGACTGAATTGCCCACGATACACGTCAAAAACAGGCAAAAATGCCCTTGTTTCGGCCTTTTAGCTCAATCTGAAAGGCAAAATGCCCACGAAATGGGTAATTACCCACGATCTGGCATCACTGTGTGTATGTGCTAGCAAAGCCCAATGTACTAGAACTAGTCCGTACTGTATGGTACCTATATAAAAATGAAAATGTTCTTCTTCATTTGTGTCCAAGTCAGGGTTGCCAGAATTAAGTTTGCTTTAAGAGCCCAAACTTTAAAAAAACGTCGCCCAAAATCATTGCACAGAAAGAAGCCAGACAATCGTTGAACATTTTTCCAATTCCTTAAGTACGTTTTTTTTTATTTTTCCCACTTACCCATCTCACTTATGCAAGCCACGAATTTTATTTGACTTTTATCATCTGCAATTGGCTTTTGTGGCTTATGTCAAATAAAAAGGCCTGAAAAATAAATATGGCGTGCTTGCAAGTTGAACGACTGGTCGTTGTCGCCAGTGATGCCAACCAAGTCTTTTTCATGCCTTTTAGGCATTATTTCATTAGCCAAGGCTTTAAGGCTTGTTTTTTTTTCATCTGATCTGATCTGATGGACTAAAACTATGTTTGTTTTGTTCAATACCTTGAACCTACTTATGAAACTAAAATGTCATGAATTTTGTTCCTATTAAGAAGTTCTTCTGTGATTCCTTTTTTTTGGAAATAAAAATTATTTTTCGTTAATTTTTTTATATTTATATTTAATTATTGATTTATTGTTCCAGTTCACCTAAAAAAAATATTTTAGGCATTATTTTATTGAAAAAGTCATCTGTTTTTCTTAAGTTAAGCATTTTTTCGTCAAAATTGGTTGACAACGCTGGTTGTCGCCTTATTGCAAGAGTGCTGCCAAGTTTCAAAAGTGATTGTTTGTTTTAGAATATTTCACAAAATTTGTAAAACGATATATAGCTCAAAATTATGTTGCATGGAAGAAGCCCAAAATACGACAAAGCGCCCAATCTGGCAACACTTTCCAAGTAACTCACGAAGGGATTTGCCTAGCCATTTATTTATTTTGTTCGTTGTTGTCTTTATAGGGGGTTTTAAGAGAAAAAAAGTTTGAAAAATCATACAAAAAATACAAAAATAAATGCTGCCAACCGCGGCAACCGTGGGGAAATGTGAAAGAGTTCGGGAATATCACATTCTTATAAAGGGTTTTTCAATAAGAGCGCTACAAAAGTTTTTTAAATAAAACAAAAACGGTTTTGGATATCAATGAAATTCTTTATTCATGTGAAAGTTCGTTCGATGCCATTATGTATGGAACTCGATTTCTTTTGCATGGTTACCACGGGCACGCTTGCAGAAGTCCAGACCCTGAACCCAATTTTCGACGGTTTTCAAGCATAAATCGGCCGATACTGCTGCAATTTCACGTTCGATATTCGTACGAAGTTATTCAATCATCGCTGGCTTGTTGGCATAGACCATAGACTTGACGTAGCCCCACAGGAAATAGTCTAACGGCGTCAAATCGCACGACCGAGGCGGCCAAGCGACTGGACCGTTTCGTGAGATAACACGTTCTCCAAACTTGGTTTCCAATAAATTGATTGTGACATTCGCTGTGTGGCTTGTGGCGCCGTCCTGTTCGAACCACATGTCCTCCAAGTCCATATCATCCAATTGGGGCCAAAAATATTCGGTTATCTTTGAACGGTAGCGATTCCCATTCACAGTAACGTGCCGGTCTTGATCATCACGGAAGAAGTACGGCCCAATGAAGCCGCCGGCCCATAAACCACACCAAACCGTAATTTTTTCGGGATGCAATGATGACTCATGGAGTACGTGTGGATTGCTGCCTGACCAATACCGCATATTTTGTTTATTGACGAAGCCATTCAGCCAGAAATGAGCCTCATCGCTGAAGATGATTTTTCGATGAAAATCCGAATCATTTTCAAGTTGTTGCTCAGCCCAATTCACGCACATACGACGCTTCTGGTGGTCAATTGGCTTCAGTTCTTGCGTCAATTTAATCTTGTAAGGATGTAGGCCAAGATCTTTTCGCAAAATTCGCCACAACGACGTCACAGAGATGCCCAACGCTTGAGAACGACGTGTGAGAGACACATTTGTGCTTTCTTCAACTGAAGCCTCAGCGGCAGCAATATTCTCGACACTACGGGCACTTCTTTGTCTCACTGGCACGGGAACATTTTGTACTGTTTTTTTTTTTGTAATTTTTCCACTAGACGCTCAATTGTTGATCTGCTAGGACGATTATGACGACCATAAATTGGACGTAGCGCTCTTAACGTTGAGGCCACTGACTCCGAATTTCGGTAGTAAATTTTAATAATTACGACTCGTTGGCTCGTATATATTTCCATCATGAAATGGCAAACCTTACTGAAGAGAAATGTCAAAAGAGCGGCAAGAAATTCGGCGTCGTTTGCTGCCCCTGTCGCTCTACTTTTGTAGCGTCCCTGTTGAAAAACCCTTTATTACTGAATGTCATTGGTTAGTTATTATTGATTGTTAAAAGGCAAATAATTTGATCTGTTTTGTTAATAAAACTACCTAAAGGAGATATTCTATATACTAGAAACATATTAGGACAAACAGGGTCGCGTATATTACGCTTTTGGATATCATTAACTTCGATTTCGTGTGTAATTTTTTCTTAAATAATGAAGAAAATTTGCTCAAAATGTTTTTATTTTTCCTCAACTAATCTACAATGTAAATTTTTCATGAATATTTTAAGCAAATGTATGACTTATTCCTAAAAGAAAATACTATCCACACGTAACGAATAATTTCAAATTTAACGGATAAAATTCTGTGAACACTGACAGCAACTTTGCCCACTGCGGAAGTGGCTCATATTTTTTGAGAGTGTGCTGGTGACTCAGAATTTTTGAAGTGACATTTATCAATATGTTTCAATTATAGCGCACCAAATCGTGACCACTCCGTAAAAATATAGCTTGTAGGCTAAGTAACTAAGCAAACCGACGGCGACCAAAAGAAATCTCATTTAAGGAATGAAAACATTTAAAACCGTTTTGCTCAGCGAACACGCTGCATTTTCTGTAAAGAACAAAGATGTCAATAATCGATTTTGGGGCCACCGAAAGCTTGCGGAAAAATCGGTGGACACAGTCATGACCACGAATCAAGACGAACAATTTAGAATTTTTTATTTTTTCAATCAAAATTACGCTTTACTTGAATTTAGAGACATTCCTTAGGTCATTTAATCTTAGCCTTCTTAATGTCCCAAAAATATTGCCAGCGTTAAATAGATCGGAATTTGTTTTCTTACATTAAAATTAAAACAGTTCCGAAATTTTCAACTTCTTCTTTAGCCATATCTGTGGTCCCTATGAAGATCTGCGCCTCTTACATTCACTACGTTCCGCAGAGCTTTATTTCGGAAAATGTATCTTGGCCCTTAACTGAAGCCCGCCCGACCATACACAGGTTTTATAACTTGCAAACGAATATTTGCAAATTTTCAAGACTATGCAGATTTTTCTATCCACCTTGGTCGACTTTGCTAAAGGTCTCTGACAGTTTTTGAACACTTTGGTACTCGGAAAAGTTGAGGAAATGTTTTAAATTCGTGTCAAAAACGCCCTCAAAAAGTGGGTGGTGCAAACAACTTCCAACTACCGAACTGTACTGAACCAAAATTCTCTTTGAATGTTGTAAAGAACTCTTTAAAATTCACGACTTTTAGTGCAATTTCAACAATGTGCTACGTGATATAGGGCCAACGATTTCTACTCAAAAAAAGTACTACCTATTTTACCCCTGCGAACTAACTCACTCGCTCATCTCTCAATTACAACATGAAACGACGGAAAATGCGGACCAATCTATTTCTGAATTCACAAACATCCACAGGGTATTCAAACTTTCAAAGCTCATCCGTGACGAGCTTATTACCTTTTCCATAAATTACGAGCCACTGGTAATTTCCGTTTCACCCCAAGCCTAAGCCTCGCCACACAAGGGTAACAGTTTGCAAACAAAATTCAAAAATTAAGTCATAACGATTATGGCTGCCTAATACCTAATTAGGAACTTTCCAACCGCACCCTTTCATACAGTTTCGAACGATCCTGCCGTGTGGCGTGTGCTTCTTCCCCGGTGGTTAATTACCTGTTCATGGTATAATTCCGAGAGAGCTCACCATTCATACGAATACCATTAATCATATCCTTTTTGCGCAAATGGATTTCTTACTGCCTTACTGCGAAATGACATGAACGATACGAGTCCTTTCAGATACCCATCATTAATTATGAAAAAAAAAATTCCCCGGACAAACCCAGAAATTCTTTTCATTACATCCTTCTTTCGCCCGTTGGCATGCTCTGGTGCGACCACGAACAGTTTCATCATGCAAATTCAATGTAAAACTTAATATCCCTTTACAGTGCACAGAGAGAAACAAAGGTCGGGATACACCGAATGGGGATCCTCCTCATATTGGTAAGGCCTCAACACAGTAACGTGGTAATAAACGAAAGGCATACTCGTACATCCTGCCCGAAGGATATAGTTATATTTGCTTACCAAGGACATCGTATCCCACTCTTGAGGTGGGCTTTGGGTAATTTGGTAAATGAAAGGGACACTCGGATGTGTTTACGTGTCTAAGTCCTTTTTTATTAAGTTGTGACACGCAAGAAATTAGCCACCTCAGGATGAGACGCAGAGACGTAGAAAGTAGATGCCATTCCATAGCACATTGCCGTGGACACCGACTTGGCATGTGTGCATGTGAAGCGTTGCTACGTGTGAGCCGAATATTCTGCTGAAATTACATACAGCCCACACTGTTTGCCGCTAGCGTTATACCGATAGCAGGCCGTGTACAACGCCAGAATGTTGTCAGTTGTCACAGTGACACACTGTGGCAACGGCACTTGGGCCGGGCGGGGCGATAAGGAATCTCATTGTTTTATACGTTGCGCCATTGTTGCTATAGCTGGGAAGGTACACGCTGTATGGTGTGTACCTACGCTGTGAAGCACATATTCGTCCATGAGCGACATGGAACGGCGCATTGTGATAGGTACATTGTAATGGAGGTCACGGATACGTTCATCCCCTTTAAGGCAACCAAAACGTGATAAGGTTCATGTCTCTGTGTACACACCAAGGACTCTTTGATTTTTATTAAATGTCCTGTCATACACGCATCATTACCGTTAAAAGCGAATGGAGGGCGCAGCGCCGCTCCCGTAAATTGAATATGGTATTTAAATTTGCGGGCTAGTCTGTCTCTGTCGTACATTGGGGTGTTGGTCTTGGTGGTGTGTAGTTTCCATGTTACGCAGCTTGATGTTGTTAGGGTCGTGCATTGAAGTAATTTCGTGTAGATGATTTTTAAATGCCGGCACATTGTATGACTGAAACTGGAAAGTTTCTTGACAAGAAGCAGGGTTGGGAGATTAATTTTTCTAATTGCATATTCGCGTTTCGAAATTTGAGGTTCTCTTTCTTCTTTGTATACGGGGGAGTTTAATTTCGTTCGAGTGTTAATAGGCAGTGTGGATGTTAAGGATCCCGTTTTCCCTTTGAGCACCTCAAACGCACTCAACTGTCAAGGTTTCTGACGATGATTGAGTGCCTCTAGGATGGCTTTTACAATTTTGGTGCTTTCTTTTATTTTTTCCTAATGAGATTTGAGTTTGCGTCCCTTAGATATGTCTTCTCGGAAAGCCTCTCCTAAAGTGGTGATAATTTTTTAACGAAATCTATTTTTGTTGATGTTGTAGCTTAGGTTTGCGTACGTTCAGGGCGAGGACACGTCAGCCATTTTCGTGGAATATTTGTCGAGCTTTAAAAACATTTAGTTCTGTTTGTTTCGAGTTGGAAGCGATTTCCCGAATAGATATTTGTAAAAGCTCTGTTTATTGCCAGTGTGAACTCCAACTGCCTTTAGAAGAGCGACGACGACACCACAACAGTTGGCAACGGCTACCCAGTGCTGCCAGATTGGGCGCTTTGTCGTATTTTGCGCCTTTTTTCTTAAAAAAAACGATAGAAATTTCTTCAATAAGCGCCGAACACTAATTTGGGCTACATATCGTTTAACAAGTTTTGTGTAAATTTTGTTTGTTTTATTTCTTCACAAAACCACAAAAAAGAAAGAAAGGCCCTTTGATTTGACACAAGCACACAAGCCACAAAGGCCAGTTGGAGAAGGTAGAGGAAAAAAAAAAAGCTTTCTTGGCAACGAATTTGGGCTACATTTTTTCAAGGTTTGGGCGCTTAAAGAAAAATAAATTCTGGCAACCCTGCGGCTACCTACAACCAGCGTTGCCATAAGAGCAGATTTGTCTGAATTTCGCAGGATTTTCAACCTAGCTGCTAACAACCAGAAATCTGCGCTTCAGATTTTGTCGGCATTCGCATTTTTTTTTTTTTTTTAATATTTTCAACATTTTTTGCACGCTCTTGCTTTCGCTGTATGCTAACGTTTTACGTATTCATCCCGTTTTTTTGTTATTTTTACTAAAAAAAAAAAAATCGGAATTAATATTTTTCCATAGAAATCCAAATATTTTTATGGCGACACTGCCTACAACGCCCCACAAGGTAAGACAAAGAGAGAGATCAAACTAAATCGAGTCAATTATCGTTCAGACGAGCAAAACGATCAACGAATTTCAGTGCAAATAGCGTCGTCTACCAATGGGGTACAACCAGCATTGCCACAATGATACAAGTGTTACAAAACTGTTACACTTTTTAATTGTTTTATAATTTTGTTACAATGTTACTTTTTTTCGCTTTGTTACACTTCTTCCCTCAAGAATCTTTTTTTGTTTTTCTCGTTAAAAAATATTGAAAAGTGGAACTGCCAGCACTTTTTTCCTTCGAACAAACTTCTACCAATTTCTGTCAATGTATTTCTTCGTTTACACAGAGCACAAGTTGTGCAAAACGTCAAACTGAGAGTGGAAATGGGAATGGAAGGAAACGAGTAAATACAACAATATTTTTCTGTCTCGCCGCGTCTTCGTTGACAATGTTCTACATATCGTGGTAAATAAAGTTTGTGAAATAGAAATTGAAATCTACTTCGATGGTCAATAATTTTGTTTCTTTTTTATTTTGTTTTTATTTGTTAAAAACAAAATGGAGAGGTAGGTCAATAAAGAGCTTTTTTTGTAAAATTATAAAATTTAAAATTTGTTTTCAGTTTGTTACATTTTTTTTTCATTTGTTACACTTTTTGAAAAAGTTTGCTACACTTTTAAAAAACACTGCGGCAACATTGGGTATAACAGTCGATAGGACACGAAGTCTTCTCACTGCAAAACTTTTATCAAAGAGAAGAAACCAAAATCAATCCCCGCCTCTGTGTTTCTAATGACAGTTTATCGGCCTCATTGTCACTCGCATTTAAGTCTTTTATTAGGAGGTATTGTCTTACCTACTTTTTCCAAAAAAAAATGCTCTAAGTATCAACTTTAAGGCCTGTTTTATTGGACAACTATTTCAGTAAAGTAAAGTAGGGAAATTCCCAATAAAATAGTTCAAAGTCACCTTTGTTATAGAGTGCTATAAACTGGTATATTTTGTTGTGTGTCTCTACTTTTTAGTTCGATTCAATGTTCTAATATTGGCGTCTCTTGCTGAAAGTGAATGCCAGCCACTGAACACCAGGTAACTATCAGTGGCATGAACAAACTCACCAAAATGTTGTCAACGAGAAATGATGCTGTGAATTTACTTTGACTCGGGATAAATAGATTGCGGTACCACCGTAACTAATTTGGTTTCCTCATGAACAACTGTAAATATTTTCCTGCAATAGACAATGTTTTCTGTGATTGTTGAACTGCCAGATCCGATAGCCCACAAAAGTGTGGATTTATATACGAACCGCCTTCCTAAGTTAAGTACTGAAAGTACTGAATTCCAAGTTCGGCCATTGCTAACTAAACTAATTACAGCATTGACAGTTCTGACAATTCTGACAGTTCAAAGAGGAAAAATTCAAGGCACGATACTGGATAGTGTGATTGGTTTTGACATCCAAAACCTGAGATCGTCTTTTTACAAATTGCTGCTGTACAACCCACACACATGCAAAACAAATATTATGTCCGTGAATTCTACTTCTGACATTAAGTAACAAAAATGTCACATAAAAAGTCGGCAACTTACCAAACAATCGTCGTTCCTTTAGCCTTTAGTCAGAAAATTCACTGTCACTCATTTCCAGAAGCAATCAATGATACCAGACCCTTTTTTTTTTGCTTCTTGAAAGTGATTCAGGGAGATGGGATATTTGTTGTGCTTTTTAGTTTTTAGTATAAGAAAAAATGGTATTTTAAATACTGCAAGCTATTTTTATTTTATATTCTAGTACTTTTTCACTGCAAATTCAAAAGAATTGCCAAATTGACGCTTCTTCTGAATAAAATGATTTATTCGATAAATTTGCGATTTAGATTTGTGTTCACTGATAATCGTGGTATAAAAAGGGTGTTTTTTTTTAGAGGTACAGAACTTTGAAATGGAGTAAAACAAAGATGCTTGTTTTAAATTGACATAAAATTTACTTTATTCGAAAGACAATCTTCTGGCATTATAATTTTAATATGATTTCTGCCATAGGACCACCACGGCTGCCTCGGGCGTAGTCTAATTTGGAGGTCCAATTTTCGATGACTTTTTCCAACATTTGTAGCCGTATATCGGCAGTAGCGCGGCGAATCTTGTCCTCCAAGTGGTCAATCGTTTCGGGCTTATCGGCGTAGACTACGACTTAACATATCCCCACAGAAAATAGTCAAGCGGCGTTAAGTCGAACGATCTTGGAGGCCAATCCGCAACGTGAAACTATGCGGCTACCAAACGTTTCCTTCAATAAATCTATTGTGACACGAGCTGTGTGACATGTTGCGCCGTCTTGTTGAAACCACGGCTCCTGCACATCATGGTTGTTCAATTGATGAACGAAAATGTCAGTAATCATGGCTCTATAGCGGTCACCATTGACTGTAGCGTTCTGGCCAGCATCGTTTTTAAAGAAGTACGGACCAATTATTCCACCAAAACATAAAGCACACCAAACAGTCAGTTTTTGTGGATGTAACGGTGTCTCAACATACACTTGAGGATTATCATCACTACAAATACGGAAGTTTTGTTTATTGACGTATCCATTCAACCAAAAGTGAGCTTCATCGCTAAACAAAATTCGCTTATGAAAATTGGGATACGTATTTCGAACAGAACCATGATTTTCAAAATAAATTTGCACAAGTCGGAAGCGTTGTTCATGCGTCAGTCTATTTATGTTGAAATGTCAAACCAAACTAAAAATAAATCACTTGACAGCTGACAAAATGGCCGCCAGTTAAAATAGTGCTGCCAACTTAAAGTTCTATACCTCTAAAAAAAAAACACCCTTTACATGAAAAAGTTTGAAGTTACCACAAATCTTTCCAGAAATATTATTGACAATCAATTCAACATTAGATTTGAGTCATTTTAAAAAACATTTCAATACATATTAGGTTCGTTCGGGTACTTTTTTGCAAACGTAAAACTATTAAAAATTTGCTAAGAAACTGTGCAAATGCGACCATGTACTGAGAAAATTGAAAAAAAATTAGAGAGAAATCCATTTCCCCTCTTTTCATTTTTTCGTAATTTTCTACTCGCCGAATTTGGACTTACTTAAAAATGAAAAATGAAAACTGACAACTAAGTGACAGCTCAAAAGTTTGAAAAGTAAAACTCTATTTATTTTCGTCTTCAACGATATCAGAGGAAGAAGTTGTAATTGAATGTTCGCCTAGAACATATCAGCGCATTCAAAATGGTAAGTTTAATAGGTATTTTAGCTTTTAAAAAATGCAATTCCAACTTATTTTGTATATTCTGCATTCTACAAACGTCAAAATGACATTTTTTAAACTTCAGGTACTTCTGATGAAATTGAGAGATTTCTCTCTCGATTTTTGATATTTGACGTTCTTAATTTTTTTATGCTGAAAGTACACGAACGAACCTATTGAGTGTCCGAGTATTGCAAAACATTATCCCGCTTATTATTAAACGCTGCTCAGTAGTTACGTCAAAATGTTGTATGCCAACTGACTTCTGACATTTTTTTATTATTACAGGGGTTCTTGTTTTAATTTAGCACATACTTCAAAGACGTATGTTTTTGCATATGATTTTAGTCTTAAATAACTCCATTTCAGATTTCATTGTATGTATTTATAAGCTACCTTATTTCCATTTACCAGTTCTTTGTACTTGATTTCAATATGATTTTGTTGTTAAAAATATTACCTTTTATATTTTGTGCTCGTTCTGTAGATATACATTCTCGTAAGAAACATCTGGAACTTTTTTAAACAGGGACGGTGGGAATTTTAGCTCATCGCTGCGGGAAATTAAAAACCCAAAGTCTGAAATTACTGGTAACAGTTTTGGCTACGATGTTCTCACTGAATGCTGTTGAGTGCTGACTGATTGATGACAGTTGCGATCAAATATGCTATCGCTATGTCTTTCCAAAATCTTTCAGTATAAGTATGGAATATTTTAACGCGATCGCAATTTAACGCCCATCGAACTATCCTGAACTTTTTTTGAGCTTCTTTATAGCAACATTCAATTATATTTTCATAAGCAAGCTAAGTAGAAAAGTGGGTACAAACGTTCACTAGTTCCTATTCAGAGATAATCGCTTTTTTATAACCCTAGGTATAGGTATATAAATAAATAGTACTTCTCCAAACTTCATGAAATACGCGCTCACAGGTCACAGCCATAGTACGCACGCCTTAGAAAGTTTGCCATAATCTCCTTTTATGTTCACTTTTATATTTCTTTTGCGGGTGCATTTTGACAGATTGCGAGTTGCGACGCCGCGTCAACCATTCGGTACGAAGTTTTGTCGCTCGATGAACTTGGTCTTATACATTAACTTTCGAACATAGTTAGAGGTTGGAGCAGGTTTTTCAACCGTCAATATTGAATGCTGTAACTGCGTGCTAAGGTTGTCATTAAAAGCTCTCATAACTGCTATACATCAACGCTGCTAAACATATCTCAAGTCAGCACAAAGAAAAGGAAAGGTCAACAAATCCTGATAACAGTTTATAGGGTCATAAATCAGAAACGGTTTGCGAAATTTACCAGCTTACGCCGTCAAACACTTGCAGCGGCACTTGACCTCGCAACACACCCCCGATCGGTACACGAAAATATCAATTCCCATATTATCAGTGCCGATATAAGAGTTCTAATAACAGGCCCTTTGCGAAGCACGCCGCCAATATTTAATTCGTCCTCGTCCCTCGGCATACGTATAACGCAAACAGCGCGAACATTTCTTCCTTTCGCCAATATTTATGGCGATTTTAATGTTAGCCTAAGAAGGTGTTTCGTATTCATCGCGAATCATAACGAAAATCGATAAGTCGGCAACGCGCCTCAGATATACTCCATCGTATCCTCCAGCTCGGGCGGATGTTTATTATGGCACCCTCGATATTCGATGGTACGAGTATATTGGCTGCGTGTTGGTGATTTTCCAATCAGTCGTCCTTTTTATTGTTTCGCATATTATTACATACTTGTAACGCTCTATATCTCGACGAGTCGGAACGGTTTAGTGGAATATGGCAAGGACGGGATGGGCAGAAAGCAAAAATGTACTTATGCCAAGGATGCCTAGGCAAAGAAGCGCAAAAAAACCCAGCATAATAAATCTGATGTACAAAAACGGACCTCGTTTACATTCACTTGCACGTTCATGCTACTCTGCACAAGCACTGGATAATGTTTTTGCAAGCAAATTTCTTGTATCTTCATTCGACGTTATTCACACCCCTGGACACTGTTGTAAACTGGTAAACGCGCCCACGCCCATCCCTTGGCTTACATTATTGTTTGCAATTTTAAGTGTATTGATTTCCTGGTGATAAATCGATTAGACGCGCTGTCCCTTGCAGGAGGGTGTTCGTGTTGTTATGTGTGGCAGTGCCAGCCAGTGTGCGCTTTGAAAAGTTTAAGCTAAACAAAAAATCAGGAATAATTGAATTGAATTGAATTTAACGGGAAGGATACGGAATTGGAAAAGTTGGGGTGGAATAGTGGAACCGCCTTCGAATCATTTTAAATCAGTTTCCCAAGAAAGCTAGGTCCTTTAAACTTGAAAACATGCATCGAGTTCTGCGGAAATCGTCTGCCTATTGCACCGATAGAGGCATTCAATCAGATATATCCTTAAAGTTCGTCGATACGACTGCGCTTTGACATCCGGTTTATAAAAGTAGAGTAAACAAGGCGAGGCGAAACCCTATCTAAGGTGGAATGCGATTTAACGCTGTTACCCGAGCACAGGAATTCGCCCCGATATGTGATGGCGATGGGCGAGCTCATGAGTAGAAAAATCATTAACGTCTACTTGTTATATACTATAGAGCTTTGGCAGGCACTTTTTGAATCCTGTTTTCTGTCAAAAACCACGGTTCAACATTGACTCGAGTTTTGCACCAACAAATTAGGAAGGACCTTCCCGGAGAGACTACAAATAAAGAATTGGAGCTGTTGGTTTTATTTCACTTGTTAAAAAGGATCACATTATCATCCTTTGCAAGACAAAGTTGATAATACTCCAAACAAGGGTTCACTGCACTAAAATTTAAAATCTATTTCTCAATAACAAACAATGCGAAAAAATCCATCTAAAGTTCTTTTGAATTGGTGGCAAACGGTCCCCGATTTTTTGACAGCCCTCAAATGCGTATCTACCATGACCCAGCATAACGCACCTTTTTTATAAATATCTCTTTGATTCTTCTTATCCCGGACTTAAGTAGTTCGCTAACAATTTCTCCGCAACAGACGAGTAACCAAGAGGCAAACTTGTTCAAATATTAGTCAAAGGAAACATAATTCGATAAATGAAGGACCAATGGCGCGCAAAGCTGTACCTATGAGATAATTCGCGCAAGGAATGGTAGCCTAACCTAAATGTAGAGAAATTCATTTTCTGTGCAAATTCGCTGGCTAATTAAATTCCATAATTTCCACTTACATTCTTGTTTATATTTATTAGCGAGGTTATTATGTTAGACACGCTCCATAGCATGATCATAAATTTTCTGCTAAAGGTTCAACAGACAGCACACCAGAGAGCAGGGTAATTATTGCAGGCTTTGGCTTACTTGGACTCGTATGCACGTATGCATTCATAAATCAATAATTTTTAACATTTAGCCTGTGGCAAATGAACCAAAATGAACCATCAGGTGTGCCTTACTGTATACGTGAGTGTATTCAGTGAGCGGTTTGTGTCCTGAGAGAGCATTTTTGGGCTAACCCTTAACCTTAAATATTTTCTTTATAATTTGTTTATTAAAAGCAGTAGGCTCATTGACTTATTACATAAAAAATCGGGGTTTTGTTTACGTTATCTGGATTGGACTAGATTGGTCTGGACGAAGTGAACGCAAAGACTCGATTAGTTCGTAACGTCACTTTTCCTACGTCAAACATATACTGAAATGTCACTTTGATTATCAGTCACGAAATTCTGGACTAGATTCGTCGGTTACCCCTCCATTGAGTTCAACTAAAAAAAACTATTCATGTGATGAATCTAGGACAATAAGAACTGGGACACATCAAGTCGGCCAGCTGTCAGACTTATGTACTAACTCATTGACGTCAACTTCAAAAACTGTTTATGTGATGGAACTAGGACAATCAAAACCAGAGATGAATGAATTGAAAGATATGGATATTTTTTTGTACGTCTAGCACTCAAAAACATTTTTGCAATTTCAATTCCTGTCTGTGAATACGTGTAAGCTACAAAAAACATGTTGCCTATGGCCCGCCACCATTCCTCTTGCTTTTATGAGCATTTCTCTGTTCAATTGTTTTGTGTTTCGTATTGTATTTATTTGTATGGTTGGTGTTAAGGATTTGATTGAATTGACAAAAAAAGTACTATAAACATTACGGAACTCCGAATTTTTGCATTAAAGTCCAAATCACGAACTCACATATTTTATAACAGAGATGAGCATGCGTGAGAGACTTCTTGATTTTTTCGGGAAAACAGTATGTATGCGGCTGGAAGTGGAACACATCAAGTCAACCAGCTGACTTACTAAACTAGATTAATTACATTTTAGGTTAAACTCAAAACTGACAGCTCTTGCAACTCCGAAACTGCTACATTTAGCTGTAATCTATTACAAAAACCATGTTTATACAAAGAAAAGGCTTAAGCCCGTATGACACTACATTTTTTCCTCATTGTTATAATGCTGAAAAGTCAGCGTTGTGTAAAAGAGACTAATGCCGCATTTACATGGTCACACATTCCTAACACGGGAGAATAAAGGGATGCTAAATACCAAATAGCCGTGGGACTAAAATGGACGGCATTACATAACACGCAAAAAAACGTGACACGTTTTTTGGTCGGCCATCATGTTTACGTGTTAGGAGTTATGGGAAAGCTATGCGTGTTAATATTTTTATAGTGATGGCTTACGAAATTTCGCTTTCCTATAATATAAATTGGCTTCCAGAAATGATGAACGGACAATTATTTATTTATTTCGTATAACTGATTGATGTATTGTTGGTTATATTTACTGAAACTAATAACCACTCTTATTTCACATGTCTTAAATCAGAAATATAAATGTTTTCAAGTGATTGTAGAGATGTTGTTCGCCGCAAATTGTGTTTATTTCCGTTTTACGTATCTATAATTATGGGTAGAACATCCATGGCACTTAAGGCGTCTGATTTGTGATCTCATTCTTACGCCTTTATTAGCATTGACTGCAAAAATGCGCGTGCGTGATGGTGTAAACGCAACATAAGAGTGTATTACGAAAGGGGTAGCAATTGTTTGCAAAGCAACATTTCAATAGAATTTATTCTCAAATAATCTTGAAATGTCAAAAAAAAAAAGCTGCCAGCAGCTGAAAAATGAGATTTGAATACATTTTTAATGCATTTTTTTAACGTGTCTACATTAATAAAGTTGGTGTGCACGCAGTCACTCATTTCATTTCAAGCAGAAAAAATGCAAAAAAAAAAAATGTTGTGTCATACGGGCTCTAAAGCTGCAAGTTCTGCTATTTTATTGTTTGCTTTCCCTACACAGGTAAAAAGAAGTAGTATTCATTTGTTTCTGAAAATTTTCAAAACTCTTGTAAATAAATTGTTATTGCGCCGTACTAATAGCAAATTTCAGCCTCGACTTAAAATTTACGGAAGCTCACAATTGCGAAATTTGTATGGAAAAGATAGCCACTGTGAACTACTAAAATTTAGAGTCGAAACTAAAAATGGTTATTGGTAAGGCCCAGTGTGGGACATTTTGTAATTTTATTTATTTCACACACGGAATTAAACACGACTAAAACTTATCATCCGTCGTTATTACATTTAGACTCGGGCAGCGTTGCCAACCAATTTAGACAAAAAAAATGCCTAAGTTGAGAAAAAAAGATGCCTTTTCAATAAAATAATGCCTAAAATAATTTTTTTAGGTAAACTGGAACAATAAATCAAAAATTTAACATAAATATAAAAAAATAAACAAAAACCAGTTTTAATTCCAAAAAAAAAACATCACTGGCCACGGGTTACTTCGAAATAGTTGGTATACATTATAATTTATCAGCAGAAGGCGTGTTTTTTTTTTTTTACGTTAAGCACGCGCTAAAGAGGATATGACTACTCTTATAATGTACAGGATCCGCCAAATAACTTCTTTTTTTTTTTGAAAATGCTATAAAAAAAAACTACTGAATATTTTCTCAAATTTCTTTTTTTATTGGAAAGTACAATCCTTCCGGTTAATAATGGAAAATAATTTCATTCAAATGGCTGCCTCGGCTAGCCATGCAGTAGCCTACACGATCGGTCCAATTTTTAAGCACATTATCGATTGTGTGCAGCTGGATTTCACCAATGGCTTCACGAATATTGTCCTTTAAAGCGTCAATTGTCTCTGGCTTGTCGGCGTAACACTTATCTTTTACGGCACCCCACAAATAATAGTCCAACGGTGTTCGGACCCTTTAGTATGAAATACACAGTGCGGGCATTAGGGAAATGGGGACAGATTATACAGGAGATACCGATGCACATTGGTCTTAAATGCCTGCAAACTGTAACAAGAAGGAAAAACAGAGCTTGGTAAAGCATTCCACATTCGTGTTGAACGGCTTATGAATGAATCTCTATATTTCGTAGTATGACCGAAAATAGGTTTAAGGGTGAAGAGATGTGCATTCCTAGCATGACGAGTATTGCGGTTGAATTGTTGAGGTGGAGGAATGCAGATGGCAATTTCAGTTGAGCACTGTTTGTTAAAATATCGATAGAACAATAGACTGGAGGCACGACAATTTACGCTAGAGAGCAATGGAGTATTACAAAGACGGTAAAAAAGGCGATCGACTACAAAATGTGGTTCTTGGAATGTAAATGTAGATACAAAGACCTGGAAATGGTATTAGTTGCAATTTACCGATCGCCCAGTAGCTCCGAAAGGGAGTTTTGTGAATTTTTCAAAGAGTATACGGAGAAATTAACAGAAACACCAAGCAACATTTTGATTGCAGGCGATTTCAACATTGACTGGTGCCAAAATCATATATATAAGAGGGAAATAGAACGAATATTAAACGATAATTATTGTCTTACTCAAAAAACGGAAGAGTACTCGAGAATAACTGAAAGCACAAAAACTATAATTGATTATGTAATTACAAATATAGAGAACGTGGCGGTGCGAGTAAATGCGAATGATAAGATATCGGACCATGAAAATCTGGAAATTGCAATCAATGCCGGAATGCATAGAATAGCAGATGCGAACCTTGAAATCGATGTTTTCAGATACAGGAAAGAAAAGTTTGCAAGAGAACTGAGGCAGTTGAATATGGATTATGACACAAACTGTGATGTAAGCGAAAACGCGAAAAAAAACTAATATTAATTTAAAAAAACACAGTCAATAAAAATCTTATCAAAAAAAGATAGGTTCGGATCACAAAACAAACTTATGGTTTAATAACACACTAAAAGAGTTAAAAGCTAAAAAAATCGAGGAGTACCAAATAGCGAAATTAAGCAATAGTAGAGAGCAATGGCATGAGTACAAAATAATAAGAAACCAATTTAAAGTCGAAATAAAAAAAGTCAAAAACAAGTACGTAAACAATAAAATTATGAAAGCAAATGGGCAGAAGGAGATGTGGAATCAAATAAAATAACTAGTTCTAAAACAGCAGAAGAACAAAATTCAAAACGTGTCCTTTAATGGTGAAGTTCATGAAGATGACTTGATTATTGCAAACAAATTCAATGAGTATTTCATAAAAAGCGTAAAAGAAATTGGCAATTCCATTGAGGACACCGAATATGTTAACTATTTAAATCCCTCGGAAAGTAGATTCAGATTCCGCCGAATAACAATAGACGAACTTAAAAGAATATGCAGGAAGCTAAATACCAAAGCTGATTTCGAAAAAATAAGTCCGCGAATATTCACGGATAACTGGAGTACACTAGGACAAACAATACTTCAGCTAGTCAACGAATCCCTTCTATCAGGACAGTTTCCAAGCCCTTGGAAAGATTCTATGGTGACACCTGTAGAAAAAGTGGCAAAAACCAATAAGAGTGAAGAGTTTAGAGCAATAAATACGCTTAGGACAACTGAGAAAGTTATCGAAACGGTGGTTAAACAGCAACTGATGGAATACGTTGAGAGGAACAATATTTTGTCAATATATCAATCGGGGTTTAGAAAGAATTACTCCTGTGAAGCAGCAGTTAATCACATCGTGAATGAATGGAAAGATGATGGAATGAGGAAAAAAACAATGGCGTTGTTCTTAGATTTTAAGCGGGCTTTCGAAACAATTGATAGAGAAATTCTTTTAAGAAAATTATATGTTTATGGTGTACAAGATGAGGAGCTAGAGTGGTTTAGATCGAATTGAACGAACAGAAAACAAAGTTAATGGAGATAAATATGAATGGCACAACAAATATAGAAATAAACGGAAAAGCTATTGAAAACGTTAAGAACATTAAATAAATATCTGGGCATGATCATTGATAAGGATCTAAAAATGCACGACCATATAGATTATATCTGCAAAAAAATTGGTAAAAAAATAGGTTTGTTTAAAAGGATTCGAAAACGAATGAACTATTTGACAGCTATTACAGTGTATAATAGCATAGTCAAACCACATTTTGAGTTTTGCACATCAATATTGTTTTCTTGCTGCAACCAGGGTCAGATCGAAAGGCTGCAAAAACTGCAAAACAAAGCTATGAGGAGCATCCTGAGGTGCAACAGATTTACTCCAGTAAGGTATATGCTAGACGCCCTTATGTGGCTCAACGTGAAACAGAGGTTGGAGCTGAATACTCTATTGGCTGTTTTCAAAATAAAATATGGTGCTGCGCCAAGATATTTACTAAATGAGGTCAGACATCTTAGTGAGATGCAACCCTACCAACTTCGAAATGCGAATGACTTTAGGTTGAGAAGGCAGAACTCATTAGGGGCCCAGAACACGATCATATATAAGGGATTTCAATTATTTAACAGGCTACCAAAGGACATTAAAGATGATAACAATTTTAGATCATTTAAAAGAAAATGTATTGAATTTGTTAAAAGAAATACTTAAAAATATGTAACTGCAATAAGAATGAATTGAAAAGTTATAATTTATAATATGTAAGTTTTATAAAGTATTTAAAATACTAATAAAGAATTATACTACTACTACTACTACAATGAGAGACACGTAACATTTCTATGATGTTCAAGCGAATTTATAGAAAGTCCATTATTCGTATCTCCGATTAGTTTAATCGCACGATTTTGAACTCTATCTAGTAAGTGCAATGTGGTCTTTGGCGCACCAGACCAGATATGGGAGTTATACTCAAGTTTTGGGCGGATGTATGTTTTATATATTGTAGCCAGATCAGAAGGGGTAAAATATTTCTTGCACCGATTGAGGAAACCTAGACACTTCGCAGCGCTTTTAGCGACTTAATTTTGTGGTCATTCCAACGAAGGTTGTTATGAACACACATACCGAGAATGGAGAGTCTTTCAGTTTCAGTAATGCAAGTGCCATTCATGGATAATGGCTGTAGATTCAGATTTCGCTTTAGAGACAGCAGACAGCATTGTGTTTTAGAAGTATTAAATTCCACTCTATTAGCTGAACCCCATTTTAAAATGCTGTCAAGGTCGGAATTTAATGAGCTTTGCGTACGTTGCCGTTCCAGTTCTACGGCCGAAGAGCAGGGGCGTGAGTCTTGAAACGAGTATGAAAAGCTGAGGGTACTGTCATCAGCGAAGGAGTGAATTGGATTAGAAGTTGTAGACAAAAGATCATTTATGAAAATGAGAAATAGAGTCGGAGGCAAAACAGAGCCTTGGGGAACACCAGCATTTATATGGTGAATATCAGACTTGAAACCGTCCAAAACAACTTGAATTGAACGACCAGAAAGGTAGTTTCTAATCCATTGAATAAGAGACGCATCGATCCCATAAGTACGCATTTTCGACAAAAGAGCGTGATGCCAAACTCAAGCGCAACAATCTTCGTTTCACCGTGATGGAGAGATTGGTTCCACTTCTCGGTGAGATAAGCCATCAAATCACCAGTGGATCTATTGCTACGAAAACCATACTGCCGGTCATTAAGAAGCTTCCGTGATTCAAGATATTTCATAAGCTACACGATTTATCAGCGTTTCCATGACCTTAGAAAGAATGGACGTAAGTGCTATGGGTCGGTAATTGGAGGGAGAAGAAGAATCGCCTTTTTTGGGAACAGGCTGGACAAATGCTGTGTTTTCTACCTTCTCGGGAAGAGTCCAGAAGAATAGGACAGATACAGCTTTTGGAGCTTCGATCTCAGCAAAGCAAAGTAAAGTAGGACTTTTAGCACGCAATTACAACAACTACTGCGAGTCCTCGAAGTGTCGTAGTTGTTGTAATTGCGTGCTGAAAATCCTACTTTAGTTTGCTTTGCTGAGATCGAAGCTAAAAAAAAACAAAAAGTTTTATTTTGCAAAGTGTGTTTTCCATTTTAACTGAGAGAGTTATTGCCGTTAGCAGTGATGCCAGTTTGCAAGATATATCTTTTTTTTCAAGATTTTTGAGCTCTAAAACATGTACAAGACTTTTTACCTCGAAATCATCAAATTTCAAGATTTTTCATATCAAGAACTTTTTAAATCTAGGACATTAAAAGAACCTTTTCTATTCTAGAAAAACGTTTTCTATTAATACCATTATATCAAATGTGCGTCGAACAGAGCCCATGCACAATTTCTGTCTCACTAACGTTTTCATCAACTCTAAGGAAACATGAATTTACCGAATTTGATAAAATAACTGATGTAACGTGTTTGTACTTCAAAATTGTATTTTAAATTTCGCTCTTTTTATATTTTGAGCAAAATGTGGAAAAAAAAATTTTTGTTTAGGAAAAACAAAATTTTCAGATTTTTCATCTGGTAACACTTGAAAAACCAGTGTTTTCATATTTTTGGAATAAATACATCATGATAATTTGTTTTTACCATAGACAAACCATACTGAGACCCCCAACTCACAATCCTCTTGCCGCTGGCCCCCTCAGTTTTTTTTCAAATTCGCCATTTTGTTTTCCTATCGGTGTTATGTCAAAAAAGAATCCGTGTGACATGCAAAAACATACAAAAAATGCAAAAATAAAGGGTGATTTTTTAAGAGGCTTAGAACTTTTTTAAAAAAAAAAACACAAAAAATTCGAAAAAATGAATGAAATATTTATTTGAATCGATAGTTTGAACCTTGCAATTTAATGTTTAAAGATAATTTCATGCAAATGTTGACCGCGGCTGCGTCTCAGGTAGCCCATCCGCTGAGTCCAATTTTGGCATACTCTTTCACACATATCGGCCGGTATCTCACGAATGAATGCATGGATGTTGGCTTCCAGTGCGTCAATCGAAGCGGGCTTGTCCCTATACACATTAGCCTTGGCATACCCCCACAAAAAATAATCTAATGGTGTCAAATCGCACGATCTAGGCGGCCAATTGACCGGCCCGAAACGTGAAATTAACTGTTCACCAAACTCGCCTCGCAATTGCGCCATTGTTTCGCGTGCTGTGTGGCATGTGGCACCGTCTTGTTGAAACCACATATCATGCAAGTCAAGAACTTCCATTTCGGGCAAAAAAAAGTTTGTTATCATCGCTCGGTAGCGTTCACCATTGACAGTAACGCTGCGATTCGCATCATCTTTGAAGAAATATGGCCCAATAATGCCGCCGGCCCATAAACCGCACCAAACAGTGGCTTTTTCGGGATGCATTGGTAGCTGTTGCAATGCTTCTGGCTGATCTTCACTCCAAATGCGGCAATTTTGCTTATTTACGTACCCATTCAACCAAAAATGAGCCTCATCGCTGAACACAATTTTTCGATAAAAAAGCGGATCCTCGGCCAGCTTTCCAAGAGCCCATTCACCAAAAATTCGGCGTTGTGGTAGGTCGGCTGGCTTTAGTTCTTGCACCAGCTGTATCTTAAAAGGCTTTACGCCCAAATCCTTCCGCAAAATTTTCCACGTAGTGCTGTAACAAAGGCCTAACTGCTGGGAACGGCGACGAATCGACATTTCGCGGTCTTCTGTCACACTAGCTGATACGGCCGCAATATTTTCTTCACTACGCACAGTACGTAAACGTGTTGGTGGTTTAATGTCCAACAAAGTAAATTTGGTGCGAAATTTGGTCACAATCTTCCGAATAGACTGCTCAGAAGGTCGAGAATGCCGATCATAAAATGGAAGCAGCGCGCGATGAACATTTCGAACCGAGCACGAATTTTGATAGTAAAATTCAATAATTTGCAAGCGTTGTTCATTTGTAAGACGATCCATGGTTAAATTGCAAACCAAACTGAAGCTGTTTGACAGTGACACAAGGTACTAAACACACGTCAGCTGTCAAAACCAGTGTTGCCAAAACCAAACCAGCTAAAAAATCACCCTTTAAATGCAGCCAACCTCGGCAACCGTGGGGAAATGTGAAAGAGTTCGAAAATACCACATTTTTTCATTACTGAACGCCATTGGTTAGTTATTATAAATTGTTAAAAGGCGAATAATTTGATTTGTTTGGTTAGTAAAACTATCTAAAGTTGATGTTCTATATACTAGAAACATATTAGGACAAACATGGTTGTGTATTTGATATCCGCTTTTGGATATCATTAACTTCGATTTCGTGTGTAAATTTTTCTTAAATAATGAAGAAAATTTGCTCAAAATGTTTTCATTTTCCCTCAACCAATCTACATTGTTAATTTTTCATGAACATTTTAAGCAAATGTGCACTTATTCCTAAAAAAAAATATTATCCACACGTAACGAACAATTTCAAATTTAACGGATAAAACTCTATGAACTCTGCCAGCAACTTTGCCCACAGCGGAAGTGTCTCATATCTGCTGGGAGTGTGTTGGTGAGCCGGAATTTTTGAAGTTTCGTGACATTTGTCAATACGATTTTCTATGTAACAATACTAGCGCACCAAACGTGAACACTCCATAAAAATATAGCTTGTAGGCTAAGTAACGGGAAATCGGCCGGAGTTGGTGGTCTCAGTATTGTCTCTGGTTTTTACTAGGCTTGCAATATGACAGCAAAAAGGTAGTAGACTCAAACTCAGCTTACTGGGAACTTTAAAAGCTCTAGGTTAGTAAGTCTGACACGTGGCTAAATGGATGTGCTTCAGTTGGATTGATCATGTAAATTTTTTTTCCAGTTGAAGTCTCTGGAGAGAGAATCTAGTCAAGAAGTTCTTGACTGAACATTAAGTTGACATTTCGTATGTGTGACTGACGTAGTAAATAAAAGTGACATATGAAGTCATTTGAATACATTTCGCAGAAACTATAATCCAGACAAATTTAGTTGACTTCAAACAACTAAGGTTTTGTTTTTTTTTTTTTACAGAGCTGTCCTCAGCAAAAAGTTTGCTTTATAAAACGTTAACAGCTGCCTAGGTTCACATCCCAAAGCTCGTGTCTTTTTTCAGTTCGTTTAAATTTAATCTCATCAATGTGTTCGCGAGAAAAAACACATGTACCTTTAACAAAATAAACAGTGAAAGAAAAATCATCAAGGCGTACAATATGAAAATAAAATTCCATTTATGCATGCAAACGTCTGTCTATATTTTTGTTGCCATGAAATCCTGGATACCTATACAAATACCTGCTCAAACTTTTACTGGCATGTATGCTTCAGTTACGTATTTGATTTGATTCTGAAAACTTTATAACCAACACAACTTTTCCATGACTTTCTTATATCAGTTATTTTTACACAGAAAAATAGGTTATCTATTGAATACAGCTCTCGTACTAGTATCCTACAAAGAAAATAAGAACAAGAATCTGGTGAGAAGGAAAAAAGAAGCGAGTAAAGTTAGCTTCTTTGAAATATAGCCAACACCCTTCCAAATATACAAACTTCACATGCCAGGTGTGTGTATAGCATATGAGTGCAAGTTGAAAGGACAATTTTACCGCACCCAGTTGTCGATACATTTTATAGATTGAAAAGGGAAGACATTTTCGCTCTGCAATGTACACTCAGTAGATGTGAATGGATAAATTCGTTTGTGCAGAAAGTCTTACAGAAATGGGTACGGGTGGGACTCAAGCCCGTGGGAAAATATGAATACACATTTGAAGGATATTTGTTGAAAATAATAAGCATTCGTAGTGGTTTCACGAATTCCAATTAGTGGGGGTTGAAAATCCTGAACGAGGGAGCTACAATTTTGGCCAAATAACTTGGATTATAGATTATAGGTGGTTTGAATGGTCCCACAACAGTGGTCCCGTATTGAGAGGAAAACGTCAATTTTGGCGATTTTTGATTGGTAGAGGGGAAAACGAGGGACAAACCTAAAAAAGGGGAAATAAATTAAAAATCTTCGTGAAACGTAAATTGTTTAAAAATAAAACTAAAACGTAGTTTCATTTCGAAAAACAAAGAATGAATTCTTCATATATTTAACATGAAAAAAAACAGCCCATCGAACGTCTACGTAAGAATTTTTGTGTATCTGAATGCGTTCAGTCGTTTTGATATTATGTCTAATAGAGTGTTTCGCGAAGCCCATCCTTTCACAGATGGGCTATCTTTTTGGTTCAAACGTCAAAAAAACTTGTAGGATAACAAAGCCGTTTTGTAATGGCCAGAGTAGTGTTTTGTTCATTACTCATTACTTTAACCTCTCTTCTTTTACCTAATACATGTGATAAACATCAGTTTTCAATTCTAATATGTTTTTATTCTGTTTTTTGGACTTTATTACAAACTTTTTAGTAATTTTTAACAAAATCATGCTACAGCCATATAAATTCTTTTTTGTTTTTTAGCTGTCACTTGGTTTTTTCATCTTCATATTTTTGACACTGACGTTGTCGCGAACTACCCTATAGTACAGAAAATCACGGTATATAATGTTTATTTTTATATTACATGCTTATGTTTAGCTTGTTTATAAAAAACGGTTAGATTTTTAAATTGTTTGTTTGAAAACAAGTGCAAGTTTCACTCAGGGGAAGAAAAAGGGAATTTTTTTCGAATTTAGGGGACAACTAATGCTTTTGCTGATAAAAAAAATAAAAAAGTCCTCAAAGTCTGGGAACACTGCTCCCACTTTTAGTTGAAGTTTATTAGATGACTTTCGGCAATCTAACAAAAAAGTATCGCGATAAAAACTACTACGCGTCGTGGCAGAAATAAAGCGATATTCCTAACAACACTGGTACACAATATAGGCAGGCTCCCTTGTAAACTCCAGTTGGATTAGTAATTGTCCTTGGTATTCTTTGATTCTACGGGCTTTGTTATACTCAATTGTTTTCTTATCCAAGCAGTGCTCGTCACGATCGACAAATTTCAAGTTCGACTCTTTTAACGTTCGCAAGAAACTGCAAACTTCAAAATCCTATTTGGCAAGCTCAAATCCGATTTTTGCTTTTGCTCTGCGGTAGTTCGACTTGTTACCCGCTGTCATTATCCGAAGTGACTTAATGAAGATTTATTTTGACGTTTCTTAATCTTCTTATATCTTATTCCGTCTTTTGTTTTTCTTTTTCTATGTAAAATTGAATAGGTACATCTGTTTGTTGGTCCATACCTTACTAAATTTGAACCCTATCTTGGTCCGCGGACGTGACATTTCTCATTCAGGGCACACTCTTCAAACAATATCAATTGACCATTGACTTATTATATATGGGCTGCTAGTGAAATGTCACTTTCATACAATATCTGCCCAGAAAATGGTTCAATGCGAAAAATAAGTGACACAAAATGACAACCATCTTGGATTTCTCCATAGAATACTAGAGCCACCAACGGTTGAAATTCAAATTGTTGCGACATTCTTTCCAATATAATGTCATCTCGAAATTGTCCTAGTTTAAATAATTAAAAATAGATGGAACCAACAAAATTTGATTAAAAAATCGTTTTTCATTGTCCCATAAATTGCATAATTTTCGTATATTTATTGCGAATAGTTTTTTATGTTGTTTTTCATTATTAATTTTAGAAATATGATGTAATAACACTTTAGCGTATATTTCAAACACATTTCTGATCAATAACTACTTATGATTGTCAAGAATATCACATTCAAGTACATGAGAATTTAATTCATCATATAAATTGCTTACATCTATATTTCTTCTAATTATCAGGCTATAAATCTTATTGAACCCTAATTTATTTTGTAATTCATACAAAGACACCGTTTTCTGGAAAGTTTTACAAATTTTGATTGTGTCCTTTTGTGGGTTTCTCAGGAAACCTTTAGATTTTATATTAATAAAATTTGATTTTTCTGTTCTACAAGAAATAGGAAAAATTGTCGGCACTGAACCGGGAAACAATTGCATTCCAAAGACAATTTTCTTGGAGCAAATTCTTGTCAATGCACCTACTGGTCATTAAGACAACATATCGCCTCAAGCGCTGGTGTTGGAACCAACGCGGAGTTGTCTACTAGCAGTCCATAATAAGTCAATGCAATTGACACTTATCTATGACGGAGGGAGATGTCAAATTTGGCCCATCTATATATACACACGTTGAAGGGAGCCGTTAATATAACCTATAGTTAAATTGACGTAAGAGCAGTACAGATACATCGATTAGCCCTGAGCGGAAGCTATTTCTATAATAATCCCTCAGTAATTGTCATATTCTTTCTATTTTGGTATTCAAAGAAAAATGCCATTTTTTGAGATAAATTATCGGATGTTTATTTCATAATAAAGAGGAAGGTATGCCGTTAACAATGAAAAACAACATCAGCCAAATGGCCACCACGAGCACGCATACAGGACCATATCCTTTTTATAAAATTTTCCATAACCAAATCGCAATCGTAGCGCCGTCTTGTTGAAAGTAAACGTTGTCCAGATCAATACCATCCAACTCCGACCATAAAAAATCATTAATCATCGACGACCAAAAAAATCTTTAGTTTTGCGAACTGTGACTGCAAGATTTTCACCATTTTTGTTGTGAATTTTAATAATTTCAATGCGTTGTTGAAGCGTGTATCGTGCCATTTTTAGTAATGGGGACGTTCAAGTATCTAGTTTAGTAAGTCTGACAGCTCTCTCACTAGATGAAACTCGGCTCTGATTGGGGGAAATCGGTCGTGAGAGCAGATGTTTCAGTTGACGTTTATGGAGGGGTAGCCGACGAATCTAGTCGAGAAATTCGTGACTGAGTACTAAGTTGACAGTTCTCATATGTGGCTGACGTAGAAAACGTGACGTTCCCGACCAATCGAGTTTTTGCGTTCAGGTTACATCTCATCCAGACCAATCTAGTCGACTTAAGATGACTAGATTCTTGAATGCGGCCATTGGCTTAGCTTCTACTTGTCAAATGTCAAAGAATAAAAGCTTCAAAAGTGACAGCTACCGAAATAGCGGGTCATTCACAATAACACCTGTTATTGGAAAACCCTTTAGCTTAAGCGTATTAAGGAACACTGCGGGGGTAGTCCTGTTAGTCCTAGTTAGAAGTAGAAAACCAGAGTTTAAAGAAAGTTTAATCGGAAGAGAAAATGCAGCATAAACATTCCACGCACTCATACCTACCCTTTTATGCCACAGAACTGAGCACAAATTCAAACACTTTAAATTTCGCGTTGCTCGCACTATTGACTATTGTTGAATATATTTTTACTGTAGAGTGTAGGGGAACAATCCTCAGTCACTCCGTTATAAGTACCACTTCCTGCTTTCCTATTCTCTGCTGTTATGATCGGAATCTTTGGCACACACAAAAATTTACTGACAAACAAAAACAAACCATAAAGTAGTCCAATGAGCCTTCGAGCTTAAAAATTTTAATTGAAAAATTCTGCACAACATCTCGTAGACGAAGGTCACCTCGCCGCTGACTACACAAATCCCCACTTGATTAAAACAAGTCAACACTTTCCGTTTATTACCTCATAGCACGTGGTTGACGTTGAACTGTTGTTGTGCTGTGCCACTCCCTCTCCCACTCGTGTATAAAAATTTTAACGTGGGGCCCTCCCTTCGATTAAAATCCCGTGACTTGCCTATAGATTGATAATCCTCGGAGCTTTTACAGCTGCTTTGTGTTGGAAAATAATAAGCGTTCTACGTTCTAATCCACTTTTATTAGCTCTTTTATGTGGATTACATGCTCGGCGGAGACTGTGCACCGCATGAGTGATAAGAGGATTTCAGGGATATGTGCGCTCGTTCTTTCCTTGTCGTAGTCGCCGGCTTATATTTTTTGTTTGCCCTCCGTTATACAGGGACAGGGACAGCCCTCTGTTTCCAAATTGAATTAAACGAGCGAATAGTTTAAGTATACGACACGAACACAAATTCCGTCAGGATGGAACGACACAATCAATTAATCCAATCTCTAGGACATCGAGTCTGGCATCATCAGCCACACTTATATGTTTGCTTTGCTATAGTAAATACAACATCATTAAAATCCCGCTTGTAAATATTGTAGGACAAGAAAAACGTAACAACAATCTGAAGTAAACCGAAGTAATCTCGAATCTGCTATTCCCACATCCTGCCGCGCACATCGCAGCTAAATCACACTAAATTCATCTCCTTCAAAAATAATTACTACCCCCAGAAGGATCCGCCAGCTGAGCCAGAATTACTTGAGATAATTGTGCACCTGAGGATGGATTGTTGACGCATTTTTCAAGAGTATAACTTTCACACGATTTCGTAATGTAAGCCCACAATACACACGCACACGCTCACACACAATTTCATCCCTCTTATGCTTTGAGTTCGTCTCATTGATTTGCTTCTTCTTTTTTGGTGGTTGTTTGCTGTTAATAAAGACGGCAGCACCGCACGTGTGAGGTGTAAATAGGGGGATTTCAAAAAATCGAAAAAGTTTCGTATCGCTCGACACGGCTTTCGCTGCTCTACTCGTGCATAAGGATGGGTGCACAGTAGAGCGAGCGTGAAAAATGTTCAAAGGTGCCAGACAAGATGGATTAGCGAAATTGTGCTAAAAATTCTAAAGTCGCCCGATTAAATTAACAGACATTAATCATCCTGACGAGCTGTGCGTGTACACCGTGCATGTGTGTTAGATGGGTGTGGGGTGCAATTTAATTTCAGCATTCCATGGAGCATATATGTATATACAAGTATGAGTTGCGTTTTTCACCTAGAAATCCTTCCAGTCAATGAGTACTGGCCCAGGTTGCGGCGAGAGCACACCCAGCCTCCTTGAGGACGACAGAGGTTTTAACTAATTGAGATGTAAAAGACTCATGAATAAAAAAAATAAAAATAAACCGAGCTTCAACAACAACAAAAAATACTACTCTCAAGTGACTTGATTAAATAATAAAACCACTCTTAAAATTTAATGCCTGTTAATTATGAGAGACTTACAATGGTGTCGCTGGTAGCTGTGATGTTTCTGGGGAGCGGTTGTCGCTTGTCGCTTGTCGGTACGACAATGACAACAGAGCGACGACTACACGCCCAGAGGCAAATGTTTACATGTGTATAGCAGGCAGCTAAATAATGCAGAATGGAATGAAAACAGTTAAGAGAGGACCGAGTGGCAAGCTGTTGTTGCATGAAGATTTAAATTGTGTCTCCTTCTTCGCCTCTTAAGCGTCGGATTGAATGGGATGTCATTAAAAGTGAATTTAAGTTCTGGGATTTTATACAAGTGAGTTCTTTTAATAAACACCGAAGGATTTCGTGTGTGCGACGGGCTGTATCTTTTGGCAACTTTGTTATCTGACACACACGTGAATGTGTCATTATCTGGCAGTGGAATGATAAGATGGATGCTTACAAAAGCAATGGCGGCATACGCAGTTCTATAATACAATTTATGACAAAGGGAACAATGCTAAGCAAATTTGGCACGCTGGTGTTAGGGTTGGGGTACTGCAAGAAGGAACTTTTGTTTCGGTTTTTTGTTCATTCAAATATGAAATTTTGTTGAGCCCAGAAAATAAGGAGCGGCTTTTGTGTGGAATGGAATTTTCGCACAGTCACATTGGAGAACTATCATGATCATCCGTCCGTACAAATAAGCTTTTGTGTGTGGGGGGTCTGAGTGGTGCTCTCTTCCAGTTGGAAGCCTTCAAAAAGGAACACTGAGTACTAAGACCCAACAACGCTGTTTGAAAATGTATACGGTTCCAGAAAAGGATAAAGAAAAGATACCATCATACGTTAATCAGTCCAGACACAAAAACCAAGTCATGCCCAAACGCATTTAAGGCTTGAGAACAATAGCACGAGATCGGAAAATCTACCCTGGACACTATGATTAGTTATTTATATCGCGCCTTTTTTCGTGTGGTTGATTATTGATCGATATGCTAGTATTACAGAGGTTGCGCACGGGCTCTTCTTAGACTGGCATTTATATTGAATTTATAAAAAACGTTTAATCGAGGAAAATATTGTCTAAATTTGTTGTTGTGATAGAACATTTTTTGTTTCACCTTAAAGTTACTGAAATTTCATGAATTTAAGGTAAAATGAAAACATGGACATCTTGCAATCTGGCATCACTGGAGTGACTTCAATGTTCCCCACCACCCAGAAACAGAACCACGATAACAGCAAACTTACAGCCCTATTATGGCTATCAAATATCAACACGATATTTGATAATAATTGATACGTATCAACAAAATGAATGAATCGGTATTATGGTTATCAACCTACCAAAATTTTTGATGAATTTTGTACTGTATTAGATTTAAGATCTATTGTGAATAGTTTTATCGACACTTGGAAAAAAAATTAATATTCATCAAATTTTCTATCAACCACAAATTTCTTGTTGATACGTATCAAATATTCGGGCGATTACAAATTTCTATTAACATCAAATCATAAAATTTATTTCCTTGTTTTTATTGTTAAAAAAAACGACCTTAGACCGAAATGTCGTCGGTAGAGTTATTTTTTGAGCCACAAAACAAAAACCAAATACAAATTAGAAACGTCAAACTTCAAAACAGAACCCATTCTCAATGATCAATTGATACGCATAATACCAAATTGTCGATGAATTGATAGATCTTATCAAGTATCAAATAACTGACATTTGATAGCCATAAAAGGGCTGTTAGTTTGATCATGTTTGATCAATTTGGCTTGTAGCTCAGCCTAGCTAGATGAAAGAAAGAGCTGATCTCTAGCTTAAAATGTCGAGGAAATCTGTAAGAATAACCAGCTCGACTACTCTAAGCAATCGAAAGAAAAAGTTCGAAGATTCTAAGGCCTAGGAAGCTGGAACTTAAAAATTAGATCTTATGGAAAACAGCTGCAGGAATATTTTTTGGGTTCTTGTTTTTTTTAACCAGGGGAAAGGGCTTTCAGTTTTCCCCTCACATGGATTTTCTGAAAAGGAATGCTGAAATATGATATAAGAGGTTATATATATAGAATAGTTTGTGAATTTTGGTCCATAGCTATATATCGGGAATTCACCGTCTTGTTTAAAAAAAATTAAGAGTAATGACAATTTGAAGGCGGTGGATATAGGGAAAAAAACTATATTAAGCAAAATCGCTCCCAAAAACTAATAGTTGAGCGGAATAGCCTAAAACCTTCTCAGGCCCATCAGTGATGTAGTTTCCCGGGTGGACCTGTAAGACCTAAGGCTAAGTTTGTTTGTATAGATCTTGTCGGTCAAACCGAATGGTTGCTCAGTTGTTTTGTCCTATCCGCAACTATTCGCGTAACAAACTGTGGCTTAACAGACGCCCTCGAAATGGAGGACACCACAACAGACCCACCTGTGGTCGCAATCATAGACAAACCATACTGCGACCCCCAACTCTCAATCCTCTTGCCGCTGGCCCTCTCAAATTTTTTTTTTTTCAAATTCGCCATTTTGTTATCCTATAGGGTAGTTCGAGACAACGTCAGTGTCAAATATGAAGAAGAAAAAACCAAGTGGCAGCTAAAAAACTTGTAGGAAAACAAAACAGAAATTATATGGCTGTAGCATGATTTTGTGAAAAAATTACTAAAAAGTTTATAATTAAAGTCCAAAAAACAGAATAAAAACATATTAGAATTGAAAACTGATGTTTATCACATGTATTAGGTAAAAGAAGAGAGGTTAAAGTAATGAGTAATAAACAAAACACTACTCTGGCCATTACAAAACGGCTTTGTTATCCTAAAAGTTTTTTTGACGTTTGAACCAAAAAGATAGCCCATCTGTGAAAGGATGAGCTTCGCGAAACACTCTATCGGTGTTATGTCTATGTCAATTAAGAATCCGCGTGACATGCAAAAACATACACGAAATACAAAAATAAATGCTGCCAACCGCGGCAACCGTGGGGAAATGTGAAAGAGTTCGGGAATACCACATTTTTCTATTACTGAATGCCATTGGTTAGTTATTATAAATTGTTAAAAGGCGAATAATTTGATTTGGTTGGTTAGTAAAACGATCTAAAATATATCTTTTATATATTTACTAGAAACATATTAGGACAAACATGGTTGTGTATTTTCCGCTTTTGGATATCATTAACTTCGATTTCGTGAGTAAATTTTTCTTAAATAATGAAGAAAATTTACTCACAATGTTTTTATTTTTTCCTAAACTTATCTACATTATTAATTTTTCATGAATATTTTAAGCAAATATACACTTATTCCTAAAAAAAAATATGACTCACACGAATTAAACGGATAAAATTCTATGAACTCTGCAGCAACTTTGCCCACAGCGGAAGTGGCTCATATTTTTTGAGAGTGTGTTAGTGACTCAGAATTTTTGAAGTAACGTGACATTTGTCAATACAAATTTCTATGTAACAATACTAGCGCACCAAATCGTGACCACTCCGTAAAAATATAGCTTGTAGCCAAGTAACACGCTGCCTCCACTTGCGATGAATTCAGAGTATGCGATAGAGCATGCTTTCAATATCACAAGTGGAGAAAATTATAGCAGCTTTAATTCCATTGTTTACGATAGAAAGCACGCTTTTATCGCATACCATCTATAGCATACTATAAACCCAAGAACAGCTGACATTTTGCTGTCAATTCATTTTTAAATCAAAGTGTGCTGTTCGGGAATTCGACATTTTGGAAAATTAAACACTACCAAGTCTTAAAACTAATTAATAATAATTAACAATTCCTTTTTTTTCAATTCTGCCAAAGATACTTTCATGTGTGTGCTCGTTGCCCTTTTCTTCTCTACTAAAATAGTATGCAATGAAATGCCCAACAAACAAAATTTGACAGCTGCTCTGGTATGTGCTTTTTTTGTTTGCTGTTGCTCGTTGCTTTGAATTCATCGCAAGTGGAGACAGCGTGTAACGGGAAAACGGCCGAAGTTGGTCTGGTCGCAATATTTTCCCCACCATCAACAGTCTAATTGAAAATTGAGTTTACTTGGATATCGCAAATAAAATTATAAATGGCACTGTAGTAACTGCCCCAAATCTCCGCAAATTTAACGGGACTACCATCCCCTCTTTGAATATAAAACCATTTTGCTTACCATATTGTTTGTTTTTGTTTAATAATTAATGTGTTCATTTCTGTTTATATTTTTCAGTAACCTCACCGAATACAGCAAACCGAATAGCAACAAGCTCACCGCTGCAATTCATCTTTATATTCACCTCAACTTGGATGGCAATTAATTATATTAGCAGATAGTTTGCTTAAATCTTAATCACTTATGCTAATATAGATACGATTTTTACATTATTATTATCATCACTAGCAATAGAATTAAGAGCAAAACCAAAAACGTGTAGACATGCATTAAATTTATTTTAATTCGAACAGAATTTAACTCAAACACAAAACACACACCCACACAGTATAAAATGTCAATAAAGAAAAAAATGCAAAAATATTTCTATTTGTTGACATTAATTTATGCATAAATATGATCACATAGAACGTAGGTACAACTATTTCACACAGTGAGTAAGTGTACTCACTAAATTTTTGTTACATTGAATTTGTACAGTCACGGGCGTGGACAACAATTCGTAAACATTCTATAAACATTTCTGACATAATTATACTGTTGTGCTGTAATTCAAATTTAATTAAACAGCGACATCATTAGCTTTACATATTTTTTGTAGGATGGCATCGTTAAATAAATACAAACAAAAACCGCTCGGATGGGGGATAACATATTTGATTAATTGGACTACCACTACACACTTGACATCAATTAATTGCATTGAAACAAATGAAATTCCGTCCGACAATTGAAATCGGAATTAAAATCAAAAAAAATTATATATACACGTATACATGAAACCATAAATGTTTTGTTATTACAAAAAATGAAATTAAATTTCAAGACGAAAGCTAATAAAATAATATATATCAATTGTTTAAAACACTAACTACCAACAATCATAAGCAAATGTAAATAGGAAAATAAATAAATGCAAAACCAATGAACTCTACGTTTACATTTAAAATTTTCTGTGAGAACTTAACAAAAATGGATAAAGAATTTATAATCTTATTTAATGACAGAAAAACTAAATAAATTTTGTAAATAATATGTAAGAACATTAATTTTCTGAATAATAATGCAGCTTAACAAATCAAAACCAATGTGTATAAAAATGAAAGTAAATGTGCAAAAGATTAATTATATTTGTAGGGTAACGCGTAACACTTGATATGCACTAAAGTACATTATTTTAAAATAGAATTTATTAAAGAAATTAGAGAAAAGTAAATGCAAACTTCTTTAAACTCAGATAAATTAACAAACGTTAATTAAATGCGTGCTAAAGAATTTTATTTAGAAGTAATAATAAATCTGTTACTTTTGTGAATGTAAGAGACAAACAAAAAATAAAAATGAATGTATAAGGAATAAATAACTGTAAGGACTCATTGTGGACGGTGTAAATAAAAGTTTTAAATAATAAAGTACACACATTTCAGTTAAGTTGATTATTTTGTGTTTTTCATCCGATTTCATTTAACCCCAGTGGGGGGTTTGGAAGCCAAGCAAAGATGAGAGGGTCGCTCGAAGACAGACCCCCAATCAGTGATTCATTTTCAAATGAATGTTTTTAGTGAGATTGAAAATTGAGAACCTGTTGTCGTGTGCACAGCACTTAAGTGGTATTTCTACCACTTTTTACACTTTCGGAAATTCTACCCACCTTAGTGTTGCCAGATGGTTTTTGATGAAAGTAGTACGTAGGGTTCCAAATCCTGGACTTTCTCGGACAAATGATGATCAGAAAAAGAGTACAAAACTAGGACAAAAAAAAAACAAAATATTTTTAGTCCAAATTTGTTCACTTTCACATTAAAAACATTTGCTTTGAGAGAGCGCAAATCCAACACAATTGTTTTGACGTTTGACGTCTCAAAAGTTCTGTTCGTTTCGAATTTTCATTTTTGAATTATTAATTCTGTTCGTTTATTTGATTTTAGTGATCTCCGACTGATTTTTCGATTTAATTATAGATTTAGACAAGCTGCCAAGTAGATAAGTGAAAATGCAATCACGGACAATTCCGGACATTTTATTAAAACTATACCGGACTTTCCCCGCAGATGCAAACAAGAGTTCATGTCCGGGAAAACCCGGACGGATGGCAAGGCTAACCCACCTGAACTCGAAAACTACCTCCTTTTACTCATCGATCGCTATTCGCTAATAATATTTCTATCATTTTAATTAAAAATTGTACCTATAGCAACTCGCCTGAATTTTACCCATACACACTCAGCTAGCAGTATTTTTCTATTTTTCTCTGAGAATTTCATCCGCAAAAACTTCCAGTCCAGTACACCATTTACTGCGCTAATATTTCATAATTTGACGGTATTTGTGCGAGGGTGTTTTGCTATGTCTTGACTTTTTGTGTTTAATGATGAGTTCAATCTACGGCGTTTTTTCTGTAGTTAATCTTTATATTGATGCGTTTACCTCACAAGCTTTTAATTTTTAAATAATATCAAGAGGTATAGAAATTGATGAAGCGAAAATTCTTGGTTCCTACAACAAATAAAAAGGAACATTCCATTTAAGATGATCTTAGTTGCCAAGGAACTTCTGGGGAACGGGGAAGATTTTAAGCCCCCGGAATTATTGGTAAAATATGCTTGAAAATATAAATTCACAGACGGTTGCCATACGAAGCAATATTTTTTTTTGTTTAGAAAGAAAAATGTTATTTTTAAAAATTACTTAAATTAATAATAGGAAATGACTGATTTATGTTTATTTTATTTCCCTGTTTTTTTTTTTGTTTTTATTATCACTATTTAATTGGTATAAATAAATTAATTATTTACCATGGCAAATTTTGTTTTCTACCACTTTTCACCTTTTTTTCTAAGGCTATCTACCACCGCTTCGCTTTTCTCAAGTCCCATCACTGGTGCACAGTGTGCGATTTTAAATTCACCACGATATTTTCACTTATTGAACGAGAATCGCTTTTTAATACTGAGTGAATCGAAAAAATGAAAGCAGTGTATGAAAGCGAATGTGAAAACGATTTACTCGATTCACTCTTTCACAGAACGAGAATTGACCCCCTGGTCAGGGAAACATTATTCCAAAGAAATGTAGCAACTAAAACCGGTAGAGTTTGTCAAGATCCAAAACTGTTCCGAATAACTCTGCTACCGTGCGAAGTGCTTCAAAATATTTTCTGGACAAGCAACCACCAAAATCCCTATCTATAAGTTCATATTTCTCTTCGGCGGACAAGACCTTATCATTTATTGGTATAACTAAAGTTCAAAATGTACTGCCTCGGCGTAGACAGATTCGGGTACTAATTAACGACGTTTTTCCTCGACCAGAATGGTTTATTGTTTACCAGTCGGCAATTAATTTCGCCTGCAAAATGCAGTTAAAACAAAAAAATCAACTCCCACTTTATGTTTTTGTTTAAATTTTCCGGTTTCCACTTATAATTATTAGGAGCACCAATTGTCTGTCAGTTTCACGTGCCTGCCTACTACAAAAATGAACCTTACAGTCAACCGTCAACTTATACTATTATTCAAAGTTACCCCTTTTGTCGTAGCAGCCATTTAACGAGTTCTTTCAATAGTATTCTCATTCGGCACGTTGGCGTTGGTACTAAACTTTTTTTTCCTCTGGATAATATATAAACTCTCTCGTTTTACACCTTCACAGTTCACACCCGCTTGCGTTGTTCTCCAAGTATCCCGGTGTGCGCTTGAGATTGACAATTACAAAGGAAGGTGCAAAAATTAAATAAAATACAGGTCACCAAAAAAAAAATTTATTCCAGCCTCATTAACAGAGAATATGAAATATTTTTTTTTGCTTCTCCTCTTCCGCTTTATGGTTCTGGTGTAAACAACAAATTATTCTTAAATACAACTGTCAAAGAATATGAAGGAAAATAAATTCCTACTTGAATAGATAGCTTGGTAAAATAAGAAAAAGAAAGTAAGAACTTTTCATTTGCACCTACAGCTGGCTTTCACAACCATCTGGTTCACGTTCTTTCAATTACAAGGATACCCTGGATAGTGATTTCCTAATGAACGTCACAGAGCAAACATCCTTTTAAGTACATAGCAGCCATAACTGAATGTGGTCGCCTTCATTGTCAGTCTTCGGGTGCTGTGAATTCTTTTCTCGAAATATTCGTTTGTCAGAAAGGACACTCGTATACTTGGGTTCTGATAATGAACGGCTTGGCCGTCGCATAGCCAAGAAAAAGAAACCCGTTTAACAAGGAAAATGTGGTATAAGGTTAGCCGCTTCATCTAGTCACCCGCCTACAAATGACAAGGCGACTACTTGTCAAACCTAATTTATTGGCTGTTTCTGCTGGCACATGCCAAGTTTTATTAAAGTTCGAGATGAATGCGCTTGCCACCTTTTTTAAGGTAAGTTTTGTGTCTCTATCTTAAATATATTTCTGCCAAGACCGGTTTTAGTTTTCACAAAATTTGTACTGAATAACTTAAACTTAAATTTCGTGTACAGCGTTACTGGTTTTAATTGGGTTGTGGTCAAAATTCTGTTTTCAAAATTCTGCTTTTCTAAATTCTGCAAACCTTTTTTGCAGAATTTTGTGAAGCAGAGATGGAGAAGATTTTTTCTAATATTTGCTCCTTTTTTCTTAATTTTTATTTGTAGCCTTTTATTTCCTCGTGGGAGGAAAATAAAAAAATGTGGGTATTTCAAAAAATACTATTTTATTTATTTGTATTGTAGAAATACGAAAGTAAACAAAAGAAGCGACACTGCTATTAATATTTTTTTGGGAAGACTGAGGAAAAGTCCGAGTCATGAAGAATAAAAAGAAAACATATGAAATTATAATAACTAAAAGTTGTAATTTCTGACTGCTTCATATCTTTTTTTTAATTAAATTTGGCATTATTTTTTTTTTTTTTTGTCAATAGATATTGTTTTTTTATTAAAATTGTTTGTCAATATTTAATCTATTTTTTCTTGGTTCTTTTTAATTTTATTTTGATTTAAAAATTAACAGTAAATAATTTTTAATGTTTTTTATAGGTTTATAGTTGGGAAAAAAGCAGAAAAGCAGAATTTTATTGCTTTAAATTTGAAAATTAGAATTTCGTTAACAAGAATTTTTGTGTGGGAAGACTGAATTTTGCCAAGCAGAATTTTGAAAGCAGAATTTCGACCGGATCCCGTTTTAACTTTCTCATAAATAAGAGTGGTAATTAAGTTTGCTAAATTTATCCAACTATACAACCACTTTCGGAAGCCATTTTGTTTTGTAGAAAAGCGAAATTCCGTATGCAATCTCTATAAAATATAAACAAGCAGAGCTTTCCCACAAATATGGCCGACCAAAATACATGACGAGCATAGAGCTATCTATCTATTTGCGAACGGGATATATGGCTTTTTTCAAATTTTCCAATTTTATTTTTGTGCTATGGGTACATTTGGGTTTTTTTTGGAAAAATTAACTTGTTAGCTTTTGATACACTTAGAGAAGAGCGACAAATTATTTTATTATATGACCTGATAGGTAATGAATAGACGTTTTTTTTTTTTTGGTCTATATGACTTTCTTAAATTGTAACGAAATAAAGGGTGATTTTTTAAGAGGTTTAGAACTTTTTTTTAAAAAAAAACACAAAAAATTCGAAAAAATGAATGAAATATTTATTTGAATCGATAGTTTGAACCTTGCAATTTAATGTTTAAAGATAATTTCATGCAAATGTTGACCGCGGCTGCGTCTCAGGTAGCCCATCCGCTGAGTCCAATTTTGGCATACTCTTTCACACATATCGGCCGGTATCTCACGAATGAATGCATGGATGTTGGCTTCCAGTGCGTCAATCGAAGCGGGTTTGTCCCTATACACATTAGCCTTGGCATACCCCCACAAAAAATAATCTAATGGTGTCAAATCGCACGATCTAGGCGGCCAATTGACCGGCCCGAAACGTGAAATTAACTGTTCACCAAACTCGCCTCGCAATTGCGCCATTGTTTCGCGTGCTGTGTGGCATGTGGCACCGTCTTGTTGAAACCACATATCATGCAAGTCAAGAACTTCCATTTCGGGCAAAAAAAAGTTTGTTATCATCGCTCGGTAGCGTTCACCATTGACAGTAACGCTGCGATTCGCATCATCTTTTAAGAAATATGGCCCAATAATGCCGCCGGCCCATAAACCGCACCAAACAGTGGCTTTTTCGGGATACATTGGTAGCTGTTGCAATGCTTCTGGCTGATCTTCACTCCAAATGCGGCAATTTTGCTTATTTACGTACCCATTCAACCAAAAATGAGCCTCATCGCTGAACACAATTTTTCGATAAAAAAGCGGATCCTCGGCCAGCTTTCCAAGAGCCCATTCACCAAAAATTCGGCGTTGTGGTAGGTCGGCTGGCTTTAGTTCTTGCACCAGCTGTATCTTAAAAGGCTTTACGCCCAAATCCTTCCCCAAAATTTTCCACGTAGTGCTGTAACAAAGGCCTAACTGCTGGGAACGGCGTCGAATCGACATTTCGCGGTCTTCTGTCACACTAGCTGATACGGCCGCAATATTTTCTTCACTACGCACAGTACGTAAACGTGTTGGTGGTTTAATGTCCAACAAAGTAAATTTGGTGCGAAATTTGGTCACAATCTTCCGAATAGACTGCTCAGAAGGTCGAGAATGCCGATCATAAAATGGAAGCAACGCGCGATGAACATTTCGAACCGAGCACGAATTTTGATAGTAAAATTCAATAATTTGCAAGCGTTGTTCATTTGTAAGACGATCCATGGTTAAATTGCAAACCAGAGACAATACTGAGACCACCAACTCCGGCCGATTTCCCGTTACTTAGCCTACAAGCTATATTTTTTATGGAGTGTGCACATCTGGTGCGCTAGTATTGTTACATAGAAAATCGTATTGACAAATGTCACGAAACTTCAAAAATTCCGGCTCACCAACACACTCCCAGCAGATATGAGACACTTCCGCTGTGGGCAAAGTTGCTGGCAGAGTTCATAGAGTTTTATCCGTTAAATTTGAAATTGTTCGTTACGTGTGGATAATATTTTTTTTTGGGAATAAGTGCACATTTGCTTAAAATGTTCATGAAAAATTAACAATGTAGATTGGTTGAGGGAAAATGAAAACATTTTGAGCAAGTTTTCTTCATTATTTAAGAAAAATTTACACACAAAATCGAAGTTAATGATATCCAAAAGCGGAAAATATACAACCATGTTTGTCCTAATATGTTTCTAGTATATAGAACATCAACTTTAGATAGTTTTACTAACCAAACAAATCAAATTATTCGCCTTTTAACAATTAATAATAACTAACCAATGGCATTCAGTTATGTAAAAATGTTGAATTCCCGAATTCTGTCACATTTCCCCACGGTTGCCGCGGTTGGCAGCATTTATTTTTGTAGTTTTAGCGTGTTTTTTCATGTCACACTGATTCTTTTTTGACATAACACCGATAGGAATACAAAATGGCGAATTTGAAAAAAAATTGAGGGGCCCAGCGGCAAGAGGATTGTGAGTTGGGGGTCTCAGTATGGTTTGTCTATGTTGCAAACCAAACTGAAGCTGTTTGACAGTGACACAAGGTACTAAACACACGTCAGCTGTCAAAACCAGTGTTGCCAAAACCAAACCAGCTAAAAAATCACCCTTTATATATTTTTTTAATTTTTCAAAGTGTTTGTTTATGATGGATCTATCCTACCGTTTTTGGCCCATTTGGAGAAGAGCGACAAAATATTTGATTTAAACTGATACTAGCCTACAAATATACGCTTCTTTTAAGATATGGAGCATAGTAAAATTCGAAAGGGATATTTTTTTATTAATTTTTTTAATAATCTATTTGCTTTTCCTTGAAAATCAAAAGAGTTTTATAGCGAACTGACCGCTACAAAAAACGTAAATTTGAAATTGTGGGCGAACGGCTTACCCGACTGGAAAAATTTTTACATTTACATTTACATTTTCCTTCAAAAGTCAATGTGTCGGTTCCAGCTTTACCGGTAAGCTAGGTCCGCCACAAAATCTCCCACTTCCCGAGGAGCGAAAAAATCAAGAATAGAGCAATTAAATAGCAATGAAATCCCATGTACTTTGTTGGGCGAAATTCCAATGTGGCCGTTCCAGCTTTACCCACGTCTCGAATTGTCGAAGATTCGAAATATACCACAGGAGCAGGACCCAGTTCGTAGGAACCACGATCCCATATTTACGTACGTCAATATAAGATGCAAATGATGCAGAATTCAATGTCTATGTATCCGGTCTGGAGCGGATAAGCAAAAGATGCACGTCAGTCTTCGCGTCATACTGAAAACTGCAGTAAGAGAAAAAAAACCTTTTATAACAATGCAGGATTCATGATTCAGGCGATGGTGAAGGAGAAATATATAATATTGCATATCCACTCCCTCCGTTGTTTCAGCAATTGTGGCAACTGCTGCATTTCCTATCCGTTCCAGGACTGAAATGAACGATTTTTCAACGGGACTTGCACTTTTCCATTCGTCCTGTATTATGTTGCTAAGTCTGTGTGTTGTAACTCTTCGTTGCGGATTTTATTGCATCAGAGGATTAATGGAGTCTCCTTGCCGCTCTTCCGTTACACCACCGCAGTGCATGCCGACTGTTTTACCGACTGGATGCCATTAAAATACAATTAAAATAGAAAGGGACGCACGACTTAAATTTGTGCTCCATCGTCAGATATTCATTGAGGCAGTGTGCAAAACCAGTCATGGGGTAAGGAAGATGGAGCTTAAGTATACTGCCAGCCAACAGCACGGGTTGACAATGATGATGACGATGATGATTTGCTTAATTGTTTGTTTCTTACCGCGCGAATGAGGCTGAATTGATGCTACAGTATTGTGTACCGTGGTTAGGGGAAAACGTTAAATCGCTTGTGACGACAAATAGAAATTTAATTATTAAGGATTAAGGAAGTAAATTTGCCGAACGCTTAACTTATTGGTTGTGATGATGATGATCCGATCCAGACGGGGTACCTATGTCATGACAACCTGTATCTTTGCTACCTGGTAAGAGCAGTGTCTTCCAAGCGGAGGTTTTGGCAATCGCTATCTAAGCTGATGAGGGTCACGAGGACCTACGTAAGGTTCACCCTGCTACACCTTCCCGGTGCACCCAACCTAACTTTACTTTGGAAAGGTCTTCAATTTGTTTGAACTCACTGTAGGTTTTTCTTAGCCAGGTCAATAGCACTATAGGGGCAGCATTTCATTTAAGGAATTGTCCATGTCCAGAACTGCAACGAATTTCATTAATTTCTTCGTTAGGACTTAGGAGCAGTGTTGCCAGATTGGGCGCTTTGTCGTATTTTGGGCTATCTTTTTTCTTAAAAAACAATGGAAATTTCTTCAATGTCATCGTTTGTCATCGAACATTCGTTTAATTTGCAGGCACACAAATTTCTTTCGCAGGTCTTTTGGTTTGACACAAGCACACAAGCCACAAAGGCCAGTTGCATAAGGTAGTGGGAAAAATACAACAACAAAAAAGTAAGGAATTGGAGAAATTTTCAACGATTTTTGGGCTTCTTTCTGGGCAACGACTTTGGGCTACATTTTTTTCTGTTACTTATGTTGTTTTAACAATCACCGATTCATTTGTGGTTGATGTGTATAAACTGGTACATTCCAAAGGAATCATCAACAGGCTATCTTTTTGTAACGAAGGGGACAGTAATATTGTATCTGTCCTACTGCGATGTGGACAATTTCATTTATTGAATAATGTTAAATGCTCGACTTTTAGCGTGCAGTCATTTCCAATATGAGCTGCTGCACTTCCACTTGGAATAAATAAATAGGTAGTGTGAATCTCAAAGCTGTCAAGCAGATTCTACCTACTTTACTTTGTTTTGCTGATATAGATGCCCAAGAAAATACGCCTAATGTAGAAACGCCATCTTTTTTAATCGGAGTTCGAAATGACTGACCCGAACTGTCACTATTTAATTTGATTTCAAAAAGTTCTTAAATGTCTCACTTTAAAATATTAGTATTCTCAAATCGGTTTGAATCGGTATAAGGTACAATCCACATCGCTTTAATCCGGTTAACATACATTTAATTAGAATTCGAGCACATAAACAATGGATACAAATACAAATTGTGAGATAAAAAATTGCATTCTGATAGTACAATAAATAGTCTCTTCTTGAACTCTACTACAATGTTTCTTCTACTACATTCAATACATAAGTAGACTTGGCATTACTTACAGCCGCCGTGAGTTTAGATGACAAAAATCCAACATGGCCACATTTTAAAGGCAAAAAAGTGACAGATGACTTCAAAAAGTGGAAAAAATTTCTATAGAAGTGCCCCATAGTTTCTTAAAAGTATTTTCTACATTTTCGGGATCTCGTGCGCGTTTTTCATCCTCATTTCCTCTCCCAAATAGACATCGATATATTTGTGCAACAGTGAAGTTCATTTTAATCTCCCCCAAGTGGTTTAAATCGCACAATTAGGACGACAGCTGTGGAAGTCAACAACAAAAAAAATTTGTCTGCCACTGGGATTTTTCTCGTCAGGTAAGTTTTGTTCGGCAATTCAAACCCACCATAGAATCACCACCACCAAATCAGTGATGCTCATTGTAGGAGATGAGAAAGAAAAAACAAATTCTAATCGAGAAATCAACAACTCTCCTTATGATCTATTTCTAAACTCAAGAATCGAGATTGTAAATAAAAAAAAAGAGTAAAACTACTTTGGAATAAACTGTATTCCTCACCCTTGGGTTTAAAAAAAAAAAAAGCTGTGCAATTTTACTGATTATATCCAAGTATCCCAAGTTGACAAAATAATTCCCGATTGATAAATCTATTGTTTTATGATTATCCAACTATCCGGTTGGGTTTATTTCGGTTTTGCAAAACTGCACAGTGTCCAAGTGCATATACTCATGAAGGTTTTGCCTTGATAGCTAATCACCGTAATGAGTCATTGTTGTGTGTTTATTATCGAACCGCACACACAAACCAGCCAGCGACAACGTTGGACGTTGGACGTTGGAGGTGGACATGGACGGTTCTCTCTTGTTTTTGTCGCGCTGAACTAAATCACGTATAAGTATTACGCGGTAAATTAAAATGCTACTGTGTGTATGGGTATTGTATTGTTTATTTAACGTGCAATCGGCTCACGTTTTTACCTGTTAGACACATGTCTGATTTGCAGAACACAACAGACAGCACGGCTAGGCGTGGGAGTAGTTCGTGTTCTTCATGACAAAGAGGTCCTTAGCAATCAGGTAGTATACTATTTGCATAACTGGGTATGTACTGATGGCTTGGGAGAGTCGTTATTCAATCAAACGCAGAACATCCACGTCAGCTCATAAAATGTTTTAGAAACTTGAAGTTTATTCTAGTTTCAATGGCCTCCGCGAGGCATTCACCTTCAGAAAAATCTATTTAAATTAGCAAATAATTTATAATGTGATTGAACTTGAAGTCAGCTGGAGATAACACCAAATCGTATACCAACACCAAGATGTTATTGTTAATGATGGGAGATTATCAAATTGTTTCGCCTATCGGGTCTAATGAAACCGGTAGTTGATAAGACCAGTAGTAGTGTTGGCACAGCCGGCAATAGTGGCCGTTTCTGTTTGCTAGTGGTCTTAGAAAACGGACATTTTTTAAGAGCGGCGATTCGAATGAAGATCATTGCCGCAGCAGACTTTCCAAGAAGTCCAATAACTAACGTTTATTTAGCGAATGCAAAGTTTACAGTGAACAGATTATGCAAACCATTAAGAGTACAAGTATGCAGCTTGATGTCGAGGTTGATGGCCTAACCCACGTTGGCGGTCGAATCCATAATGGTCATCAACATGTGCCCTTTTTATTAAGGAAGTTCTAACACAACCGCTCAGAAGTACCTTAATCACCTTGAAACTAACAAGTAACTGGGGATAGGGATATCTGGAGAACCCCTTTCCGACAAATTGCTTTTGCAGCAGCTCTTAATATGGTGATAAGTGATAACTGATAAGTAACACTAGGCTTGCGTTGCTTTTTTTACTTTTGGAAGGCAACTATGCTGACCATTACACCACCGACGCCCATTCTTCCAATGCTTCCAATGCACATATTTACCTGACATTTTCCACATGGTTAAACCACCATCACCAACCAAATGGATAATGCATGTGCAGGAATCCAAAATGCTCAACTAGCACACTAGATGCCCGAACGTCGACGCTGCCCATTACGTTGTTGTTGTTAGATTTAGGAATCGACTGTGAAACTAAACGAAGCTGCGACCTAATGAGAAGCTTTCTCGGGACAGTTAAAAAACTTAGCACATTAACCACGGTAACAAGATTTCAAGAGAGACATACCTATACAGGGTGTTCGCTGGGAAGGTATACCATACACAAACCATACTGAGACCCCCAACTCACAATCCTCTTGCCGCTGGCCCCCTCAGTTTTTTTTCAAATTCGCCAGTTTGTTTTCAAATAAGAATCCGTGTGACATGCAAAAACATACAAAAAAATGCGAAAATAAATGCTGCCAACCTCGGCAACCGTGGGGAAATGTGAAAGAGTTCGGGAATTCCACATTTTTATATTACTGAATGCCATTGGTTAGTTATTATAAATTGTTAAAAGGCGAATAATTTGATTTGGTTGGTTAGTAAAACTATCTAAAGTTGATGTTCTATATAATAAAAACATATTAGGACAAACATGGTTGTGTATTTTCCGCTTTTGGATATCATTAACTTCGATTTCGTGTGTAAATTTTTCTTAAATAATGAAGAAAATTTGCTCAAAATGTTTTCATTTTCCCTCAACCAATCTACATTGTTAATTTTTCATGAACATTTTAAGCAAATGTGCACTTATTCCTAAAAAAAAATATTATCCACACGTAACGAACAATTTCAAATTTAACGGACAAAATTTGATGAACGCTGTCAGCAGCTTTGCCCACAGCGGAAGTGGCATATGCAAGGTTCGAGTGTGTTGGTGATCAGCATTTTTGAAGTTTCGTGACATTTCTCAATACGACTTTCTATGTAAGAATACTAGCGCACCAAACGTGAACACTCCATAAAAATATAGCTTGTAGGCTAAGTAACGGGAAATCGGCCGGAGTTGGTGGTCTCAGTATTGTCTCTGGTTCATATTTGGCAGTCGTAAAGTAGACACGTGGCAAATTTATTATGGAAAAATATTCGATAAACCAACGTGTTGTAATCGTTAAAACATTTTATCAAAATCAATCAATTACGTGAATCTTTTGGGAGGCACATTTTCATTTGAATGGATTTGTGAATAAAGAGAATAGTCGGTTCTGGGCAATGGAAAACCCTCAAATTATTCATCAGTCACCTCTGCATCCATTAAAAGTTACAGTCTGGTGTGCAATTTGGTCAGGAGGAATCATTGGATCTTACTTCTTTGAAAATGAAACGTCGTAACGGTAACTGTGAATGGGGAGCGATATCGTGATATGATTGAAAACTTTTTAATGCCACAAATTCAAGCTTTGGGCTTGATTAACATGTGGTATCAACAAGACGGTGCCACATCGCATACAGCCAGGATTACAATGGAATTACTGCGAGACCTCTTTCCACAACAAGTTATTTCAAGAAATGGTGATGTTGATTGGCCTCCACGGTCGCCTGATTTGACTGCTCCGGACTTCTTTTTGTGGGGATATCTGAAAAGCAAGGTTTATGCAAACAAACCAGAAACGCTTGAGCAACTCAAACAAAATATTCGTGATGAAATTATTGAAATATCGCGTGAAATGTGTGAGAATGTAATGAAAAATGTGCTCGAAAGGGCTCGCATTTGTGAGACTAACATTTACCTGATATTGTATTCCATACACAATTGCTGACATTAAATAAAACATTTATCAAAATGGATCTTATCCATTCTCATTCATTTAATCAAAAATTATAAACAAACAAAGTAGTATACCTTCCCGGCGGACGCCCTGTAAAAAGAGAAGTAAGAAAATCTTGTAGCAGAGCCACAGCGAATGAAGGCATCTGGGCCATTTCGGAAAGCCACCTCCACTCCTTGTACAGATTTCGAGCCGGCATTCTTCATCAAACAAGTGGTTCCGTGAGGTTATCGGTTCAGCAGCGTTTATGATGGATTCTGGGCTACACCACTTGATGCCGGCTTTATATATGACTTCTCGAAAAGTTGAAAGATACGCGATCATATCATATCATATATATCATAGGTTGAACTCAACGCCTTAAGGATCTTTATTTAAAAAGTGCGTAGAAATCTGTTAACAGGGAGTTGATTTAGCTTCCTATACCGTCGTAAAACAAATACACTGATCACAAAAAAAGGATTATTTGATAGGAATTTAAAACGTAGATTGTTGTTCAACAAGCTTGCATGTTCTTCTCGTAAACCGTACCAAATCGAAGGTCTCCGCTGAATCTCAAACATTCTGGCAACGTCTACCAATGGTTGCTCTCTCACAGCACCTACCCACAACACGAATGGAGATTAACGCTGTTGCTGTGTGGTATAGTTTATATATTGGCTTTCGAGCCAAAGTAAAAACAAACGCAGTCAATCGGGTGAAATTTAGAGCATAAAGCTATACAAATCCGACGAGTGTTAATGGCCGCTTTGTACTTCTCAAATAATAGGTTCCCATTCGTATTAATCTTAAGTGAGATTGCCCCACCAGTTCGTCGTCCAATCAAGGCTCGCTCTTAAACTTGTTAAGTATGAAAAAGATAATAAGAATTAAACAAAAACTGCAAGAAACTTCTCCACATCGAAAGCATTACGCAATGTTTTCTCATAAATTCTTTTAACGCTCCATTGAGATTATAGTTTTTGCCTTAAACAAACCGTAAATGAATGCTTAAATAGATACCTGACCTTACTGCTTATTCGCACCTACGAACAGCGATACGTTGGCAAAGCGATAATAGTAACTCCACATCCACACCACACTACGCGTGAGCGTTTCTCAATTTGCAACGCACGTTTTTGCGTCTCTTTAACTTTTAACATTGAAATCTCTATCAGTAGCGGACTTGCCCCAAAGTTATAGCGGTGCTAAAAATACATAAAAATGTATTTCTCTCGTCCCTCTCTATTTAACAGAGCGACAATAGCCCCGAGAAGTGGTAGCACATCTCTGGCTCTGGCTCTGCCTCTACATACCATGTGGCGTTGTTGAAATGTAAAAGAAACAACCAATAAAATCAGTCTCGTTTCTAGCCGGTGGCGCATCGGCAGACGCTAAACTTTCACTTTCATTGTGACGATAGCACAATGAATGATAGCACGATTCAAGTCCATTTGAATGTACCAAACGAACACAGCGGGCCGGCTATTTTGTCCGCACCATGAGCATGACAATCCGTACAATTAGCGCAATTTGTTGACAAACTGCTTCGGTTGTGTATGCTGTATGTGATGGCGGCAGAGGGTGCACCACAATTTACACATATACTTATGATTCGTGCCTCATAATCAGGTGGGCGTTGTTTTCAAATGATTCCAATCTATTACTTAAGAGCGTCGCCTATTACATCACAACAATGTAATTGAACTTTCTCTTCCGAGTTCAAAAGTAGGCGCGACTGGTTAAAAAATTAAATTCAGCAATGTCTACAAATGTTGTTTACTGCGTGAAGTGTTTTTTTGACAAGCAAAAAATCTAGTCCAATAAATTTCCACCATGCAGAACAGAGTGGATTGTACAGTATAGATTATTTTACGCACTTTGCTTGCTGTATTTGTTCGGCGCAAAGAAACGAAAACAAATATGTGCATAATTTGATGTGCGAATCAAATTAAGAAGCAAAATAGATGAGTGCCAATTCGTCTGTGGTGTGCTAAAAATGTAAAAATTAAGACTTAAAAAAAAGACTACGACGACGACAGATTCAGAACGCCGTGTAACTGGGCCGTTCTTTTGTGCTGAATATGTGTGTCAGTAAACCGTTTAAGTGCGGTCAATTCTTTTGTTTTGTTATTTTGGGATATTTTGGGTAGTGACTAATGTCAAGACCATGGCTGGTTATGGTCCAATACCTGGTGCCCCAGATATACACGAAATGGAATTAAATTTTCATTATTTCTTCTTGGCTTTTGAAGTTTCACAGCGCAGGTCTTTTATAATCTTTAGGTCATAACTTTCTAGTTTTTGCTAAGAACTAATAATGATTTTCAGAACCTACGGAAGAACAAATAAAGGTTTGTAGTTCAGAATGAACACATTTCATCGAGACTTATTCAATGACATGAGGTTGCTCCATTAGCACTTTAGCAGGTTGTAAAAGTTCTATATATAATTAATTTGTTTTGAACAGACCTTACATAGAGAGATCGTTCAATAAATCCGTGCAATGTCGCCAGATGGCGACGTTGGTAAACGTTCATTTGTCATCGCTGCTGTAGCTTGAATGTGTTGGTATTTTTCGTCGTTAGCAAGCTCTCTGATATCCTGCCAACAATTCAACACATTTTCTATTTGTATTTGTTTATATTGACTATAAAAGTTAATATTTGTTCAGTGAAAATGAGAAATATTGTTCAAATCTAAGATACCTCTATGATGGCCGAAATTTAATACGGATTCTTACCAAAATACATTTAAACTGCTGTCAGTTTGACAGCTCAACATGTTGAGTAAAAGCGTCGGCAATATTTGATACGTAAAATCTGTATATAAACATTAAAATGGTAAAATCGAGAGACGGCTCACATTTGAAAAACCCACAACAGCTGTGCCGCAGCTACGATTCGTGAACGCATCCATTCTTCAAACTATATCAAACAAATTATTAAACCAACCAGTGTCATTAACCCCTTATTAATAAAGAAAGCTGCTAACAGACGTCAGTTAGCAGACACAGATTTGGCGTAACGGTTTAGTTTGCCTTTATTAATACGGAAGTGAGTTCTTAGTTTGTTTGAGAGCCATCAGGTTCGCTCGGGTACTTTTTTGCAAACGTAAAATTATTAAAAATTTGCTAAGAAACTGTGCGAATGCGACCACGTACTGAGAAAATAGAAAAAAAATGGGGGAGAAATCCATTTCCCCTCTTTTCATTTTTTCGTAATTTTCTACTCGTCGAATTTCGACTTACTGAAAAATGAAAAATGAAAACTGACAACTAAGTGACAGCACAAAAGTTTGACAAGTAAAACTCTATTTATTTTCGTCTTCAACGATGTCGCAGGAAGAACTTGTAATCGAATATTCCCTTAGAAAATATCAGCGCATTCAAAATGGTAAGTTTAATAGCTTATATATACTTAGCTTATAAAAAATTCAATTCCAACTTATTTTATAGATGGTGCATTTACGATAACGTCAAAATGACATTTCTCAAACTTTTTTTGTAAGAAAACCGGTCACGTACTTCTCTTGAAATTGAGAGATTTCTCTCTCGATTTTTCATATTTCTATGCTAAAAGTACACGAACGATATATGCAGGTACAGTGATTATTGAAAGCATACAACTTTTCGTGTTTTTGCAACGTCGAGGAAAGTTAATTTTTTTAAAACTTAATAGAAAAATATTATAAAGCGAGGAAAGAAGCTGCGCGAAAGCTGGGTAAGCATTACGGTGCCTCTCCACCGGCTCTGAAAAGTATTTGCAAGTTGGTTACGATATATATACAAATTCCTGAGACTCCAGGACACATGTAGTGTGTTCTAGGCAGAGATTCTAGCCTGCGCAGGCAGTGATGCCAGACTTTTCGGACTGAATTCACGTCAAAAACACCCAAAAATGCCCTTTTTGCCCATGCCAACGTTAAAAAACAACAAAATACACTAGTTTTTCTTGTTCTGAGAGATGCCCTTTTTCGCCCTTTTAGCTCATTTTGAAAGGAAAAATGCCCACGAAATAGTAATTACCCACGATATGGTATCACTGTGCGGAGGTACTTGAGATGAGATCGATATCCAATAAGAATATCGCCATCTACATTGATAGCCAGGCTGCGCTTAAAGCGCTAGAGTCACATACCACTAAATCTGAGCTAGTCAGGAATTGCCGCACAATGCTGAAAGCATTATGTTTGCTGAACCGGGTCAGATTGTGTTGGGCACCTGGGCATGGTGATATTGAAGGTAACGAAAAGGCCGACGTTCTGGCCAAAGAAGGAACGAAGCTCCCACAAGATGGTCACAACTAGAAGGTCACAGGGTCTCAAAGGCACTGGCCGGTTTTAAATCGGAAAAAGTCTGAGTAACCGTAGGAATACTCTCTGGACATTGCTTTCTAGGGAAGCATGCCATGAGACTAGGCTTGGCTAATACGGGCCCGCTATTGTGCCTGGTCTTTTGTGACGATCTCACAACCCCATTTAACCTAACCTAACCTAACCTGTATATAAATTGGTGACGATATCGATGCGTTGATATGAGCATAAAGGACACCGAGAGTCCTAAATACATCCAGTTGAGATCACCACACCAGAAATGTGTTCATTGCACGCTACCGGACGATTGGAGAAAATGGCTTTTGAGCATGGCTTTAAACGGCGTTGGTACGTTTTTGGTTCAGTTCAACGTAAGCAATCAGCACCTTTCTGATATCCAAGAGAAAACGTTTCAAAATGTCCATCCGATCATTTGATGTGCATGCAGCCCTAGCAGTGGGGATGTTCGGATACATTGGCACAATTCATATATGCAAGCTTTGCAAAGCAATCGCACTGCAAAGTAGGAAACACTGCGCAAATTAAAGTTCAAGTTTCCTGCAAAGCATGCGCTTGCAAAGCACATGTCAAATGTTTATGAACGAACAACAATTTAAATTATTTAAAACTCGGCAAATCAACAGCGCAATAACAACGGTAATGGGGACGTTCAAGTATCTAGTTTAGTAAGTCTGACAGCTCTCTCACTAGATAAAACTCGGCTCTGATTGGTGGAAATCGGTCGTGAGAGCAGATGTTTCAGTTGACGTTTATAGAGGGGCAGCCGACGAATCTAGTCGAGAAATTCGTGAGTGAGTACTAAGTTGACAGTTCTTATATGTGGCTGACGTAGAAAAAGTGACGTTCCCGACCAATCTAGTTTTTGCGTTCAGGTTACATCTCATCCAGACCAATCTAGTCGACTAGATTCTTGAATGTGGCCAATGTAAATGCAATACCATTCTGACAGCTGCGCGATTGCTCTCAAATTTGCGCAATGAGTGAAACTCAACTACATTTATGAATTCTCTGCTTAGCAGTGATACCAATTCATGCATTTGTGAACTCTCTGCTTAGCGCATGTTGCGCAATATTGCATTTATGAATTGTGCCATTATTTATGTAAAACGTCATCTAGATTTGTCTGGACTAGGTATACGAATGCGTTGACCAGTCAACTTAAATTGTTTATATATTCTCGCGGTTGATTTTTAATTTTGCACTTCGAAATGTCAACTGAGTTGATTTTCTTGACTAGATTTTTCGGCTACCTCTCCATAAACGTCAACCGAAAAAAACTACTCACGTGACCAATAAAAACTGAAATAGATCTAGTCAGTCAGCTTTGAGACTTACTAAACTGGGTATCCGAACGTCCCCAATCTTAAGAACATACTAACGTCAAACGAGCTGCCTTTTTCCACTAGTGTACCAGTAGATTCCGGATCACTCCAAACGTACAGTAGTAAATTGCTTCTTGTGATTGTTTACTTCTATAAATTATTCCGAGGATCGCTATTGCACCCGAACGCCTGGCGATTTTAAACGTTTATTTGTATTGTGAGTGTTCGAAAAGTCGTTGTCAGCTCAAGCCGCCAACTTCTTAGTTGCGTATAATTAAAATTACCTCCATATATTTATCGACAGCATCCGGCTAATTTCGGTCTCTTTTTCATAAATATCCGGAAGACAAAAAACGCCAGCAACAAGGATTTAGCAAATTGTCGTTCGAGCTGAATCTCGATTTAAGATCAGAGATTAAACAACCCAAACCATTAACAAAATGGTCGACGGTTAATAAATCTGGATTTCGGTTTAAATCGTCGTGAATAATTTGGCCGTTAAAGTGGAACATGAGCAAAGTTAACCAAAACAAAGAACCGTTTGATATAAATCTCGGCCTCTGCCTAACAATAAATTACTTCTCTAGGTCGCAAAGTTATTCAATTCAATAGTTATAACAATTATTCTTAAAACACAAAGAATTTAGGTTAGAGCTTGATGAGAATTTACTGAGCGGATAAATGCCGTAACAGAGTCAGCTTGGCCGTTCACTAATAACTCCCAACACCGCCTGCGGTCATAGCCAGATTAGTTAATCGCTATTCGGAAATGGGCTGCTTCCGCGTTACCAACTGACGGGAGGAAAAATTATCGATATTGTTTAACAGCACAGTAATGCCCCCAAAAAACTTTCTCTCTTAATTATGCACATGTAAAGAAAAAAAAAACTGTTGCAATACTTGGCGTTCAACTTAATTACACACGCACGCACAAGGCACCACTGTTCTGTGCCTCGCCGACTAGGCATTAATGCAAATCTGCAACCGAATGCACTGGACAGAAACATCCATCATTTGCCAGAGTAATTAACAATCAATTCAAGTAGATTGTAAACGAGAAGAAACAAAAGTCCCAATGAATTTCAAATCGTGTCTATGCGAGAGAGTTGCGCCGCTACTCGGCGCGAAAAGCGTCTTTGTTGTTGTATTGGCTTTGGCTACACGGAAAAGCCCAATGATGCTTGCGGTGATTTAGTACTATCACATCTCAGCTGACCGCTCACGCCGCACCACAATTTGGAAAGAGCTGCTACCTGTTTGACGCTCGAGCGTGATCACGATTGCGACAGATTGCGAGCGAAACGCGAAAGAGAGCGAGAGAAGCTGATAAAAATGCTGGAAAATTTTCCCTGTTCAGCAGATCGATGCGGCGCGACGTATTTCGCACTCTCAGTTTTATAGTGGCTTTGTTGTGTGAACGGTCGGTGTTGGTGTTGTGCCGCGTGTTCTGTCCGAAAAGGTGCTCCGCTCTGGTGCTCGACCTTTTTCAGTCGACCTCGTGTAGATAACCGCAAACAATTTGAAACAAACAACAGCGAGTGACATCGCCTCGCCACGCAACTAACTACGCCGCCGCCGCCAAGAGCTGTCAGTGAGCTTGCGTTAATTGATGCCACTTGAGAGCAAAAGTTCGCAGTGAACATGTGTCGCAATTGCCGTCGTTGTGCGTGAGTGCTAAATGTTATGATTTTAAGTGCAATAAAGTTGCGCATACGCAACAGTTGTCCAATTGTAGGGGCGTCACATCATCGCACCACCTATAGACAGTTCGATCGGTCGTTAGCATCGCAACTAGTTTTTGTGTTACATTCTTACATTTGTTTGTATTCAACAGTTTTTCAAACGTGTTTACAATCTGCAGCTGCAAACGAAAGTGAAATTTAATTCACCCCCCACTATGTGCGTGCAGTGGTGGTAGTGATAATAACCGCGGCTTTTATCTGCGCCATTGTTCGTTTTTTTTTTTTTTCCATTCGATGACCAAAAGGTTATTTGTTGTACTTGTATAGCAACAATTTGTTTGTTTGGCTTTTTTTTTAATGCATTCAGTGCGCGAGAAGCAGTAAATAACAACAATTCGTGATGTTTGCCAATTGGATTATTAGTTATGCTTAATTTGGCTCATTATTGTAAGTTGCATGGTGTTGGGACCGTGAGTCGACTAAACGCGTTTGGTCATGGTTTTTAATTGAAATGACATGTTATGCATAAAAATGTAACTTTATTCAATTAGTTTAAGTCACTGCAGCAAGTCATAAAGTAAAACTTATTTAGGAAAATGGGCCGGTATCCGAAAAAAATACCAATTACAACTTGGTTGTTTGAATATTTGGTGGTCATTTTGATTTGGTGAACCCCTTGTGAACGGTTTTGTTTTGTCCATACCTCTTAAATGAATTATTGTACACTTCTAGTGAAAATAAAAAAATCTCTACCTAACTATACTTATGTTCAAAAAAAAAATCAACACCACAGTGGTTAGTGAGCCTCCGGTTCGACCCCCTGAAATAAGGTTTTTCCACTGCCAAACATCTGATTTATGTATAAGTCAATAACTTTACTGAGAAAGCTTACCAGTGCAGCCATTTGTACTCAGACTAAAATCGTAGGTACCTTTCATTCGTTCCAAAAGTAAATAGTCACAGAAACGAATGGTTCTTTGAAGTTAGGTTTCATGTGGTTATATGGACCAGTTTTATTTATTATTATTTTTAGGCTCTCCCCCAAGTCTCCCACTTTCTTGTAAAGCTCGGAGTCTTTTCTTGCTCTTTCACAGACTTTTTCGTTACCTTCGAAGCTCTATCAACTTTATTTGTAATAAGGAGTTGAAGCAGCACAAGATTGTAAATAAATTAAAACTGAGCTAAGAGTATTTCGAACTGGGGTGTCAGCACGTAACTTGATACAATCGAGTTCAGTCGACACAATCGATCCAGACAGAACTTAATTTGTTTGAATCGATTATCCTCCATCGATTATCCTCGATTGAGACAAATTAGGTGCTGCCAGAGCTCGATTGTATCGACTGAACTCGATTGTATCAAGTTACGTGCTGACACCCCTACTTGATGACTCTCTGTGCATGTCTGAATATGGCTACCAGCGTTCCCTCCCGAGCTACAATTGTAGTGTTTTCTAGTTCTTGAGTACATTTTTGCTAACTGAGTACGGTACTACTTTGGAACCACCGTGTACTATACTTTTTGCAAATTCATGTCTATAACTCATTTCTTATTTTTCCAAAATTGTTTGTAACAACACACTAAGGGCCGGTTTGCTCAATCTTGATTATCTTTAATCGTCGGTTATTTCAGCTGGTAATCATCGAATGTGTTTCTTCAGCAAAATACTGAACCAGGGAAATCTATAACCAGCCGATTTTGCGCGGTTAATAAGATTTAAACTATGATTTTCTGGATTTTTGTTTGTTCATGTTGTTTTAAGGACTGCGTAGGTATTAATTTTGACGTTGCTGCCAAAAATACAAATAATACAATAAACGTATATTATAACTCAAGATGTAGTGAACTGAACTAATAAAATCTGTCTCGTCAGTTTCGTAGACGTTTTAAACTGACAGATGTATGGCATTAAATAACAGTAACGGTCCCCAACACAATAATGGATGCGAGGGATGAAGTAAGATTACTTTCAACATTTTTAGCCGATGACAGCTCTCAAATATTAAGATAAAGCGCACTCATTGGAGCAAATATTGAAAATTGCGACGGTCGTTGAATAAATTGAGATGATCCATTTGTTATTGGTTGCGGCTTTAATTCGGTTTTATTTTAAAAAAATTGCTTATTGTCTCACACCAACAAGATTTTATTCTTCAGTTTTTAAAAAAACGCCTGTATCATTTGATTTTATGACATTCTTTTGCTAAACAAATTTTGTAATCTAACTAAACGATTCTAATAAAATATCTTATCAAAAACTTGACCAACCTAACCACGGATTTAACCAGCTGTGAACAGACGGGCCCTTAAACTACAAGATACGCGTTCCAATTGAAATTCTCGCGCAGGATACACCTCGTTTATTTTTATATTATTGAACTACATAACCTAAAGTTTATTTTTATTTATTTTTATTTTTATTTCAATATAAAGGGTGATTTTTTAAGAGGTTTAGAACTTTTTTTAAAAAAAAAACACAAAAAATTCGAAAAAATGAATGAAATATTTATTTGAATCGATAGTTTGAACCTTGCAATTTAATGTTTAAAGATAATTTCATGCAAATGTTGACCGCGGCTGCGTCTCAGGTAGCCCATCCGCTGAGTCCAATTTTGGCATACTCTTTCACACATATCGGCCGGTATCTCACGAATGAATGCATGGATGTTGGCTTCCAGTGCGTCAATCGAAGCGGGCTTGTCCCTATACACATTAGCCTTGGCATACCCCCACAAAAAATAATCTAATGGTGTCAAATCGCACGATCTAGGCGGCCAATTGACCGGCCCGAAACGTGAAATTAACTGTTCACCAAACTCGCCTCGCAATTGCGCCATTGTTTCGCGTGCTGTGTGGCATGTGGCACCGTCTTGTTGAAACCACATATCATGCAAGTCAAGAACTTCCATTTCGGGCAAAAAAAAGTTTGTTATCATCGCTCGGTAGCGTTCACCATTGACAGTAACGCTGCGATTCGCATCATCTTTGAAGAAATATGGCCCAATAATGCCGCCGGCCCATAAACCGCACCAAACAGTGGCTTTTTCGGGATGCATTGGTAGCTGTTGCAATGCTTCTGGCTGATCTTCACTCCAAATGCGGCAATTTTGCTTATTTACGTACCCATTCAACCAAAAATGAGCCTCATCGCTGAACACAATTTTTCGATAAAAAAGCGGATCCTCGGCCAGCTTTCCAAGAGCCCATTCACCAAAAATTCGGCGTTGTGGTAGGTCGGCTGGCTTTAGTTCTTGCACCAGCTGTATCTTAAAAGGCTTTACGCCCAAATCCTTCCGCAAAATTTTCCACGTAGTGCTGTAACAAAGGCCTAACTGCTGGGAACGGCGACGAATCGACATTTCGCGGTCTTCTGTCACACTAGCTGATACGGCCGCAATATTTTCTTCACTACGCACAGTACGTAAACGTGTTGGTGGTTTAATGTCCAACAAAGTAAATTTGGTGCGAAATTTGGTCACAATCTTCCGAATAGACTGCTCAGAAGGTCGAGAATGCCGATCATAAAATGGAAGCAGCGCGCGATGAACATTTCGAACCGAGCACGAATTTTGATAGTAAAATTCAATAATTTGCAAGCGTTGTTCATTTGTAAGACGATCCATGGTTAAATTGCAAACCAAACTGAAGCTGTTTGACAGTGACACAAGGTACTAAACACACGTCAGCTGTCAAAACCAGTGTTGCCAAAACCAAACCAGCTAAAAAATCACCCTTTATAACTGAACTAAAATAATTTATTTTGAATAAAAATAAGCTTTTGTTTGTGGTATTTTTTTAATGAATAAAAAATGTATGTTCAAATAAAACAAAAATTTTGAAAATGTATAGTACACCTAAATGTGAATTTTGTATTAATAAATTTCCGATTCTAATTGAAAAATAGCATAAAGCCGTTTTAGGTATACATTATTGCGTACTACCTTCAGACCCATTTGAGTACAATTTTCGACCGCAATGTGTTCACTTTAATATTAGATAATGCGCCCGAGATATGCAACATTCATTTTGCATTCTCCTTATTTAAGCTAATAATTTAATCTTGTCGTTACATACTTTTGAATAATTAAATCTTAAAAAAAGCAGTAAAAAAGTGTAAATACACTCAACCATTATGTAATGAACATTTTTGAATTTTATATAATTTTTCAGTAAAAGCTTAATAGCTTTCCCACACAAGTGGTCATTTTCATGTAGGTACTTTGTGAAATGAGTTTTTTAGTCTTTACGAGACAGTCGAAATAAACTGACATTTTTCAACAAGGTGATATTTCTTTGGAATTATTTAATAAGGACTATTCGGTACTGCAAACCCCTTTTCTCTCTTCTCTCTTCTGTTTCCCACCCATAGATTCGGAAGAACCCAGCGCAGCCCTAGCGAAGGGTAATACATTAAGTTCAGTGATGAGAACATAGCAAAATTTGGAGACGTAACCACACATACACAATGAGAACTGTAAGGCGAAAACAAAAACGATTGATCGTTTCGCCTTACAGAATCCGACCCCTGGCTTACGACAAGGGAAGGAACGCTGATGGCAACCTTTACTTACAGAGTTGTGAATATAGTCGGCACATTCTAGAACGGAGTGGAGCTCTGCCTAAAACATATACTTGGTTTTTCCCCCATTGCTATTAATTGAGTGCCACCTGTTTACCACTTCAGCACGTTTTGGTATCTGATATATCTGCTTGGCATATTTGGTGAAAAAAGAGTGAGTTTGCAGAGATTCGTCAATCGTCAGTTAAATACCTTCACATGCCGTCTGTTCGTATGAAGAACGCCGGGTTGGAGGGTTCCTTCTAATTGGAGGATCGAATTCTTTAAATCTTCTGGAATACCCTCAAGCAGTCTTAATGTTTCCAGAATTTAATGATATTTCTATTTATATTTGTTAGGTTAAAGAGATCTTCGTTTCACCACTTGTTTGGCTGGGAACGGACCTCAGAAGGTGTTCCCTACGTGCACACTCCTCGGATCAGATATGCCATTAAGTATAAGGTTAACGATCGTTCAATTATTTGCTTGATTATATTTGGGATTTCTAAAGTGCACCCGCTGAGGAGCATACATCTGTGCTCCGAAAAACGTTCAGTTTGAATACCCTCCAGTTTGCTAACCCTACAATGATGATTCTCTGTAATTACCGTACCTCCTGCCCAAAGGTTTCTGTACTTTTTAAGACTAATATGGGAGTGGTCCTCACATTGCGGGCCTTGAGATTTTTTTTCATAAAAAAAATCTAATAAAATCAAAGTTGCCTTATGGTCGGCTGATTTATCCAGTGCTCAGAAAACGCGCACCTTGCAACGGTATAAGCACTTCTTATCTGTGTTCGTCAGCTTAAAAAAATCGCGTTCTACAGATTTTCCTTCTTGTTAGGACGCAAGTCTTTCAAAACATATATAAGAAGATGTGATTTATGTATAAATGTAGCTCCCATCCCAAGCATTGATACCAACTGAGGCATAATTATGGCTTTTAGGCATAATTCCAATGCTTGAGGCATTGAGAAATAATTTTTAGGAAAAGGGCATAATTTTTGTGAATTGATTTTTACAATCAAATCATACAAATAAACTTTGAAATTGGTAAATCTGGTACATTCATTGATCAAAGTCGCATCACTAATTTTCATATACAACGCTGTTACTCACCAAACCCAATCCTTGGAGTACAGAGATCAAAAAGGGTTTAACTACCTATCGATCGACCAACATTCTGTCAACAAATTTTGTAATCACCTTGTAGGTTACTTGCACTTTGTAAAATATGTAATTTTTATCTTTTTTACCAAAAAGGAATAGTTTTTTTGAAAAAGGCATAGTTTTCTTCGGATTTAGGCATAAAAACTTCGACCCGGTTGGCATCACTGATACCCAAGGTGTGTTGATCGAATGTTTGTGGATAAGGTTTTCCTTCCTCCAAGTGCGTGTTTTGTAACCTCATTCGAAATTAAACCTTTGACAGCAGAATTAAGTAAGTCCACTCCTTTTTCGATGAACGTTTGAAAGATAGCGCCAGTGTTTGGGGCACATTGCACAACGCGACAAGTATGTATTCGTAGAACAAGTGAATTTGTACAAATGTAACGCCAAAGTTACAGGTTTAATATGAACACTAGTTGTCAAATTTAAAAGGCGTGGTTGACTGTCATATGTCATTCGTTGTTTGTCACATTCAGTCCAGATTAAGCGAAATGGGGTCGTATGACCTATAAAACATCGAGATCAGTCATTCAAGTGCAAGTGATCATAAGATCAGCATTTAACTTGTAACTTTGTGTTACATTTGTAGAAGTTCACTTGTTGGCCATAGGTGGGCCGTATGAATAAAAACTAACATTTGCTTTAAGTAAAAGCTTTTAGCAAAGAAAAAGCCCTTAGCAAATACCTTGAATCGGTATGAATAAAACCCTAGTTTGCTATAAAGTAAGTATGAAAATTCTTGCCTTGCAATTTCTGTCAAACTTGACAAGTGACAACTGTCCGGTTGTTTGTTTAGTTTGCAATCTATAGCTCCAATTGCACCTGGAAACATAAATTTTATTCGCCAAATCGCTTGGTGATGTTTGATTTCTTCCTCAGTTGTCGGAAAATGTATCCAATCATAATCATATTTTTTGACACACATACCAATTAGTTATCGAAACGGTTGACTGATGAACACCAAGATCTTCTCCAACACCAACCTAAACACATAAATTTTTCACTTGTTGAGCCATGAATTTTGAAATGTTTACCTGAAAGCCCGGATCTCCTAAATACCTTAGGAAAGATTGAATTTTCTGGATATTTGAAAGGGCACCACCACGCGTCTCAAAATTATCATTTAAAAAAGTATTAGCCAAAATGTCCACATTTTCACGCGTGAAACGAAGCAATTGCTTGAAGTTATTATCGTCACCAATTCTTCTTTGTTTATACTTTTTTTTATTAGCACGAACGTTAACAAAAAGAGGTAAAACAGGTGTAATGTGAAAACTAATCGCATCAATGGTTTTCCTGCACGAACAAAACGAAATTTAACTATTTATAAACAAAACATCGAAAATTCACAATGCTTAGATTGTTTTATGTACAAAAAATTTAGCAAAAGGTCTGAGTCAACTAAATAGCAGACTCAGAATTTGCATACAGCATTTGCTTTGTCTGATAAGTTTTATTCATACCGATCTGAGTAAAAGGCCAGTGCCGCCGCTTTTCGAACATGTCAAAAGTTGGAACTAACTCAAATTGGTTTTTATTCATACGAAATGTAGCAAATGCTTCGATTTTGACATTTCCCTTGAGTAAAAGCAATTGCTACGTTTTATTCATACGGGAGTACGTCATTTGCCCAAATCATCCTTAGATATCCAAAAAGCAAACTTTGCCAATCGCTTTCTGCAGGTATATTTGTAGACTACATGTGAAATTAAACCAAACGAAATAAAAATAAATTCCCAAAATTTGGCATTACGACGACATATTAGAGAAAACCTGACAGCTTATTGCAAACATTTTTGCGATACAACTATTGTAAAAATACAAACTCAATGCCGTTGTCGCATAAAATAATAAATTTATTATGCAAAAAAAATCTATTCTCACTACCTATTTCGGAATAAATAAGTTCCAGTACAAGCGATAACCATTCACGAGGAATGACATCACTGTATGATGAGCTGTACAAGGACTAGCCAGAATTTCTCATATGTTTACGACGTTTCTACCGACAGTATTCTTATCGATCAATTGAGTTCATTCGTTCACATCGAACAACAATTGAATCGATTCGCAATTCATGTCACTGACAGGTAGGAAGATATCAATAATTCATCAAACCAGCCAGCACAATGTAATTAAATAAATAAAATTCAAAAATTTAAATATGTATGACAGATGTACGCAAATAGGAGCATAGTTTCGCGTAAAAAAAAAATGAGTATAAATATTTTTATTTGTTTCAGCAACTGCCACTTTCTGCGCATCAAAATTATGTGCTTAGAATCACGTCGACTCTGCTCGGTTTGGCGTGTTTCCCCTGTTCATTGCATAACAATTAATAGAGTCATTATCGCTAAGTTGTCGTTGTGTCAATCGTTAAAAATATTACTGATTCACTGGAGTTTGCCATTGATATGACAAAAGTTGGAGTTTGCAAACTAACTCAATCAGTGACGTGAGATGAATTTTAAGTTGCGCGAACGAAAAAAAAAAGTCTAGACGGAGCACCACGTAATGGAGTAAAACCTGATTTCTTGGTACTATAAGTGTCATAACACGAGAAAAGTCTGTCTGTCAGAGGCCAGGTATACTCAGAATAGGTGTAGGTACACATAAAAACAAAAAAAAAAATTGAAGAATGTTGTAACAAAATAAAGCATTTTTGTAGCAAACATAAAGGGTGTTTTTTTTAGAGGTATAGAACTTTAAGTTGGCAGCACGACTTTAACTGGCGGCCATTTTGTCAGCTGTCAAGTGATTTATTTTTAGTTTGGTTTGGCATGTCAACATGAATAGACTGACGCCTGAACAACGCTTTCAAATTGTGCACATTTATTTTGAAAATCATAGTTGTGTTCGAAATACGTATCCCAAACATGTCACACAGCTCGTGCCACAATTGATTTATTGAAGGAAACGTTTGGTAACCGCATAGTTTCACGTTGCGGACCCGTGAATTAGCCTCCAAGATCGTGCGAATTAACGCCGCTTGACTATTTTCTGTGGGGATATGTGAAGTCGCTAGTCTACGCCGATGAGCCCGGAACGATTGACCACTTGGAGGACAACATTCGCCGCGTGACTGCCGATATACGGCAACAAATGTTGGAAAAAGTCATCGAAAATTGGACCTCCAGATTAGACTACGTCCGAGCCAGAAATCATATTTAAATTATAATGCCGAAGATTATCTTTCGAATAAAGTAAATTTCATGTCAATTTAAAAAAATCGTCTTTCCGACTTTTGTCCAGATTTGATTCCATGGAAATTTGGTCCACTGCAGATGCATTCTAGAAATAGAGGTGTCGAAAACAAGTTAACAGGCTTCCTCATTACTATTCATAATAGTAATAATAAAAAAGTCTAAATGGCTGAACGGGCTTGCAAAAAAAAACCCTACTTTCTGACTATTTTAGGCTCAAACTCCGAGGCGAAATTATCCCATCAGACTTGTCGGTCCACCTTAAAATGCATGCCCAAGTTGAAGGAACCTGTTATTAGGTTTGATTTATTGAGCATTTTTTTGTCAAGAAATTAAGTAAACAAATGCTCTATAAAACCATGCATAGCGGTATGGCCATGAATCCGCCTGAAGGTAGGCAAACATTTCTGATAGAAAGATATGCGTCTCTACTTCTGGCGTGTGCCTGAGAATGTAACATCACCATTTGCAAACCGCCTATATCGTTACAACTATACAAATATATAGGGTGCGCCATCTTTTAAGTCGGTATGCAAACATTGAATAACTTTGACATTTATCAACCGATTGACTTGAATAGACCGTGTGAATAGGGTAGTTCGCGACAACGTCAGTGTCAAATATGAAGAAGAAAAAACCAAGTGACAGCTAAAAAACTTGTAGGAAAACAAAACAGAATTTATATGGCTGTAGCATGATTTTGTTAAAAATTACTAAAAAGTTTGTAATAAAGTCCAAAAAACAGAATAAAAACATTTTAGAATTGAAAACTGATGTTGATGATTGACTGGCTTCCTTAATCTCCAGGTTTTATCCCTCCGAACTTTGTTCTGTGGGGTTATTTGAAAACCAGAGCGTACGCCAGCAAGCCTCCAACCATTGACTAGCTCAAGGCAAACATTCGTGTCGAAATCGTCGCTATACACCGCCAGAGATGCTCTAAAAAGTGATGGAAAACGCAGAAAAAGGACACATTTTGGTTTGGTCAATAGAGGCGGCCATTTGATGATGTTTTATTCAAAAACTAGTCTAAATAATTGTAAAAGACCAAATTGAATAAAAATATATATATAAAAAAAAACGAAGAAGCAAAATGCGTATGTTTCCCTCTACCGGCCGTAGTTTTGAACCAATTTTAATGTACATAAATACGGTACAAATGTAGGTAAAAAAAGTTGCAAAAACATTCTTAAACAAGAAGCAAAAAACACTCTAAACCGATTGAGCTCGAATATGTAAGTATTCTTCGTTATTGACCCGGGAGTTTTGCTGTCAAAACTAAAAAAGGGCGTTGCACCTCCCGTAAAAAAAAAAACGTTTCAAACGTTATTTCCCGGAGCTAAAGCTTTAAAATTTATATTATGAATGCGGAATTCAAAATGAAAGATAGGGCACGGGCAAAGCCGGGCGAGTACAGCCAGTAGCTCATCTTAATATTGAAATCGTTTTTCTTTTTTAAGTTATTCAATATTTACACGCCGACATAAAAGATGGCGCCCTCGTTACTTGCACTTAAAATTGAGTTGCTTCCAAGTCATTTTTATACCCTCCACAGGAAGGTATATTCACTTTGTCATTACATTTGTAACGCCAAGAAGGAGTAGCCATGTCTGTCTGTCTGTCTGTCTGTCCGTCTGTCTGTCTGAAAGCACGATAGCGCCGAAAGGAATTGACATAGGCGAATGAAAGTTGGTGAAAGGACTTATTTTTATCGTCGTCAGGTTGGTATTGAAAATGGGCTATGTCGGTCAAGTAGTTCTGGTACCTCCCATATAAAATCAATATAAAGCCCACGTGTCTCTCTGTCTGTTGAAAACACGATAGCGTCCAAAGGTATCAACCTAGGCGAATGAAGTTTGGTGAGACGACTTATTTTTATTGTCGTCAAGTTGGTATTAAAAATGGGCTATGTCTATGTCTAAGTTTGAACCTTAAACCCCTTGCTCGGTAGTCCAAAAGCAATACCCCCTGGATCACATTCAGTCACGCAGCTTTTTGTATATAAAATAAACGAAAACGCTTTGTCAATCCATCCGCGATTAAACTCAATCATTGATATTAATCTTGACACCTTGTTGACAATCTGCTCAAAGTGCTGTTATAATTAAATTTATAATATATATTTTTAAATGCGCAAATCAAAGAGGGAGTAAACTTCCGGACAATATAGTTCCTCAGGAAATTCACATAAAACGTATGCACCACTACAAGAGCCATCGCCTTTTTATTGCACAATTTCCAACTCGTTAGGTTAGTCGTGCATTTGGCGCAGTAAATGTTATCTTTCGAGAAATGCCTTATAAATAATATAAACATTCTCGACGGAGGTTATTTAAATGCATGCAGTCTGAGATACATTATTGCTGGATAAAAATAGAATTGTGCTGGGCAACTGCACTAACGAGACGTATTGTGTGCATGCTTAAAATGCGAGTTAAGTATCCATAGCAAAACATATTGAGAAAAAAGATAACATTATTTGTATTCAATGATATCTTTAGTCTCTAGTACAGTCTTGCACACAACGCTACAATGATAACATATGTAAAAGAGATAATATCGTTTGTATACAATGTTGGAATATTATCTCTTCTTCATTATCAAGCAAGACGATTGTACGCTTGGGTCTCCTTGTAGATAGATAAGAAAAGTATATAAATACGACTGTATGATGAATTTATCGATAGTCTTATTGTAACTACATAGTAGCCTTAAGCTCCTTTTAGAATTAGTAAAAAGTATTTCAATAATAAAGGACATAGTTCCAAATAAATATTGTTTAATTTTAAAAGTAAGAACCAAGTGTTTTAATTGGCGATCCTGCCAGGAGGTTAAATATACTTTTTAACTTCAATCGAGCGGACCTCGGGAACAAGTAGTGAAATCTAGTATAAACAGAACACTCGCGTTACCGGTTACAAGAATTACCTAGCATAGCAGGTACAAATATAGCTCCTTCGTACGAAGCAGCAAAGCAATTCAGTGAAAGTGTATATGTGGAAAAAAAAAAAAAAAAAAAAAAAACACACAAATTCGACGACAACAGACACGAGTTCAAAATGGAACAACTCGCAGTATTAATGGCAAGATTAGAAGCTTTAGAAACCAGGTGCAACACAGTAACACAAACCCTAGAGCACACACGCACAGAGAATGCAAGGTTAGCAGCAATAATAACTAACCAAAATCAAATAAACACTAATTTAGAAACAAAACTAAATGAAGTAAAATCTGGATTAGGCATAGTACCAAACATACCTGTGCTAGAGGAAATAAGAACCACATATACAGATGGTAGTGAAATACAGTTAGACGCATTTAAAAGCCTACCTATTTTCAACGGCGATCAATCAAATTATCGGTCGTGGCGCGAAGAAGCATCCAGATTAATGGACAGCATTAAAAACCTCAAAACACACAGTAAGTACGCAGCAGCATTGACTATAGTGAAAAGTAAAATACAGGGTGCAGCCGCGAATGTGTTAACTAATTATAACACAATTTTTAATTTTGAGGCGATACGTAACAGATTAGATTATACGTACTCTAATCAAGAACCTCTATACGTGCTACAAGACATGATGAAAGCCATCACGCAAAAAAGAAGCACACTGTCTGAATACCACGACGAGATAAATAAAAATCTCAATTTAATAATATCAAAAATCACTATGTCAGGTGATCCGCCGAATATAATCGACAGACTAATTAAAAATGCTAACGACGACGCAGTTCGTATATTCATTGATGGTATGAGTGACAACTTTACAAGAGGATCATTATATTCAGCTACAATAAATGATCTAGAACACGCATTCGCAATTGCTCGCAGAATAGAACATGATAATGTGCACAGGCATTTACATCTCACTCAAGATAAGCACCACAAAAATATGCCACATGAACACAGAAACGAAAGAAGACCAAACTATTCGAGCCAAACAACGAATTATCAACCCCAGAAGCAATACGATAATATGCAGCAACACAATCAAGGACCACGCCTAAACCCTTCCAAGAGAAATGACGGACCACAGCCGATGGAGATAAACTCGAGACAAATTGTACATGCACAGCGACAAAATTGGAATCAATACAAACCCGATGTATATAATCCACCAGCGAAACGTGAACACAGCGGGAGTTTCAACACACACAACAGACCGCAACGATCTTATCAGCAGAACTTCAAGCAGCAGAGAGTAAATAACTCCCGACAACAACGCAGAGACGATGTCAGCAGTACATATGCAGAAGCAGATGAAACGGAATGTATGGTAAATAATAACATAAGAATAGATCATTTAAACTAGTAGACGGGTTGCCCTGCTTAAATTTAACTAGTACTATTTCTAAGAAAATTTATAAAATTCTTATTGATACTGGTGCAACCCATAATTACATTAATAGAAAATGCGATTCTAGCGAAAAAATTAAAATTAAACCTATAAAAATAAAAACAATGCATGGTTATTCTATGGTAGATACAAAGAAAGTAGTTAGGATATTAAAGAAAAATATAACATTTTTTGAATTAGAGGATATTCAGTCTTTTGATATGATATTAGGATATGAAGGACTTAAAGTTCTAAACGCGGAAATAAATTTCAGTAATATGACTCTAACTACCATAAGCAGTGTCGAATCTATTCAGAAAATTAATTACATAATTGGGGAAAATAATATTTATAAAGCAGACATAGATAGACTGATGAAGATTAATAACAGCATAGGACCGTTACCCTTTACAGATACTATAGAAGCAAGCATTAGGACGACCAATGATAATCCGGTTTATGTTAAACAATATCCATATCCCATAGCAGATAACGAATTCGTAAACAAAGAAATACAGAAACTCTTACATGACAATATAATAGAAAAAAGCCATAGTCCTTATAACAGTCCCATATGGACAGTACCTAAAAAAGGTTTGGACGAAAAAGGAAAACCAAAACGGCGCATGGTTGTTGATTTCCAAAAACTTAACGCTCACACTGTAACAGACAGATACCCCATTCCGGATGTCAACATGACAATTCAAAATTTAGGTAAAGCCAAGTACTTTACAACGTTAGATTTGGAGTCAGGTTTCCACCAAATTAAAATCAAAACAGATGATAAAGAAAAAACAGCTTTTGCTATAAATGGCGCAAAATATCATTTTAAACGAATGCCTTTCGGGCTCAAAAATGCACCAAGCATATTTCAGAGATGCGTGGACGACATTTTGAGAGACTTTGTAGGTAAATTCGTACACGTTTACATTGATGACGTATTGATATATTCTTCATCTGAGGAAGAACATATACAGCACATAAGTCAAGTATTCGACGTACTCAATAAAGCCACATTAAAAATATCTGATGAGAAAAGTAAGTTTTTTCAAGAAGAAGTAGAATACTTAGGTCACATAATCAGACATGGTAGAATCACTACGAACCCTGAGAAAATAGCAGCTATAGAAAATTTTCCAGTCCCACAAACGGTAAAGGATTTGAGAGGATTTTTAGGTCTTACAGGTTACTATCGTAAGTTTATAAAAGGATACGCAAGCATAGCCAAGCCCCTGACATTATATTTACGAGGAGATAACGGTAAAGTAAACAAAAAACAAAGTAAAAATATTAAGTTAAATCTGAATGATTCAGCATTAGAAGCGATTAGAATTTTAAAAAATTATTTGAAAGAACAAGTCGAACTTTTTCAACCGGATTATAGTAAACCATTCGAGCTTACTACAGATGCATCCAACATAGCTATTGGAGCCGTACTAAGTCAGAATAAGCAACCTATACACTTCTTGTCAAGAACACTGAGTAAGACAGAAGAGAACTATAGCACAAACGAGAAAGAGCTATTAGCGATCATATGGTCCTTACAAAAACTCAGAAACTACATATATGGTATAGCAGACTTAACCATATATACCGATCACCAGAGCCTTATATATTCGGTATCAGAAAAAAATCCCAACACAAAGCTGAAACGTTGGAAGGGAATCATTGAAGACTTTGGAGCAAAATTAGTTTATAAACCAGGAAACCTAAATCTTGTAGCTGACGCATTATCACGTCAACGCATAAATACTTCTACCATAGAAACAGCACATTCAGCTGAAAGTTCTTCTAATGATATAATAAAAACTGTGAATCAGCCTTTTAATGCATACACTGCACAGTTCGAACTTATTGAAGATATAACAAATAATATCGAAACACAAATCTATTTTGGTAACAAAATAAGACTCATAATAAAGTTTAAGGACAAAGACTCTTTACTAAGGCAGATGAAAGAAGTTATACAACCCCAAAAGATTGTAGCTTTGCATACGAAATTTGAAAACATATACAAATATGGTGAAAACATAAAAAAAGAATTCCCACTAGTAAGATTTATATTCACACCAAGAAAACTTCAAGACGTGACAAATTTGGAGGAACAACTAAAACTTGTAAGGGTAACTCACGAAAGAGCACACCGAGGGTTACGTAACAATATACAAGAAATCTCAGAGAAATATTACTGGCCCGATCTAAATAAACAAGCAAAGAGTTTCAACAAAAAATGCATAGCATGTCTATTTGGAAAATATGAAAGAAAACCTATCAGAGAACCCCTGAATAATTCAGAAATACCAACACATGTGGGAACACACATTCATATGGACATATACTTCAACGACAAGTATACTTTCCTTGTAACAGTAGATAAGTATTCTAAATATACAATCCTTCGGGAAATCGAAACTCGAAACAGACTGTACGACGTTATGGAAGAGGTCTTATCTAATTATTTCCCAAAATGTGAACGACTCATGACAGATAACGAGAAGGGATTCAAAACAGAAATGGTGAACCAAATGTGTTTGAAATACAACATAACTAAAGTAGAAACTCCAGTATACAGATCGACAGCGAACGGTCAGGTAGAACGTGTAAACGGTACAATAACTGAACTGTCTAGAATATTCACAATTCAGAATAAAACAAGACTTATCGAAGAAATATTTAGAACAGTGCGTGAATTAAATAATTCCATACACTCAGTTACCGGTTTGAAACCTAGAGACATTTTCTTTAATCAAAATAAATATAGCAATAGTGAAATTATAATAAATAAACTAAACTCAGCATCCAAAAAAGTGATCGAACGTCTAAATAAAGGAACTCGACACAGAGAATATAAAAAAGGAGATAAGATAATGGTAAGAATCACAGGTCTTAGAAAGAAATCTAACGCCAGATACATAACAAGAATAGTAGAAGAAGATAAAGGAGACACTGTAATCTCTAAAGAGGGAATAAAAATTCACAAGGATAACATAAAGAATTATCATTTTTTAGATGACGAAAATATTAATATTCCTAACATTACTAGGAATTGTACAGAGTCAAGAAGGGCAAGGAAACGTTCAAATAACTGAGTTACTAAACAAGAAGTTTATACTTACGCAAACAGATGACGTGTATTTATTCAAAGAACAAACTTATTTGTTACATGCCACCAACCTGACTTCGATATTTCAACCTTACGTAAATATCGTAACTAGTAACTATCAACCTACACAAGAAGAAAAAATTTGGTTAAGTAAAATTAAGAATTTAGCAGACCAATTACAAGAACATACTAGGCATACTAGATCAATTAACTTTTTAGGAACAGCTTTCAAATATGTGTTTGGTAATCCTGACCATTATGACTTAGTTAACATAGAAACGAGTATAAATAATCTCATAGAAAACAATAATAAACAAAAAACTATAAATTCTAGATTCGAACAAATTTTGCAACAATTCGAAGGTCAGAGCCTTAAAGAACATTTAGTAATAGAACAAGTGTACGAACAATTATTATTATTGACCAGAACAATTAATGCAGCAAAAAATAATGAATATTTATCAGAAAGCCTAGACTTAGATGACATTAAAAATATTATTCAACATGAAATAATTCAAGTACCCATAATAAATATACTTGAGTACTCTAAAATATTATTAGCTAGAACTGATGAATTCTTCATCACAATATATAAATATCCAGTTCTAATTAAATCATGTAAATTGTATAAAGTAACACCCTTAAATTCAAAACATGGAAAAATCATTACAGATAAAACAATTGCCTTATGTAACCAAACTTATTTAAGAACAAGAAATTGTCAAAATCATCTAAGTAAAAACATTTGTGAAATTAACTTTGAAGAAGAAAATTGTCTTATTCCACTTTTAAAGAATATAACTTCAAAATGCAACATTAAACAAGAATACGATTACGACTTAGAAATTGAATCCGGTGTTATGTTATTAAGCGGTAAGCATAAGCTAAATAATCAAACAATTAATGGTATAAACTTAGTTACTTATGAAAATACTATAAATCTAGATGATAAAATATACAAAAACATGCATAAGCAAATTAAAGAAGTTATATTAAGAAATCATAATTCAGAGTCTTACATCGACCAAATAATTAAAGAAGATACAATATACAAATTCGATAACATAGATACTTTAAAAAAACTAATTATTCCTTTTGAAGAAAAACCGATATTATCAACTATATACACAATTGTAACACTGATTGTTATTTTAGCATTTACGTACGTAATGATAAAAACTATACAATGTATAACAGATCGTCAAAAACAAAAAAAGATTGACGCATATAACAAAACTTATGAAAGAGAGATGTTAAAAATAGCGTCGAAAAATCGGGACGATTTCGTTTAACAAGGGGGGGAGTTAAGTATCCATAGCAAAACATATTGAGAAAAAAGATAACATTATTTGTATTCAATGATATCTTTAGTCTCTAGTACAGTCTTGCACACAACGCTACAATGATAACATATGTAAAAGAGATAATATCGTTTGTATACAATGTTGGAATATTATCTCTTCTTCATTATCAAGCAAGACGATTGTACGCTTGGGTCTCCTTGTAGATAGATAAGAAAAGTATATAAATACGACTGTATGATGAATTTATCGATAGTCTTATTGTAACTACATAGTAGCCTTAAGCTCCTTTTAGAATTAGTAAAAAGTATTTCAATAATAAAGGACATAGTTCCAAATAAATATTGTTTAATTTTAAAAGTAAGAACCAAGTGTTTTAATTTGCGCTCACAAAAATGTCTTCTGTTAAATAGTATAATTCTTTTGAATGGGTCATTCCTTAAAAATGTAATTGTCGTAAATTTCGCTATGCCCTTGAGGGTGCATAGTAGCATTGAAAATGTAATATAAATAACATCGTGAAGAGAATAAAATTAAAAATGCAAGTATCTTTCTCTTTTCTTTTTTTTTCGCGGGGAGGGGAAATATTCTTTACACACAAGGAAGGACGGAATTTGTATGATTATGGTTATTACACTGCGATCTGTATACATATATACGAGTATAGAGCGGCTTTTATTTTAAAACGATACAAAAAAAAAAAAAACAGCGTAGGCGGGCCAACGACCCTATTCAAGATTCAGGACAGATACATTACATTTACGAGTACGTCTACCACCACAGAGATAGGTATGGCACAAAAGTAGGTGCCAATGCTAATATTGTACTTTTGAGCGCAAAACTGTGTGAAAATGGATTAATGACTTTTGTGTATTAATTAAGCATTTTAAAGTGATCAGTAACAATGGGATTTGAGTTCATAAAATCAGTCCAATTGTCAGTAATTTCCCCATTTCGAATTTGTCGTCCTTGTATCTGCTGCTTGATTTGGAATGTGAATTGCGTTGCTATCTGTCATAGTTTTAATTAGTCGTTTAGCTTAAAAATTTCGAAATCAAGATCGCGTTCCATTGGCACAAAAATGACTGACAAAAATGATTCCAAAAAAAAAATTGGATGATTGAGGTAATTTTAGTAATCACACATAAATTTGCTTAAGGCTGTATGAATTTAGCATATTGTTTTATTGATATTGAATTAGTTATATGAGAATATCAGCAATTTTTTTCCGTCACGTTTCTGATTTCCAACCGTGCCAATTTACTTTTATCGCCGCTTAGTCGAACAAAGCGTGAACATTTTAGCTGTTAGGAGAGAACTGTCATTTCAATACTCCTGCTGTAGAGTGTACACCACACCCGAGAGTTTACCATAAGTAGTCGGTCGTATGCTTTCTTCAGGTCTACACAAAATGTGTAGAGAAATGTGGCGCTCATGGGGTCACCGCATTTCATCCCCGGACAAATCATCCCCTGCACCTGGCGACATCTACATCTGAACTCTGCAACTGGACATTTACCTTTTCACTACGCACACCCTTATCGTTTGAGTTGTTGTCCATGCTATTTAATGTGGGAAATAAGTGTTACCATATTATATGACAATTTGTGTTCGAAGTTGGTTTTGCTTAATTGTTTTTGGAAACCATTTTGTGAAATAGAGTAGGAGCTGCAAAGGCCAGTTATGTTCACTTATGAATACGTATACACATGAATGGATAAATATCTTTGCGAAATTTGTCTTCTAATATTCTAGAGTTAAAACAAAAAATTGAAAATTCCCTCGAATTTTTTACTTTTATTTTCTCAAATTCTCTGAAGCTAAAATTCAATTTATTTTCTCAAAAAAACTCATTCGGCCTTACTAACAACCAAATTAAGACTCGACTTTAGGGCAATAGTCGAAATTAAAATAAACTGTGTACCAATAATCAAGTTATCTTCGCCTTTAAGATAATCGAGACTGTAACTTTCGATCCGGAGAAAGTCTAGTCTAATTCATTATTAAAGTTTAAACGTCAGTCTTTGTAATAAATAAATATGAAATATGAAAAGCTTAAATTGGACGCAGACAATGCGAGAACTGTTACCTAGTTGACTGTGTCAAACCATTGGCTGATATCATTGATGATTAACAATGCTGCAATGATACAGTCAAAAAACCAAGCATGGGAAACAGTTGCTTCTATATTTCACTCAAAATACAACCAACTGCCAAATTCAGCAAATTCAGCTCAGAAAAAAAATGATAACGCTTTTGAGTTATACTGTTATAATTTTGCTATAAAGTCAAATGTAGTTAAAGTTCCGATTACTTTGATTGTTGGTACCTAGAAATTAAAAGTCGAAACTATAGTTAGTTTCGAAATTAGTTAAACTCGAGTTTACGGTTTGGTTGTTGGTAAGGCCCATTGTTTTAGCTTCAGATTTAAATAAATTAAAAATTTACAGTCTTGAAATCTTATAAGTCCGTTCAGGTACAACAAACATAAAGCATTTGCAACCGTTATATCTTCCATCTAGCATTACATAAATTTGGTACCTACCTTCTTCTTTCCCCCATAGATTATTCCGAATTCTACTATTATATCTATTTACACCCGTATTAGTAAACAAATGTTCACATGTAAGTTAGCTATTAGACGTCAGATAGCATACAAAAATTTGACGTAACTGCTGAGTAACGAGTTGATAACTTTTACGCAGTGTTTATTAATACGGGGGTTAGACTTTAGATAAACTTTAACATAACACTCAACATAATACTCGTTTGAGGGTAACACTATCCACTAAAGGTGAGTGATGCGATTATTGGATTTTAGTTGTGGAGTTGAGATGTAGATGCCGCTAGTTGCGAAATTTGGCTGGGGATGAGTTGTCCGGGGATGAGGTGCACATGACCCGTCGCTCATATATTTTTAAGCTCTCTCAAGTTTCATGTTGACAGTAAATAGGGGCAGTCTAGAAAGTTCCTGTTGACTTTATTTATAGCAGATGGCAAACTGGAACGCTGAACTTGTGATATAAAATTGTAACAGACTTCTTGAAATTCACTTTCACTACAATTACTTGTAGTATTGTCTGGGCTAGACTTTTATGATATTGCACTTTTTTTCTCTAATGGTCTGGCAGAACAACTTGTGTGCAGATCTGCGACTTTGATCTAACTTGTCGCCGAATTACTTTCCAGATTGTTTATTGCATAAACTAAGTATTAAATAGACTGTCAGCTCCCGCGCACCTACCTTAAGTTGGCTGAGCTGACGGTATATTTAATACTTAGTTTATTGTCTATTGGCTACTTTAGCAGCTAATTAGCAAGTTCTTTTGAGCTTTTGGCTTCGATAAGACGGGAACCCAAAGTTCTTTTTCTCCAGGTGGCTTCTTAAACTACGCACATTAAAAACCAATCAGTTTTTTGCTTGAGGAAATGACTGCTAGCAGCTATCGCCATTCGTTCTTTACCTACCAGCGAGTTCTGCCGGAGGCTTTGGTAAGATGACGTGGTGAATCGCGCCGACGCTCGTCTGTTTTTTTATGGTCGAAGAAAATGCTTCACAAATTTGACATTTCAGGTGCTGCCAAGAGCATTAGTTTTCTAAGTTTTACGTGCAAAAATTGCGGGAATGGTTTTTGTACTGAAACAATATTTATAAATATACACTATTTTAATTTGAAGCGTTTTTAATTGTAGGCGTGTTTTTTTGAGCTTCGATCTCAGCAAAGCAAAAAAAATTAAAGTAGGACTTTCAGCACGCGATTACAACAACAAAAACCGAGTCTCGAAGTGTCAAGTAGAGCATAGTTGTTGTAATTGCATGATGAAAATTCTACTTTACTTTGCTTTGCTGAGATCGAAGCTCAAAAAAACTCGGCTTGTTTGCGCTAACATTAAGCCTCCATTCAAAAATACAACCAAATCTAACGATAAAATAAAGCAAAGCAAATGAGCATGCATTTCAAGCTATATCTGTACAAAAACTCCACACTAAATTTAACCTGAGAGTTTTATATCGTTTTCCATTGGGACCAACAAACATCTTTTTCAGATCTCAGATTTAACGCGGCTCATGGAACATGCAACGAAATTGATCTGCTTTTGTTAATGGATGAGTGCGTTATTTGACAGCAATATCAGCTGTTCAAATTGCATTCGTTTTTGGAAAAATCAACTATGGATATCGACTTGAAAAATGTCTCCCCTGCTGTAGATACAAATGGAGTAGTTTCGTTGATTCCTAGTTTCCAGATGATGAGGAAGGCAATGAAGATAATAATTCCTACAAAATTATATCCATGGAAATTTATGTATTTCTTTATTTTGGTTTTCACGAAACTTTGCACATTCGGTTTAAAAGAAAATTCTTAAAATGACGTAAAGCAGCTGTGCAAAGTATATTGGTAATCTGAAAAAATATCGAGATCTGCAAAAAGTGATCCGAATCAAAAAAAAGATTGATTTGTATGCCCAATGTAACATGACAAGTGAATTAGATCAAAAAAAAGATAGATTTTTTTTGCATTACATTGTTTAATTTTGACAGATGAGGTGAAAACACGGTGTCCACTCACAACTTCAAATCGAAACAATGGGTACATTCAAGCTCCACTTCTCCTACGTCAGAATTACTAAACTAGATATTTGAACGCCCCCAAATAAACTAAACGTTGGTCTGTCAAAACTAGATGAACAATTAACAAGGTTGCAGTTGCCCAGAGAATCATTCTTTCAATAGCTGACGTTTCATTTAACCATGTATTTGTTCTACGTTCCACTTGAAGGCTAAAATATTGAATATTTCTCAACTAAACTGTAGAAAAGTGTGCGCGCATTATTATATTATTATAGTATTTAGTGTCCATGTTGAAGGTTATAAATGATAATAATTGATAAGGCTCTATGAGAAAGTTGGTCCGGATTGAGCCGAACCGATTATTTCTATTTCACGGTGACACCTATTCTCAGAGCAAAAATAGGCTCTGACCATACATTCATATTTGTCGACAAATATTTTCTAATCAAACATCTACCCATTACTGACCTAAATAAATAAATAATATTTGTCTTTACTCTCATTTGCAGATAAGAACATTGTGACATTATCGTAAAGGCCCTTGAGGAGGAACAACACCCGCTGTCGTCCTAACAGATCTGGATCTCCGAAACTCTAAGACTCTTCGCAATATGTTTGACTGCACTCGGTGACCAATGTACGCTGTGCTGCTCGTCACGATACTACGCCACATTGAGCAATCAATAGAACTCTAATAGAGCATTAAAGTCTCGCGAACGCAAAGAAAAAATAATCACAGAGCATGTTTATTAAAATAATTGTATTACATTCTTCCGAGGAGCACATTTTTTCCCTTAAGTTTTTTTCCACAAAATGCTAATCTGTGAGTTGCCGATAACAACGAAAATATTTACTTAAAAAAGATCTCGCGTTAGCGCTAAACGCATATAGGTAATCTAAACAAAAGCTTAAAAGAATTTCTCTGCTAATTCGTATGACTAAAACATATAAATAAATAATAAAGTAAGAAACCTTATCAGTCACAGTCTGTCTCTCTCGCTATTATTGAAAACAAGAAACTAGTGTTTTATGTGCCGTTAAGCTTGCTATACCTTTGATCTTTTCGAGACAGAAATAAACTAAATATACGTAATACGAACACTATAATCACACACAAAATAGCGCTTTATAAATTGAACAATACATAAATAAGATGAGTCGCAGTAGCAGAAGGAACACATTCACTCGGCAAGGATTTTCATTGCGACGTCTTTTGTTGCAAGGAGCACGAGCAGCTCGTGGGAGTCCACGTCTTGGCCAGAGATCGTGCGATGTCGAACGTGGCCTGTCAAAGTCAGAGAAGAAATCTGTTGAGAGCGCATTTGGAATGAACGAGAACAAGGTAAGTGAATTGAACAAATATTTTCAAATTGATAAAGTGATGGAGCGCTGACGCTGACGCACGTCAACAATCTATTTGTTTATTGTATACAAGTTTCAATTGGTTTTTAGTTTTATTCATGGCCCTTGCGAAAGATTTGGGATGGGAACAAGCTGAAACTGATTGCCGATCATGCATTTTATTAATCACCGGTCGGAGAGTGAATATTTTTCTTTTTACGTAATGACGTTAATGGGATGAGTTTTCTATCACATAGCGCTTTGTTTATTTGCCGAAGACGATCGGGTGTTTGTAATAGAAATTTCCACCAACCAAGTGAGGTGACTGTCATATTCCAATTGTAACTTAAAGGCAACCACAAACAGCACAATTCCAAGGTTGTGAGGTTGGAAAAATGATTCCATCTGAGGTTAACACGTTTGGGTAAGAATAACTCCAGTTGATTGAACAGTTGGAGCCTGTTTTTCATTTGCTAAGTGACCGCCAGTACTGTACTTGTGTGAAGTTTGTTGATTCAGGTGAAGCAAAAGCAGCCGTCTTCTGGTTCCCAGGCTTTGATATTTTTTTAATTACTCATTGGAAGATTGAGATTCTGAAAACGTAGGTGTGAGAATGTGTGATGCTGTGGGGGAAACCAATTAGAGGGTGTTTGGCCTTTTTTTCTGTATTTTGAATAAGCCGAGGTCGGCAGTGCTGCATTGTAAATGCCCAATTGTGCTGGCTTTTATTACTTTAACAGAAGAAGGAGTTGTGGTTCTTTATTTCGCTTAGTGGTTATTTATGTTTGGAGTTTGGAAAGGCTCTATGTGCGAATGGAGTAGGTAATCCATGTGCCCAATACTCAGCAAGGCTGTCATCTCCCCATTTGCTGATTTTTGAATTCATATGACTATGCAAAACATGGTTCAGGGTCTGTCAGCTGGTGGTAGGCGCCTTTTCTAGACAATCCCAGATTCACCAAAAGCCCTGTGCTTGGTATTTTTGTGTTCTCCACAGTTTTTCGTTGGACTACGAAATTTGTTAACAAAGTCAATATTAGAAATTCTTAGCTAAGTTTCCGTTGGTCTTTATAGATATTTTTAATCGAATCATTTCGTGCTATTGGTTCGAATTTGAACACGTAGGCGAACACTTTAGCACAGCAATACCCCTGATACACCTGGGCACTCATTCCGTACCTCTGAGAACGATAATCGTTTGCGCGAGCGCGATAGTAGTCAACGATCTCGTCATCAATTTACTTTCCATAACTCTCTGACTATCTTCTCGTCTATCGCTTTTTTTTTTATACGAAGAAAGAGAGCATTTAGTCTCTTTCAGAAACTCTCAATTTTAATCAGACGTCGTCTAAAATGTTATAAATGACATTTTTGCAACAATTTTGTTTTTGATGCCGGAAAATATTAAAATAGCAAAGTGGTCATTGGTTTGATGATCGTGTTCCATGACCAATAGGTAAATTTTGGTTTTAAGTCCCAGGTTTTGACATAGAGGCATTGCCACAAGAACATTACATTTGTCACCCACGACAATGTTCTCTTGTTCGTGTCTACATGTTTTTGTTCGAGTCTTGTGGCCTTGACAAGTTCTTTTTATGCCTTTAGGTAAAGCTTTCCAACATTTTGCCTGGAGTTTCACCTCTCAATTTCCAGATTTCTATTTTGTAACAGCCTACAGGCCGTACAGGTTCTGAGGCACAGCGTTTTGTTTTTTTTACATCTGTTAATGAAATTTTACTTGTAGAATATAATCCCTTTGACTATTATAATAAGTCATTATATTTCATATTATTTGAGTTTAATTTTCTATGCACCTACATGTTCGATATGCGTTTGATATGCAAATGTAAACCAAAAATTCATAAGCAGGTCGTTTCATGACCGTGAAAAGTTACGATTAGGTTTTGTTTCGTTAATGAGTTAAATACTTCCCTCCTTCGTTGCCGATTAAATATTTATTAGCACATGGTCGAAACATAAATGATATCAAATAGCTGATGAAATAATGCTAAATCATCAATTTGTTTTAAGTTGTATCGAACTTGCGCTTATTAACTGCTTGCAAAAGATGGACCTCGTGGTGCATGAAAAAGCATTCAGTTGCTATTAACGGAAAATATTCCGTACTATTCTTGGTCCAGTTTGCATAAAGCAATTGTGCAGGTGAAGGTACAATGAACAAATGATATCGACCAAGAACATTCGAATTAGAGTAGAACATAATATACTTCAATAGTACACCTTGGAGCAGCGCAGCAGTGGACGATCATTGCTAATGTGGCGCACCCAGTAGAAAGGGGACCTCAACTAACTAGAGGCAGCTGGCCATAATTTAACCTAGCTGGAAAGGTATGCTGGTTAAAGCTCGATAACTGTAGCGCCATCAAATATTAAAGAAGTAATATGCCAATCGTTACGATATACCGGGTTAGATATTGCATGTAGAAAAGAATGCTGCTTCCGTTTTATGATCCGCCGCAGGGCAGCGCCACCTAGTTATCTACGTACAGTTGCAACTGTTTCATTACAGAGCTCAACATGATTTTCAATCGCTTTTGACACAATCAGCACGAAGCTCTTCTTGGAAACGGTGCGCATAATATACAAAGTCATACACAACGCACCAAAGCAGCGGGATTAGGGTCCTGTCTTATGGGACATCACCACTTATCTTGATGTGACTATGTTCCCATGGCAGTTATTTGAAAACCAAAATAAGAAAAATAGTTTCGCTTACGCCTAAGTGCACGTTATAAACTGAACCTCCTTGAAATACTTGGTGGCTTCTGGAGGGATGTCTTATTACATTACAACTTAGCTTCACCGCACGATGCAATCGTTCTGACTATTCTTCTGACTATGTTCCCATGGCAGTTATTTGAAAACCAAAATAAGAAAAATAGTTTCGCTTACGCCTAAGTGCACGTTATAAACTGAACCTCCTTGAAATACTTGGTGGCTTCTGGAGGGATGTCTTATTACATTACAACTTAGCTTCACCGCACGATGCAATCGTTTATTAGAACCGAGCGTGTGATAAAGTACAATAGGTAAGTCGGTAGAGGTGGCGGCTCATGATGAATCCAAATAGAACCATGATATGCCTTTTTGTTACCACGATTTGTGGGACTTGGTTTTTGATGATCATTGAGGATATGATATAATCGGTATCCGTATCCAACCAGTTCAGTGCGCCGGACATTTGCTGAGAAAATAGGAGATAGCTTCCTTCTGCGGCCCCACACCACAGTTCATCTTAGATCTGTTGGTGTATATGACCGTCTTGAAGCCCTTCAGGGCTACATAATGCGGTATCTTTTCTGAGTGGTTTGAGAGGTTAAAGATGCAAGGGCACAGTAAGGGCTTCCGTTGGGGCCGATCTCAGTGCACTGTCTGTTCTTTGTATTATTTTCAGTTTTGTTAGGTTGTAGCCTTTACTCAGAGCAGGCCGCCATACCCGTCGTTTCGATATCAAGGCTTCAAAGGTTTGTGATTTGTTTTGGTAAACATAAGCTTTCTTTAATAATACGTATCCGAAAGGAATCAGGGGCCCTACTCTGTATCTCGTTCCGAAAGTAACATTTTTCGAAAACGAACTCTGTATTTCGAAAGTGGAATGATTTGTACTTATGTAGCATTTAGAATTCCGAAATTATTACAGAGTACCTACTAAAAATCGGAAGGAAGAGTAGGGCCCCAGTAAAAGCTTCACCTAACCACTTATTTACACAACACCAACCCTTTAGAGTCACTACTTGTTTCTGTCTTTGTTCTTTTATTTATACATACCTAATTCAAGTCTTTCTACAGTTGCTTTATTTGCACCTGTAGAACTCTATCAACGATTTATTGTGACATTATCGGTAGTTTTTTTTTTTTTTTTCACTTATTGGTATTTTTTTATATTTTGCGTGTTATTTTATTCAGTCTCAACGAACTTGCCCTACTACTATCTATCTGGACAGCCACTCAAACGTCAAGCGGTTGGTTTATTTTTTCCAAACCATTGAGGCCATTGTTAGACACATAGTTCAATACTAGAAAAACCATTTAATTATAGCTCGCAATTGATAAGAGGTACCCAATGTAGGCCATCAACAAGAGTCCGTGTATAATTTCGTATATTTGCTACGCTTGTTGATCGTTGCTTTTATTCTGTCGGATGTAAGAATTTGTCAATTAGCTGTCCTTATCACAGCTCTTCGTTATTGATGATCCCTAATGGGATCATGAAAATGGTATTTTTTACATCAACAAGAGTCACAATGAAGCTTTACTGACAAACATGTTTTTCCCATTTCAGAGCATTCATGGAGACACTACATCCCAACAATCGTCAACACCACCGCCGTACAACAGCGCTTCCAATTTACAAGGATCCTCGTCATCATCATCTTCATCGCAACACAATGCAACCATTATCTCACCGTTTAAAGTCGACAATGGCAAGCTCTACTGTCCCATATGCTATATAACAGAGTCGTTGTCGAATCCATTCTACACGTTGGACACCTGTAAGCACACTGTGTGTCGTGTCTGTCTAGAGCGATATTTGAAAAATGAAATCAACGAGTCTAGGACTGATATTGGTAAGTTCACATCGTATGTGCTTTTTTGATTAGTTGTTTATGTGATATTTCTGTCGTCCCGCAGCATGCCCCCAATGCTCTGAGGCAATGCATCCAAGTAATATTGAAATCTTACTCAAAGACTATCCGGAATTCATAAACAAATATGAAGACTTTATGGTACGAAGATTTTTACTGGCTGATCCAGATTCGAGATGGTGTCCAGCACCCGATTGCAGGTAAGTCATAGCAATTCTGTTACAATGTATTACAAATTAAAACTATTTTGTTCGCCTTTAGTTATGCGGTCATAGCTACTGGATGTGCATCATGTCCCCGTATCCGTTGCAAACGTCCCGGTTGCGGTGTAAACTTTTGCTATCATTGCAAAGCCGAATGGCATCCCGATCAGACATGTGATGCAGCACGAGCTTCGCGTCAAAGTCCGACCCGTGCACCGTCTGGTAGCATAAGTCAGGACTCACAACATCGTGATGATATTAAGCCATGTCCCCGATGTCAAGTTCTTATCGTCAAAATGGACGATGGATCGTGCAATCATATGGTCTGTTCTGTGTGTGGGTCCGAGTTTTGTTGGCTGTGTATGAAGGAAGTCAGTGACCTTCATTATCTAAGGTAGTTCAAATTGGAATGTTGTTTTATATTGTAGTAGATAGTACAGTGTGTATTTGTATCTTGCAGTCCATCGGGTTGTACATTTTGGGGCAAGAAGCCATGGTCAAGGAAGAAGAAACTTTTGTGGCAGCTTGGAACATTAGTTGGAGCACCTGTTGGTATAGCTCTTGTTGCTGGAATTGCAGTTCCCGCCATGATTATTGGTAATTTGTAAGGAAAGATGGTATTGGTATGACGTGTCTAATGATTTTTCGTTTTGCAGGAATTCCCGTCTGGGTTGGAAAAAAATTGCATGCGAGGTACAAGACTGCAACAAAACATAAAAGGAATTGTTCAGTGCTAGTCGGTGTGGCTGCATCGGTAAGTGATAGCTCTTTTATACATTCTACGTAAGGAACTTCGATGTAGACAGAAGTGCAAAAGAATGGGGGCAATTAGCCAGCAAAGTAGCAGGCTATTTTAAATAGAGCTTGTGTTTCTAACTGGAAGCTCAGCTTGCGATGGCATGAACATCATTATATCAGACACAAGATAACGTGCAATAATTATAGGCGCTTCCCAGTTGAACCAATGCATCAGCACACAAGCTTCTTCAGTTAGCTCAGTCCTTAGTCAACTGCCTCCAGTTAGGCAGTCCAAGTTGTTTGAAGTAATTTTCTAGGCAAGGTCTTCCTCTACTGCGTCAGGGCTAGAATTGATGTCGCTGTATAGCTCGTAAAGTTCGTCGTTGAATGGACTCCTCTAGATGCTTAGTCTCTTTAGTTGTTCTCAAGATATACCCCCTTTTTTAAGGAATCTGTATCATGGTGGGCGATGTTCAGGTCGATAGCAATATGGTCAATTTTGATGACGGTTTGCTGATCCAGAGAAAAACAGGTCCCCTTAAGAGCATTGAGCTGTGGAAACCTTCTGCTTGCTACTAACTACGCAGCAATCAATTAGCCAACTCAATTAGAGTCCGCTACCAGAAGTGGCTGCGCTTACCTACTGTCGTACCAAAGATGTTCTCCTTTCCTTTGTTGGCACTTAAATCGAATAATTTGATTTTAATATTTCGTTCATTTCTCACAGAATCAAGGATTTTGTAGAAACTGACTGTTTGTAGCTTCGTTTCTGGAGCAGTCGAGCTCGGAATTTGACCACTTATTTGTATTTTGAAGATTTGATTTTGTTTGCGTATCGATATGGACCATCTTAACAACTCCAAGTTGTCTTGGGAACCGCATACTACTTTCAGCTTGTTATGAACAGCTACAAAGTCATTAACACCGCCTTCCGTTGTCTGTCTTCCTGCAAACGTAGTGACGACTAAACCACCGAAGATTTTTTTTCTGTTCCGATATGAGCTTAAACTATTTAAATTTTTTTCCGGACTGGTTTCCTTCATCATTCCTCAGAGATGGCATTCGCTGCTATAGCGCTGCGTTTGATTTATTTTTTCGCAGGCTTCTCCGATAGTAGGACAGCATTCTGCTTGTGGAAAAATGTAAAAAACCTCTTAAATTAAGTCTTCAACTTCTTCGGTAAGATCGACTGCAAGCAACCCAGTCAGATGATTGATTATCGGACTAAGGTCAATGACTAGGACCCCTTTTTCCATTCAAAATCCAAAATCTGCAGTTGCGAGAAAGGCCACAGCCGTCAATTGTTCTTTTATATTCGATCTAAAGTTAAGGTCATATGAAAATCTACCTCGCACAGCATACGTTATCGTCCAGGACTGGAGTTTACTACATCTGCATCCACCCTTATCCTATTTTAAACTCAATTCATGTACCTACTACTTATATATAACTTTTTTTAAACAATTTTGATATCTTTGGCGTTGTCAATGCAAGCAATATTTTTATTATTCGGCTTTCTTTTTTTGGTTTCCGTTAAATATAATTTACAACACAGAATAAAAATTTAAAATGTTAATAGCAATTTGTGCATAAGAATTGTAGTGGTGTTTTGGTTGCTATTCAGTTAATATCATCATTTTAATTGTGTGTCTTTGTTTTGATTTAATTAGATTTCTTGTTATTTCTTTTTGATTTGTATTGTAAATTCAATCAACTACCGTAAGACTTGGCTTAAATTGTGTCTCTAGTTGACTTAAATATGTGTTGTTGTTATTCAGCAAAATGTACTTATTAAAGAATGTTAACAATATACGCTAAGCAATTTCTTATTCACTCCTCCTTAGTTGTTATCCAAATTTGCCAAATAGTTCTGATTCAACACTCCATCTGAATTGAAGTCCTCCAAAGCGTCTATCAATCGCTCCTCAGCGTCTTTCTTTCCCAATGCAATGTCCACCGATCCGATGCACAATAGCAACGCTAGCAATTGAGATTTTCTATAAGGAATAGAAGGAAAATCGTTAACAACCAATTAACAATCCAATAGATATCCATTGTGAACTTACTTGTAGTCGAGTCCAAGTTTGTCCCTTGAATAGCCGAGATCAACCTCTAGATCAACATTGACTTTTGCCAGGTTTCTCTTGAGGCAAACGTAGTAGAAATCGAGTAGTTCTTCAGTGTTCTTACGTCGTATATCCGAGGTGAGCGAGGAAATCATAAGAAGGGCTATGTCGTTTGTTGCTCTGAAATCGAAAATGTTTTGTAGACTCCTGAAATGGCAGCGCAGGCCGACTTATTCTCACCTACTATACGTAACCATTTGCCAGTCTAAAATCACACAATTGTCCTCCCGATTCGGTTCTGGTCGGTTCTTCAGGAGAAGATTATTCGACCAAAAGTCTGTGTGCGTTATCAAACCCATTGGTTCTATCGGCTCTAAGAGGGTTTCGATAATCGTTCGAGTCTTAGCACGTACTTGGTTCAGAGCCTGTAGGACATCCTCCTTGCCACCGATTTCCAAAAGGAATTTACTCAGATGCGGCAGCCCGTGTTCGACCAGTTGTTGATAGCTATCTGATGCTTTGTCGATTTGGAAGAGGAACTGAAAATCGTTTGAAAATCTGTTTAACTTTGCAACTCGAGTTTGATGTATGATAACTTACTGGATATTTCTCGTTCAGTTGAACCTTCTCTTTGAATTTCATGGCCAACGATAGGGCATGCACTGCTGAGATCGAAACAATTGCATATTTGGTCTCATCTAAAGTCAAACCGGATGTAAAGTGTGCTGATTGATAGCCCATTGGCCGCATATCTTGTAAGACTAAGATGCTCTCCGATGGTTCGGGGCTAGATTCATCTTCATTCAAACCTGTGTTGTATGTACTGTGGTAGCACTTTGGCACCGCTATAGTCATTGGTTCGGCATCAGCGCGTAGATGTCGTTTTTGGAATTCCAACAAATCGGGCAGAATCTATTGAAAAGGAAAACAACTCTCATTATGGTGACTCAGTTAATAAGTGGTTAGTTTTCACAAAGGCGCCTGCAATGCGTGACCCAATTAAATGTACTGAATTGTATTTGAAGCAAATTGTTGAAATGTAAGCACAAGCTAGCGTAGTTCCACATCAATTAAGCTACGAACTAATGCCTTAAAGCTAAATTACAGGTTGTTCACAAAAAGGTTTTTGTACTATTCAGTCAGTGAAAGTGATTGACCTGTGACTACTTTACACACCGAGAAGTAATGCTCATTGTCTATCAGGTGCGCTGTCTCAAAGAAGTTTAAATACAACTTCCAAATCCCATGGTCATGGGATGAATAGGTGCAATTCACACTTCATTAATGAAAATCCGGGTGTTAAGGGTGCTTCACTGAGTGCTTGTCTTACAATCAGGTACAGTTAGCCACCAAATTTGTCAGACTTTTTTGGGGTTATCTAAATATTTGATTCACTCTCCTATAGTGCAAAGATCCAAGTCAGTATATGTGACTCAATTCGTCGAAGAATTCAAACATAAATCCACTCATGTATGCCCCAAACTACACCCTTTCTTTAAAAGTGGAAACAGCCAAATGTTTCTTCTTTCTAAATAACCTTACCTATGTAAATTGTACCAGAAAACAATCTAAAGTATTGCACTAGAAATGTGGTGTTGGTTACAGTCTCATCTCATTCAATATTCGTTTTTAACCTCAACTTCAAGTTCTTGTAGGTTTCAATATAGTATTTCATATGCAAAATTGTGAGTTCGTATAAATTTGAACTTGGAAACTAAAAGTTATAAAGAACCGCGAAATAATTGACTGTTCACAACTAAAATTACTCAAGAAATAAAAACAATGCTCTCTGATAAGCTAGAACAGTTTCGATGGATCAAATTTGTGCAACAAATCTCAGTCTCGATCCAACTAAGTTGTTTCTTTAAAATGTTATCAAACTAAATTAAATGAATAGCTTCAAAAAGAAGATAAATGTTGAAAGTGAAGCACAACAGTTTGGAAGTTATAGAAAATTAAATACAGATTTGCAGGTTATTTTCAGACTTTTACAATATTTCTGTGGTTTTTAACTCACCTGCGTGTAAAACTTAATCTCTCTCAAGTCAAATTGCGCCTCGGTAACGAAAAACCGGCTAAACGGATCATGTGGCAAAAGTTTAATGAACAATTCCAACTGGTGTTTCTCGTCCTGAAACTCGTATTCGATTTTAACAGCCAACACTTCACTCAAGTTGCTTATGCCATTGGAACTTCCCGCTGATACACTGTAGTCCTTTATGGAAGATAAAATAGGAACAACAAATCACATCAGTTCAATTGGCAAGCTTAGCGCAAAAATACCTTTAATACAAAATCAGAATTGTACTTATGGTGATCCTTTAGAAAGTCCTGTATCCATTCCGTATTGACCAGCCAGTTTTCAGTCTCAAAAGATTCATCGTCAATGTCAGACATTTCTTTAACTTACTCCCAGTGAAGGTTTCCCCTGGTGCTTCCCTGTCTGTATGGTATTGGGAAATAATTAAAAATGTTCATCAACAGCGTTTACACCATTAGGTGCTCATATAAAAAGTCTTAGGTCTAATCTTATCTTTGTTTCTTTCACCTGTTCTTATAAACAATTAACCACATTACCAACCAATCCCATTAAGATAGTAAGCGCCTAGCAATGAACGCAAGCCGCGAAGGAAAATATAAACACAGACACTTCGATTGGAAAGTCGGTGAAAATTGAATTTACTCTATCGCATGTCTCGTCAGAGCAATACAAACAAAAAGGAGAAAACGTCTGGGGCACCTAATTTATGTGCCATTACATTGCACCCCATAAAATGGAAGTTGATTACATTTGTTTCGGGATATACTTCATGGGCGGGGTTCCGTATAAACAATGTCTTCTTTTTATATCTCTTTGCGGCTGATCGTACTCCACTCACTTCCCTCTCTGACATTACAGCCGACTTAACAGCAATTATGTGCACAGCCCTCGGATAATCTCCTTCGAATCGAACCAATTACTCTCTAATTGAATTTCATTCAAATTGTATAATCGCTTTAGGCACTATACACAAGGTCAGGTGTAACTTTTATCAAACGGTAACAAAAAGAAGAAAACTATTCACTTGCATTGTTAATATGTGTAGGCAATTTGTACGTCTAGACACCATTACCACAGAAAGTGCATGCAATACACCAAGTATTATAAAAACGATGAAAAAAAAAAAAGTATCTGCGATACTACAGAGCAGATAAAAAGCGTTCCAGTCGTCACATCTGCTGTGTGCCTACCTTGAAAAATATCCACGAAAATGTTTTTTTTTTTTTTTTTCAAAATCGTACAGCACTTAAATTGTTTATTTCCGGTTGTTGGTGGTATTTTATTTTAATATACTTTTTGCAATAAATTCGATTGAAGAAAATTCAATGCAAGCACTCCACTCCCTTTTTCTCCCGTAGTCACTATAATCGCGACAACGAACAACCACCACCATCGACAGAGTACACTGGGAATATGGGAAAACTTTGTCGAAACTGGGAAGCAGCACGTTGCGTGTGACTGTGAACACAGCGAGTGGAAGAATCTGTCTCTGTTCTAATGAAACTGTGCGTTTTTCACATTGGGGAAAGTTCTTCTTTATAATGCACCACAGCAGCAGTAACTTTTCATATAAAGTAATGGCAGCATGGATGCCCATGTGGGAGAAGCAGACTGTAGAGAAGAAAGATGTACATTTTGGTTTGCATTTCCCCTTTTTCTCTCTGACTCTGAGAGAGATTTTAAGTTTGAAAGCGCCATGGAAACGGTGTTGCCGCTTTTAAAGTTTTTTTTTGTCCGCACAATTATATTTATTACTGCTCCCCATTGAGATTTGGAGTGGAGTCTTTTAAGCTCTGTGCTATCGATGGACTCCATCAGCACCACTTAAAATAACTCGTTGAGTTTAGTCGCATGGAATTGCGAAACTTCGCGCCAAGCCATTCAAAAGATTCACAATATTACTTTAAATTACTTGGGTTCAGTGGTTAGTGTGCTGCTGTGCAAGAAGTCACAGGCTCAACCCATAGAAAAGCTCAAAATACAGCTGATGATGGTTTTTCTTTCACTACGCAGTTTCTCGCAAGGGCAATAACTGTCATAAGAGAGTTTCTCAATTCAGGACTGGGATGCTAAGGGTATTATTTGAATTTTTTGTCAGCGTTTTTTGACAAGGCCTCGAGTGCCTTGTTAGGCCAAGGAAACAGATATTAGAAAGTGCAAATGTGATGCCAATTTCAGAGTTTATAGCGGAGTTCGGCCAACTCCCTAACCACTTAAAATTTATATGACGTTCCACCTGCTTCGTCGATGTTACTACACCTTTCTTGTACACAGCATATATACTTTGCCCTCATTCACGATCAAACCCATTTTCGCTGTTTGTAGCACCCTCTATTTTTGGTTGATAATCTGGTGACAATCATGTTACTTCTGAGCTCCGTTTCCAGCCAAGGTGTCTTGTAGGCTATAATTTCCAATTGTACTATACGCAAGCTGTTCTCTTGGTCTTTTTCGCCGTTAAAAGAATCACTATCAATCACTAAGTCACATTGTTTATATGTTTTCTGGAGAAACTCTCGAAAACGTAACCGTTAACTTGTTTTAACAACCCTAGGGGCGTAGGGCAGCAAGTTTAATATCCAGGTGCCAGTATTCCACTTCGGGTATGTGAGAGTTGCCGTTGAGGGCTACACACTGACAGGTCCTGATTGGTTATTATTATCAGCTCCAAATAAGTAGCTCAGTGACGCAGTGGCTTAGTGCATGGTTGTTACTAGACTGGAATGTCGGGGATAGTCAGGGAACGAACATTTGGTCAGGGAATTTTGAAAACAGTCAGGGAAAATTCACTCTGTATATTTTAGCCGTAAGCCCTGGCAGCTAGTGCTATCCTAGTTATTAATTTTGTAATTTACTTACCAATTAATAAAATTATAATAATAATAATAATAAGAATTTAAAAAATTATTTATGTCAAGCTCTTAAGTCTACCTACACGTTTACGCGAAAATAAAAAAATCAATGCGCCTGAACACTCCCATTTGTTTCAAACAAATAAATAAACCCATACAACTTATTGATCTCAAGGACTAGTGTTTAAATGCGTTGTTTTTTTTGGTATATTTGCAAAATTTGGTCAGGGAAAACTTCAAAACTGGTCAGGGAAAGTGAGGGAATTTTTTTCTTAATAATAGTGGCACCCATGTAGTACTGGTTAACATCCGAGAGTAGAACTGTCATGAAAGAGCTTCTGAATTAGCCGTTTGGACTTGGCATAAAATTGAAGATCCCTTCCATTCGTCCCAAAAATGAAAAACTCCTAGCTAGGCCTAGGGTCTCTACGGACCTGTTGCGCCAACCAAAAACAATACTGAGACCACCGACTTCGGCCGATTTCCCGTTACTTGCCTACAAGGTATATTTTTACGGAGTGGTCACGATTTGGTGCGCTAGTATTGTTACATAGAAATTCGTATTGACAGCAGCAACACACTCTCAAAAAATATAAGCCACTTCCGCTGTGGGCAAATTTGCGGGCAGAGTTCATAGAATTTAATCCGTTTAATTTGAAATTGTTCGTTACGTGTGAATCATATTTTTTTTAGGAATAAGTGTATTTGCTTAAAATATTAATGAAAAATTAACAATGTAGATTAGTTGAGGAAAATAAAACATATTGAGCAAATTTTCTTCATTATTTAAGAAAAATTTACACACGAATGATGTCCAAAAGCGGAAAATACGCAACCATGTTTGTCCTTATAATGTTTCTAGTATGTAAAACATCTCATTTAGGTAGTTTAATTAACCAAACAAATCAAATTATTCGCCTTTTAACAATTTATAATAACTAACCAATGGCATTCAGTAATATTTATAAGAATGTTGTATTCCCGAACTCTTTCACATTTCAACACGGTTGCCGCGGTTGGCAGCATTTATTTTTGTATTTTTTGTATGGCTTTGCATGGCACACGGATTCTTAACACCGATAGGAAAACAAAACGGCGATTTTGAAAATAAAATTGAGGGGCCCAGCGGCAAGAGGATTGTGAGTTTGGGGTCTCAGTATGGTTTGTCTATGGCGCCAACTATTTATTTTATTTTTTAAGTAGCTCACGTTAGTTGTCTGCCTTTTTGACGATACCATTGATTTAATCCAGTGAATTCATACGTCCTTCTTATGAGGAGAAAATTCCGACAGCAGTATATTTCTATTTTCGTCCGTGTTCAACACTTGTGCTCGTAAGTTTAATAATTATAGGCCGCTGTTTATAAGACAGTTACCACACTGGATACCGCCATGCATGTGTTACAAGTATGCATACATGTGTTGTTAGGTATCATTCCCTGAAACTACTCTCTAGAAAAGTACCATTTAATATTGCAGCCGGCAACACTTACAAAATATTATCAGAAAACGAACCACCCACCAATCGCTCAAATGATTCAGTTGAAATCTCTCCCCAACTGACTGCTTTGCTCATCGTCATCATCATCATCCCATTCCCATCCTTCATGGCCGTGAACACGCCAAGAAGCTTTTTCTCTCTTTTTTACGCACATGAGTTGGGTTTGGGTGGTGGCACAGTCGTACAATCACAACTTAATACGAAAATTTCGTTTCCTCAATTCTCACCCTCACTCCTGCATTCGAGTTCATATTGTGGTGGTGCCTTCTGCCTTTCATCGGATCCCACTTGTACTATGAATTATTTGGAGTCACCAAACTTCCTGCAGTGGTACTTTGCCGAATAATATTTTACTTGTGTTGATTGGGAGCTTAGTCACAACAAAAACAAAAGACTTATGAATCCGATCAGCGGACATTAGGCGGAACCGCAATAATCGTACAGATGGCAAAAACTAAGAACACTTCAGTTCCGTTTAATTGAAGATGATGACTCACGGGGTAGGGTATGCCACACAGCGACTCTTTAAAATATTGATTCATTAAAGCACTTCCTCATTCTGAAGGAAAATATGTGCAGGCGGCCATTCATTAATTTTGAGTCATCTCCACTCCCATTTCTTAGCGCCTCCATTCTCCATAAGTCATTGCACCCTCCAATGAAGAGTCAACCGTGTACAGCACACAGCCTGACAGTCCTGCAGCATCAGATCCACCGCAATGGTTTGTTGTAACTTGAACCCACCAACTGTTTGCCATTGTATCTGTGGTTCGTATATTTTTTTTTTTTTCCAAATTAATTCGCTTTATTGTTGGCCAAGCATATTTCAATGGTGCGAAAAGCTCTTCCGTTTGCATGGAAACGTGGTCATGCTCAGTACCAAAAGGCAGAAAAAGAAGAAGATTGTTTGACTTCCATGATAACTTAAATTATGTACAACATATGTATGGTAGGTAGTGTGCTGATTAAGTATATTGATTTTTTTTTCTCGCGAGCATATGGGCTTGACTGAATTGGAATGAATTATAATTGAGGTAAGGCCGGTAAAACAAAACAAAAAAAGAAGAATTCAAGCCGAGGGAATGAATGTGACATGAAAGAGGTTTGCCATAAAGGAATCAGTGGCACAGAAATGTGGCCTTGTGTTGGTTTTGTGAATGAATGATTAAACATGTCTATTTGACTTAAAGGATAGTCGGGTAGAGTCTTTAATTTTCCCGTTTGCTGTATAAAGTGATGGGCAAGAATCACGACAGCCAAGTCGGGATCAGTGGTTTGTGTGGTAGACTATACTGAGTGGGGGGTTCAAGGTTTTCGTCTCAAAGAATATCTAAAATGATGGGTTACAATTACAATACTATTCTTGGAATGTTAAGGGAAAGGGTTTTCTCTAGTCAAACACGAGACCGTAGGGCACTCTCTCACGCGCAGAAGAACGGATTTTATCCCCCGCTTAATGTTCACCCCACTTTAACACATTTCTACCGTGTACAAGAGTATTGAATGGGGAAACTCCTGCAAGAAGTAGTCTTTTATTTTTTTCGAAGTTACCCCTAAGCCTTAAAGATAACCTTACAATTTTTGAGGACTTTCTGCTCGCAGCTCTAGATAGTGTTTAAAGCTTAACCAAACTGCAATAATAAGTCCAAGTTACAAGGACTACTGGAATGTCATCCGCAGAGTCGGTAATTATCGCTAATCTCAGAATCGGTAGCAAATGCTAAAATGTTTGCAAAAATTCAATGTTCTTTTTTTATTATTTTGCTTTTGATTTATAATAGGAATATACCAGAGCTTTTAAAACAGAAAGTAAAACAATTTTCCGATAGCATATTTAATTTATAGAACTATCCAAAGATAGTCAATTAGTAAATAATGCAAAAAAAAAAAAACATTTTACTGACCAACCCAACCCAGGGGTTTGACTACAGCTAATAAAAGAGCGTTGGTAGTCTCAGGGTAGGTTTTAAGTATTAGAACCCATGTAGAAAAAAAACTGCAACTTTTTGCACTATCCTCTTCAGACCCAGACGAGTAAAAGAAGCGAAATGTTGGATTTTAGTGGATTTTTAATCTTATGTAAGATCAAATAAGGGATTTGCATTTAAAAAAAAAAATATTTTTATTAACTTAATGGTGAAAATCCTGGTGCAAATATGTGTACCTCAGGTCTATCATAGCATAAAACATCCTAAATCAACTTTATTAAAACGTGATACAGTTCAAAAAAGCTGTTTTTTTAAATACACAGATAAACCTGGAGCTTTGTGCAGATGGTACGGCTAAGAAATTTGCTTCCAGCACACCTGCATTTCGATGAAAATTTACAAGTATATAGTCCTGAAGTACGCATATGTGTAATTCCAAAGTATATAGCTCAGTTTCGGTAGAAAAAACATGAACAAATATACCTTCGAACTTACAAACAAAAATTCAACTCAGTAGCACATCACTACAATAAAAATAATACTGCGAAACAACATTTTAACATTTTTACCTGAATAATTACTTTTTCACTCTGCGGAAACCTGAAAACTAAGGAAACTGGCCAACTATAAAATTCAAATAATGACAGTTACTGAACGCCTAGCGCCATCTAAAAATGTATTCTGCAAAAGGATTATATACACTTGATATTTAACTGCAGCTATTTGCCAAAAGATGGATGTAGTGTGACAAAGAAATGTTTAAACAAAGGTGCACATATGTGCACCTACGGTCTGAAGAAGCTATTCGGAGATCGCAGATTTTGTAATTTATTTACAAAAAAAAAAACGTGTCTCCTGTGCCTACATTTTGGTATTAAAAACAAGTTTCAAGTTCATCTCTTAAAGGACTAAATATTGTCAAACTTAGTGCTTTTTTGAAGTTAGTATGCCTTATGTCATTATCTCGATTGCTAAAAGAATCCGCCCAATTTATTTCTGGTACTTTACTTCGTAAAAATTACGAATTTTTACGAAATGCCGTTCCTTAACTCGAAAAATTCGTTAAAGAGAGCGTCATCGAGAGAACAAAATTGTATACCCCTCCAATGCGAATCTTACGAATTTTTACTTAACAAATTTATTGGTGTAAGAATTGGAAAATCTGTCAGTCACCTGACTATTGACAGATGACTTAAAATTTGTTGTCCTATTTGTCATATGAGTACATAAATGTTTCCATTTGCTGTGTATTAAAATGGTATCAACAGGTGGCAAAATAAAATTCACTATTCTCCTCAAGGTTCTCTTCGATGTGGCGACGACATTATTCCTCGCCGTAAGAAGGACAATCTCTAGATGAATCAACTAATTTTATTAGTAAATTAGCATATTCTTCTTCTGACGTAGAAAAACTGACGTTCCCGACCAATCTAGTTTTTGCGTTCAGGTTACATCTCATCCAGACCAATCTAGTCGACTTAAGATAACTAGATTCTTGAATGTGGCCAGTCTCTTCCATTCTTACCTACTACAAAAGTAAAGGAACAAACCCTTTTCCTGTTGCTGCCCATGTGTCACATATATTTTGACGTTGCATTTGAGAAGAAAATTTTGTAGGCTATGAAATTTAGGTAAACAAACCCTTATTCTTTGCACGTTTTTTGTGATAAAATGCAGTACGAGTTAAGTAATTTAAAATTCACATTTTAAGCTTTACACAACTACAAAGGCATACATATTTTTTTCGCCGATTCGGCACGTATAGGCGCATAACCTCAATTCTTGTGGAAGGCCACGATTTAACCGCACATTCCTTTTTATACTTTGTATATATGTTCCAACATCCTTTCCCCATTCTTCAATGCTTGCACATTTATTATTTAAAAAGAAAAAAGAAGATTCTTTAGAAACTGTTTGATTTGTTTGGAATATGATGAATGCGAAAGAACTTTGTAGCATTCAAATGTCCCATTTATGCCAACTGATGTGTAGTTATTCTGAATTTGCGAGGGATTAAGGTTAATCGTCGTAGATCTGTGGATTTTCTATACATGCCGTGCCCTGTTGTAAAAATTCTTTAAAATCTGTGCCATATTCGAGATGCTCTGTCTGTCTCTGGCTTTGTTCGTCCTTCTGCATTTTAATACCAACACACCAACACTATTCTAACTGCTAATGGTTGTCCATTTTCTTTTTCATTACAGATTCTAGTATCTCCAGTTCTAGCTGGACTAGCTGTCGCTATTGGCGTTCCGATTCTTCTCTTTTACGTTTACGGCGTAGTTCCAGTATCGTTATGCCGTGCAGGTTGTGGCGTCTCCACACGCGATGGCTTGAAATTCGATTTCGACGACGAGGAAGAAGAGAATCAAATGCGTAACCAAAGTGATGGCGCAAGTGTTGATGCTGTTTCGCGAATAGGTGCTACAAGTATTGGCGAAGTGAGCCTCAGCGTGGCAAGTGGAAGTCATATTGGTGTACCAAGTCACGCAAATGCATTTGGTACGTCGCATGCGTCAAATCGTGAGTCCACAACAGCACTGGCCGGCAGTATTACCGGTCATAGGCTGGAAGTTCAGGCTGATGTTAGTTCATCGGAAACAGCTTCAGCTGTTACATGTGTAAGCGAGAAGTCCGGAAATACGCTTAACGATACTGCCTCCACCAAAGCTTTGGCCGGTTCGATACTTAGTTACAAACAGGTTTGTCAGAGTTTTATTCGTAAATATAAGCCGCAGTGTAAATGATTTTTTTTTTTGTTTTGTTTCTTTTTTTTACAGATGGACTCTTCTAATGTAAGCGAAGATGGCGCTTCCGAGCGAGTTAGATTTGATAATACTGTTTGCTATGTCATTGATGGCAAACGTGATTGTTCAGATGTTTGGTATACTGCGCCTTTGGATCAGGTAAGACTATTTTTGTTACAAATTTAGCATTCTATTGTTGGTAACACCAAGGATAGAGGAAGCCTGTCAAGCCTGAACTTGACGCTACCTTTAGCCGAACAATAAAACCAGAAAACGTATTAGTTTTCTTGAACCTGGGTAACCAATTGTTATCTTCGGCTTTTCAACCAACTATACTGTATAATAACGAACCAAAAATAACAGATATATGTACTTAGAAAATTGTTCTACTTTGTATTTAGACATGGACGCCATGGACTCGGCGGATGACCTTCACATTCGTATGAATGTTTGACTTGCATATATGAAAGCCAGGAAGAAACGATTATTATCAAACTTGTATATTTTTAAGTTAATTTACTTGTTCACTAGTTCACTCACTATATGTGATTATTTTTGCTGTCCCATTGATTCACTCAATCTCTACTTTTGAGTACCAAATACCAATACTTGAAATTGAATCTTAACGGAGAAGTATGAGAGTCGATTGGCTATTTCAAACAATTTTTTTTAAAGAAAAGCCTTGGAATATACACCGACTGCTTAATAACAGATGTCCAGAAATGACTCACAACTTTATAAGTTCGAGATAATTGCTTATGTTGTATTTTTTGCGGACTTAAATAGCTTTTTGGAACTTATCGCTATGATTTTAATACCCAAATAGCCCTAGAAACATCAGTTCCGATATTTGATAGTAATTGCCAGACTACTGAACTACTGTACAATTGCTGTACTTCAGGCCCATCAGTTGCGGCGTTTTTGATATTATTGGGGAAAAGCAATCGGTCAAGATTCTTTCGGTTTCTTGCCATTGCTGCCATTTCCGTTTAACATTAAATGCTCCCTCTGCATTTTCGTGCAGTCAGCGCTCGACTATTATACAGAACAATTTAGTCGGTGGATTGATATTGAGGTACCTCTGCCGGCCTTAGCATGACTGCAGCCTTACTTGTTTGTTACAATTTTTAATAACAAACTTAACTTCGTATTTAGGAATGAAAGTGAAGAACTTGGACCGAAATTTCTGTTTATCCATTTAAAATATTTCTTCGCCCACAAGACACTGATTGATTATGTACTTTTCAGGATCCAGGAGCAGACAAAGCCAGTGTCGGCAGCAGTCGCTCATTTCGCAGTTCTGAACGTTCGTACCGTGAAGATTTAGATCCAAATAATTCATCCACAACCGGAAAACGTCTTGCATTTAGTTCACGACATGCCAAACTGAATTCGGCAACACATCGAACTCTCTCTCTTGATTCAAATACCGGATCGAATAACATCCCAGAAAATGTTAGCCTAGAACAACAAGCCGAAGAAGAGGATAAGGCTGCATCATCAACACCAACAATTCCAATGCACGATGAAGCAACAACTAGCTCTCTTCCAAAATCGCCAACAAAAAATTCTACACGAACATCCATTCTAAGGAACTTGTTCTTTGCTCAAAAAGATAATCACAACACCAACAATACAAGCAGCAGCAGCAACAACAAGTCCACCAAGGATCATTTAAATAGCGAAAGTAGTGCATAAATAAATCGACGCATGAATAAGGAGAGAAATAAAAAAAATGTTAACTACAAGAGCATGCTTCACAATAGTCGTTGTCGTCTAGATAGAAATCATAAATCAAATTTTGTTCGCATTAATATTGTGTCTAATCGTTCAGAATACTTACTCAAATTGTACTTGCATACAAAATTTAAAAATACTTACACTGATGTAGAATCCCTATTTCAACAATAATTTTTCTTAAACCCTCACCACTGCTTTCAACTCCTTATCCATGGCATTTTTCATATTTCTATTCTCACTTTTTGTACGCATTATGGTTATTGTTATTTCTTTCTTTAGAAATTGTATTTCCTATTTTTAAATTTAAATTCTCTGTGCCAAAACTTTTAGAAGAAACTGCAGATATGTTCTTTTTCGAAATATTCAGCTCAATTCTCGGGCTGCGTCTTGCAGAACGAAAAAACTAAAAAAAAAAAAACTCGTTGCTTTTATTTGCTGCTCTAAAGACTGAATCACTGTAACAAAATAAAATACAAAATCAAACCAATTTGGGAGTTGAGGACAAGATCATCCTAAAACTAGGTGATACAATTTTCCTCAGAATATTTGAAATTTTTGTTATTTTTTTTCTAAACAAAAACACACAGATATTCGATTAAATGTAACCCATTATGTGTAAGTACATGTGCTAATATGCGCATTCTTTATATCTATATGTATATCTATTGCATAAAACTTAAGAAAAAGATAAAAAAAAAAAAACGTTTTAAATAATAATATTCTTCAATGGAAAAAAACCTGAATTTCAAATGTGATTTTAGTTGGAATCGAATTACAAATGTAAGAAAAATGCATTATCAAAAAAGCGTTGCTTAGTTAGATTTTAGTAATGTTTATGTAAAGATTTAAAAATATTGAACAGAAACCATCAACAACATATTAACACATTATACCTAATTATGTTATAAATATTTTGAAGAAACAATCTAAGCAAAATTGAATAGCAAATTTTTACCATCCAATAAATAATAAATTTATAAACATTAAAACTCTCTTTGATAACTGCATAGAAATAGAGATCGATAAACACCCCTAACGCACGATATTAAGCTTGCGAGAAACATGTCTTGCATAACTCTTTTATTCCCAAAACTGTGACATTGATGAAGTAGCTTATTCGACTTTTAGAACATAATCTTGGCCAGTATTGTTATCGACGGTCTATATTGGGAAGCAAATACAGTGGTCTAGTTTTTGGTCGGCCTTTCGCTTTTATATGCCCCTTTCAATTGCAATACGACAGCGGGAACAAATAGGGGCTTCAAATCAGGGGCTATTCATCATGGTATGAACTTTTTTACATAACCTGGTACCCTTGGTTTGGAAAAGGCTACAGCGAAGAAGAAATTAGAAACAAAAAAGTGCCAATACTGCCATAACCCGTGTACCAAGGCTGCACTCGAGGCGGCTATACATCTTTTTAGCACATAGCTGTGCTGTTGGGGGACCATTCTCTAATATCTTGGTAAATTCGACTTACCATTCCAAGTAATGTACATACTCTGTAGGAACGATTGAAAATGAACTATAGTTTTGATCGAAAATGAAACTTCATGTAATACTAATGGTTCCTGTTGTGATCGAGAAAAAACAGAGCGTGTGATAAGTACATTATTAAATAGCATACAACTTTATTGAAGAAGCAACAAAGGTAGAAACCGGAAAAAGAAAGAGACAATACAAAAAGTATAAAAAGAGATAAACCAAGTTATTACATTAGTGTTCTAGGTTTACATCAGAGAGTCAGATTTATAGATTACAGTTCCAAAGCTAGTCCCCATCAGGCATCTGCTCGAGAAATATGGACCCACAGGAATTTCTTCGGGCACATGAAATGTATTCCAGGCAAAGTTTACTCAAAGCTGTGGATCTACTTGAGATGGGATCAGTATTAGACAAGTATATCGCCACTTATATTGATGCGCTGAAGGCCTTAGTGTTTTACATCATTAATTCAAATTAATCCAGATGTTACCGCACAATGCTCACTATTATATTTGTTGATTTTGTTGGGTACCTGGATACCGCGATATAGAGGGTAACGAAAAGCAAAGAGCTGACGCTGACGTACTGACCAAAAAAGGAGCCCCGCAGCTCTGACCCCGAAAATGCGTTGATTTTGAAATACTCAATAAGCTGCCGTAAGTGCGAAAATTAAGGATACTGAACGCATCTTTGTATAAGACTGTTACCCATTGATTTAATATAGCATGGACTGCTAGCGAACCGTCATACATTTCATACAGAAGGGCTTCCAACATAATCCGGAATTAGTTTCTGAGAGCCATAAATTATCTGCTGGATAGATTTAGTATCGATAAAGAGATACTAGGAGGCCACACATTACAGCTGACCGAATAGTCTATAAGAAAAGCCCAAATGTAAACGATATTTTGACAAAGAAGAGAGAACACCCAATGAAAGAAATTAAATCAGGCCAGTTGTAACAAAAGTTGGTGTGGTCAGCTGACGTTGGGTGTTTTTATATTTTACCTTGATGATCTATATAGATTAACATGATTTAAATGATTTACATGATTTTACATGATTTAACATGATTTACAAAAATAGTTGGAACTAATACAATTGTTGTAAACCATGAAAATTTGTATAGATCATGTGGGTTAACTACGAAACGACTAATATAAAGTCTAGTAGAACTTATAATACCAGAACTGTTACTTATTGGCAGCTTCTTATCCTAGATTATAGTAATCTCCCGGATTTAGAATTTCTGCTTTGTTAAGTCTACTACAGACTGCAGACAACTTACATAAATTTACCGAAATTTACAGATATCTTATCTGCCGAAAGATAAAGCATTAAAGTTATTTGTTAACGGTTCTGTCACGCCCTCTTATCCGTATTTTCATAGTCAAAGAAATATTCTTAGAGGGCTCGAGGATGTACCAGCGTCCAGGGCAACCAAACATCCCGAATTGTATTTAAATTTTCATAGTAGTTAAGTCAAATTTGTATTAAAATATACACTGCCAATATTGATAAATGAACTGAATCAAACCAATTGATGCGATGTTTATTAATGGCAGCAAATCAACAAATTAATCGGGTTTAAGTTTGTTTCTTATAATGTCATGTGGTACATTTTGCATATGACATGGTTGACGTTATTACAGATATCGAAGAAAGAATTCTCGAAACTCACGCGAAAGCCCAATTGTGATAATCTCTAAAGGAATGCGAATGCTATTAAAGTAATACACAAACTTCCGGAAGAGAAACTGCAAGCTTTCACCAAAAAGGAAGATAATGCTACAAATATAATGGATGTTAGTTTTTTTTTTTCAGCCTCTGTTAAGATTTTCCTACAGCGGTAATCTAATTGGCAAGCGTAACTCAAATTAACTGAAAACTTGTCTTATCTTATGGGAAATACGAGGGCAGTTTGATAAGTCAGTGACTTTTTGAATTTTTTGCCCAGTAACTGTAAATTTTTATTTACAGTTACTGGGCAAATGTCATCTCTTATTAGACTACTGTGAAAATTTGAGTAGCCGGCGTCATTTACTTTGTGTTTGAGACCTATTTAAAGCAATAAACCTCTACAATTTTAATAAAAATGGAAAAAAGTGAATTTCGTGTGCTGAATAAGAATTATTTTTTACGTAAAAAAACCATCACCGAAACCAAGGAAAGGCTAGATAAATATTATGGGGTATCTGCACCATCAATTTCAATGGTTAAAAAGTGGTTTACTCGTACTTCCCCTCACACGCACAGATAGCCAGATTCTTAGAAAGGATTGCAATCTTCGTCTTGGTCACGTGAGACACGAGATTTATAAGAATTGTTATATTCTCTATCTTACGTGGCCAAGGCATAGCTCCAAGACGTAGCTCTTCTCATATTTTCTCCAGCAAATATACTGGGCCACCAATTTAGCATATTTCCGGCTAAATTTAGCAGAATTATTTTATTTTTAGCACTCTTTTTTTTCAAATCATGCACGCTTTTTTTATCATGATTTCATGCTGTAGCAGGAAAAACTAGTAGGATTTTGGCTAGGCCAAATTATGAATTATCGAAAATAGAATAAAATCAAGTTTGTGTTATATCATGATGCATCGACTTTCATGTATTTTGTGTGGTGTGTTAGTGTTGCTGTATTAGCATTCATCACTGGTGTTGGTGAAAGTTGGACTGCAATTTCCTTCATTTACAATTTCACCACCAAACGACGTCATTTGAAAACAGCCGTTGTACATCGTGATGTATTGCAAGAAATGCTTCGAATTACGATATTCACCGAAAAGCAGCTTGAGCAATGGCTCTGGTAAGCAACTCTGGCAATTTCACCCTGCCGCTCGCGCAACGCAATCTAGACGGTTCTTTCTCAAATTTAGCTGCATTGCGATGCTGACAAACAACAGACATCTGACCGAATTGAACTGATGCGTGCGCACTGTATTGAATGGTTGGCTCATATCGAAAGGCTGCACGATCAATGTTCACCGGAAGAATTTGTTGTTGTCGACGTTGTCGTTCAATAGTCGGACTTCATCACTTTGCCGAGCACGAACATTATCTTCTTCTCAATCGTTTTTGCTCATTGTAAACCTTGGTGATCTCTTCTGATTTTCAATCATTCTGATTCGAGCTGATTTCCTTTCAATATCACGTTCCTCTTCCGTTTGACGTTCTGCGACATTTCTGAGAACGCCGACCAATGTTACCACGATCTCTTCTTGGCATCGTAAGAAGTATCGAACTATAAATGATCATCAATTTGTACAAATCGCACATAAAGTTTTAAATAATTTACCGAAAACGATGCAATTGAAATTTGTTAATCAACTTTAAGAAAAAAAAAAGTCGATTACCGATCTATTCCAATTGAAATGGGGTTTGGTTTTCGCCGATAAACAAAAACAATTAACTCACTTTTTTGTGAACGAAATATTAATAAAATAAAGAAATTGATAAGATTCTCAGTGATACACTTCGTAAATGTAAACTATTTCACTCGAAAAATTAATAAAAATATCATCAGAAAGAACAAACAATATGCTGCTGAGAATTGTCCAACTTTTCATTTTTCCTAAGCCTTCGCGAAGCAAATACGAACAAACCTCCAGAAGGAAGTATCCTATTTGGTCCAGTCGTTTTCAAGGTTTAAGCATCCGAACACACACGATCCATTCTTATATACCTACAGTAATGTCTCGCGAATCCGAACCCCTTTTAATCCGAATATCGCGCTAATCCGAACCTATGTTTTTTCTCATTATGTATTCTGCAATACGATTCTAACCCAATTTCTGTACGCTGTAATCCGAACTCCGACAAAAAAAAATTGCAAGAGCATTAATTTTCACAGTAATTCCAGTTTTAACCGTTATTTTGGCGAGACTTCTGGTGACTGAGCTGTGTGAACATGCATACATCTCGAATACATATTTGAATTTGTTTTAATTTTTAGTTTTCTTTAAAGTATGTACGCAATTTTTGGTTAAAGGCAGCAAAAAATAAGTTTTTTATGTTAAATAACAAACATTTTTCTTTTTCTTGTTCTGTACACATAAGTCCGAAGAATTTGGTTACCCGAATACCCCTTTGCAATAATTGATTCGGATTAGCGAGACAATGGAGGGTCATGATTGTTGTGCTGAACAAAATATAGTTCGAATTGAAAATGCTAAGAAAAATAAATAATTATAATGTTAAAAGAATACTGTGGTGGTTATACAAACATATTATTACACAAATCAAAATTTAAATAAAATAATTGAAAATTTATTAGATAATAAACTGTAAAACAAGTGTTAGCATTAATATTCTATTACTATAAATGTCTCATAAGTTTATCTTCCTTTTTTGTATAAAATAAAAATTGACTGTAATAATGTTTACAAAGAAAATGTGTTTTTTTTTTTATTACACGGTGTAGCTTCCTGGGATAAAGCCGAGCAAAATTTAAAAAAAGACGCAGTTTACTCTTTTCATTGGGTACTTCCGAAGCATTTAAATATGTCAAGTGGAAATTGGGGCTCAAGAAGTGACCTGTTAACTTGCTATTAATGCGATTGATGAAATTATCGAGTTATCTGACTCCCATGACGACATCCTCATACTTGGCGACTTTAATCTCCCTCTGCTAAAATGGAGCCTATCAGATGACGAATCCTTTTTAATAGCATCCAATCCCAATTCAATAAAGGAATGCCTCTTCTTAGATCGTTTAGCCGACTCTAGTCTATGCCAAGTTAGTGGTATCTCAAACTTTATGGGTAGGCAATTAAACCTTATCTTCACTTCTGATCCCATTAACTCCTCTGTCTCTCTTTCTCCTCTATTGCTTTCAACTATTGATAACCTACACCCCCACTACTCCTCTCTTTTTTTCACAACCCTCCTCCGCAGTCCACACCTTCTGCAGCTCTCCCATCCTATGATTTTCATAAACCTAACTTCCGCAAAATTAATGAATATCTCAGCAGAGCATCTTTTGACTTTGTCAATCTGTCTTTAAATGACGCCCTATCTCTATCTCTCTTTATGTCCCCATTTCTCGTCCTAAAACGTCTTCTACATCCCCGCCTTGGTATAATCGCAGACTTCGGTTGTTACGCAACAAGCGTAATAAATTATGGACCGTTTTCCTTCGCACCAATTCTTTCTCTGACTTCTCAAACTATCTCGGTTCATACTTTCAATTCACCCAGGTTTATAACTCTCTCTACCAGCGATATCTCCATAACGCGAAAGCTAACCTTATAAACGACCCTAAATCTTTCTTCCGATTCGTCAACTATAAAAAAAAAATCCGATGGTTACCCATCATCCCTCTCTTACAAAAACGTTTCTTCAAGTGATCCACACGCTATTGCCAACCTTTTCGCCACCTTTTTTAAACAATCTTTTGCTGACAACTCCTTTGTACCGGATCCCTCTTATTTCAAATACCTACTTAACTTCTCCATTGGTCCCTTTCTCCCTCAAACTTTTGAACCCTCTTTAATAGAAAATAAATTAAAAAAAACTTAATGATGAATATTCACCTGGCCCTGACGGTCTTCCCGCGATTTTTCTTAAAAAAATGCTCCTTTAATCTTTCCATCCCACTTTCATATCTCTTTCAGCTGTCGCTTTCTCAGGGCGAATTCCCTCAGATTTGGAAATCCTCCTTCATAACGCCAGTTCATAAAAAGGGATTGAAAAATGATGTAACTAACTACCGACCTATTGCTAAAAGTGGTAAAGAAGTCGACGTCATTGCAACAGACTTCAGTAAGGCCTTTGACAAAATATCCCATAAATTAATCCTTTTCAAATTGTCTGCTCTTGGCTTTGAACCTGTTTTGCTAAAATGGATAAATTCTTACTTGGAAAACCGCTTTTGCAGTGTTCGCTTCAGGTCCGTCCAATCGACCCCTTTCTTGGCTACCTCTGGCGTACCTCAAGGCAGCCATCTAGGTCCCCTTCTTTTCATCCTAACCATAAACGACCTTGAAATGGTCATTCAGCACTCAGAACTTTCTCTGTATGCTGACGATACCAAATTTTTCAAACCCATCTCCACCATTTTCCACCTGGTGCCTCAAAAACTACTTAGAACTCAATGTTGCCAAATGCCAATCTATTACCTTCTCACGTAAGTGCAATAAATCTCCTCCTCGAACTTACCTCCTACACGGTCAACCTATATCCATCGCTCAATATATTCGCGACCTTGGCGTGTTATGCGACAGAGAACTTAATTTCCGCTCACATATTGATGAGATTATTCTTAAAGTGAACTCATCGCTTGGCTTCGTCAAAAGATGGTCCAAAGAATTCTCCGACCCGTACGTGACCAGATCTCCTTACGTCACATTTGTTCGTCCCCTGCTCGAGTACGCTAGCCAAGCATGGTCTCCCTTTCAACGTGTCCATATAGACAGAATTGAGAGCATCCAACGTCGTTTTCTTCGATTTGCTCTTCGAGGACTACCTTGGAATGATCCCCTAATCTTACCTCGCTATGAAGATCGTCTTAAAATTATTGACCTATGTATGGTCTCTTATTGGAAGACCCTTTTAAGCATGTTATTCAGGTATAGGAGTAAGTGCTGCGCTAGCACGATCTATGTCAAATTTGGTGGGCAAGGACACAACCTGCGGTCAGATTCTGTAAGGCGAAAACGTTGAAACGTCGAAAGACGTTTATGGATCACTGGCATCGTGGTCCTCGTTTAGTAAAGCAACATCACTTAATTAAGCAGAGTCCAAAGGGCAGCTGGAATTGGAATCGCAGGAGTCCGGAGTAGCCATTTCCAAATCTTGTTGCCGCCCCATCGCAGTCAGCGTTTTTCAGGCAGAAGTACCTACTGGCCAAAGGTATCTTCGTCGACAGTCAGGCCGCGATTAAGGCACTCGATTTAACCAGGTCTACACTCAAGCTTTTTGGGGACACTGGCTAGGACGTGTTCGGTGTAAAATCACACTGGGCTCCAAGGTCCCGGCGATAGGAACATTTGGTACATCTAGAGAGAAATCCTGCTGCACTTCACCGCAAAGGCGCGAGACTATGTGGGCGAACCTGACAGTCTGTGTCATTTCAAAGAATATTTGGCCTACCTCTCCAGAGCTAATTGCATTTTTGTTTCTTGCCAGGTAACCCGGGAAACAGCTACTTTAAAGAACCCAACAACCTTAACCTCGCTTTCGTTTACAAGCTGTTTTCCATGGAGACTAATAACGTTTTCGATTGAAGAAAAAAATTGTCCTTTCTATTTCTATCGAAAGAGAAAATCTAGAAGTGACTTTCAGGTCAATTCTTTACACGACAGAAGTCTCCGGAATATTTCAAAAGAATTGCCCTTTATGCCGCATTTCCTAACACGGAAGATTAAAGGGATGCTAAATACTAAATAGCCGTGTGACTGAAAGGGACGGCATCACCTAACACGCAAAATAACGTGACACGTTTTTTGGTCGGCCATATTCGGGGGTCAGCGCGTAACTTGATACAGTCGAGCTCAGTCGATACAATCGAGCTCTGGTAGCACCTAATTTGTTTCAATCGATTATCCTCGAGCTCGATTGTATCGACTGAACTCGATTGTATCAAGTTACGTGCTGACACCCTTGTTTACGTGTCAGGAATTATGGAAAAATTTCACTTTTCTATAAAACAAAATGGCTTCCGGAAGCGATGAACGGACAACTATTTATTTGTTTCGTATAACTGATTGATGTATGGTTGGTTTAATTTACTGAAACTAATAACCACTCTTATGTCATATGTTTTAAATCAGATATAGAAATGTTTTCAAGTGATTGTAGAGATGTTGTTCGCCGGAAATTGTGTTTATTTCCGTTTTACGTATCTATAATTATGGGTAAAACATCCATGACACTTTAAGCGTCTGATTTGTGATCTCATTCTTACGCCTTTATTAGCATTGACTGCGGACAAACAGATCTCTCTGTCCCGTCTCGTGCAAAAATACGCGTGCAACATTAGTTTTACTAAACTATTTCGATACACAAGCTAAAAATTAAAGAAATCTCAAGAAGTCACCAACTGACTTATTGCATTCAAAAGAAATGAGTAAAACAACCTGTTATAATAATTTCGTAATTTTATTGTTATTTTTCTCGTATTTTCGAAAAAAAAAAAGAAATTATAAAAATATTTTTTTCTACACGACACGTGAACGATCTATATAAAAATATATATAATGTATATAGTTTCTTGCAGTGCCAATTGCCAAAAACAGAAAATTTACACAAACCAACAAAAAATAAGACACTTTTAGCAATACAATTTTCCAAGGCGAGTTACAAAAATATATAAAAAAAAATAATTATTAATAAAATAAACACAATATGACACAATCGTTACATAAAACTGTCACAATAAAACAATATTTGTTACTCTTTTTTACATTACCGGGGGGTTACTATTTATGTATCATATTCTAACGTGAATACGTAATCATATTTGTGGCATGGATATACATTTAAAGCGTTGTGTATCGATATTCTTAAGCTATGTATTTGTTTTTTGTTTACTTTCATTTGCAGGTAGTTGGTATGGTATTTACTTTACTTTCACAGAACTACATTCCATGCAAAGATGTTGGTTTGCATTTTTTGCCTTAAACTTGAGAAAATAGTATTATGCGGATAATACTTTACTGCACTGGGGCTTGGAAAATACTTGGATGGGGCTTACAGTTTAAAACCTCGTTAAAAACAAGCTCCTTCCATTTTTCTACTGGAAGATCCATTTTTTCGAAACTCTGATCGTACAACTGTGACGTTTGCTCATCCGATGGGTCGGAGTACTTTTCCATATATCTGCGGAAAGATTTATTCGGTAGAAATGGTTAGTTGAACAGACTGTGAGTCTAGAAAAAAAATCACTTCGTATACGTACTCATGTGCGAGCGCTTGCTCCGCTGTTATTCTCTTTTCTGAGTCCAGCTCCAACATCTTTTCTAGCAAATCGATTGCCAGCGGATTTGCGCCCTTGAAGACATCTTTGAAGCTTCTTCTTCGCATTGGTGGCAAAGATTTAATGTAATTGCGTGCCTAGAAATGTGGAACGGTTATTATAAAAGGGATAAATTAATATAGGAAGTCTTAACAATTACGAAACCATAGTAATACTAAAATGTGTTAGCAGCGTTAATAGCAAAGACAGCATAACGTTAACCGAGTTTACGCAAAATTTAACATCGCAACCGATCGATCGTGTCTCTTGTTATGTTGTCTTTGAAATAGACCATAATACCCAAGCGTTATTTATAAAAATAAAAAAGATTTATCAGAGTTAGCCTTAGGATAATGTGTGCTTGAGCTCGTCGCAAAAAAGGACTGCAGGACAAGAGGAAAATCCACTTAATTCTAGTCAAACACTTGAAAGATACTTGGGCTTAAAACTGCGTTTAAAAAGCTAGAAAGAGCTAGTTACCTATTGCCAAAGTTCGACACATGTAGTGTCTCGATTTGTTAGATCATATTTTTGATTTTTCAAAAGGCGAAGACAACTGCTTCTTGTTAGAACGCACCATTTAACAGGACCATGAAAGCCAAACAAATTTCGTCCACCCGACCAAAACGAAGTAAGGGCAACAATATCTAAACAGAGTTCGTGTGGGCCAGACGTCTAGCCAGAGAGCTTTTACCAACTTATCTGAAGAAGTATACTTCCCGATCGATGTGAAAGGACACCGCAGACCATCACCAACTTCAGAAGCACCTGTTTCCTTTACATTGCATTCAAGAGTGCAATTGTATCTAAAACTGTTGTACTTTTTTGTTTCATCATTGAAACTCTACTGTACTGTGTCTAGCATACGATCTTCTGCACAGCAGGCTATGAACATTTTCAGAATTAGCTGCTTTTCGATGCAGCTAATTTTGCTTTTTGAAATTAGTTAAATTTGGCAATGTTTCTGCTAAGGAAAACCTCATTTGTGTTATTTTTCCAATTGAATAACATTTGAAATGTATTTTTTTAGGTATTGCAACAGCTATTGCATAATGAAACTGCACTTTACTGTTTCGACAGATTTCACTTAATTGTCCGCTTCTGTTCCTGTTTTTCTAAATTAAACAAACCTAATGTAAATGCTCATCCGTATACTCTCACCCATTTGTCTTTGATAGCTCGTTGTGAGTGAATACCACGCGGCCATTTTGTACATTATGTCAACGAAAGAAAGCTGGGCGATAGAAAACAAACTTTATGCAGGTCGATAAAACACGCTTATTCGATATCTGGGGCAGACTCCGTATAACAATAATCGTCGGGATGATATCGTTTTTGAAACTTTGATGACCATAAGAAGTTATATTCTGCCCGAATTTGTTTGACTATCGTCAGCTTTTATAACATTTGCGAAAAATTAACCGGATTAAGGTCTCAAACTCGTAATTTTGGCACTTAGCTACTACTTTTTGAGGTATATCGTTTCGATAATCGTCTGAAGAATAACGGAATGAGTGCCCTGTATTCTTTACACGACTGAGCGCTTGATTTCGACACTTTCAGATAATCTCCACACTATTTAACTTTATTTTTCACTTCTTTCTAACCTCAATAGCTTCGACACACTACATAAACTCGATAAATTTAAAAATGCTAAGGATATTCTACAACACAGCTAATTCCCATGCAGATTCTCATGAGAACCTCCATACTCAGGTGCATTTTGCACTCACCAAAAACGCCCACTTTACTGCTCATGGCTCATACCGTCCGAGTTAGCGAGTCTGTCTCTTCTTTCGTTCCTCTCACATGTCCCACTCAAATTTATTTGTTTTTCAATAGTTTTTGGTTCCGCCTTTTCTGCCAGTTTCGTCGAATTGCTACTGAAAGCTTCTTAATGCTACATTTACAACATCACACATTCCTAACGGAAGATTAAAGGAATGCCCAATACCAAAACTGAACTGAAAGGGGCAAAAATACGTCACAAGTATTTTCATAGTCCAGCTTGTTTGCATGTTGATATTTCTATATACCGATGCCTTACGAAATTTCGCTTTCCTGTAAAACAAAATGGCTTCCGGAAGTGATGAACGAAAGGACAATTATTTATTTTATTCGTATAACTAATTGATAAATTGTTGGTTGAATTTTTCTGACACTAATTTCCACTCTCATTTGCAATGTTTTAAATCAGAAATAGAAATCTTTTCAAGTGATTGCAGAAATGTTGGTCGCCGGAACTTGTGTTTATTTCCATCTAACGTATCTATAATAATGGCGTCTGATTAGTGATGTCATGCTTATGCCTTTAGTAGCATTGACTGCGGACAAACGGATCTCCCGTCCCGTCTCGTGCAAAAATGCGGGGACGTGATGTTGCAAATGCAGTATTAAGGTCGAAAACAATCTCTCCGAAATCTTTGAAGTCAAGGTGATGCGCTGCCATTTGGCTTTTTTCAAAAATTGTGCAAAGTTTCCATTAAGTTCGACTGACAGTACGGTCATTATTCCTTTTAAAAAAAAAAAAAAAAAAAAAACCTTTTGGCATCAGAGTCATGAACTCAGCAAACTGTAAATGGCCAGTTTGCGAATATTGAGGTCAGAAGCGACAAAAACAAGTGGTAAGTTGTAAATTAGTGCCAAGTACATACAGAGAAATCAAACGAAAAGTTGCACTTGACAGTCGAAGTTCCCTTTCCCTAAGAAGGCAATTGTCATAAAACACCAAAGAAACTTTGTGTTTATAGCTGAAGGCTGATGAATTTATTCATGATTGGCTTTGATCGCAATGGCGCTGACAGAATTTGAAGAGCTTATAAATATCTAACAACGAACTCTTCCGGCTTTAGAGTGGCATCGACCTGGTCAGAATCATAAACTAAGTATTCAATAGACCGTCAGCTCAGCCAACTTAAGAGAAATTGCCTACAAGCTGTTCCGCAAGCTGTTCCGTGTTATTATGTGCGAAAGTATGTCTGCTATATGTTAAAGCCGCACGCATACACTTACACATAGTAACGTGACAGTTAAATTTTTTTCTTTTATTACACCTCCCGCCATTTAGAATTTTTTTTGTTGCTGCTTCACGTGCATTCACAGACAGGTTAAGAGAAGATTTTATTTTTAAAATTTGCGGGGGGAATCGAATAGGTGCGCAGAAGTTGACAGTCAGTATGATCAGAATAAAACAGAATAAAAAAGTGGCGTCACTTAAGTAGGTGAGTAAAATAAGTAAATATCGAACTCGAGAAAATAAAATGACTTTAGCCAAATTAAAAGATCCCTGCAATAACATTTTAAATGTATCCTTTTAATACCTTAACTATGTAACTAATAAAGGCACCAAGTGACAAAGAACAGAAACTGAAACAGAAAAGAATTTTTTTTCGTTCTGTAGTAAATTCTGGTTCTGCTTACGTTGCTCGCTCAGCTACACAAAACTGAAACAGAAACAGACCATAAAAACATGTCGCTGTCGCAAAATATTGGGTGACGGTCATTATAGGTACCTATATTATTTGGTGATTTCTCACGAAATCTATTATAAAGGGTGATTTTTTAAGAGGTTTAGAACTTTTTTTAAAAAAAAAACACAAAAAATTCGAAAAAATGAATGAAATATTTATTTGAATCGATAGTTTGAACCTTGCAATTTAATGTTTAAAGATAATTTCATGCAAATGTTGACCGCGGCTGCGTCTCAGGTAGCCCATCCGCTGAGTCCAATTTTGGCATACTCTTTCACACATATCGGCCGGTATCTCACGAATGAATGCATGGATGTTGGCTTCCAGTGCGTCAATCGAAGCGGGCTTGTCCCTATACACATTAGCCTTGGCATACCCCCACAAAAAATAATCTAATGGTGTCAAATCGCACGATCTAGGCGGCCAATTGACCGGCCCGAAACGTGAAATTTACTGTTCACCAAACTCGCCTCGCAATTGCGCCATTGTTTCGCGTGCTGTGTGGCATGTGGCACCGTCTTGTTGAAACCACATATCATGCAAGTCAAGAACTTCCATTTCGGGCAAAAAAAAGTTTGTTATCATCGCTCGGTAGCGTTCACCATTGACAGTAACGCTGCGATTCGCATCATCTTTGAAGAAATATGGCCCAATAATGCCGCCGGCCCATAAACCGCACCAAACAGTGGCTTTTTCGGGATGCATTGGTAGCTGTTGCAATGCTTCTGGCTGATCTTCACTCCAAATGCGGCAATTTTGCTTATTTACGTACCCATTCAACCAAAAATGAGCCTCATCGCTGAACACAATTTTTCGATAAAAAAGCGGATCCTCGGCCAGCTTTCCAAGAGCCCATTCACCAAAAATTCGGCGTTGTGGTAGGTCGGCTGGCTTTAGTTCTTGCACCAGCTGTATCTTAAAAGGCTTTACGCCCAAATCCTTCCGCAAAATTTTCCACGTAGTGCTGTAACAAAGGCCTAACTGCTGGGAACGGCGCCGAATCGACATTTCGCGGTCTTCTGTCACACTAGCTGATACGGCCGCAATATTTTCTTCACTACGCACAGTACGTAAACGTGTTGGTGGTTTAATGTCCAACAAAGTAAATTTGGTGCGAAATTTGGTCACAATCTTCCGAATAGACTGCTCAGAAGGTCGAGAATGCCGATCATAAAATGGAAGCAGCGCGCGATGAACATTTCGAACCGAGCACGAATTTTGATAGTAAAATTCAATAATTTGCAAGCGTTGTTCATTTGTAAGACGATCCATGGTTAAATTGCAAACCAAACTGAAGCTGTTTGACAGTGACACAAGGTACTAAACACACGTCAGCTGTCAAAACCAGTGTTGCCAAAACCAAACCAGCTAAAAAATCACCCTTTATTTACTCTCCTCTTCGTCTACTAAAAACTTTTTTTCCATATTTCGTTTGTTATTCTCATACGTGGTCATCACAATATACAATAGTACGATGCGAAACAAACAGGCAGATGACAGATGCAGAAAAATGCAAACAAAAAAAAACCTCTCCCCCACTATAAATTGGCTGCCAGCAACAGAAACAATCAATGTAGACTTGATTACCTTCTGTCGTCAAACAGCCATTTTTCTGTCGCTAAATTCTGTTGCTGAACAAATTATGTTCTGTTCCTAATTAATTCTGTTTCTGTTGCAAATGTATGTGATTCTGTTTCTGTTCTTTGTCACTTGGTGCCTTAAGAAGTGCGCCATATTTTTTTATGTTATAGATATCGAGTGAATATTGTATTGCTTAAAAAAAACACTAATTTCCATATGAGATATTGTTATTTAATTTGGTCCTTTCAAATTTGTTTGGACAATTTTTCGAAAACAAACATCGATCAAGCGGCCGTCTCTTTTGACCAAAGTAAAATGTGTCCTTTTAATGTTTTCCACACGTCCAGGAAATTTGCTTTGCTGGAACTGTGTTGTTTTATTTGGCATTTGGCGTGACGCACAGTCTTGTTGAAACCACTAACCGCGCAGACCTTTTTCACTGCCTTGTGCTCAACAAAATTCGACACCAAACGAAGTGCACCGACTGACAAAGTGTCGATGTCGTCATGTACAGCATCAATATTTCGGCGCGTTGTTTTAGTTAGAAGAGATTCATGGTTAAATTTGCACTCAATAATCTAAGTTATTCAATGTTTACATACAGACATAAAAGATGGCGCACTCTGTACTTTTGAACAGTCTCACTTGCTGTCGACCACTTTAATCGCAAAACACTGTTATTTACATCAAAGCTTGACAATAAAAGATTTTAAACACACGAGTCAAAACACTTATATACAAAAACGTATCTTTTGATTTTGACTTGAGCTAAGAAGGGAACATGCAGAAGCACTTTACTTTGTTATTTCACAATTTGTATTATTAGTTTTGTTTTGTAAATAAGCATTGGCCGCATTTTACCTACCTCTTCGCTTGTTATTTTACTCATTAGTTCTGGCTCAGGAGTACCACACAAGACAAGAATTCTTGTTAAATGATCAAGATCTGGTAGTAGTAGTAGGGATGTCAAAATTGTTCAAGATTTTGAAGATTTTGTTTTTCGATTTTTGATAGGATACAAATGTTGTTATGCAGTTAAGGTTTGCTTGTTGTTTTGCTTTTTTTGCGATTAATTTTGTCAAGAAAAAAAATATTTATGCCAAGAAAAACAAAATAAATTTAATCAATACACACACGTATGTTAGTGACTAAGTCCAAGTTGTTAGCAATAAAAAAAAGGAATAAAAATAAAAACTCCTTGCTACATACAATGCAACTAATGCCCAAACTAAACAGTAATTTATAATAATATGCAAGTAAGAATATTAAAAATAAAAGGTAAAAGTAAATTATAAAAAATAAAGTAACAAACTTACACTGTCTGATGAAATTTTCATCATAAAATCATCAGGGGGTGTTCCCAAAATTTCCATAATTAAATTCAACTGGTGTATGTCTAGTTTATATCGGTGAATCAAGGTTAAGATGATAATAGTTCTTGACTAAGGCTTTAAATAACATGCACATAGAAAATATTTTGGTTTTATGTTGTGTTTTTTTTTTTAGTACTAAGATACACACACATTACATACATTGTGTGGGATAAATACGAGAAAATGTTTACTAAAGAAAACAGGACATGCACTAATGAAAGACGGGGGGTCAGAGTGGTGAAGTGAAGGGCGATTGGTTGACAGTATGTTTATGTTCTTCAATATGGGAACGGACGGGTAGTGATTTAACGGATGCGAAAGTCAGGGCTTTTATCGAATATTAATTGAGAGAGCAGATCATTAATCTGTTGATTGGGCTGAACAAAATTGGCGAGTACTGTGTTGATATTTCAATTGTATGGCTGCCGTAGAAAAAGTGATGTTACCGACCAATTTAGAAGATGTTTGTTATGGCGTTTTCGATTGAAGAAAAGAACTGCCCTTTCTATGAAAAGAGCAAATCTAGAAGTGCTCTTTCGATGTATTCTATGTTTCATTGAAAAAAAAGTGCACTTCCAGGTCGATTCTTAACACGACAGAAGTGTCCTCTCACTCACCAACACATACTAACAAAATGTCAGATTGAAGTATTTGTTGAGTTATTAGAAACAAATTTTTCGCTATGTGATCCGACAATATACAATTATGCGTGCAAAATGTAAACTTAAATTGAAATATATTGATTTGGCTGTATTTATTACTACAGGAAACAAAAAAAAAGTAGCAACAGAAAACGAAATCTCTCATATTACAAAAATGCTCCAACGATTTTCATTGAAAAGAGCAATTCTGCATTTCGGGGCAATTCTCGCGGATCTTCAATCGAAAACGCCAATAAAAAAATTTTAGAATTGAAAACTGATGTTTATCACATGTATTAGGTAAAAAAAGAGAGGTTAAAGTAATGGGAATTGTGCGCTTTTTGGCAATATTTGAACAAAACACTACTCTGGCCATTACAAAACGGATTTGTTATCCTACAAGTTTTTTTGACGTTTGAACTAAAAAGATAGCCCATCTGTGAAAGGATGGGCTTCGCGAAACACTCTATCGAAAACGCCGTAAGTAAAAGCATGTAATATACAAAACCGTAACGTTTAGTTTTTCGACTACTCGCCTTATTTTATTCAACCAAAAACTAGAGGATTTTTAAATGACTGAGATATGAACAAAGAAAAACCATTAAATAGCACGAATTACAAAGCCATTCCTACTTTAATCTGTTAGCCATAACATGTGAATGGTTATGGATAATTTTTAAATCTCTGACAAACTCTCTTGTTTCTGCAGTATGGCTTTGGAGAACTCACCCCTATCGAGGTATCCGTTCGGAAAAAATTCCGATACGAAAGTCAAATCTGATCGGAACCCAAATTGCGTTCGAAGTATCCGTTTCGGAACAAAATAAATGAGCAATATAAACGCGTTAATTTCACATTAAAATATTCCGCAGCAATTAGTTGTCGGAGAGCTTCGGAAAAAAGGTGCCGTGTAGATGTCAAAAGTAAGTGGTATAACGCGGTTCCACGCAATGCGACAGGGTGCGTTATATGTCATCGGAGAATTTTTCCGAAAGTTGTATCGATTTCCGATTTCGTACGATCTAGCGGTGCGATATAAATTCATACGCAACACACACTAATCTACCATGATGATTGGAAAATGCAATAGCTTTGTAATAAAAATTAAACTCAGAGATGTTTTTCAGACGTGAACAAACAAAAACAGGGTGAGCAATAAATGAGCATAAATATGCGAGCAGTACAACAGCAGTCACATAAATGGGGTTTGATCAACAAAATTAAAGAGGAAGAAGGAAATTGATAAACCAAAATATTTGACAAGTATTTTCGGAGAGTCACCAACTCCGTCGATCGAAAACTTCTACATGATCTCAAGATCGCCTAGACCAAGATGTGTAAGCAAGACATTCGGTAGGAAAACTGGTACCTGCATCCTGTTTCGGTTTGTTGATTTCTGCAGCACACCTGTTCTTAAAAAGGTGAATGCATCCAATGTAGTTTTACTGCCGAATCTAAACGCTCAAAACTCGAAACGACACAAACATCAACGATTAAAAGGAAAGTACATTGTTCAAGGTTAACGTGTATGAATACCTTTATCTGCTTACAGCCCTTCTATTGGTTTTCTTCTATTTAATGGTTAAACACATTGCATTTCAACTTTCTTTTTGAAAACATAAATAAGAGAAACCGATGTATTTTCCAATCGATCATTGTATAAAGAATATTTGAGAAAAAAAATCGACCGCTGCGAAAATATCACAGATCACTGACGCATAAACTGATAACAATGATAAAATGCCTCTTGTCGTGTGCGCGATAGAAGCTTTACGATCGATTAGTGAATACAACCCTTGGACACAGAACACGATCAAAACAAATAGATAATTTAAAACAAGCAACATTATTCATAAGCTCGAAGTTGAACACACACTCCGATACAATGGACATGTTAATAACAAAATTCATAATGTTGTTAACACACACATATGGTTAGTAGGTTACAGGAATGGTTGGTGAAATGGATTAGTATGCATGCATGCAAGCAACAACAAATTATTGCACACAAAAATATTATGTGCAAACACAAAATCTCATTTTTGAAAAGGATACGGTCCGTCCCGGGGAAAAGAGTTCGTCCTGTAAGCAACTCGGCCATAATACAACCGACCGACCAAATGTCAACTGTTTGATTGTAATGCATCCAATTTAGCATGATTTCTGGTGCTCGGTACCATCTGAAATACAGAAAGAATACACATATAGCTATTGATATCACTTCCAGTTGAAATTGACTGACCTTGTGGCAACATATCCTGTCATTTCGTTTTCGGTGGGTCGCGCAAGACCAAAATCCAAAATTCTCAGCTCACAATCTTCGTTTACACCCAGGTTGGATGGTTTCAAGTCCTAAAACGAATAAAAATTACAAAGTAAGTCTTTGTGCGACTGACTTGTTTTTTTGGTCAAACTCACTCTGTGTATGATTTCAGCACTGTGTATATATTTGAGACCACGCAAAATTTGGTAAACCAAAAATTTGACATGATCATCGGAGAGTTTTTGCGTCCGTATGATGTTGTTGAGATCTGCGTCCATGAGATGTGTCACTAGGTATACCTGTTGGAAGCTTTCGAGCGAATTGTGGCCGGGATGAAAGACATCTAGCAGACCAATGACATTCTCATGATCCATGTGTTTTAGAAGCCGTAATTCACGGTAAGTACGTTTGGCGTGTACAGCCGATTGGAATGGCCGGGCAAGTTTTTTTATGGCCACTTTCATGCCGCTGTCTTTGACGATTGCTTTGCTGAAAAAGATAAAGAGATGACATTACTAGTGCGTGCTTTGTTATCTACACTTTTCTGCTTATTTCGCTAATGACTTGAAGATAACATATTTAGATTTAGAACGTTTGTGAAGAAAGGTAGATCATGCAGGAAAGTGAAAATCACGAGAATGAACTTATCTGTCAATGTAATCGGAAGTGCCTTCCCTTTCTCAGCATCGAATTTGGCATACATTGTCAAACATAAGGAAAACGCGACCAATATCTGGTGTGTGTTTTCAAAACAATAGTTCTAACTTCTGCTTGACCAGTCAATTTGATCGTGATGATGGACCCTAATATGCATGAATACTCAGATAAACGTACGAGGTGATGCAAAGGGCAATATGTTTTGTCAAGTATGCTGAAGTATGCTGAAGACATTTTGTTATTAGGGACAGTTTTGGAACAGTTTTAAACCAGGAGTTCTTTTAAATTTACTTAGGCACAACATATACGATGAACTGAGTGTCAGAATTAAACTTTTTAGGCTAACTATTTATAGCGGGTACTGGTGGAGTTTGAATGAGCTTTAACCAAAGTGTTGTCTTAAACAACAGATAAAAGATGTTAGATGTAGAGATAGAGCTAAGACACTAAGAAAAATAAAAAACGCTGTTGCGAAGCACGGCGGATTGAACCAAGAACAACGCGCTGATCAAGAGTCTTGGCTTTTTGATTTTTAAATATTTGTTGACGACCTATGCCTCGTCAAAGTTGAAGGAAATATGAAGCACAAGATCCGTACGACCCTATATCTACCTTTTCACAACTTCGGTTGTGTGAGTTATTATTTTTGGGACAAATAGTAGGGACCTATACCATTGCATGTCGAATCTAAACGGTTTTTTGTCATTAATTCATACTTTCTGATGCATTTTCAATTGAAGGAAATAATTCCCATTTCCATCAAAAGAGCAATGTGCAATTCCAGGTCAATTCCTAACACGGTAGAAGAGTGCGAAATATTTTTAAAAGATTTGCCCTTAACACAGCAATCCACTGTTGCCAAATGTCGGACTGAAATGTTCGCTGTTTTGTTTTGTGCTGTCTGATCCGAAAAAAGTGATTAAATTGTAATTAAGTGTGCAAATGTAAACTATAGTTATAAAAACCGTCTTGGTACCTGGTCTTTTGTGACGATCTCACAACCCCACTCAACCTAACCTAACCTATAAAAACCTTTATTGAATTCCTTGTAGTAGTCAAATTAAAAACACATGTGTCTCCACTACTATTGCAAAAGGAGTTTCATTAAGAGGAGCTCTGAAGTTTAAGACAATTCTCTAGATATTCAATGTAAAACGCCATCATTTCCCTAATGATGATAGGCGGTTTTTATTTTACCCACATGATCTATATAGATCATTGATTTCCACGGTTTACAACAACAGTACATGATCCAACTGTTCTTGTAAACCATGGAAATCCATGATCTGTATAGATCATTTGAGCATAATAAAAAAGGCCTAATATGACCACTTATGCGGTTTTCGATTGGGCTTCTTCAGATTCGCTCTCAGATTTCAGATTTCGTGTGTCTCGTCGAACATAAAAACGTCACTTGCTCTTTTTTGTTTTGACATTTGTGCGCTTGGAATATGTGTTGCCTTCGACACTTTTCTAAGCGTTTTCCATTCACTGGTTAAATTTTATATGAAAATATTCAAAATGCTCGCCCAGATTGATTTCTAAACATTTGTACATACATAATTAACAAAAATAGATCAACCCGATGCAATTCGTTTCTTTGCAGTTGAAAAGTTTCACGAAAACGTAAACAAACTCCACTAGTTGTCAAACTCAAACGTACCTGTATTGGTAAATCTGAAGCAAATCTGAGAAAAACCAATCGAAAACCACATTAAACACACTCATAGCAGTTATATGACTTCTTAAAAACCTACGACTTTTTTGTCATTAGAACCAGAGACAATACTGAGACCACCAACTCCGGCCGATTTCCCGTTACTTAGCCTACAAGCTATATTTTTTATGGAGTGTACACATCTGGTGCGCTAGTATTGTTACATAGAAAATCGTATTGACAAATGTCACGAAACTTGAAAAATTCCGGCTCACCAACACACTCCCAGCAGATATGAGACACTTCCGCTGTGGGCAAAGTTGCTGGCAGAGTTCATAGAGTTTTATCCGTTAAATTTGAAATTGTTCGTTACGTTTGGATAATATTTTTTTTTAGGAATAAGTGCACATTTGCTTAAAATGTTCATGAAAAATTAACAATGTAGATTGGTTGAGGGAAAATGAAAACATTTTGAGCAAATTTTCTTCATTATTTAAGAAAAATTTACACACGAAATCGAAGTTAATGCTATCCAAAAGCGGAAAATACACAACCATGTTTGTTCTAATATGTTTCTAGTATATAGAACATCAACTTTAGATAGTTTTACTAACCAAACAAATCAAATTATTCGCCTTTTAACAATTTATAATAACTAACCAATGGCGTTCAGTAATGAAAAAATGTGGTATTCCCGAACTCTTTCACATTTCCCCAAGGTTGCCGAGGTTGGCAGCATTTATTTTAGCATTTTTTGTATGTTTTTGCATGTCACACGGATTCTTTTTTGACATAACACCGATAGGAAAACAAAATGGCGAATTTGAAAAAAAACTGAGGGGGCCAGCGGCAAGAGGATTGTGAGTTGGGGGTCTCAGTATGGTTTGTCTATGGTTCTAATTCTGGTGTTATGTCAAAAAAGAATCAGTGTGACATGCAAAAACATACAAAAAATGCAAAAATAAATGCTGCCAACCTCGGCAACCGTGGGGAAATGTGAAAGAGTTCGGGAATACCACATTTTTTCATTACTGAACGCCATTGGTTAGTTGTTATAAATTGTTAAAAGAAATAATTTGATTTCTTTGGTTAGTAAAACTATCTAAAGTTGATGTTCTATATACTAGAAACATATTAGGGCAAACATGTTTGTGTATTTTCCGCTTTTGGATATCATTAACTTCGATTTTGTGTGTAAATTTTTCTTAAATAATGAAGAAAATTTACTCAAAATGTTTTCATTTTCCCTCAAACAATCTAAATTGTTAATTTTTCATGTACCTATATTTTAAGCAAATGTACACTTATTCCTAAAAAAAAATTCCATCCACACGTAACGAACAATTTCAAATTAAACGGATAAAATTCTATGAACTCTGCCAGCAACTTTGCCCACAGCGGAAGTGTCTCATATCTCCTGGGAGTGTGTTGGTGAGCAGAATTTTTGAAGTTTCGTGACATTTGTCAATACGAATTTCTATGTAAGAATACTAGCGCACCAAACGTGAACACTACATAAAAATATAGCTTGTAGGCTAAGTAACGGGAAATCGGCCGGAGTTGGTGTAATGTATGTAAATGTATTTCCTTCAAAGCCATATGACTTCTCTTCTCGTGTAATAGAAGTAAAGTAGCAGAAATAATTTGCAATTGCCCCCAACGAATTCTAGAAACTGCACCACGGCTGCAAATAACCTCTAAATATAAATAAAAACCACTTTTTGAATATAAAAAAAATACATGTAGAAGTCTACATAATTCAACTTAATCTGTCCGTCCTTAGAGATGACATTATATAATTATATTTTAATGTGTTGTAATTTTAATAGCGGCATTTAACGAAATTTACGATGAAATTGTTAGGCAACAGTTCTAAAAGAAAATGCTTCAACGACGCACATGACGTATCAATATTTTTTACAATTAGTTTACATCAATTATAGTAATTATCTAATTTTATAAAATAAAATAGGTATAAAAGGAGTTAAAAAACTGCACCTGATATTCCTGTTGTTTTTCTATTAAATTATTTACTTTTTACCATTTTTTATTGATGATAATGACTGAGTAGTTCCTAATAATTTGATGTGAATGTCTATAAATATATATTATATACAAATTCCAATTGTTTTGAACGTTTTCACACTTTTATTGATATTTATTTGGTTTTTGACACATCAGTTACTAATAAGTTATGCACTCTTCGCACATATATATGCACAAGTGCTTGGTGGCATTTTGAATGTTAATAATTATGACGAGCATGTAATATCACAAATGCTTGTCGTCTAGTTTTCGATAACGCTCTAATTAAGGTATAGCAGAACATTAATTTTTTCGCGTGTAATCTGCTGTCATTGTATATCGTATTTGCACACTCTCTAATGGCAGGCGCGCGAAATCACGTGACAATGTGATGTGCGTGTTTAATGTCGTAGAAAAAGATATAATCACTTTTTGGTGATGCCTCCAAAACACATTTATTACTCCTTTCGGAATTATATAGTCAGTTGACAAGAAAAACGCACTATTTTCGTCAGTGATTTAAGTTAAAATGTGTACTTGTGTCGTTTTTCATTGGGACCACGAGATATTTTTTTCAGATCTCAGATTTTACGCGGCTCATGAAACATGCAACAATATTGATCTGCTTTTGTAAATAAATTAGTGCGTTATTTGACAGCAATATCAGCTGTTCAAATTGCATTCGTTTTTGGAAAAATCAACTATGGATATCGACTTGCAAAATGTTTCCCCTGTTTCCTCCATATAAATGGAGCAGTTTCGGTGATTCGTAGTCTTCAGATTTTTTTGTTTTATTGTTTTATTTCGATTTCACTCGTGTGTCTTTCGTGAGAGTGCGCGGCGACGCGTGACCAGACGCTTGGGAGGCGATCACACCTAGTGACAAATTTAGGACAAATATTTACTTCATAAAGACGTCGAAATGTCAAAATTTGACATGACAAGTGGCATGTGTAATCGGAGCTTCACAACCGTATTAATAAACACTGAGGAAGACGATGTAGATAATAATTCCACCAAAGTTATATCCATTGCTATTTATGTTTATCTTTATTTTACTTTTCACGAAACTTTGCGCATTTGTTTTGAAAGCAAACTTCGTAAGACGACGTAAAACAGCTGTGCAAAGTATATTGGTATTTGTGGTAGTACCTATGCGGAAATCTAAACAAATATCGAGATCTGCAGGAAGTGATCCGAATCAAAAAAAAAAGATTGATTTTTTGTCCCAATGGAAATCGACATTAGTGAGTTTTACCTGTCAACTGACGATATGCAAGTCGAGATTTTATTTTGAATTTCACTTTTGTTCGCACACAGCAAGTTGCAAGCACAATATTGAGGGTATTGCTTCATTTTATTTCACATTGACGCTTACCGTGTTCTGATGTCAATCAATTTGATGGACGGTTTGATGATGTTTTTTTTTTGATTGCTAAATGGCAATAGTCAGCATAATAATATTGCCATTTAGCAATGCTAGGTACCTTATTAAAATAGCGGTACCAAAAACACTATTTCTTCTGGTACTTTGTAAGGTTGAAATGTTTTACAAAACCTAGATCTCTGGCTTAAACACAACAGCTCAAATGAATGACTAGAATACTGCTCGATGATTATATGCATTTTATTGCTGGAAACGAACCAACAAAATCCTATTTATTTCAAACAGATGGTACACAAGGCAATTCAATTTAGTCCCAATAGCAATCAGATTAAGCATATTTCTTCGCAATAAATTGACACCTTTAATTAAAAGTGAATCTGATATAACACGGCACACACTATCTTGAAAGTTTGCCTCTTTTAAGTTTGAGTTTATCAAACAACCAAATTGTTCTTGACTCATCTCCGATAAAATCTAATCAAGCTTCTAACAACAGTACGCTCTTTGCAAAGTGACTGACTACTACACGCAGCAGTATTTCTATTCCAGATCAAAGCATCAGCCATACACAATAGCACGACTCAATTAATATGGTTCTGCCGATACTCAAAGTCATGTTCTACTGCAGGAACCCTTTTACAAAGCTATTAAGAAAATATGATTATAAAAATATTGAAGCAACTACTACTGTTGGAGCAAGACGATGCAAAGCAAAATGTCGCATAATGGATATGGCTGTGTTTTTTACAGACGCATCTGTGTGAGCTTTAGAATTAAAGAAATGTAGTTGTTCTTTTGGTTGTTTGTTGCCATTAAAGCCGGTGCCCAGCTTAGCGATTCCCATCTGTTTTTAATAAAGTTCCAAGCAAAGAAATGTGCCCAATATTACTACTGTTGGTAGTGATACAAAGTCTGCGGGTATTAATAGCTTTTTATCACAGAAACAAAGTAAAAAAAAAAAGCAATGCATCTGATTATTGTTTTGGAATTTAATCAAGAATTCTCTTCGCAGAAAAAGCTTTAAGAATATACTATGTACATATACATTTTACTATCTTAGACCAGAAAGAATGGGTGAGAAAAATTGGCTTGCGCTGTATAACAATATGAAAAGTCAACATATTGTGTTTTATACGCTTTTTGGGCACATATGGGTGTATTACACAAGAAGCGGATAAAGTCGCGAGAAAGGAGAAAATCTGCAAAGCTATGATATATTTCCCTCTCAACTTATCAGTTTGGTCAAGTTTACTTGGGAAGGCATCCATGTAGGCGAGCTGTGCGTGGGGTTAACTGCACCAACATTAGATGATAGCGATGTTCTTTGTACCACCGAAATGGATGTACAATCACGAAAAGTACACGAAAACGCAAACGTTCTTCAATACCACTGTCTACGAATTATACGGACCTTCTGGGATAAGCGTATTTTATTTGTTCCCTTACGCGAAAGTTGGGTAAAAGGGAACGAAATTTGACTAATGTGTTCTAATGCATTAGCTTTAGGGAACAGACCTCGGTTATCATTTGACGAATAAAACGGAAGTCAATGTCAATAGGACACACCATAGGAAAAAGGTTAAACGTGCAATGCAATCGAAGCCTTAGACCCAAGATGGAGGTTCTGTGGACCAGAACCCTACTGCACAGTCAATTGGACTACTGCGCGAAGGCAAATTAACGATTGGGAAAAACAACTTCGTCTTGAACACTGGGAACATGTCCCTGGTCTAAGACAATCCAAACGATTAATTAAGCCCTACTCCTATAAGGAAATCCTTAGACTCAGTAAGGATAATATAAGAAAGCTAGTGGGCTTCCTCACAGGTCATTGTGGCCTTAGATACCACCTCAACAAAATGAACCTCTGTCCGGAAACAGAATGCAGATTCAGTCTGGAGAATGTGGAATCCTCCAAACACATCTTCTGTGACTGCCCGGCTTTTCATTGGTTAAGAAAACGTGTCTTTAATAGAGAGACTCGTACACCAGCATATATAGCGCACTCTGCTACTAAGGACTTATTGACCTTCATTAGGGAGGTCGAACGTCTCTTAGATTAAACCTCTCCCCATTGATACAATAGATTTTTCAGGTCGCAGTGTCTGCCAACTGGGCATGGGAATATCAACAAAAAAAAAAAAAAACGGCCGATGTTGGGCGATTGTGGCGGTTCATTCGACTTGGCTACTCCTTATCTGCATAACGCTGGGTGGCAATTTGAAAAATAACCTAATAATCAGTGAACTTAGTTAAGATGGCCAGTTTTATCTTCAAGGTAGTCAATGAATGAAGGTGAAGAGACTGTACAAGCACTACTTCGACATCAAGAGTTCAACAAGCAAATTCATTCAAGGTTAACATTTAAGGCAAATTGTTTGCGAAATACTTTTTCTAAAAATTTACGTGTGAAAGACATTTGAAGAGCAAGAAGTACCCACATAATCACTAAAGCACTTACCGGTGCTCGGCATAGCTTCACCCAAACAGTCTCCACGTTAATCGATGCCGTCATTGGTTTGGTCTCAGCAAATAACGTATACGACTTCACAAATAAGTCGAGCTCCTAGCAATTTCAACACAAGTAAAGTTCTCACCAAGAACAAGGTTTGCTGGTCAAAGCCAAAGCGAAAGCTGATTTGTAGCATTGTAATTGCCATTACTGAATGTATACACACGGTAGGTACAAACTAAATTAAACGAGCCAACATGCTATCTCGCGTTTCAACACTACATTTACTCGAAAGTCTCGGCTGGTTTTATTTTCCCGAGTGTACTGGTCAGTATTCCATTTTATCTGGCATTGTAAATCATTAATTGACCTCCGCACCGCGCGGGTGAATAAGTTCATCTGGCACAACTCATTTACGATTGGTCTTCCACAGTCCATATCTCTATCGTCTGCCATCTCCCAAAAGTGATGCCGCCCTCACTGTAAACGTTTTGCTTTGATTTTGCATGCTTGCGCCAAAATAATGTTTATTAACTGCCCGCCACATTATTCGCGCTTGGAGCGAACAATTTCCTCAACGAGGCGCGTAAACATAACAACACTGCGATAAACAATAGTCCTAGCGCCGACTACTGTATGTTGCGTACGTAAACAAGGTCAGATGGGGAATGAAAGGGAAAGACACAGCGAGGTGTTTCGTGTCTGGCTCTCTGGGTGTAAGTTGGAAGCAGCAGCTATTAGGCATTATGTATCCACCGAACTAACCTTACGACTGTCAAGAAACTAATCGCATACCCAGCGTTATGACGAATTCATCACCAACTCAATAGTGCTGTGTGTGAAACAAGCACAAGAAGCACATAAACAAGTTCGTGTCAACCGTGGTAGTGGTGCTGGTTATCAGCTAATCGAGCACAGTACCCCATTTCGTTCACGATTATGAAGATATGGCAACAAATTCCTACCAACAAAGGGGAAAACTGTCAAGATAACATTATATAAGTAACTTTAGACGGAGAGCCAGAAAAAAAAAACAAATAAAAAAGCCATCGCCGCACTGCGATCTGCGAGACTGCGAGACTTTTGAATCATTTTGCATATTTAATGAGCTTCCATCGAGTTGCCTTAGCGGGAGACGAAGAGTGCGGCTTAACTGAGGAAAATCTCACAGGTGAAAAGTCATTTCTATTTTTCGATTTGCGAGGTGAATATCATGGCGCGAACGACGACAGCCAATTTATCGAATCCAAACCATTGTCGCTGTTAGATCTCTTCAAAACAATGGGTGACATCGTCCGATTCAGACACAAAACACCTACTCAAAGTAGAAAGCTGTGTCGTAGTAGTAAATTTCGAAGGCATTTCTGTGCGCACCACTGTTATAAGTAGACTTACTTCTAAATGCAAGTTATGCAAATGAAATGCGCCAGTGAAATGGGAAACCCTTCCAACGAGTGATTATAATTTCGTTTAAGAAGGAAATGTTTTCGCCATTTCTTTGAATTTCCGATACGAAAATGTGTTTCTATTTATAAAACGAATACCTATATGTGGTCTTGCAAAAGAGCAGACTGTTTCGTCGGATTCCTTAGGATTTTTCAAAACCTGACGCAGACCTTTCTATCGTGGTGGATGATTTGCTAACCTTAGAATTCGTTTCCAATTTCCTTTTTGTTTAGTTATTTTCAAAATAAATATATGCTAATTGAATTTACAAATATTAATTTACCAAACTTGTCCGTAGGCACCGGAACCAACTGGTTGCAGTTGCTGGTATCGCTCCGGGATTTCCCATTCGGTGCGATTGATGTCGACTTTGTAGAACTTTTCCATTTTATTTCGCTTATTTTTGGGGGTTTTCTTCGTGTATGGCCGATGTTTTAAAAATGAAGAACGCACACGACTCTTTTCGGAAAAGATTATTTCTTTTTTTTTTATTGTTTCCGCTTAAACACGTCCGCCCGCACACTTTTACTATAGACAACTGAAAAAAAGTTGTAAAAAAAATCTGACACTTGACGTTAACAATGACAACTCAAGTGAGAGTATTGAGGTTGGAAACTTGGATACAAGAAACATCGAATTTTGAGGTGTTCATTCAACAATCGAGTAAACTCTGAAGTTTGAACTACCTAGGTAGGTACTTCAAAACACAGAAATGGTGAAATGGGCTAAACTATTTTCGCGTCTACTCATAAAAGGAGTACATAGTTCGAGGATAACATACCATGTTCGAGGAATTTAGTGAAAAGCACGATGCCCGTGGACTGCAAAACGATTGGTATTCTGACATGTTTTTTTTCTAACAGGAATAAAAAAACAACAACAATGGCCATAAGAAATAGAAACCAAAAAACTCGACTCTTAAGTTCTGTTTTGTTTTTTAGATCTGGAAAATCATAAGTCTCCAGAGAACCAAATGAAGGTAATGAATAATTATTGTCCATACAATAAGCAACAATAGACTGCTTTATTTTTTGTAATAATTCAGTCTATATGGTATTTTGTAATTCATCTCTTATACCTAGTATGCTGTTCCAGGAAAGCTTAAATTAAGCGCCTCTCCAATGTTTCTCTCCACCGCGTCGCTTAATGTTCGCTTAGTTTTGACAGTGTAGGTACAATCAATAGAAAATCTATGTTACAATTTTTTTTTTTCGTTTTTTTATTAGTACTTTCTCAAAAACCTCTTCCAGATACTCCTTTTTAAAATATTCCATTTCTTAAAGAAATTAAATTAATAACAACGATTTTTTTTTGTGTTGAACTAACCATTCTCCATATACTGCATTTTTGTTTTCTTTTAAAATACCGATATTTTCCCTGATGTGTCAAAATTTAGCTGCTTTTTCGTACAGCGGCTTACAAATTTAGCTTGAACTGCGTACTGCTTAATTATTGCTTAATTTTATCTTTGGAGACATTTTTGTATGGGGGCTTAATTTAAGCGCGAGCAGCATACTATGCTTCAGCAACAACTTAAGCCAAATATACCTTAATAAATTACGTAACTTTTGTAATAAAAATATTAACCGTATGCAGTATTTTCCTACATATCATACCATGTAAACAAAAACGTATCACATCACGTATTTCTCCATATACCTAGTACTATCTCTCTCAGTCAGACATAATTTTAGAATTGGACACACTTTTACATCTTCCATGTTATTCATCTAAAATATTTAGTTGAACATAGGTAATTATCTATTGAAATCTCGACTACAGTCTGCGAACGCACTCTTCATTTGACAGTTCAAAATCAAGTGACATTTTGGACTGGACATTAGATCTTTTCCAGCAGTCCAGCACAGTTCAATTCCACAATTAGATAGTTTATTTAAATAAATTTGTGCAATTTAAATATTCAATGGGAAATAAATCGTCATTACTTCTTCGCCCTGAGGAAATCGATCAAATTCAAGATGACACAGGATGTAAGTTGTTTTATTATATCCTAGATAATACCTATTTGCTTACCCAATTAAAATTTGATTGTAGTGCTCAAATCGGATGTTTTTAAAAAAGTTGATACATAAGAAATTACCCACGTCGTATTTGTGGTGCGACCTTGCAAATTTCTCCAAATAGTACAGGCAACCAAGTTATATAAGCTCAAAATGCAGTGAAATTCTTTCAAACCCTTATCTGGCCAAATGGACTTTGACAAAAAGAGTCAGGTTTTGGTCAACCGATTTATAACCCAATCACCTTTTGTTGTTTTATTAACGATATACTCATAAACAGTTGGGAAGGAGAGTTTAGATAAATGTAAAACTTCAAGGTTCCGCTTTATTTCGTCTGATGTGTATATTTTCGCTAAGCCATGTATTTTTTAACTTGTTACATTTACAACGCTATCACACTATATTTGCAAATGGAACGCTAAAATAGCAACACCTACAACGATATACATATTTGTATTGAATTATTTTCAATTATAGATTTAATTAACTGTCTCCCATAAATTCGGTATCTATAAAGTTTGCGATGTTTATAACAATTGCCGTGAAAGACTGTTTCCTACTGAAAAAAGAGAGGTCAGTTTCGGTTAAGGGTCATAAACTTCATGACGATAAGCTTCAATATGCGTTTTGGGATCACGCAATTTTTTAAACTCAAATTCCAAGTCCTGGAGCTGAGTGCGCTTAATGACTTTGGTAGGTCATTAGAAAGACGAAAAAGGGTTTTGTATTTGTCTCTGTGTAGAATACGAACCGACCAAGTGGCTGTGCCACCATGTTGTTGTTTCGCACTCATTGCCTGTGTACCTATTATGTACCCAAATTAAAATTTTATTATCTTCTCCTTATTTTCTAGTCACACCAAATCAAATAGAACGGTTGTACTCGCGCTTCACCTCGTTGGATCGGGGTGATTGTGGTACGCTATCCCGTGAAGATTTTCTTCGGATTCCGGAATTGGCAATCAATCCCCTATGCGAGCGGATTGTACATGCTTTCTTTGCCGACAGCACTGACGACAGAGTCAATTTCAGACAATACATGCAAGTTCTAGCGCATTTCCGACCAATCAATCAGAAAAAAGAAAACAAGTTGAACAGTCGCGAGGAGAAATTGAAATGTAAAGCATAACACGCACTATTATGTATGATAACGATTTGAAATCCCAATTTTAGTTGCGTTTAAAATGTACGACTTGGACGATGACGGTGTGATTAGCCGTGATGAGCTATTAAACATTCTACACATGATGGTTGGTGCAAATATCAGTCAGGATCAGCTGATAAGCATTGCCGAGCGAACTATCCTAGAGGCGGATATTTGCTGTCAAGGAAAAATTTCGTTTGAAGATTTTTGCAAGGCTCTGGAGCGGACCGATGTTGAACAAAAGATGTCTATTAGATTTCTTAACTAAAAATGCACTTATGTATGCAGAAAGCTAAAAGTATTATTTTAATGTGTGCTTTTTCTTTTGCTTTTATATTCCAGCATGTAAGATTTATTTTAAGCTGGAATGCTTAGTGGGCGGGCTATGTACTTGAAAGAATTTACCAATAAAGTTGTTGTATATATGCAAGCACACTTTTACTTGTATTTATTTCATTAGCGAATCTTGTTAAAATGCTTCGCGTTGGAAATCGAGGAGTCATTCCAAAACAAATTATAAATGGCAAAGCTGTGAAAAAAAAGTTGTCTTTTCGTAAGAACTGTAGCACAAATGTTTTAATTAGGTGCGTACCCTAAAATGCTAATTTCTCAATCTAACGCAAAAATACCTGTTACATTCAAAACTACCTGCCAATGTAATTCCATTAGGAGTAACTACCTAATCAAGTTTGAAATAAAAGTGGAAGTGGAATTCGTTGATAAAATTTAAAATAACGTGCACGGCTTATCTATCTAAGACCAGCCATTTAAACGCATAGAGCTCAATTTTAATTTTCGATGTTTAAAGTCTTATGTCGTTTTCGATTTGGCTTTTCAGATTTTGATCTGAGATTTCAGATTTCTGCTGCCAAATCGAACATAAAATCCAAATTTTATCGGTGCTTGTGTATTAAGTTGACCGCAAAAAATTATTTTATTTTCACTTGAACTGGAAATCCTTTTCAATTGATTTTTACACATTTACAACAACGGATTTCGAAATAATTTAATATAATAAATCAGTTTAAAAAGCAATCCTTCCAACGATAAACAATTTGTAACCGCCGGCTGTGTGTCATGTACATTGGAATTAGTGAAAGTATGTGTAAATCTGAGAAAAATTGGCAAATCGAACATGAAAAGCAATCTCGATCAAAAAAAAATGTTTTTTTCTCAAAAAAATTGATCTTTTTGCCAAATCGAAAGCGACGTTATTACCCAGGCCGTTGAAGACAGTTCAGAAATAGGTACCTTGTTGTGTAGTGTGGTAAAAAGGTCGGTAACATAGTTCTTATTGTGACAGTTATAATATATGGCCTGTTTTTTTTTTTTAGAAAGCTGTCAAAATGACTACAGTGGTGCAATTCTCACAGTAAAGGAACGCTATTATTATATATATCCATATGACAGTGCTTTTGTTTTTATTGCAAATTTCTTATTAGTCATTCCTTCATTTAGCAATAAAAGTCATTCAGTAAATTTGCAATTCCTTTCCTATGAAACCGTAAAAATTTTCTTTTGTTTTTTTGACAGCTTCCTAACGGTTGAACTCAATCTTGATCTTAAAATGCTGCTTTTAAAATTTAGTTTTCAAGAAAAACTTTTTCCGATTAAATTTTCATTTAATTCCACAAAAAAAAGCCATTCCACTGAATATTTCATTTATTTAATGTTCCATCTGTCAAACTTTTTTTTGAATCCAATAAGTGGTGGCTGATTTGTTGCAATTGTTTTTGTAGGGACAAATGTTTCTGACCACCTAAACATAAAAAAACTCATTTTCATACTGTTCCAACTTAGGTCTTACATTTATGTCGTTTTTAATTGAGCAATTCAGATTTCTGCTGCTCAATAGAAAATAAAAATATTATAGGTACCTAGATAGGTACTACCAAATGTGTAGTACTAATTGAGAATACTATTAAAAACCACAAGCATTGAAACTATTTTCTTCTGACCAAATATTTAATTTACGTTTTAAATAATGTATTCTTTTATAACATATCATATCTATTAATTGAATTATCACGAGTGTGTGGTGAATTGCCTGCTTTTTATATACTGTTGTCGCATTTCCCATTTTATGTCGTAGACGAAACTGCAAGCTTTTTCAAATGCTCCATGAAAAGTTGTAATGATACGTCATCGGTAAGAACTGGTGCTCCGCCGTCCTACAAAAAATTACCACAATCAATTATTGATTAGTACTTAAATTGATTTGTTTGGTCGCCAAACCATTCACCGTAAACCATTTATATAGCAATATACAGTTAGTAGGAATAGGAAAATGTATTTAAAAAATAAAAAAATGTGTTATGACATTATTTAACAATGATGAAGATTAATAAAATTGAAGTGACTTTAGTAGAAGATTGATACAATTGAAGTTTTTTTTATTTGTTTAGAAATAATTCGAAAAAAGGCCTGTTTTTTTGAGTTTGGATCTCAGCAAAGCAAAGTGAAGTAGGATTTCCAGCACGCAATTGAAACTACGCTCTAATTGACACTTCGAGGAATCACAGTAGTTGTTGTAATTGCGTGATGAAAATCCTACTTTACTTTGCTGAGATCGATCTTCAAAAAAACAGGCCCTTTGTACTTTGCTTAGTACGCTGTTCGAGCTAAACTAAATTTTAGCTGCTCTTCAACTTTGCTAAATTTTGACATAGAGTACGCCGTGGAGAGATGTCACAGAAACCAGCTGTTCTTTGAAAAAACTTCCTTCAAAAATTTATTTCTCTCTTATTTCAACTATTTCTGATTCTAGGTACTTCTCGTCCATGTAATAATTAAAAAAAGCTCATCCTTGCATACGTTGCATACTTTTCCGCAACAGAACGATCTGTTACAATTATTTAACTGCAGAAAATGTGCCGACCTATTAAATGGCCACGCTAAATTTCGACAGATACATGAAGTACATTTTGAAACAAAAGTTTGATTTTTTAGCTCGAGCTGCGTACCACTCGGCTAAAGGGATTCGTTTAAATTCAGCTCAGCTAATGGGAGGTAAAGTTTAGCTCGAGCAGAGTACTAATTGATGAAATGTCCGTGGTCACGGAACAATATTGAGTTGTTAGCAAAATATGCAATAACCCAAGGTTGTCTAAAATCTAAATCACACCAAAATAATAATGAACATGGTTATGGGATGTTATAATAAAAACAGAAAAAAGTGGAATAAACTAGGAAACAATTAGTATAACATTTACTAGAAAAGTTATCGAAAACTCGCCTCGCTATTAATGGTATTCGCCTATCAATTCAGAGAACTCAGAACTGTCATATTTATATTACAAATGTATATTAGCTCACTAACATGAACTTTCACAGTAATTTGGATGGACAAGAAGAATTTTTAAAAAGGGGATGGGGAAACAATATATAACTTTAAGGCAAGAAAAGGTTAACTAATTCCAAAATGTACCGTCCCAAAAATAAAAACTCGCAGAACTATATTGCATCTAGTAAATCTTTCCATTTTTCAAATCTGTAGTTGGAAGAATGATCCGTTTTAACTATTCGATTTTTTTTTCAAATTATTTGAGGAGTGACAAGTGATTCTCCTGTTGTTGATTTTATGCGTAAGCCGGTAATGTAGTGTTTTTAAAGTTTTTAGTTTTTTATCACATTTTGGAGATTTCAGAGGGAGGTACATCGGTTTATCGGAGAAAAAAGGAAAACTACGAGAAGCGGGCGCTCGTATTCATTGAGGGCTGCTGCTGCAGCGGTAGTGTTCGAAACTTCTATTTCAAAAATATGTCTTCATACTAATCAACTACAGAAAATCACAATAAATCGAGAAAAAAATAGTTGTTCCCATCATAAGTGCTATGTACAAAAAATAATTAAGTCTTGAGATTACTTCTAACCTAAATGCCGATTACGTTAAATCTAAACAATGTGTCCCACACCAAGTGTTTTTTTTTTAAAAGTCGATTCAAGCAAAATAAAATATAATCAAAAATAATAAATACCGTTGATGTGCCAATTGGAGGCTGCAAATTGTGACAATGACAATTGGGAAGGAGATTTGAAGGTTTTTTTTTTACACAAATGATAAAAACACGATTAATATAAATAAAATAAAAAACAAGAACATGATTGTTTGAACGAAAGCTTCGTACAGACCAGCGGGGACCCTATTTTCACGAGATCCTTGCAACATTTTGCTGATTTACTTAGATCGAGCCAATCCCGTGTTGTGCGCATCGTCTTCTCTTCTGAACTGTCTGCCCACTCATTCGTTTGGCTCACTTTAGTACCGACCATGAGTCTCCTTCCAATACTATTTTATCGTAATAGACGCTCTGTATCCACAATTGGTAGGTAACTTCTGATGCGACACAGAAAACAGTTGAAATTTGAATGGCACGGCCCGCCGAGGTCTGTACAAAGCGTTAAGCAAACGCAAGAACACAATTACGATGCTTACCTGACCATACGCATACATGTTGTTATGCGTCTGCGAAGGATTAACTTTGGATAGCAAGAAACGAGCTTGTGAACCACCATGTTCCGTATCGATGTAGCGTGGCATAGGGAAACGTGTTTGCAAGATCTCCTGTGCATCGTCGACAGGCGCTTGTAACAACTGCTTAAAGTTCTCATACTCAGGCATATCTTGATACTTGAGGGCACGCCATTGTGCGATAGTCTCGCCATGATAAATCAGAATTTGAAAGAATGTGTCCATCAGAAGAATTCTGTCTGGCTGGATGGACGATGTATCCAGCAGTACGGGCTCAGGTGGACCATTGAATGAATAGCTGTACAGAATGGGTTGAATCATAATAAGTGACTGTGTGAGATCTTCACGCATTAGCATGTGCCGGTAGAAGGTTGTTTCATCGGGCGAGTTGTTAAACACTTGAAGGAATTGCGAACGCCGCAAATGGTACATGAACTGCGGGAAGAGACTGAAGTTCTCGGCCAATCTAAAACTGTTCGGGTCGTCCTTTCCGTATTCGCCGAACTTCTGACACTGTAATTCGAATGACATTAGCTTTGAATGAGTTTCTGCGACTTGAACCTACCAATCGAATGAGTTGCCTATCGACCCATCTGAGAATATCTGCACCTTCGTCTGTCTCCGCTCTGTAGACAACCATTCGGGCCATGACTACGGCAGCTGCTTCTTGATCAAAGCCGGCGCTAATGTGATGAATATTCGAGGTCGCGTCAGCCCAGCTAATCGGAAGATAATTGAAAAGTTTATTTCAGTTAAATTAGCCTACAAGTTAAAAAAACAAAAAAAAAAAAGAAACTTACTTTCTGGCTAATGTTGTTACACGTATTCTCCGCTGCCCGCTGGGGTGCTGATACTGCGTTATGAACTGTATACATCCACGGCCACCCTGTGGCATCGGCGCTGCATGCTGATTGACGACTTCAAAGAAGAAACCCATTGTCGAGCTGGGATTGACTGTGCACAACTTCCATTGTACCGTGCCACCCATGCCAATTTCCACATCAGAGACAGATGGACTCTTTATATTCAACGACACACACGATCCAATGCCACCCGAAATCTTCAGTTCCCTGGAGCACTTGATCTCAAGAGTTCCGTTGAAGGCCATCTTTAGATCACCGCGTTGATCACGAGAGAACACCCTCTGGAATGTTTGTTTGAAGAGCGACGAATTGAAGGAGTCACCCATCACCATGTGTCCGCCGGTAGAGTTGCAGCACTGTTTCATCTCCATCAGGCCAGTTTGATCGAGCGCACATGAGTAAATATCAATGCAATGACCATTCGTAGCAGCACGAATGGCTAATGCATCGTAGTGCTTGATGGCCTTCTTCATGTACTTCACATTATCCTTTTGAATGTCATGATGCGAACGGATTGGGTGCTTCAGCTCATCGTCGACAACTTGACCGGGCCCTTGCGAGCATGGGCCACCCACGAAGGACATGATTCTTCCGCCTGTATTGGGGTATGTGCATTCGAGAAGCCCAACAGCAATTGCCAGTGCTGCTCCAGTCGAACGAAGGTAACGCTTTCCCTGCGGAACTGGCCATGGATCCCTCTGCAATTCACTCAGCAGATCTGCTAGTGCCATGTCACATTTGTTGATTGGTTGCAAGAATCGATTTGCTGCTGGCACCGCTGGGTTGTTTGGCATTCTTTGTTGTTGCTGTGGCATGTTAGGCTGTCCGGCAGCTGCTTGGCCACCACCACCTCGCCCAATGCCCAACATTTCTTGGATTTGTTTTGCTGTCAAATCCTTTGTTCCGCGGAACACATAGCTTTTGGAACAACCGTCTGTGCCCAGTTCGTGCACTTGAATCATTTTGCCGAAAGTAATAAGACCCACTAGTGCATTGGGTGGCAGCAAACTTAGCGACATTTGCAACGAGTCTTTCAGTGCATCGAGCTCTTCTTCATCCATGCAGGTGTCAACCAAGAATATAAATACTGGCGGCATGCATGGTGCTCTTGATATTGTATATTCTATGGTGCTGAAGCTGGGAATCAATTCAGCTGGTTGATGTTGCTCTGATATGGCGGCATATTGAGGAGGAAACTGAAAATCAAAATAAATTTGTTAAAACGGATGGCCATGATCAATAGTTACAAACGAACAGACATATAGTTTCAGTTTTTATGTGGCTAACTGGTTTTGTACTATCAACTGTCCAAGGAATGTCCAAATGGTATTTTTTGGTACACTGAAGACAGGATTTTGAAGTATTGGTAGTACTTTTTTCACTGGGATAGTATTAATAAATGCAAAACTAAATACGTGGTCAAGTTTTTGTTACGAGACAAGATTGACTAGATTTTTTTTCATTGAAATTGCTGCAAATAGGCGAATGTCATAGGTGCGTCGCTGGGGAAAAACGTCTGCAAATTTCTTTAGAGTAGCTTTACGGCCTACCTGGAATATGGAACTTCCAAGCATACTTCAAAGTAGCTTTTTTCATTGACAAGTAGACTTAAAGCAAATGAGTAGGGCACCAAATTGAAAGAAATACATAAACGTAGAAGGGTGGGTCGCAGCTAAAACTGGTGATCGATTGAACGTAAGCCCTTCCCAATTATTACGGTGCTATTATATACAACGGAGATAATACCTATTCTCTAATAAAAGAACAAGAATCAAGGCACTTTTTCAAACATATAATCCAATTGACTTACCGGATTCCTTTGAAAGCAAAAGTTGCACACCCACAGCTTGGCACGATAGTCCACCTGGCACAGCGGGTTCAAAATTGCACGGCAATTACTCCTGGTACACAGAACAGGCTCATATTGAATTGGAGGAAGGTCTGGCCGCTCCTTTAGAGGCTGATAAAGGCATGCCAGGGGCACAACCAGACGACTGGCATCAATGCGACTCGATGGCCAGACATTCCATGTTAATCGCACACCGTCTCGATCTTCGTTTTGCTGGATAAACTCCTCGTAGGTCGTCATCGTGACAAATCTGAATATTTAACCAAATCCCTCACGATCTACCCGTGAAATTTCAGAAAAGAAAATTGAGAACGCACCGAGAAAATCCACCAACTCACAAAAAGTAGATTGATATTTTTTGCTCAGCCACGTCACTCGATTTGACATTTCAAAACTTACATTACCGACACCGCACTCAACGATAAATTGAACGAAACTCGCCAAACACCTCGGCAATGCAGTTCAGATCAAAGCAGTCATACCAATTGGATACGATGGAAAAAATGTAAAACATTTTGAGTAGTAATTTTTTAAGATGGCGACGAAAAAAACGCGTCTTGTGTGATTGTAATCATAACAACATTATTTTTACGCAAATGAATGTCGGAAAATTGATAAAAACTCTTTGAAAACAATCGTTTTAGTCGAATACATTAATTTAACGTGAAAATCTGTGTTAGTTTAATGAGAAAATGGCAACAAACATGTACCGAGTAGGAGGTGAGATTTGCAATCAACTTTCCCCACAAATGCTTTGCCTATGCAAACGAAAAAAGGGTTTTCGGTGATGAGGCGCCGCATACAATTCTTTTTTTCTTCATTCCCTATTAGAAGTTTAATTTAAACAAAATAATTCATAAGCTGCGAAATCTTTTAGCGTTTACTTTTTGCTTGTGTGGAATATTAAATAAATCTAGTGGTGCGATTGAGATTTTTTTTTATCGTCGAGGAGCTGCAGATGTAATGTGCGTTAAAGAAGAAAAAAAAAAAGAAAAGGAGGCCAATGTACGCGATTATAGAAGAAGATTGTACACGAATGCGAAGATCATAGAAAAGCAATCTTGATGTCAAAGAGACAGGTACATTGGGATTATCGGAATCGGTTCCATGGCCTGGCAAACAAGACTAGCAGACACCACTACAATGTCCGTACAGGAATTGGTTTAAGGTCATCAGGAAGCGAGGATTTAATTTGTGGACTATGCGATAATGAAACTTTTTCCACACATTTGGTTTTCACCTGTTCATGCATTAAATTGAAAGTGATTGTAGATTGTGCGGTTGATTAGGGGGGAGGGTGTATACGGTGTAGTGTGCTGCTATTACGTGGTCTACCTCGGCTCTGTATATCTATTATATTTAATCATGCGTTCGACCGAGGCAATTGTGAGTGATGATGCTTGGTACAGGTGCTCATACTAATTAAAAACGCAGGCAATCATTTTTTTTTTATCCATGAACATGTAAATCAATTAACAGCAATCATGTGTAATACCTTTCTTTTTCGAGTTCTTCTTTTTTGACTAGAAAATCGAGAAAATTGCTCATTGTTTTCTATAAGCATAGTCCACAAAGAGTGGCTAGAATTGGATTTCTTTTTCTGATTAAAAAAGTAGATATACCTAAATATATATTTTTATTTTGTTTTATTTTGTTTAAACGCCACTCGTCCCAAACGAAATTGAGTATGTTGCTCGCGTTTTTTAGTTCATTGATATTAATAATTGTTATGTAGGTTTTATTTAGCTATACATGCTTTCGCGTACCTAACTGCATATATATGTAGGAATATGTATTTATCGCGAATGCATTCAGTTATTTATACCTTACTATGGTCAAATGAGTCGCATATGGTTACTTCATTATTTTGTATAGGTAGGTAGTCCTGGGTTTTCATTAGGGATATGCAGACAGTTGTATGATATACATATTTCAGTTCTGTACACAAGGGATATGACCACCACATCTTAACTAATACGAACTGTATTAAAGGACTATTCGAGTTGTAATACCTAGTAAGCATGTCTCTTTACAGCCGAATAAGTATATTTTTTAAATAGCGATTTTTGTTGGTGCCTACAAATGCCGACGCATGGACCTACCTACCAATTTTTTTTTTTTTTACTGCCGAGATGCAGAGGACTTTGCATCTGAATTTTAATAGATGCTAATTTTTCGTAGTTCAGTGGCATGACGAACGTAAAGAAATACAATTGGTTAAGTTATTAGGCACCTATTTAGTTAGTTGTCAAGAATAACAAAAAAGCGTGCCTTCTTTTGAGGCAACAAACATTTTGTGTTTTCGGATTTAACATTTTTGTAACATTGAGTGACAACAGAAGGCAAATTTTGTCTGTTTCTCAGTCCAGTCAAGTATTTATCTTGCGTAAGTCTATGTACATTTCAAATCACAACGCACGTCATGTTAATCCTTACATTAACAGTGGTTAGTAGATATATACCGAATAATTTAAAGTTAAAATTAAATTCAGTTAATTTAACAACACGTTTGCAATGCGGTGGCGTTTGTTCATATGTGATACGATTTGGCCGCGTTCTTTTTTCATATTATAACGTTCGTAACCTATCAAATGTTAATACTATTTTGTATTATTATTGGTTAGGATAGGACTGACTGAGTGTAAGCACCGCAAAGGGTAACGGCAACGATCAGTTTAACACTTTTCACTCAGTTTATCAGATATAACATGTGGCGGTACTGTATGCCATATTGTTGATCTGAATATAAATATGTACCGTAAAAATTGAAATTTCACTCATCGGATATAACGAAGAGAAATTTGACATCTTTGCTGCGACTAATTACGTGCAAGGCACGTGTAAAGTGTGGGCCATCTAGTGGTTTCATTTTAAATCATAGGTTATTTTGACACTGACAGCTGTTTCCCGCTCGAAATCTTGACAGAAAGTCAGCATCATACCTCAACGGAACGAAATGAGTCGCTTTATGCTTGAACAACGTTGGATAATATTGAAAACTTATTTCCAAAGTGAGTGCTGTGTAGCTCAAGCAGTGCTTTTTTTGAAAATAAGTTTTGGCCAAAATGAAGCACCCACCGCGCCTGCTGTACACAAGTTTGTGTAAAAAGCTCGTAAGACTGGTATACTAGTTGACAACACTCATGGTCAATCCAATGCATTCACAGAGAGTGACAATGGTGAGGATTGTGGAGTGATAGCATCATTGGACCATTTTTCTTCGAAAATGAGGCTGGGAACAACGTTTCGGTCAACGGTGGGCATTACAGAGCCATGTTAACCGACTTTTTTTTACTAATATTGATCCAATGGATTTGGACGACCTCGGGTTCATTCAGGATGGCGCGCCATGCCACACGGCCAATACCACAATCGATATTTTCCGCGCCAAATTTCCAAATCGTGTTATCAGCCATTTTGGCGATGTCAATTGGCCGCCTTGGTGCTCCAATTTGACCTCATTGGACTTTTTTTTTTGTGAGGAACCGTGAAGGACCAGCCGAGGCAGCCACTTGAACGACGTTGTGTTCCATAATTAGTGAGAATGTTTGCTCTTACTAATAAAGCCATAATACATGGACAAACTTTTTTTTTTTCATTTTATTGCATTTTTAAAAAGAAACTTGTATTTTGCCCACCCTGTATATATTATTTCGAGAGATATTCCAATAAGACCACCATTGTCGGGTCTCTTTTGTCTTTCTACCATTATCAATCTTACCTAGATAGACTAGATAGATAGAATTGACCTTTCTAATTCATGTGAACCTAGCGCGAACCATGCGAAGTTGTTGTGATTCATTTAGTTACCCGACAGAAAAAAAAGTCTGATGCATTCAATTACGGACAACGTGGAGCCTAATTAGATGCAACACTTAAAAAATTACTCGCTCGTCAAATATATCCCATAGTAGCGCCATGGTTGCGTGAGATGTCACAGCTTAAATTTCGCTAGACTTAGTGTGGTATTGGACCTCATCCAATATTCTCAAGTTAATGCCGTTTTGTGCAAAATCTGAATCCAGATATCCCTTAACATTTTTTACCCTCACTCACGACAAAACCCGTTTTTGCAGCTTCAGTCCCAAAACCTGCAAACCTGCTAGAGGCAGCTTGCTCAGTTCCTCTAATGATGTCAATATGACAGCATGTGCCGTCAAATGTATCGGGTTTTTTTACTTTAAAAATGAATCGAACGTTCGCCATCGTCATACTGAACAACCTGACAAGTTCGAAATGCCACAACTAGGCATGGCGCTATATAACTCAGTGTATATAAAAAATATATATATTTATAACTGTCGTATAAATCGATGTTGGTCATCGATCTAGACATTTTGGTTTCTCTCCACGATCGATAGTGTGAATAGTTCATCAGTTGCAGCCTTCGCGGCTTCACCATCACAGTGGTAGCGGTCCTAGTTAGTCATCAGTTAGTTTAAGGTTTAAGGCTTCCACACAACGACAGATAGGATCTTGTACGCGATTCTAAGAAGACTGAGGCCTCAGGTGAAACCTTTTTCATCAGTTGATGTTAACTTGGTGGATAGATAAGCTATCCCCGGCATTGGTTTTGGCGGTTGTTTGCGATTAAATCCGTTAACTATTATAGTAGGTTTGGAAATCTGAAGTACTACAGTAGTTTGTAGCAACATGATCAATGTGGAAAAAACGTGTCGATCGATTAAGATTCGCTGTCCAAGTTCGCTTGTTATAACAAATCCGCAAGCACATTGACCCTTTCCTCTAAAGATTCCACATCGAGATCCGAATGACGTTAGGCTTTCTCCGTTTTGCACCAGACTGTTGCGACAACTGGTCACCGACAAGTTGATGCAAATAAGAGTCTACCCTATTCCAATTTTTGTTATTGTACTCACCGAACCTAAATATAATTGAAAATATGTCAAAATGGTTGCTTCGCAAAACGTACGACGTACTTACAAATGTATGAGAACTTTTTTCTTCCCTGTATATATTTATTCACAAATTTCAGAAATTACTACATAACATTTAGAATGTTTTTTAATTAGTTTATTTTAAATATCTTTTTATTTTACTCTGAAAGTAATTTTCTATTTTGTTAATATTGCAGACTACGTCTACTTTGAAACGTCCTCATCCACCCCTTATCTGATACGAAGAATAGAAGAACTAAATAAAAATCCAACTGGCAATGTAGAGGCAAAAGTAATGTGTTTCTACCGGAGGCGGGATTTGCCTAATCCCCTAGTGCAACTAGCAGACAAACATCAATGTAAGTAATTGAACTCTTAATATTATACTGAGGAAGGTTTTGCTTTATTCTCATCGTGGCATCGTACAGAGAAGTCAGTACATATTTTTATTTGATACGATTCATAAGCGAGTACCTTATATATTTGTTGAACACGTTCTTTTAAAAGCCGGAAGTTAGTCGGAAACACACTTTTGGTAGAAATAATATTTGATGGCAAGTAACAGAAATGTCTGAAATTGAAATGTAAATTGACTGGAATAATGAAAAGCGTTTAGTTTAGTTTTAAAAGTGCTCTTTCTTTTTATTGTTTATCCATGGTTCTGCATTCAAAATACCTGAACAGAATACAGTAAAACCCGCTAAAGTTAAACCCGCTTGAGAGAAAAACCGGCTTACCTGAAACACTTTTTTCATATCCGAGTATTTGTCGACCAATTACCTATAAAACACTCCGCTTAAGCAAAACTTGGTTAAGTGAAAAACCCGGATACCTGAAAT